>OY856409.1:1657707210-1658442210 GCA_963693085.1 Alisma plantago-aquatica
AGTATATATATATAATTATGTTATAAAGTGCTAGCACCATTTACTGATGTGTTGTTTTTCCCCTTTTCTTGGCTGGGTATGTGATGTCCCCATGAGTTGGAGAAAATAAGGACTAATGAGGAGTGGGGAAGGATTAGAAGACCTTCAAGTGCAACCTGGTGGGGTTCCATCTACCTTAGAGGATCATAATGTTTAGATATTTTCCTTTCATGTTTAGTTTTCCATGTTTAGAATGTTAGAATCTTACACTTGATAAAGAAGACAGTTATAGATTTCCTATTCAAAGAAAAATATGTGAATCTATTAAGATAATGAATGGTGATTCATTTATTTATTTGCAATGACTATCATAATGTGACATCCCTTTCAAGATAAAAGCTTCCACTTAGCTTTATTACATTTTTAAAAAGTGAGGTGTTACATTACTGGTATCAGAGCAAATAGGTAGATGGCCACCAGGAAACAATCTGATTCATATGTTCTAACCCTAAGTATATGTGATCTTTTTCAGATGGCCCCCAAGAGATCCAATAAGTGAAAAGATAATATGGATGGTGCTACTTCCTTTTGTGAAGGAAGTGATCGTGAAAGAAACCCTAAGGCAACTATAGAAGATCTTGTGAAGCACTCATCAATGCCCTAGTACAAGGACAACATCTACCTAGAAACCATGAGCTAACTTTAGTGTACTTCTTAAAGATAAGTCCCGAATCTTTATCTGGTGAAGGAGAAATTGATGTAGTCACCAAAGCTGAGGAGTGGATTAGAGGCATGAAGCATTGCTTCCTTGACATGGACTACCCTCAACACTCTAGGGTTCACTTTGCAACCCACATGCTGAAGGGAGAAACCCATACATGGTAGGATGACTTCCTCAACTCAAGGGCAGCCGACGCACCTCCACTCACATGTGAAAGATTTGTTGAAGCCTTACAGGACCACTATGTGTCTAAAGCCATGATAAGGAAGAAGGAGCTGGAGTTTGCCAATCTAGCTTAGGTTGGAAACATGATTGTGATCCAATATGCCATGAAGTTCATGGTCCTACAAAAGTATGGCTATGATGATAATGAGCCACACATAACAAAGAAGTTCATCTGAGAACTCAAGCCTGACCTAAGCTTTGGCTTGTTATGTAGAGGCCACATGACCCTTCAGGCTGCCCTGGATGCAACCCTAGAGCTTGAAGACCAGCCTGAAAGGTCCTATAGGAAAGAAGTTCCTCAAAAGAACAACCAATATCATCCTCAACCTCCCAAAAACCATAATAGAAAGGCACCTGAGCTTATTGTAGAAGTTGAGAAGCCCCAATGTCCAACATGTAAGAAGAACCATGCAAGCCCATGCAGGTATTGTAGATGGGAATGCTAATATTATGGAGAGATGGGCCACCTCTGGTCAAATTTCCCAAAGCTAAAGAAGGCTCCAATTTAAAATCAGAATCCACCCTAGGATCAAAATAGGAACTAGAACCCAACTCCTAAGAGATAAGCTAGGATTTTCACTATGGACGTAGAAAAAGAAGATGAGGAATGATGTAATAGTTAATTTATGTCCACGCGAACCTTTTATGAAATATGTTTCTTTTCATGCAAATTTTAGTATGCTAGATGTCATTAAATGAAGAGGTAAGAAAAACCCTAAGGTGTGTAGTAGCCTAGAAAAGCTCAAGGACAAAAAATATTTTAAGGTGGGTAGAATTGTAACATCCCAACTTTTTAAATTTAATCTCAACAATATAGTTTTTTTTATATAATGATAGTCGAGGAGCTTAATGTAAATAGTACATAAAATGTCATTTCTTATATCAAAACGAAGTAAGAAAAATTAAAATGTGACTCAAAATATATTTTCTCTTTCATATGTGCATTATGGGTTACAATCAATTCAAATGGATGAATATTGGTTTCCCTTCCCCTTTTCTCTCTCCTATTCTTAAAATTTACATGAGGAATGGATGGAGAGAGGCATGACATACATGTTATATACATGACTCCTAATGTTTCACCCAAATCAAAATGTCAATATTACATGTTTCAGATCACACCACAATGATATAATTACCATATACACACATCCACCCAACAATATGATTTTCAAGTCGTAGCATAGGTGGGATGAATAGAGAACCCTCTGGCTTAATTTAAAAAAAAATCGTAGCATAGGTGTCACATCCTCATTTTCTTAGGTATGTAACTCTAATTATTACATAATTTTACCCCTTTATTGGTTTAAAATGCCTTGAGATGTTATATATGCCTGTCTAGTATATAATAAGTGATGCAAAAAATTTGTGTTCAAAAGATAATGATAGATTATCATCATGCCAATTTTGGCTAGATAATGTCTTTCTTATGATTCAATAGGATTTTATGAGGATCTAAAACTAATTAAGTTAATTAGGGATTTTTAGTGAGAAATTAGAAATTTCAAATCATAATAAGGTGCTAGAGGTTAATAGGGAACCATGGTCAAAATTTGAAAGATTTTTGACTTTGTTTGACCCCTCAAATGAATTTTTGAAAGATTCTATATAGTTGGGACCTATATAACCTTGAATTTTGATTTAATCAAGTTGATTAACTAAGATTTGCCAATGTATTTGATGTCACACTGCTATATGCATATTTAGATGATTTTTTGTACAAAATTCCATTATCACACGCCCTTTCTTATTTTTTCACTTATGTGCATATCACAACAGCCGTTGGATGAGAATCCAAGGGCCAACACCTCATCTCCTACCCCCCGCCCTCTGTTGGACTCTTGCACAGTCCACCCCTCCAAGAATCCTCAATTATCTCGGTTCCTAGTGTAAACTGGAGAGGAATTTCCATCCCAAAAGCTTTAGGATCCAAAAACGAATATATATATATATATTTATATATATATATATATATATATATATATATATATATATATATATATATATAGTAGCTAACCCTAAATCACTGGAATCACAAAATGCCCAAACCCTCTCCTTTCTTTCTCTTTGGTGCTGATAGAAGACAATGGGTTTTTGCCTCACAACGGTGCTTGAAGACCCTAGGAGCATCTATAATGGTCAGGGAGGATTCTTACATTGCCAATTTGGGTTAAGCCATTGTGGATCTCCTCCACAGACTCGCTTCTACTCTCCGGTAATGGAACCTACACCACCACTGCTCATTACATCTAGCCTGCAATTGGATACGTGGTATGCTTCACCTAGTATGTGCCCTCCTTTCTACTTTATTCATTTCTCATGTGATGGGTTCGGTTGCTCCAACTTAGAGCAACCCCGCTGGCTGTCAACAACTCTTATCGTGGGACCTACCTTGAGTGAATCCTGCTTTAGTGTATCGTGCAAAATTTCAAGGGTGTGTTGACAGATATTTGTGTGTCACTAGTCTCACCTGTTTGCAATGCTAGATCCCTTTTTTTGGTTCGAGCATCACATCTCTATTTTCAGCCAATGCGAGGTCGTGCCTGAACTTTGTGCACCTCTCGTTGGCATGATTTTGATGCGTCATTCCCAGATCACTGAAGGGGAGGTAATATGTACTACCCTTCACTCTCTTTTTGTGCATGCTATTTGAGTTCCCGCAGAAGCCCATGCCATGGTGTCCTGTGAGGGAGAGGGGTTGGGATGAAAGGAGGAGCCGAACACAGTAGCATTTTTTTTAGTTGTCACGATGATGATTGTATTAACATAGGTCTTAGGATGTTGCTGATGTATGATTTTAATGAAGTAGTTTTTACTGATACACCCCTATCACACTCAAGGTCCCAGATTCAGTCTAATGGTCGTTTGGTCTTTTTGACTTTGAATTATCTGAATCTCAAATTAAGATAAGTGGATCTATCTAAACCCTGACTGGCCTATACAAGATATAAATATCTTTTTATTGGTATGTCATATGGGGTCAAGTAATATATGATTTTTGATCAGTTTTTCAAGATATAGCCACTCAAATAGTTTAGGAGTCATGATTTTGACTCTAGTTTCTTAGATTTCAAGACTTAACCTAATTAGGGTTTATGAGAAAGTAATTAGGGTTTTGGGTTATAATTATAGGAAAACTAAAGTTTTGAGATCACGAACCTAGGAGAAAGTGCTCCTACTAGATAAGTGGTCCATGCCTTGGGTTTCAATATAATACATTCATACATTTTTTTTCTTAATCATGCTTAATATTCATATTTCATATGTTATCATGTCATCACCTTAATGTTTTAAGAGGTATTCCTATATGCACATCTCATTAGATTTTACTTCATACATGTTATATGTTCAGATTAGATAAGTTAGAAAAATATACCTCTTCATGTTGAAGACATGCAAGGCAATTATGGGTAAAAACCCTAAGAAAGATAAGAACAAATCAGTTAAAGAATATGTCTTGCTATTTTAAGATCAATAATGTGATTATGGGTGGAAAATCCTATGTAAGATAAGATCTTGTCATATCATATTAAGAATAAATAATTAGGCCCTACTCATGAACGTTTTTATGGAAAATTGGTGCCTTATGAGCTCCCTTCATTTTATTGGGTTCAAGCCCAATCCTATCCCTGTTCACTTTTAGTGTGCTCAGATGACTGTTCACTTTCAGTGTGTTCGATATGTTATGTTTCTATTCACTTTCAGTGTGTTCAGATGACTGTCACTTTTAGTGTTTCAGTATGTTATGGTTCATTGAGTAGGTGCCCTAATTAGAATATTTGATCAATCTAAGAATGTATCCTTAATCCATATTTAATGTTTATGCAATTCATAACCATTTTAAGATCATTTAAGTTATGTTCATTTACTTGTATCATACCCAACCACTTACAATAGTTTTTCTAAATGCATGGATATGTGTGGATGCACATAGGTGGAGGACAATGCCAACAACAACCACAACATAGTAGTTGGAGATGCAGCTCATGAAGATTTTGGATCCTACCATGGTGGGGTGCCATTCTTGAGTGTTCCTCTAGTTTATCTTTACACTCATGCTATATTATGACTTTCTTTCATGTTCTTAGGATGTTGGGCATTCTATTTCTTTCTCTTATGCATGTATTAAGACAGTACAAGAGGATGTTTTAAATTTCTATGGACCTTGCTTAATTAATGGTACTATGTATGATTTTGTCATGATCTTTTATGTATGAGAATACTTCTGTTATGCTTGGATTGTGTATGTTATGGCAGTTGTGACAAAAGTGGTATTAGAGCAAACCTAGAATGACCACTATAGTAGGATCTTAATTTACGCTACATGCATATGAATTTCTCTTTCCCTCTTCCAAATGGCCCCTAGGTGTTGCCTTGAGAATGACAAGTCACCCCCACACTCTGATGGAGACAGTGATCATCCCTCTGAGCATGAAGAGAATAGGCATGGAGAAAACCCTCTCCTCTTTTACAATGTGTTGGTCAGAGCCTTAGCCGATGCAATGGGAGGAAGAGATGGAGGCCGTCGTTAGAAAAGAGACGAAGTCACCTTGATAGACTTACTCAAGGTGAAGTCAGAGATTCTCGCTAGAGAGGAAGAGCTGGACGTTGTGGGAAAGGCTAAGGCCTAGATCTGCAATATGGAGCATTACTTTCATGACTTGGACTATTTGTAGGAGTATCACGTTAGGTTCAAGATGCATATACTGAAAGGTCCAACTCATGTTTTCTGGTGGGAAAAATTTCATGATGCTAGAGATCTAGATGATGAGTTCCTTACATGGGAGGAGTTTGTGGAGGCTTTTAAGAATCACTATGTTTCAGAAGTAATGATGGACAAGAAGGAGGTAGAGTTTATCCATCTATAATAGCATGGTGATATGACAACGACTCAATACGCCATGAAGTTCCACATTCTTCAGAAGTATGGAGCTGAGATGACTGAGCTGAAGTGAGCAAAGAAATTCATTTGAGGTCTGAAGGAGGATCTCAATTACTCACTTTCTGGACGAGGCCACAACACAATGCGGTAGGCTCTTGATGCTGCCCTAGAGCTTGAGGATCACCCAGGTAGGACTGGGAAGAAGAACCACAATGGTAGACAACATCATCACCAATAGAACTATCGACAGAAGAACAATAACTGTTGCTTGGGTCACAACCGCAAGCAACATGACAAGAAAAGGAAGGCACCAAAAGGTGGACCCGCTCAGTACAACAATAAGAACAACAACAATGGTCAACCCAAGTGTCCTTAGTGTCACAAGCATCATAATGGGTAGTGTAGGCTTGGATAGGGAGTTTGTCACATCTGTGGGGGAGCTGGGTCATATCAAGAGAGATTGTCCCAAGTTCCTTCAGTAAGGAGGCTACGACGGCAAAGGTGCTGCAGCTGATGATCCCAGGAAGAAGAGACATGCCCACATGTTCATGATGGAGGTAGATGATGGAAAGCTAGATCATGTCATAGAAGGTACTACTTTTATTCATGATTAGAGTGTTAAAGTACTATACGATTCTGGTGCATCACATTCCTTCATTTCATCTGCACTTGTTGATATGCTTAGTTTACCTATTGAGCATCTAAGTTATGATTTGAACATCATAAATCCTAGTATACATATACTTGAACATGGTAGGATGATATCTAGGGTTCCCTTATCATTTGAGGGAAGGGGTTTTCTTGTAGACCTTATGGTAGTAGATATGAAATCCTTTGATGTTATCCTAGGAATGAGTTGGCTTCATGAGCACTATGTGCTTCTTGACTGTAGAAGGAAGCTGGTTTTGTTTACGCATCCTGAGAAGGAGCCCTTTGTTGTTAAAGGAAGTAGAAGGGATGAGAAGAACCTCTTCATTTCATATATACAAGTGGAGAAGTTGAGGAGGAAGGGTCATGTGGTATTTCTGGTATCCTTGTTAGTCGAAAAGGAGAAACCTATTTTAGAGATTCCTATAGTGAGGGAGTTTCCCGATGTTTTCCCTAAGGATTTGCTTGGTCTCCCTCCTAATAGGGAATTGGAGTTCTCTATTGATTTACTTCCAGGTACTTCTCCAATATCAAAGTCTCCTTACAGAATGGCCCCCGCTGAGTTAGTCGAACTTAAGAAGCAACTTTAGGAGCTTTTGGACGGGCTTTATTCACCCAAGTGCTTCCTCTTGGGGTGCTCCTCTCCTCTTTGTAAAGAAGATGGATGGGTCACTACGCATGTGCATTGATTATAGAATGCTAAATCAAGTGACTATTAAGAACAAGTACCCTTTTCCCATGATCGATGATCTTTTTGACCAGTAGAGGACTGCTAAGGTATTGTCAAAGATCAACTTGAGAGGTGGCTACCACCAGTTGAAGATTCAGAGTTCCGATATTGAGAAGACAACTTTCCGTACTAGATATGGGCATTATTAATTCTTGCCAATGTATTTTGGCCTTACTAATGCTCCTACTATCTTTATGGATCTTATGGACAGAACATTTCATCAATTCCTTGATTCTTTCATCATCTTGTTCATTGACGATATTATGATCTATTCTAACAATGACCAGATCCATGAAAAACACCTTCATATTCCTTTGGATACACGCAATAAGAAATGGTTATATGCTAAGTTTTTAAGTGTGACTTATGGCTTAGAGAAGTCATGTTTCTGGTCCATATCATCTCAGATGGGCATGTAGCAGTTGATCCAACTAAGGTGGAGTCAATCACAAATTGGTCTGTTCCTAAACCTCCTATGGATATTCATAGTTTCCTCGGTCTAGCAGGTTATTATAGGCATTTTATTCAAGATTTTTCCATCATAGAAAAACCTCTTACTCAGTTGACTAGGAAGGATGACAAGTTTTTCTGGGAAGATGCTTGTGAGCGTAGTTTCCAAACTCTAAAAAATAAGTTGACATATACTCCGATTCTAGTTCTTCCATTTGATGATCATGGCTTTGTAATATATAGTGATGCTTCAAAGCATGGTCTGGGATGTGTACTCATGTAGAATGATAGAGTTATCTCCTATGCTTCTCGACAACTCAAAGTGCATGAAGAAAACTATCCAACACATGATCTTGAGCTTGCTGTTATTGTTTATGCACTCAAGATATGGAGGCATTACCTGTATGGCACAAGGTTTGAGGTGTTCTCTGATCATAAGAGCCTTAAATATATCCTAACACAGAAGGACCTAAATATGAGGCAACATAGGTGGCTCGAGTTCATCAAGGACTATGATTTCTCCATCACCTATCATCTGAGAAAAGTCAACATAGTGGCTGATGCTCTGAGCAGAAAGAAGGATGTTTGTTGTGGCTCTATCTTGATTGATGAATGGAAGATGATGAATGATCTAATAGGGTGGAGATCGTTGCTTGATGAGGTCGAGTTGAAGTTGGCACATATCATGATCAAGCCAGGTTGGACTTCTGATATACATAGTGCACAACAATGTAGCCCTGAATATCCACATATGTTAGAGCTTCTTGAAAGAGTCGGGACTAGACTCTCAAAGGGTAAAGATGGAGGGATTCTGATGAATGGTAGATTGTGGATACCTTCTAATGAGCTAAGATAGAAGATTCTCTTTGAGGCCCACAACACTAAGTACAATATTCATCCGGGCTCTACAAAGATGTATCAAGATCTAAAGACAACATTCTGGTGGGAAGGTATGAAGAAAGACATAGCAACCTTTGTATCCAGATGCCTGACATGTCAGCAAGTGAAGGCTGAACATCAGACACCTAGTGGTCTTCTCCAACCACTTGATGTTCTTGATTGGAAGTGGGAGAAAAAAACCATGGATTTTGTTACTGGTTTTCCCAAGACAAATAAAGGGCGTGATGTAGTATGGGTGGTTGTTGATTGTCTGACAAAAAGTGCACACTTTCTAGCTCACAAAACCACTTCCAGTGTTCCTGAGATGGCTGATCTTTATATTCGGGAGATAGTACGTCTTCATGGTATTCCCCTTTCTACTATTTCAGATAGGGACCCAAGGTTTACTTCCACGTTGTGGAAATAGGTTTAGAATGAGTTAGGAACTCGACTTCATTTCAGTACTACTTATCGCCCTCAGACGGATGGGTAGTCTTAAAGGACCATTCAAACTTTAGAAGACATTCTTAGAGAATGAATGCTTGATTGGGGAGGATCTTTGTTAAAGTTCCTTCTTATGGCTAAGTTTGCTTATAATAATAGTTTTCACAACAGTATAGGCATGGCACCATATGAAGCTCTTTATGGTAGGCCATGTAAGTCACCTTTGCTCTGGAGTGAGGTTGGTGAAAGAAGTTTGATCCAAAGTGATGACTCATAATTCTATATAGATTAGGTTGATATCATTAGAAAAAGGATGAAGCCTGCACAAGACCAATAAAAGAAGTATGTTGATGCTCATAGGCATGACAAAGAATTGAAGGTGGGTGATCATGTTTTCTTGAAAGTCAAACCCATCAAATCTATTGCTAGATATAAGATCAAGGGAAAAAGTATCCCTCATTATATTGGTCCTTTTGAGATCCTCGATAGGGTGGGAGAGAATGCTTATAGATTAGCACTACCACCAGCATATGAACACATACATAATGTATTTCATGCTTCCTTGTTGAGGCTATACATCAAGGATATATCTCATGTTCTAGCTCATGAGCCTATTGAAATCAGGGAGGATCTTTCCTATGAAGAGTTGCCCTTGAGGATTCTAGATTTCCAGATCAAGAAGTTGAAGAACAAGGATATTGTTCTAATTAAAGTTTTATGGAGGAATCATAATCTTGAAGAAGCTACTTGGGATCTTAGAGATGAAATGATAAATAAATACCCAAAGCTTTTTGATCCATGAAGTTTCAAGGACGAAACTTTTATAAGGAGGGGAGGATTGTCACATCCTCATTTTCTTAGGTATGTAACTCCAATTATTACATAATTTTACTCCTTTATTGGTTCAAAATACCTTGAGATGTTATGTATGCCTTTCTAGTATATAATAATTGACGCAACAAATTTATGTTCAAACGATAATGATAAATTATCATCATGGCCAATTTTGGCTAGATAATGTCTTTCCTATGATTTAATAGGATTTTATGGGGATCTAAACCTAATTAAGTTAATTAGGTCTTTTTAGTGAGAAATTAGAAATTTCAGCTCATAATAAGGTGCTAAAGATTAATAGGGAACCATGTTCAAAATTTGAAAGCCTTTTGACTTTGTTTGACCCCTCAAATGAATTTTTGAAAGATTCTATATAGTTGGGACCCATATAACCTTGATTTTTGATTTAATCAGGTTGATTAACTAAGATTTGCCAATCTATACTATATAGGAAAGTGGGTGGAGGGGGTTTGGTGCAATTTTTCATTTAAAGTTTTTAAATTACAGATAGGTCCCCAACGCTATATGACGCTATATGTCAAACTCCAATTTGGGGTGTCATATAATTTTGTCTTACTTAGTGGTAATCTTTGCTTAGAAAGTTCCCGACTATCCACTTTCCGTCATGCGAACGATTCGCTGGTAGGACTGGAGCTTCTGGTTGGTGTTGTGCGGCGACCTTCACTGGGAGCAACGGGCGACATCGTCAAACTTGCAGGTACATTCTTTATTATTTTTCTATCATCATCCTCACCGCCGTCATCTAGGTTTTGTATTTTCTTTTCATTAGCGGTCATAGCTCCTTGCTCTTCTCTACCACGCTCTGGTATGCCTCTAATTCAAGATGACAGTTTCTCTTCTGCTTTAAACATCTGTGCTACACCGACGCAATGAGCACTTCTCAAGGTCCTTTATTAGAGTACGGCCCCATTCGTGTGATGTGATCGTCCACCTTGCTAGTTAATACCCATGACATTTTCCAGCTTCATTGCGATTACCGAGATCCTACTGCGTTGGTGGTCACCTTAACAATGAATCTTTTGTCACCTTTCAATGAGACCAATATAATGTTTGTGAGGGACGAGCAGTTTAATTGTTCACTTTTTCTGTTGGCCAGTAGGACAATAGGTGTAACCGGGCACCCTATATATACATTTCCTTAATGAAAAGGATCATCAAATGCTAGATATCATATGATAATATACTTCCTTACGTTAATCAACCCAAATTTCAAATAGATATATCAGTCGTTGTCATCCAGCATCTCTTACGAAACCATATACATTACTAATAACCCCTCTAACGAGTATTGGTTCTGCAGTGTTGGCTATTATTATTCTGTTGTTAAGCTATGACTCCAATATCCGAAGCAGTTGCTGCCCTCCACTATTTCTCCTATTAGGAACACGTCAAGCTCCCCCATGTTATCCCACTGTTATGCACTTTTAAGGACAAACTCTTGTCATTTGCTCCATACACCCATTTGATGTGTCGTTCAGTTAATTTATAATTCTCAATTCTACTGTACTCCGTAAAATGATATACAGTTATCACGAATAATAATACTAATCCTTAGAAAATCAAGCCAGTATGATTTATTTAACCCTTCCAATGCTTTTGTGTTCACAGCTAAGTAGAGTGATATATATGGTCTGGGATGAACCCCAAGCCTGAACACATTGCATATGATGGCGACTTTACGTACTCAAATTGTTTTTTTGGTAACCAAAAACTTCTTCAATAAAATCTTTGCCTGAATTGGTTTTAATATACAGGGGTGTGAATATAATTGGCACTGTTGCTGTGTCACTTTTTGTGACAGAATCCTTCTTAATTCACTTTTTTTAGTTTACATTGATTGCATTTTCAGTTTCATATTAGTAGCATATGTGATTGTAGTAATGATATCTTCAAGCCGATATCCATTTTGCCCTTCAAAAAAATCTTCATCTTGTGTTTGTGTGACTCCCAAAAATTAAATTCTTACATTTAGCCATCACCTTAGTTACTGTTAAAGTGTATGTTATGTACCTTGCCTGTTTTTATGTAGTGACCTGTGTCATTGTATATGCTACAGTTTTGGGATTTAATTGCTTTGTGCATTTATTTTAGCATCATTATTTAAGAAAGATTGGGAAGTTATTAAGCGTGGGTGGAATGCACAATGCTTGGAGAAGCACCACACAAGTTTCAGAATGCATTGGAAGCTATCAAGAACCTTACACATATTCCTAAAATGAGAGACTAATATATCCGGTCTTTTGTCGTTGTTGATGAGAGTGGCAAGGCAGTTGGTACCATAGTGGATGGTAATTCTGTTGTTACAATCAACTTCCGTGCAAATTTTGACTGCATCAGAGTTCTCAATTTTGACAAATTCGACTGCGTCAGAGTTCTCAACAAAATTTTGGTTTACAAGTATTTTGTAATATTTCAAATGACATTTGTACGTTAATACATTGCAGAATTGTTGAACTTAAATGTAATGGAAGATTCAATCAAAATTTGATAAACAATATTTTATAAATATTTTAATTACTCGGAAGCCCGTGCAGCGCACGGGTTTATACCTAGTGTATTTGATGTCACGCTGCTATATGCATATTTAGTTTATTTTTTGCCCAAAGTTCTGCTGTCACGCACCCTTTCTTATTTTTTCACTTATGCACGGATCACAATAGCCATTGGATGAGGATCTAAGGGCCAGCACCTCGTCTCCTACCTCCCTCCCTCTGCTGGATTCTTGCACAGTCGGCCCCCTCCAAGAATCCTCTATTATCTCGGTTCTTAGTGCAAACCAGAGAGGGATTTCCAACCAAAAGCTTTAGGAGACAAAAATGAACCTATATATATATAGTATCTAACCCTAAATCCCTGGAATCACAAAAAGCCCAAACCCTCTCCTTTCTTCTTCTCCAGCGCTGATAGCAGATGATGGGTTTTTGCCTCGCAACGGTGCTTGAAGGCCCTAGGAGCATCTCCAGCGGTCGGGAAGGATTCTCACATCGCCAATTTGGGTTAAGCCATCGTGGATCTCCTCCAAGGACTCGCTTCTCCTCTCCGCCAACAACGCCTACACCACCACCGCTCATTGCATCTAGCTTGCAATTGGATACGTGGTAAGCTTCACCTAGCCTGTGCCCTCCTTTTTGTGTTATCTGTTTCTCGTGTGATGGGCTCAATTGCTCCAACCTTGAGCACCCTCACTGGCTATCAGCGGCGCTCATCGCAGGACCTGCCTTGAGCGAGTCCTGCTTCAGTGTATCATGCGGAATTTCGAGGGTTTGCAGGTCTCTGGTCTCGCCTGTTTGCAGTGTTAGATCCCTTTTTTTGGTTTGAGCATCACAACTCTGTTTCCAGCCATGGCGAGGCCGTGCCCGAACTTTGTGCGCCTCTCGTTGGTGTGATTTCAGTGTGTCATTCCCGGATCACTAAAAGGGGAGGTAATAGGTACTAACCTTCACACTCTTATTAGGGGATGTTATTGATACACCCCTATCATGCTCAAGGTCCCAAATTTAGTCTAAGGGTTGTTTGGTCTTTTTGACTTTGAATTATCTGAATATCAGATTAAGATAAGTGGATTTATCTAAACCCTGATTGGCCAGTACAAGATAATAAATATCTATTTATTGGTATGTCATATGGGGTCAAGTAATATATGATTTTTGATGAGTTATTTGAGATCTAGCCACTCAGATAGGTTAGGAGTCATGATATTGACTCTACTTCCTCAGTTTCAAGACTTAACCTAATTAGGGTTTATGAGAAAGTAATTAGGGTTTTGGGTTATAATTACAGGAAGACTAAAGTTTTGAGATCAGGAACCTAGGAGAAAGTGTTCCTACCGGACTAGGTAAGTGGTCGATGCCTTGGATTTCAATATACTACATTCATATTATTTTTTTCTTAATCATGCTTAATGTTCATATTGCATATGTTATCATGTCAACACATTAATGTTTTAAGAGGTATTCCTATATGCACATCTTATTTAGTTTTACTGCATACATGTTATATGTTCAGATTAGATAAGTTAGAAAAATATACCTCTTCATGTTGAAGACATGTAAGACAATTATGGTTAAAATCCCTAAGTAAGATAAGAACAAATCAATTAAAGAATATGTCTTGCCATGTTTAAGATCAATAATGTGATTATGGGTGGAAAACCCTACGTAAGTTAAGATCTTGTCAGATCAGATTAAGAATAAATAGTTAGGCCCTGCTCATGACTATTTTTATGGAAGGTTGGTGCCTTACGAGCCCCCTTCATTTTATTGGGTTCAAGCACAATGATGTTCCTATTCACTTTCAGTGTGCTCAGATGATTGTTCACATTCAGTGTGCTCAGATGACTGTTCACTTTCAATGTGTTCTCTATGTTATGTTCCTGTTCACTTTCAGTGTGTTCAGATGACTGTTCAATTTCAGTGTGTTCAATATGCTATGGTTCATTGTGTAGGTGCCCTAATCTGAATGTTTAATCAATCTAAGAATGTATCCTTAAGCCATATTTAATGTTTACGCAAGTCCTAATAGTTTTAAGATCATTTAAGTTATGTTCATTTACTCGTATCAAACCCAACCACTTACAATAGTTTTTTCGAATGCATGGCTATGTGTGGATGCACATAGGTTGAGGATAGAACCAACAGTAGCCACAACATCAGTAGCAATGGGAGGTGCAGTTCATGAAGCTTTTGGATCCTACCCTGGTGGGGTGCCATTCCAGAGTGTTCCTCTAGTTTATCTTTACATTCATGCTATATTAGGACTTTCTTTCTTGTTCTTAGGATGTTGGACATTCTGTTGTGCATGTATTAAGACACTACAAGTGGATGTTTTAAATTTCTTTGGGTCTTGCTTAATTAATGATACTATGTTTGATTTTGTCATGATCTTCTATGTATGAGAACACTTCCATTATGTTTGGATTTTGTATGTTATGGAGGTTGTGACAATAGGTATATGTAATACTAATATATACTATTTCATATATAATATTTGGTGATTACCATTGATATAAGTCTAAACAATATTCCAACAAATTATTTGTAGTTCAAAACCGAAACCAATGTCAGAAGCGTACAATGTAAACTTTGATACCACTATTGGGGTTTTTGGAAGGGGGCACAATGGAATAACACCGAAAATCTTCCCTTTGTACCTAACCATCAATCCACCTTAGCTATAAGACTTCTGTGAACCGAAAGATATAAGAAAGGGTAAAGGTGATGCCTTTGTGCACACTAGTTGTCCAATATCTAGAAATGAAGAATAAGATTTACAATATCTAGATTCAGATCAGTCGCAAAGAAAACTAGATGAATCAACAATAGATCATGATTGTCCACCAAGCAACTACATGGTTGCCTTCTTGTAAAACAATTTATCCTAGCCTCCACACATGTTTATTGGCCTCTACTTCATCCACACAAATGAGGGAGAACGTGGTGCACCACCTTTCTCACCAAGTCAAAGAGGAATATGAGTTTTTGACATGCCCATCATCCTAGAACCCCTTTCTTATCCTTTCTCTAGAGGCAACCTTAAGGTTTCTTTCTCTCTCTAAGAGGATGTGATGATCAACTTGTGGCACAAGTTGTGTCAAAAGATGTGTCTCACCTTTTGGGATGTGCCCCCTTTATATAGAAGAGTCATGGGCTTGGAAAAACCTAATTCCCTTTCCTAATTGCAATCCCAAGTAGTTTAGTGTTGAAAAAAGCATACTGGATTGTGATCTCTCAATCACATTCCTTGATCATCCGATCATGGTCCTTGATCGCCCGATCACATTAGTTGATCACCCAATCATGACTATTTAGATCCAGATCTGAATTAGTTTCCAAATTTGATACTTTCCCTATTACATTGTGATCACACGGCTAGGCATCCTGATTGGCTGATCACTTTAGTACAACAAAAAACTCAGTCAACTAATTGATGATCAATTGAACTATTGACCCAATCATCTGATTGGTCAATCATATATTCTTCTTCCCTGTTCACATGGTTTATCAACATGTTCATGATTTAGAACCTTCTAATTTTTTTTTTTCAAACTTCAATTCCTTATGCATACTACGTGTGTGACCCGGTGGTTCCTAGTTACGTTGGAAGTGATGTTCAAAACAACACAAGCAAAGATCAATGTCTAGCCACACATCAATTCCACCCAAGTAATAGGAATGAGTTGGAGAATAATTACTACTTCTAAAGTGAACAATGTTTCCATGACCGCATAATCCCTTTGTCACAAATATCCAGATTTAGACTGAGACATGGAGTTTCATCCTATTAACATTGAATCTATGTTCCTTGAATGAGAGCAGACTATTTAAGATATTGTGACTTCAATATTGTATATTGACTCACATGAGCATATCCCTACATTTCTTCGTCTCACTTATCAAGTGGCTAGGGATATCATTTTGAAGGAGGGACGAATTCCATCTACATCACTCATGCCCCATGCGTCACTTTGTACCCGACCACCACCTTTTTAGAAACTTGCATTTTAGAGCATGTTGGCCTAGTGTCAAAGTACACAGAACAACATGTGCTATTGTAGTGACTTCAAGTCTAAGGATCACAATCACCTTTCGCACATTGAGATATGACTCTAACATGTCATTACATGACCTCCATGTGTTAATGTCAAGGATAAAACTTGTTCTTGAACAAGTACCCATGTATCTGAGTTGACATCCAATATCATGACTAAAGGGCCATAGTCATCACTCATCATACATGCTAGTCTTGTCTATTATAGTTATCCTATACTATCCAAAATAATTATTGATTGGGGACATAACAAGAATGAGTACTACTATTATACATATGATCTCATGTTTAGGTCCTCAACCCAAACCATATGTCATCAAGTTAAAATACTTTTAAGACAATATTAAGTTTATCCATTATCTCAATACTAAACAAGCATTATATGTGGAATTGACTTTCATTCATAATCAAATCAAGTACAAATATCCATTTTACAATCGCATGATGTCTCTCAGGATAATAACCAACACTAATACTCAATAAAAGGGGATGATAAAACCTCAATATCCAAATATATAAAATGGGAGACATGCCTACCATATATAGTTTTATAGAAGTACCACTAATCTATAATATCTAGTTTAATCACCAAGCATGCATAATAGTGTGGCAAGATAAAGTGAATTATTAAATGATGTATAGAATATTTGACATAAACAAGACATATGGGGCCATATTCCCAATGTAGGGGTATTACTTCAATATTAAGAAGAAATTAGATGATTAGAAATTATGAAACATGGAATTTAAAATATTATGGTTTCCTACATATATCACTATTTAGTTAGGGACTAAAATGTGGGTTTAATATATTATATATCCACTTGGTTTGGAATAACTCATTATTTTGAACTTAGATTTCCAAGTCATCCTCCATCTGTAGAGATTAAAATACTTCCACACATGTACAAACAACTACTCATATACTAATGTCTATACCTCTTATATATATATATTGTGAGTAGGAGAGATTGGACACTATCAAAGAACTAACAAACAAAGTCTTTAGTTGTTTCTAGAAACCCTTCCCCTACATTCTCCAACATGGTATTTGTGAGGACTTTGAATTTTCCCATTTTATATAGAAATTGTAATTGAAAATGGATTATTACACATAATACTCTTAATAAATAGTGTGGATGGTGCTGTTTAGATTCAAATAATATGGGTCAATAATTTAAACATTTGTGAATAATATGAGTAAATATGAATTACTTTGTTCCTTTTTGTCTATGCTACCGCCTTAAGGAAAAATATCCAAGCTTGACAAATTTATGCGATTATATGGAGACCATTATTATACTTTTGATTTAAAGGTCACTTGAAAGAAAAAAATAGGATATCAAACTAATAAATTCGTTGCTACAATCTATGGTAGCAAGATGATAGATAAATAAATCAAATACTAGAATTTCAACTCATATATACTTTCCTCACAACCTAATGCATTACTTATCTAATATGGGACTTCTTAGAATTTTGTTTAGGAATTACCTCTTGCCTTTCTTGGGATGATTCTTAGTCAATTTGGGTATCAATTGCCAATAAAGAAAGGTTTAAAATCACTTTTCTTTCATAGGTATGACTAGATGGTTGAAATACTTTGAAGATCATACGAATATATGTGAGAATTTGAATAATTATGATGTATGGAAACTTTTTTGTTTGATCACACTACTTTTAAAGACACACTTAGTCAACCATACCTTGCCACTTTTGGAAATGCCTTGAGCACTAAATAGAAGGAAAGAAAGGGGAAGGAAATGGAAGGCATGAGAGGGTCTATATATGGTTTATATGGTGCATGGTTCATATACTACCAACCAACTCACCCGCTTCCTATAACATCTCTCTTTTGGTCATCTTCTTCCCTCTCACCTTACCTTTTTGTACTAGTATGTCAACATAAAGCTAGTGGATGCTTGTGCATCAATATGAGGATGAATGCCATCAACTACCAACACTAAGTTATATTCCCTACCTATTTATTCCTTGATTCTGTGTAGTGATGCTAACAAGTACGAGCCTCAAGTAAGATTTAGAGTCTTGAGATTTGACCGACCCTAGTTGTGACTTACCCATTTAACAAAATCCTACCTAAATATCCAAAGGATTTCCCTAGAAGCTTCTAAATAATGGGGCAAGGTCATTGATTCCTTGGAATAGTCTTACATGGTGGAACTTCCAACCACTTCTTCCTAGTCTAATCCCATCAGTTCAGATACAAATGTAATTCTTCCTTTCTTGAAGAGAACTAGGGATACATGCCATTGGGTATTGCACTACAATGTCGGGAGAAGGAAGCATGTGTAGGATCCTGAACCTAAGACAATGGCTATGTCACCATGGATGTGAACATGGAACATGGAGTCTATGGTGAGGAGGCATGGAGGCTAATTTCTCACTGGCTCTAGCAATAGAGATCATGCAACACAACCTACATGTAGAAGACTTGTAGTCTAAGGGACACATGGGATAGAAAGGCATGAGGTCCCGATGATGTTGGGCTCAAATCTTCTTGGGATGTTCCCCAAACCAATATCGAGGGTAGAGTTATCTTAGTGATGTCACAATGTTGTTAATAGCCAATCCTCGGTGATATCCCTAATAATGGTTATGAATTGCAAATATCAAACCAGGACAAACTTCATATGGTTTTTAATCAGGGGCGATAAGTAGAATCATGATTCTGTAAGCTAATTCTATCTCTAGTTGCATATTACCTTCACTACCTCCTTAACATGAATCAATATTATGTAAAAACTTGGTTTGCAATATTATAAGTTTTAGTTTGACCCTCGAGCCTTGAGGCTAATCATGTGGAAGGACATAGTCTCTTAATATGAGATAGTAAGTGTTACTTAATATTATGAGTAAAGAAAATAGGATTTTATGAGGAAGAACCCTAATTTATGTTTCTAACCCCAAAAACTAGCCATATCCCAATTGATAACTAAAACATTAATGTTCACCTAAGTTGACCTCCTTATTGAAAAGTTATTTTAAATACACTATCAAGGGATGTTTGGAATATTTGATAACACATTTTGTGTTATTTACATTTTCAAATAAAGCTAGGATAGTTAATTGATTATATAGTGTTTATTGACATGGAAAAGTCCTATGATCAAGTACCTAGGGAAGTTTTATGGAGCATTTCGCATAAAAGGTTGTGCCTATCACATATATTGATATTATTAAAGACTTGCATGATGGCTCAATTGCAAGTGTTAGGATTCCTGAAGGAGAGACACAAACCTTTCATATCACTGTTGGGGTACATCAAGGATCGACACTCAACCCATATCTATTTGCTCTTGTTATGGATGAGTTAACAAAGCATGTTTAAGATAATTTACCTTGTCGCATGCTATTTGCTGATGATATTGTGTTGATTGATGAAAGTGAAGAACTATTGAATGATAAATTTGAACTTTGGAAAAATGCATTGAATCTAATGGATTCATGATTAATAGAAGAAAAATTAAATATATGCATTGCAATTTTAGCCAATCTAGAATCATGAATGGTGGGGTCAAGTTTAATGGAATGGGGGTATTTGGGTTCTATTATGGAAAGGGAGGGTGAGGTCCAAGATGATTTTTGGCAAATGATCACAACAAGATTGCAACTGGAGTAGTATGTAACTAGAAGATTCCTCTCAGATTAAAAATAACATTTTTTAGAACAAATATACATCCAAACATGATTTATGGGAGTGAATGTGGGGCAGTAAAGAAAAAAGGCCTCAACACGATAAATGTGGCTGAAATACATATGCTGAGATGGATGTGTGGGAAGACCAAAAAAGATTGTTTGAGGGATGACTCTATCAGGAACAAAGTGGGGGTGGCGATCATTGAGGACAAGTTGCACGAAGGTTGTAAAAGTTGGTATGGACATGTACCATGCAGACTGATAAACACACGTATTTGTAGAAATTTTAGTTCGTAAAGCCCAATTAAAAGAAGTAAAGACATGCCTAAATTAACTTGGGAAGAGCTTATAAAGAGAATTTTTGAATCTTTATGTCTTGATTGGAGTATGACCCATGACAAATCTGATTGGAAAGAAAGGATCTATGTAGATGAACCCATCATGGTTGGGATTGAGGCTTAGACGATGATGATGGTGATAGTTGATTGACTACGTTGGGCACTATCTACTCCTCCACATCAAATTTGTGGGTTATATATGAGTAATCACTTTAACTGAGATTTTTGGATTCTGGAAATTCTATAGATGTTTGAATTACATTATATATGCATTGTACATATGTGTTAATGATCACTTTCATAAAGGTTGATGATGGTTTATAGAAAAACCTACATAGGAGGTGTTATTTACCCCAAAAATACATGATGAAACCTAGATATGTTGAGCACCCTCGTATGAATGAGAAATATGTATGATATCATCTTGAGGATTTTACCTTAGTGGTAACTTGTCATGCAAAATCCAAACATGTATACATGGACCTAGATTGAGCTAAGAAATATCACAAGATCAACATGAGACCTGAAATCTCTATAAAGGAGGTCATATAGTTTTAGGACTTGTTATTAGTCATACCAATATAGGAATAGGTCTTGAGGAGGAAAATTTCAAGCATGGGGGGCTAGAACTAGTGGTCATATAGCCTAACCTATAAATATAATGTGGCGTATGATAAAAGTCATAGGATAAGATAATTCAAAAATCAAATAGTTCGACCACCTCATGCTTGGATAGGTAATGTTGGAAACCCTAGATTTTCTAAAGGGACCTAACAATTATGTATGATGAACCTTACATATGGGTGCGGGAAGAATCCGTAGACCCTAGAGGGGGAAATTATAATGAATCATACATGTAGGTAGGGAAGAGTCCCAAGATCCTAGAAGAGGTATGATATTGAAGTCATGTACTTGGCTTAGTGGTACCTAATATAGGAATATAGTGGTTGCACCCACAAAAGTAGGGTAATGTATGGTCAGGATTAGATTCCTTGACTTGAGTAGACCCCATATTGAGTGAGCAGAGACTTGAGAGCTCATCCTTATCTACTTGTGATGTCAAACATGAAACTATGTGTTAAAGGAGAATTATGTTTCTTTCAGGTAATAATGAGGATATAAAGCCTCATTTGAACTAGCCTCATACATGGGTAAAGAGTCACTTGAAAATGTTGTCTTAACCTAACTTGATGATGTCGATTTAAACATGTAGTATTATTATGCTAATGATTTGACTCACTAACTAAGAAATGTTTGTAATCTCTTCTATTTCATAGTTATGTATCGATGGTTTTGATAGTTTGAAGATCATATTAATACATGAGAGTTAAAATACATTAAGATATATGGACTTTTCTTATGTGTTCTATCTAACTACTTTCAAAGCCATCATGTTGTCAAACTGTACCTTACCACTTTTGGAAATTTGTGTATGCCAAAGGAAAGGAGAGAAGGATAATGAGGGGAAGGAAATGAAAGACATGAGAGGGTATATATAAGGTTTGAAGGGTGTATGCTTAATACACTACCAACCTTCCCTTCTTTACCCCTCCCACGACATCTCTCTTTGAGTCATCTTCTTCCCCCCAACTTTATTTTTTCTATCTATATGTCAACTTAAACCTAGTGGCAACTTGTGCATCAATACGAGGATGATGAATTCCACCTAATACCAACACTGAGTTATGACCCGTACCTACTCACTTGTTGCTTCTATGTGGTGAAACTACAATGGAAGAGACTCAAGGGAGATCTAGAGGCTCAAGACTTGACTGACCCTGGTTGTGACTTTCTATTATAACATAGCCCTAACTGAAGATCCAACAAATTTACTTGGAAGATTTGAGGTAATGGGGAAAGGACAAGAACCCTCTAGAATAGCCTTCCATGGAGGCACCTAACCACTTCTCCCTAGTATGAGCTAGTAAATTTAGCTATTATGGTGTCACCTTGACCCACAAGAATCATGCAACCCTGTCGGGTCTTGCATAACAACACTGGGAGAAGGACATATGTTTAGGATCCTATATTCTGAGGCAATGTTTGTGTCACCACATATATGAGTGTGGTATATTTAGTCGATGGGGAGGATGCAATGTAGTATGACCACTCACCAGATTTAATAACAATGTTTAAGCAACACAATTTGCTTGTAGAAGAGACACTATACAAGGGATGCATGTGAGAGAAGGGGATGAGGTCCCCATGTAGTTGTTCCCATTTCATCTTGGGATGATCCCATAGGAATAACAAACTACAGGATATCCCACTGAACGCCCCAAAATCTTAATTTCCAGGTAAATCCTCTTCGATATCCCTAATAATAGTAATCTTTTGAAAATATCATAGAAATTGATAGGATGACCCAACTAAGAAAAACTTTATATGTTTATAATCATGGAGATGAGTAGAATCAAATAAATATGGTCTTGTAACCTAAATCTCTCTCTAGTTCCATATTACCTTTGGTACCTCCTTAACATGAATCAATATATCTAAAACACTAGTTTGGAAATTATGACTTTTGGTTTAAGCCCTGAGCATTGATGCTAATCATATGACAAAAGTCAATATATTGATGATATACGATATGAGATTGGAAGTTACTTATTACGGATAAAGAAATTAGCATTTCAGGAGTAAGAACCATAACTAAAACCAGACCAAACCATAATTGATAACTCAAACACTAATTTGTACCCAACTTGAATGTTCTAATACAAAATTTATCTTAAATACCCTATCAAGGGATATTTGAAATATTTGATGACACTTTGAATGTTATCAAACATTTCAAGATTACAACACAGATAGTTGATTGATTATGTTTGGCACTATCTACTCCTCAATATCACATACATGGATTATCCATGAATACTCACTTTAATAGAACTTTTCGGTATCCTAATGCTTTTTGGATGTTTAATTACATGATATATACATTGAATGTCTTCCACTATAGAAAAAATTATGAAGTCTTATGTGGATCATTAATGGATAACATGCACCACAATAATGATACCTCACAAGGGTGTTCTTAGGTGAAATCCACTCATAAGATAATATATAGAATGGCCCCTATGAGAGTGTTCCAAATACCAATAAGAAGTGAGGTGGAAGAGTTCAATGATGGCATACATACCAATGAGCCTTATGAATGGATATACACTTTAGAATTTTAGTATGGATGAAATATTGAATCATCATATGAGATGAGGGAGATTATGACATGAATAAATGAAGATGTGAAATTTATTTCATATTCAATTACTTGACTTGAGTTTTCATATATGTTGTTAAAAGTACATGGACATATTTTGGTTTCATCAATGTACACAATATAGAAATATGTTGACCACATTTTTGTTTGTTAGTATTTTAGGTAAGATATGCTTAGGTGAAGATCTAAATCAACCCCCATGAAAAAGGAATAATGCTAATTAAGGGAATCAAGTAGGAATTTAGATATTTCATTTGTGTCACTAGTTTCATCAATTTTTATCCTTTCCTAAGATTCAAGAATATTGTCAACTCCCATAGAGGAGTTTTATCTTCTCTTTTGTGAACTATACCTCTTTTGAGGAATTATATAAATATTTTTCATTTGTTATAATTCTTAATCTCAGTTTAACGAATAGCGACCCTTGTCTTCTTGGTCCACCCTAATTAGGGATACATGACTAGGGGATCTTTATAGTATTAAACTTGCAACGTACAAGTAAAAGACTCACTAGGCTTACCATTTGAACCAATTAGCAAGTTCTGCTAATATATATAACTCAAATATGTATATGGATGTAAGTTTGTATTTGGTATTTATTTATATGTACTAAATAAATAAACTTAAGACATAGTTTACCACAAAGCTGTTGTAAAGACTATTTATATCCATATTAAAATTTTATAATTTGTAGCCTTCTTTATACATATATATATATATATATATATATATATATGGAAAAATTATACATGAATATTTCATCAGTTCGATGATTTTATTTAAAAAATCTAACTTAAGTATACAATAGCGTTGTGGGTTCATATCAGGGATAAATTAATATTTATATTATAATATTAAAAATTTTAAGTGCAGATGATTGTTTGTTAATGTACTTAAACTAATGTCTGATACTATAGTGGGTTTTAATTAATCAATTAGATATTTTTGTTTGTGTTTCCATTGGAATTCTTACATAACATGAGTCCTACGAGGTGCTGGCCTCCTCAAGGACCCAATAGAAAAACTCTAGATCTTATACTAGCCTCTCTTGGTATGATTAAGTTTCTCATTGAGAGATCTGGAGTTAAAACTCCTATTCTTCACATGTATGCTAGGGAGAAAATGGTTTAATTTTTCATAAATTAGGTAATGGGATTGAGGAGGGTCGTTGTTTATAGTGGTGAAGAAGTTCGTCAGTATTGGTGGGATTTGGAAGATTTCCGTTGTAGATATTAGACTAGTTTTCGTGACCATGGTGATTCTTACTGACCTTGGTATTTATGGAGCCAAACTTGAATGGTCTCTTTGTTGGGTGGCTCAAGGGGCATCAAGATCATCTATACTCCATCATAGATGCTCATAAATCCATCATCACTGGCGTGAAGTAGGTGATTGGGATTCTAGTAGGTGGAGGAGGTGGCATGAGTGGAGTCATGATCAGAACTATTAGTTGTGGTTTTTAAGATGGAAGTGTAGGATCCAGTTAACAATGAGGTGGTCATGACAATAGATGCACGTTTAGATTAGTGTTAGTGTTTGTAGTTTTACAATTATTCATTTTGAAGTATATGAATTTCTATATAGGGAAAGGGGGTTGTATGCATGGATGGGAAGAAGAGTTATATAGAGAGTTTAAGTACATCACAAGTACTTGTGGTTTTGATGACCAAGAGGAGGCATTATACAATCATTACTAGTCATGCTTCTATTTTCCAGCTAGAATATACGTTGAAGCTTCTAGGGTTTTAGAGTTTGTCTAGAATACTATTATGAAAATGATCTTCAAGGTATGCGGCAGGTCAATTTTTCACTATTTTATGTTGTAGGTGTAGTAAGGGATCCACCTTCTTTTTCTATACAACTTCCACAACTAGAATTGAAGAGGGGAAGAAGAATGTTTTCTAAAACCTGAACTTAGCCATTACATCTTCTACAAATACAAGTGAAGTTTTCTTTCTTTATTATTTTGGTATATCCAAGTGTTTTGAACATTTCACCAAAATTTTGATTTTTGTTGTAGTGATTTTTAAAGTAGTGACTTTCTACTTTAATTATATATCTAGGCTATTAATGTTTTATTCATTTTTCACACAATAATATATATATATCCATAATTCTAGATAATTTAGTAATCAAACAACATTATATCTGAAATCAAGAGACCTAAGACAATGATACATATAGACGAAAATATTTTGAATTTTTGTAAAGGTACCAAAGTTGTTCATAGAGGGACTAGATTGTAATGTTTCCTCACATGAGGAGAATACATTTATGTAGACACAAGAAATAGAACGAATGTAGTTTGAATCAAAGAACATAATACTTTGATGAAATAATTGAATGAGACTTGTAATGAAGGCCCACTTTGTACATTAGCTCAAGATAGGGAAAAAATAGGAATTATAGATTAAATACATTTATTACTCAAAATTTAATATGTTACAACATTCTACCCCTTAATTAGGTTTTTATCCTTGAGATATATCAATCCATATGCTATTGAACAAAACTGCACCTTATAACAAATTATAAGGTAGTAGGTCACTTGTGGGATTTAAGGTATCAGGATCATTGCATACTGCCATTTCACTCTATAAGGGTAACACAGAAGTGGAATGGTAGATTTTGTTATCATATTTTTACTATTATCATTACTTCCATAATATTTCATAAGTGTTGGAAATTTATAGATGTGGTAACTAGCATTGACTAAAGTCTATAATTTTGTACTATGTAAGCATGAGTAACAAAATTACATAAATAGGTTTCCTAAGTGATCATATGTTCAAGTTGAATTTATCCATATCACCATTTTTAGATCAAGTTGGGGTACATGGGCATCAAGTACAAACTTTTAGCGATTTATTATCTATTTCTCAACCTAACTATAAAGTTGCATTACTTATGTTCATCATTTATAGAAGTGAAGATAAATTATAAAATTTTAAAACTTATTTTAATTATCCAACTAACATTCATGATGATAAAATTAGTAATATTGACCGATTTACCCTAGTTAGCTAGTAGACACTTATTTGGCTTCACTAGTGTCTTCTTTCTCATCGTAAAGAACACATAAATATGTTTGCCTTCATATGACCCTAGGAATGATCCATATTTGGGTATGCTCCCTGCCAACACATCTTGACCAGATCATGGATAAAGATTCTAGAGGTCTTGTTTCCACAATCCCACATTTTTCCATGGATATTCTTAGATACTGTATGGTTAAAAATGTGACACTCATCACGCTAAATGAGAATATTCAAAACAAAACATGTGATCAACTACTAATTAACCACATACCCAGAAAAGCAGATAAATTAAAACCAATTTCAATACTACTATCATGTTTATAAATATTGCACAACATGTATCATATCACATACCATATCAGGTATTTACATGCCTGCCCAGTGGAATCAGCCACAACCTGTATACAAAGGAGATGTCACACATATACATGGCATATACAACACATAGGCACACTGCCAAAACTTGAGTCGATATACATATAATCTACAAACGTTCCCTTTGGGACTTGAGAATACATGGATGACTCTAGGACTCCACTAACAATATTCAACCTTATGCTCCTATTGCTCTCCAAGTTGCTCTTCTTCAACACCCTGACCCTGACCATATCACTGACGACCACCTGAAAAGATGTGGTGACCCGCAAGGTGAGACTCATGTCCCAGTAAGAGATATAACTCTCAACAAATAATTATTGATTACAATAGGATATATTATTAAACAAACTTAGCAGTTTAAGCACATATAAGCAAGCTAAATAGATAAGCATAACAACATGTATGCTTAACAAGATGTCTAACATAACAAATTAGGCTAAGCAGTTGATTACTATGATAACATTAAACAACAACTAGTAGCATAACAAACAAGGCAAGGGTTATAATCCAATATGAATAGTGTTTAACTCTAAGTAGATGTACTACACAGTTGTATTACATCTTTTATTAAGTCATAAGGAGTTTGAGGTATACCACTCAGACTCCAACTGACCACTGCAAGCCAAAATCAATGCCATACAAGATCTAGGAGAGCCAAACTCCTAAGATAATCTCTACCCTCAGCCAGTCTGAGTCCTCCACATTGACATATATAGTCCAACTGTAAAACACTCTAGTATGTTCTTGGTATATAGGTCATAACACTAGTGAACTAGAGTATACAACCCCAATCATCTGAGGCACAACCACAACTATCCTCAATCACATATATAAATATTTAAGATACGATTGTGGTTGTTCTCCTACTGAGGCATGACCGCAACCATCCCCCATAACCTTGGGATTAGGATGACAAGGACACAGTCTCAAGCACCCCACATACTCAACAATATGTGCTCTGACTTACCCTTAGGAATACTCGTTTCACCATCCAGCAAGTCCTGACACTGGGATGGATCTATGGCAAAAGGCACTACATGATTAGGCATTCACTTGATTAGTTAATGCCAATTGGGTATATTATACTACATCAATCAAGTTACATTCAAACCTTTAAAGGATTCTACATACATGGGGTCAATTTTAACTTTAGAAGATATAAAACATATGAAACACAAAACCTATTACATCATCACATAGTACTATTTCATCACCATTCATGAATCCATACTCATCATCATACCATCATAGGATACACGTCATTATCACATCAGGAAGATGATAACACCTCAATTAGAGAACAAAGAAATGTCCAAGGTTATAAGACAATTACATCGTTATGTTTCCAAGACTCATCAAGGCTCATCATACCATCACCACATGTGATACATAAACTTAGAATAATATTACATTTTAGAGCTATGATGTTCTTATAACATCAAATTAGGATTACAACAATGCAGAGAGAGAAAATATCCCATCATCATACTAATCACACATAAATCTATCTATCGTCATCACTTCACAACAACCTTAGGGTTGTATTTATAAGATGAAAAAGACTATTAGATCATGTGTAATCAAGAACCAACTATGTAGGGTTGCTTAATCAAAATTACCATCAATCATAGAGTAGGAAAACATAGCGACCATAGGAAGAGTTCCTCATCGACCACCTAAAGGAGGGACCACTTTGGTGACCGTTGAGGTTAGCCTCCTGCATCAACCACTAGTATTAACTATATTAGTGACCACTAGGGTCTAGAAACTTTGAAGATTGTTGACATTATCCTCCTTCATCGACCACTAGGGTTAACCATCTCAACACCACTAGGGCCTAGAGACTTTGGTGATTTCTAGGGTTAGGGTTACATTAGCGACCACTAGAGTTGAGTAACCTTGGAGACCAAAGAAAATATAAAACATTTGTGACAACTTAGGTCTTCACCATCCCCATCGACCACTAAGGGTCCAAAACTTCAACGACCACAAAGGGTCCAAAGTTCATCAACCACATAGGTAAAATATTGGCAAACAAAGAAGATGAAAAACACATCGACCATTCAAGATACAAAAATCTTAGTGACCATTAAAGGTGTCAACCTTTTTAGCGACCAAAACATAAGGTCAAACGTGGAGACCACGTATGATATAAAATGGAAACAAAGTCAATGCTACTGGTTGGCCTAAGGAAAGCTAAGTCAACTGAACTAAGACCAAACCATCGAGTACCATATCAAGGAGGAAAGCCAACTTGAAACCCTAGAAATCCAAGAGCAAGGCCAACAATTTCCACATAACATGTAAACACCATAGAATTCCATTATCAAGAAGGAATTGTGTACAAGAATTAGGGTTCATCAAACGAAAGTTATCTACTTTAGAACACCATGCAAACAAAAAGCCTAGATACGAGGTACTATCTTTCTACTTGGAACACCATATTAGGGAAAGATTATGCACATGCAAGATGAGTGTAAGAAATAAACATGGAGAAAGTTGTATAACTCACCTTATAGGTGATGTAAACTCCAAACATCACAGTAGCTTCAAGGAAAGGGGAGAGAAACCCTAGCTTGAGATCTCCACTTGGCCAATCCAACTCCACCACAAAGAGAGCAAAACCCTAGGATTGAAAAGGCAAGGAAGAAGAGTTCTTCAAGCTCTAACTCAAGCACTACCATGGAATACCATGGATTTGACCAAGAAGAGAACAAAGAAGGGAAGAACAACAAGGAAAACAAAGAGAAAGAGGGAGATCTTACTTACCAAACTCTAACTCCACATGCAAGGGAGATTGACCTCCTTCAACCTTGAGCTCCTCCTTCAACACCAAGAAAGAGAGGGGACAAGATCTAAGAAAGAAGAGAGAGAGAGATGGTTCAACGGGTTTAGTTACAAGTAAGGAGAGGGGTTTATATAACACAGGGTTGGAGAGAGAGAAAGAGGGTTAGGTATCAACCTAAACATGCCATGTGTCCAAGAGATCTCGTCCATGCAAGCACCACACTCATCCATGTAACGAAGGGTGACCGAACCAAAAAAGAGCCATTGACCAAGGTGGTCTAGAAAAGAAAGCAACATATGATATATTTCATTGACCAAGAAGCATCAGAAAACATAGTGACCACCAAGCATCTATAGCGACCAAGAGATTAAGAAAATTATCGGCTGCATAGAAAATTATCAACCATGAACACTAGGAAAATTTGGAGACCAAGATGAGTTCAAGAGCCTCATAAAACATTGACCCCAAGTGCTCAAGAAATTTTTTACAACTGCCATCCCTTGGCAACTCACCTTCAAGGTCAAACATCAACTTAGGGCATCCATGCAAACCCTAATCTCAAGGCTAGGTGTTACCAATCAAACCAAGACGTGACAAAGCACCCCAAAGCACAGCTATATCAAACATGATGTAAAAACATGTGAGGCACAACAAGAATGTGACAAATTGCAAGATAAACCCTAGACATTGGTAAATTGTAATTAGGTCCAAAAAAAATATAAGCATAACTAACTAAAAAATCCAAAATGGACCAAACTGGAAATATAAGTTTGTCACATGATATCAAAGAACACCAAAAGGTTTAATTAAGGTTGTAAGCATCTAATTATGCTAAGAAAGCATGATAAACCAAAAATCAAGGTCAAGGGTCTTACAACCATAAACCCCTAGCAAACATTTTCCCTCAAATTCTACATGAACAAAGATGAGTACATCCTACAAATCTCATCCTATAACTCCCATGTGGCCTCCTCCACACCATGGTGGTGCCACAAAACCTTAACTAAAGATATATCCTTCTTCTTCTTCTTCAACTTCTTCACCCTCCCTATCTAGGATCAACATAAGACCCTCAACATACTACATGTCCTCATCCAACTCAACCTCCATTGGTTGCAAGCTATCTTTGTATCAGGGTGACACTTCCTCAACATGGAAACATGAAATATGTCATGCAACATGTGAAACTATAGCATCAACTCCAACTTGTAAGCTACCTTCCCAACACGTGCCAAGATAGGGTATGGTCCCATAAACCCAGGAACCAACTTACCCTTCTTTTTAAAGTTCATCACATCTTTCCTAGGGGAAACCTTAAGGCACACACAGTCTGCAACTTAGAACTCTAACAGTATGTGATAGTTATTAACATAAGACTTATGTCTATCCTGGGATGCCTTCAGCTGCTGCTATATCACCTTGATCTTTTCTATAGCATGTTGTACTAGCTCAAGACCCAAAAGTTGATACTTACCTGTCTCATACCAACAAAGAGGTGATCAACAATGCCTCCTATACAAAGCTTCACATGGTGCCATGTCTATAGTCCCCTGATAGCTATTTTAGTAGGCAAACTCTATCAAACTTAGGTGCATATCCCAACTGCCATGAAATTGCAAGACACATGCCCTAAAAAGATCTTCCAACGTTTGAATGATCTTCTTATACTGACCATCTATATGTGGGTGAAACATTGTACTAAACCTTTGTTGTGTCCCCATGGTTGTATACAGATGTTCTTAAAAATGACTCATAAATGTGAACCTCTGTCAGACACTATGGTATCTAGGATACCATGCCACCAAACTATCTCATCAACATATATATGTTCCAACTTCTCTACTGTATACATCATCTTGACTAGAAGGAAGTGAGATGACTTGGTCAACCTATCAATTATCACCCAAATGGAATCATGGCCTTTGGCTATCCTAGTAAGACCAACCACAAAGTCCATGGTAATATGATCTCATTTCCATTACGATATTGGAAAACATTGTAATGATCCTGCAGGCTTCTGATGCTCAACCTTGACCTACTAACAAACTAGACACCTTGCCATGAACTCTACTACATACTTCTTCAGATCAGACCACCAATATAGATCCTCTAGATTATTGTACATATTGGTACTACCAGGATGCATCATGTAGATTGAGGAATGAGATTCCTTAAGAACCAACTTCCTCAAGCCATAAACATCTGGAACCATTGTCATGTTGTGAAAACAAACTATCCCATCATCTAACTCATGGAAGCCATCATGCTTCTTGTTACCAAACTCTGATCTAATCCTCTGTATCATGATATAATCCTTTTGTGCATCCATGATCTGTTGCATCAAGGTAGGATTAACCTGTAATTGTGCTAACATGTTTTCCAACGAGAAAACCTCCAACTCTACATTCATTTGATGAATCAATACCAACATGTCTTGCTTGTCACACATCATAGAGTGTAACTGTGCCTTGTCTAAAAATGATGATGAAGAAGCCTTTCTTCTCAACACATCATATACCATGTTTCCTTCCTTGAATGATAGTCAATCATGCAATTATAGTCCTTGATTAGTTCCATCCATCTTCTAGTGTCTCAAAATCTTCAAGTTATGGACCACATTTGCTAGCTCTCCAGATCATGTGTAAGGTAGTTCTCCTCATTTTTCTTGATCTATCATGAAGCAAAAGAAATCACATTCTTGTCATGCATCATCACACATCTCAAACCATTCTTCGACGCATCACAGAAGACGGTGTACCCTTTCCCTTTCTAAGGAAAGATTAAGACTGGAGAACTGGTCATCTTCTCCTTCAACAATTGGAAAGAATGTTGATACTTGTGATCCCAGAGAAAAGGTACATCTTTACTAGTCAACTAGGTTAGTGGTAAAACTACAACATTGAAATTCTTAATGAATCTCCTCTAGTAACCAACCAGACCTAGGAAACTTTGAACTTTTGTCGATGTCTTGGGTTGTTCCCATTCCAACATAGACTCAACCTTCTTTGGGATGCAAATGTCTATAGAAGACATAACATGACCTAGAAAAGACACTTCGGTCAACTAGAACTCACACTTGCTGAACTTGGCATATAACCTATGCTTCCTCAACAACATCAATGCCTGGAAAAGGTGATGCTCATGCCGTTGACTGTCCCTGGAGTATATCAAGATATCATCAATGAACACAACAACAAACTGATATAGATATGGTTTAAACACCATGTTCATTAGATCCATAAAAGCTTCTGGTGCATTAGTTATCCCAAATGACATAACCAAAAACTTGTAGTGACCATACCTAGTCCTAAAAGTTGTCATAGGTATGTCATCTGCCTTGATCCTTAGCTGGTGATATCCTGACCTCATATCTATATTCAAGAACACTATGAAACCTCTCAGTTGATCAAATAGATCATCTATCCTCAATAGTGGATACTTATTCTTTATCATGACCTCTTGTTCAACCATCGATAATCTATACATAGCCTCATAGATCTATCCTTCTTCTTAACAAACAACACGGGAGCACCCAGATGGAAAGTGCTCAACCTGATGAAACCTTTATCCAGCAACTCTTGCAATTGTTTCATCAACTACTACATCTCTACTGGTGCGATCCAGTAGGGTGACTGCACTATGGGTTGGGTTCTAGGATCAAGATTGATCTTAAAATCAATCTCTCTAGGATGGAGAACACTAGGAAATTCTTCAGGAAAGACATCCCCAAACTCTATCACTATCAACACTTCCTAAATACTAGGACTTCTCACCTTGGTATCCACAACATGTGCCAAGAAAGCCTCACACCCCTTTCTCATCAACCTCTCTACTATCATAGATGACACCAAACACGTAGGAAGAATCTTCCTATCTCCTTGGAAAATCCATGAAGCATCTTCATCATGGAACATCACCACCTTGCAACTACAATCCAAAACAACATTGTACTTCTCCAAGGTATCTATTCCAAGGATCGCATTGAAACCATGCATGTTAAGTAGCATAAGGTCCACTTGAATGTTGTATCCTAAGAAAGAAAGAACACAAGAGGGACTACCTCCTACTACTTGGCGTATCTGACCAAAAGGGTTTCTAGATGAAGATGATCAAATCTACTACATACAGACATGTTACAACTACTTATCACCTCTCTGATGATAAAAGAGTGCATCACACCTGGGTCAACCAAAATAGATACAAAAGAGGAAGTAGATAAGTCAGAATGAAAATGTTCCATCTAACCATTATGACGTGGATTGTGTAACATCCCTGACCTGGGTTATTCCTTAACCTTGGGAGTTTTGCTTAAGTAAGTTAATTAGATACTTAATTTTATCTTATGACAAGTAATTAAGTCTCAAGAGGAACTTATATTTCAATTTTGGTCTTGTTTGAATAATGTTGAAGCAATGTTTGCTTATTTTGGACTAAAGTGCAAATTACCTAAGTTGAGGGGTTAACTTGCAAATGTTACATGACTAAATGTTGCTCATGTGTTGAAGCATCATAAGAATGAGTATGATGCAGTGTTATGGCTTTCACAAGCTTGAGCACCAAGAAAGAGTTGATAAAGCAATGTTTGTGCATTAAAACATAGTTTTGGTGTAAAGTGCAATTTACCCAAAACCTAGGGTTCAATATGAAAATTACCACTTCAATAAGGCCCCTAATATTTCTTGACATTAAGTAGAGAAAAGAAAATGAGAGGGGCGTCTCATTTGTATTATTTTGAAGGAGATAGAATCTTGGTATTAAAATAATCAAGATTTAAGCTTAATTGAAACCCTAATTCAATTTAATGCAAAATAATTATATTAATTGAATTTCCCTTCAACCAAAATTGTGTTGGTTGAAAATAAACAAGTGTCGACGTCCTTGTGCCTTGCAAAGGCACGAAAATATCCAAAGGAAGTGGATAACTCACTCACATTATTAAAAGAAAAAGAATTATCCACTCACTTTAGGATATTATTATTATAAGGGTTAAGGTGCTTAATTTGCTTTTCTTTATTTATTGGATAATTGAGAGGAATAATAGGCAAAAGGTATCTAGCCTCTTATCCAAGGAATTGAGGGGGAAGAGGTGGCACTAATTTTGAAATTAAATGATTTTTATAAGGCATTTTCTCTCTCATTGATTTTCTTATAAAAACACCCTTTACAAGCCAAATCAAAGGATTTTCTGAATCCCCTTCTTCTCCTTTCTTGTAAAACGACCAAGGGAGCTTTGTAGGATCAGGAGGACGACCCCCAACCTGTTGGTAAGCTTCTTGACCTTCTTTCACCTTGAATCCATGGTGGAAATCACAAATCAATGCATGATTTCTTCTTATCTCGATCCCCTCTTCAATTCTAACCATTCCTTTTCACTCAAAGCTTGAGAACGAGCCTTGGGATAGTGAAAGGAGTTGCATACACCATTGTTGACATGAGCTTAGAGCTTTGAAGCTCAATTGGAGGCGGGTTTTATAACTTTAAACCTTACTATTGTTATTGCATTCAATTCCTTATCAATTGTTGATCATTTGTTCTTCTTGAAATTCATTTGATCAAATCATTAGAACCACCATGAAAATCATAGAAAAATATGAAGGATCGTAGCTTGATGATGATGACATCATACTAAGCACACACCTCTAAAATATCCTAGGCAAACGGTTTCATAAATGTTGGTCCAATCGGTTTCACCAAACCGTTTGGAGACCAAACAGTTTGCAAACCGTTTGGAGTCTTGAACCCCAAACCGTTTAGAAGGGTTGAATGTTTGGATGGGTTGACCGTTTGAGGTCAGGACCCTATCACATGTTGGATGATGATCCAATGGATCCATTTGAATAATTCAATACATAGACAAGCCTTCAACTAGAAACCCTAATCGGGTTAAGTGTTGAATTTTCAATTGGTTGACAATGTTTTGGGTTGATTAACCCAAACGGTCTCAAGACCATTTGGAAGTCACCCCAAACGGTCTCAAGACCGTTTGGAGGTGAACCAAGACCGTTTGGAGGTCTAGGGTTGAGTATAGTTGAGTAATTGAATATCTAGAGATATCAAATTGAAATGCAATCAATAGCTAGATTGATGATCAATCCAATGATGCAAACCCTAATTGACTTTCACATATTTCAATGATAAGATGGGAAAATGGTTTCCAAACCATTTGGAGGTCATCCAAACGACCTCAAGACCATTTAGAGGTTCCCCAAACGACCTCAAGACCGTTTGAGGTCAGGTCATATCATAATTTGATGATGGTTCACTGATTTCAATTGAATTAAGTTTCACAATGATAACCATTGAAGGTTTCTCGATTTCAAAACCCTAATTGATGGTTTCTTTATTATAAACACTAGTTTAATTGGGTTCAAAACCCTAATTTATGGTCTAATTAAGGGGTGATTCAATGGTTCAATTGATGAATGTATCAAGGATTCAATGGATAGGCGGTTCATTGATTGGAAACCTTGAATTGATTAGGTATTGAAAGATGTTTTTGGTCCATTTGGTTTTGAGAGGGTTTGGACCAAACAGTCTTAAGACCGTTTGAGTCCAAATGGTCTCAAGACCATTTGAGTCCAAACGGTTCCAAGACCATTTGGGTCCAAACGGTCTCAAACCGTTTGGAGACCCAAGCTCATTCGGTTTCAACACATTCCTTGCTTAAACGGTTTCAAGGGCAATATGCCCAAACAGTTTCAAACCGTTTGAGCTCTAAAGTCCAAGACCGTTTAAGGTCTAAGTAATCAAAATTGTTTGAGGTTCCACATGGTTAATCCTTTTGGATACCTAATGTAATTGAAGACTCAATTGGTTAATCCACTTGGACACCTATTGTAATTGAAGATTCAATTGGTCATTTCATTTGGATACCTCATGTAAATAGAGGTCCAATATGATCAAATATTTTGTAGAATTAAGATGAAGATTGATCCATTGATCCAATGATGATTATTAATTTTGGGTACAAAGGTTTAAACCCTAAAGTACCTAGATGATCAGTATTTTTAGATTAATTAACATTAAAAGGTTATTAAAGTAATGTCTTAGTACACTATGTCAATCATAGTTGTATGTACTTGATTGAAGGGATGAAATAACCTAGTCAAGTTGAGAGGATGATATAGAGGAATTCTTACATTATTATTAATCATGTAGTAATTAGGGTATGAACCTTAGTGAAGAGATCATGAAAACCCTATTTGAGAAAGTTAAATGAGCCCTAACCCTATTTTCAGGGCAATTCTGAGTAAAACCCTAATCTAGGGTAATAGTCAAACCTTAATTGAGGGTGATGACTTGAGTAATCCTAATTTAAGGTTATGAAATGTAAAACCCTAAATTAGATGAATAGTAAACCCTAATTATGGGTAATTGATTATGAAACCCTAATTGGGATGAATAGTAAATCCTAATTGTAGGCTATTGAATGTGAAACCCTAATCTAGGGTAATGCCATGTGAAACCCTAATATAGGGTAATGCCATGTGAAATCCTAATCTAGGGTAATGCCAGGTGAAACCCTAAATTTGAATAATGTTATGTGGAACCCTGATGCAATGATGTGATGTGAGGCTCAAATCTTGGGTGATGCCATGTAATGATATATGAAACCCTAGTAATGGAATAATGGCAAATACACTAAAGTAGGGTGTGGCTAATATAATAAAGTAAGATGAGAATGTTACACCCATGAAGGGTGAAATTGATAAACCATATGAATGATAATGTTGATGCTTTAATAAGTAAGGGTATAAGGGACAATATGATGCCCAGATCATTATATATCTAACTTCATGCATGTGTAATAACCCTATACACCTTACAAAGATGAGGAAAAGAAACTCTTAGGAGTGATGTATGCAACACTAAATAATGGAGTGGATAACATCCTAAGTGTAACATCCCTGACCTGGGTTATAAACTAACCCTAGGTGTTTTGCTTAATCATGTGATTATACTTGTGGTTATCTTTTGATATGTAATTAAAGCTTCTGAGGAACATATATTTCCATTTCTGCCCTTTTTGAACAATGCTGTAATATTGTTTTGTTAAAAGTGGACCTATGTGCAAATTAACCATGTGAGGGGTTAACTTGCAAATTGTACATGTTAAGATGTTCCTCTGATGATAAGACATCATAAGAATGAATATGATGTAGTGTTATGGATTTTCCAAGCTTGGGCACCAAGATGCAGCTTGTGGAGCAATCCTTGTGCTTTAAAACCCTAGTTTTGGTGAAAAGTGCAATTTACCCAAAATCTAGGATGCAACATGTAAAATATACCTTCTAGAGTATCTTTTATGACTCTTGGCATCAATTAGAGTAAAAGTGATGAAGAGGGCGCTTCATTTGAATAATCAAATAAGAAGGAAAACCCTTGTAATTAAATAACCAAGTTGTAAGCAAAATGACCCTTTTATGTGTGCAACTTAGTAGGATGTTTGGCTTCTTTTCCTATAAACCTTGGTTAAAGGAAGAGTTTTTCTTAATTATAGAAAGGAGGAGCATAGCCAAGAAGGAGAGAAGGACCCATATGAGAAATACAAGAAAATATTGTCCTTATCTCGAAAACATGCCCAAAGTATATATACACCTTTCTTTTACAACCAAGGGATCATTTCCCTTTCTCTCTTCACTTATCTCTTACTGTGGCCGACTAAGGAAGGCGCTCAGGAGAAGAGGAGAACGGCCAAGTAGAGTTGGGTAATCTTCAATCACTATCTAGCTCGGATTCATGGAAGAAATCATGATACAAGGTTGCTTTGCTAGTTTTTCTTACTTAGTTCTTCTTTCTAGCCATCCTTTCCAACCAATTCTTGAAGAAGAAACCTTGGACGACCTATGGAGATCAAGACACCATTAAAGCTTAAAATCTTGGAGCTCTAGAGCTGGTTCTAAGGCGGGTTTTATAACTCTAAACCCTAAAGCTTTGATTATGCATCTTCTTTTCTTGTATACGTTGCTAGTTCTTCCTTCTTCCATACTTCTTTGCGTTCTTGCAACTAAATCCATGAAGAACAGACCATGTTCTTAAGGTAGAAGAAGGTGGTGTTAATTCCAAAGTTAATCCTTATCTTACTTTTTCAAACTATCCTCCACCTCTTGCCCAAACGGTTTGCAAAACAGTTTGGAGGCAAACGGTTTCAAAAAACATTTGAGTGCAAATGGTTTCAACCAAACCGCATGAAAGCAAACGGTTTCAAAACCATTTGGGGTGTGTTGAACATGGTTGACCATTTAATAAATCTGTTTTAAACATCATGGACTAATCACCCACCAAGAATCATTAATTAATTCCAAGTAAATCTAAAGTTGAAGGCACTTTAGTCACCTAAACCCTAATCGGGTTCATTGCTGATTTCAATGGACCAATCATGTTGAAGTTTGGGTTGAGTGACCCAAACGGTTTCAAAACCGTTTGGAGATCACTCAAACAGTTTCAAAACCATTTGGTGATCACCCAAGACCGTTTGGAGGTCTAGGGTTAACTGGAGTTGATCAATTGAGGGTCCAATCACATCAAGTTGTTGAATAATTAAAGTGCTGATTTTGTGACCTAAGTAGGGTTCAACCCTTAAGTGATTGACTTAGTTTTTGATGATTTTATGGTCACACGGTCTCAAGACCATTTGGAGGATGTACAAACGATCCCAAGGCCGTTTGGGGTTAGTTCATGACCCAATTGAGTGATGGTTCAATGGGTTCAACATCAATTAGACCCATGTTGATGTATGTTGAAGTTTAAACGATTTCAAACCAAAATTCAATTGGTCCCAACCCTAATTGGTTATCAATTGAGGGTCAATTGAGTGTCAAATTGGTTAAGGATTAACCTAATTGACTTAATTGATAAGTGGTTAACAAATACATGAACGTTTTAGGGCTTCAACATAGAAAACCCTAATTCAATTGCAAGTGTTGGTACACTTTTTGGTCCATGCAGTTTTGAGGTGTTTGGACCAAATGGTCTCAAGACCGTTTGGGTCCAAATGGTCTCAAGACCGTTTGGGGCCAAATGGTCTCAAGACCGTTTGGGATCAAACAGTCTCAAACCGTTTGGGACCAAACGATTTCAAAATCGTTTGGTGTTCATGCGGTTTCAAAACCGTTTAGTGACCATGTGGTTTCAAGGTCAATTTGCCCATGCGGTTTCAAAGTCAAAGTTGGCCAAATGGTCAACGGGACCAAACGGTCTTCACCTCAACTAGGGAAAATGGTTGTGATGGTGTACTTGGCCAAATGGTTTCAAAAGTCAACAAACGGTCAACGACTCCATGCGGTTTCAAAACTGTTTGGAGGTTGAAAGTGCAAAACCGTTTGGGGTCTTTTAAGGTCAAGAATGCTTAATACTTTAAAGGCTTATATGGTTCAATGGTTGATTAATCTAAACCCTAATGATACCTAAAGACATTAAGGGAACAAGTAATTAGTTGGTTGATGTATGTTATGATCAATGGTGAACATTACTAAAGTATCCTTGATGGGTTTAAGCAATCAACATCCCTTGATCAAGCAAACCCTAATGACCATAGTGATGATGAATTGACTTATGTAAATCAAGGTTGATTTGACCTAACCTAATCAAGAGGGATGTAAGCATCATCTAGTAGTAAGAGGAGAGACACGACTCCTAATATGAATGAGAATAAAGTAAAATATCTTCAATATGTATGAATACACATGATTAGGGTATGATCCTTCATAGTGAGATCATGGAAACCCTAATTATGGTGATGAATGAATCTTAACCTAATTTGAAGGAATTAATAATAGTAATTTCCATACATGATGATGATATAACCTCAAATCACTATAAGGTGAATAGTAAACCCTAATTCTAGGGTAATAACATGTAATGTGAATAGTAAACCCTAATTGAGGGTGATATGATGAAATGAACAGTAAACCCTAATTCTGGGTTATGTTTTTAAGCATGAAACTACGTGATTGAAGTATCAAATAAGAGAATAATTGTTCCTAATTAAGATAAAGGGATTGAACAACCCTAATTGAATTGAATAGGGAAACCTAGCCTTATTGAAGGTATGATGGTACAACCCTTGAATTGAAAGATTATCTCTACTTTATAATTGCCTTTGTCAAATATATTGACCATGCATGTTCTTATAGAGAAGTGATCATAGCCAGGTAAGGGTTATGATGTTTCATTCATTGAAAGCATGCATAAGCTTTATGAATAGTGACATACTATGTTGCCTGGTTTAAGAGGTAACATATGAGATTGATGGGCTGTAAGAGCCTTGAGTAATATTTACATTGTTGCAATCAAGGTCATGTTGTTAGATGACTTATGATGATCTAAGTGTTTGAACACCCCTATTCTTGAATCATAGTGATGAGATGATTAAGAAATGATATCCATATGATAACTGATGTGAGTTAAACTTGATACATTTAGTATTCTTTCTTAATTAGCAGTTGTTTTAATGATTTATGATTGAAAATATGCCTTATGCTAAAAGAATGCTATAATTTACTTAAATAATCATATCATATAGAGCCCTGACCATAGATCCATCATTGTCAGAAGCCAAATGATGGTGAAACAGGTTTTCCTAAGGGGACTCCTGGATCACATACTTTTGAGTATGTGGGGGATTATGGAAGAGAATATCCTTACGTCCTAATGTAGGAATTGATGTAGGATGTACTTTAATCCATCAATCCTTCATTATGTGTTTATGCCGGGGTGATGTTTCACTAATCTCCCGAGGGAACCTTTAATGTCGCATCGATGAGAGATAAACAAGAAATCCCTCGATGGTGAAGAGAGTACAGAACGCCAATGTGACTCTAATAGCGAAGTTTCCAGAATACCCTGGAAAGCTATTGTAGCAGAGACATGAGATGTCCTGCATGTCGATCCTCATACTGACTTAGGAAGATAAGGTCATAAGAATCCAGCTCTTTTGATGACATGTGTATGGTACCGATGCGATTTAGTAATGATCGGTTGGAGTATGAGCGGTATACCTCATCTCCGCACAACATAATAATGTTTGAAAAACATAATCAACCACGTATCATAACTACTTAGGTTGAACTTCGAGAAACAATGATTGATGTTACATTGTTTATGATGTTCTAGTTAAATAGCTAGTATACATGTCCTTCATATTATTTATTGAGAAATGCTTTGATATCCAATTAAAATATAATTGAAATGTTGCTTTACTTGACATTAAGCCTGATGTTAAATGTTAATAATTATGCTACTTACTGTTATTCCTTATTGCAATAACAAAGCTTCTAATGGAGAGTTATAACTCTCGCTGGGACAATTATTCAAATTGTCTCACCCCCGTGGGATTCGACTTTTTAGGTGGATGCCGAGGACGGAGAAACCAATCTGAGGGTGAGTAGTATCAGCAGCAGCAACACCAGGGGCAGCCATGAATCTCAGGTGGAGATACTACCTGTCGAGTCTTGTAGATAGTGTGTCCTGTGTCGTCTCTGTACTCTCAGGTCCTAGGAGTCAGTAGGTCTAAGGTTTTTGGCTTAGTGCCTCGAGATTTTTGTATATTGCCTTGTACAGATAACAAGGTAATGGATGTAAGTAATCACTCGAGAGGTGATTCCACAGAGATGTAATGACAAACCATGTTGTAAACAATTATCTTGCTTTCTTATAAAAGAGTTTTACGGTTTAAAGATCTCTTTCCATAAAGTTTTAAATTTTTAGTGATTTTTATAATTCCGCTCCTAGTTAATCACTTCCGCTGAGTTTACCTCGTGATTTATAAGTCGAGTCGCCACAAATTTAGTGGTATTAGTGCTCTAGGTTCACTGAGTCTATAGAGACATATGACTTAGGATGTTGAGTCTATTCTTAGTGTTTTCCAGTATATCTAATAATGTCTTCTGCTCCTCAGGAGAAGAAGATAAGTTAAGGATGTCTGGACCACACGAGGAATATGTGGCAGAGAGTAGCGTTGCTGCACCCCGAGAAGGTGCAAGGAACCCAGAATTAGAGCAACCTGTACCTGAGCCACCCCAGTTCAATCCATTTGATATGGGGAACCCATCCATCCAGACCATGTTTGGGCAGTTTATGACTGCCATGACACACATAACAGATAGGATGCCCATGCCTGCACCTAGGGCACCTACCCAACCTGAAGGACAAGGAATCGACAAGACGTTTGAACGAATTTGCCGAGTTGGAGAAACCGAGTACTTTAGAACGGCTGATCCCGCAGATGCCGACCTGTGGTTAACCGAACTAGAGAAGGCCTTTAGAACCCTAAACATCCCAGAAGCTGAGAAGGTTATACATGTTGTCTATCTTCTCAAAGGGAGTGTTGGGCATTGGTGGACCATGGAAGAGCAGAAGAGGCCTGGTGTGGAGGTTGCATGGGAAGTCTTCCGACGGGAATTTATCAATAGATATTTCCCTAAGACGTTCCTGGATGAGAAAATCTCTCAATTTGAGAGGTTAAGGCAAGGTCTGATGAACATTAGCGAATACGAAGCTAAGTTCATGGAGTTGTTACTGTTCTGTCCACATATGGCTGCTACAGAGGAAGAAAGGATTAGGCGGTTCGAGAAAGGGCTGAACGCTGAGTTGACTACTCCTGTGTCTGCCCTAGAGAATAGGGAAAGGTTTACTACCTTCATAGAGTCTGTCAGAAGGATAGAGAGGTCTGTAGCAGAGAAGAGGCAAACCCATAACAAGAGGATGTATCCTCAGTTCCAAGGATCTTCATCCAGAGACTTCAAGAAGCCTAGATTTTCTGTGCCTACACCACCACCACCTAGACCCAGTGCTTAGACACAATGGACACCGAGTAGAGGTAGAGGACGAAGCCTACCACTACAGGGAGCTCGCAGTTCAGCATCTATGTCGGTTACAGGACCACCCAGACCACAACAACAGGATAGAAGTTGTTATATATGTGGGAAGATGGGGCATTTGATGAAAGACTGCAGAGCTAGACCAGCAAGTGTAACACAACCACAGAGGTAGAGTCAGCAAGGATCGCAGAGGAGATAGTTTCCAGGTGGAGCTAGAGGATGTGGACAAGCGTTCCAAGCTGGATCGTCAGCATCGAATCAACCACAAGCAACATCATGGTTCTATGCAATGAATCCACCTGATGTAGTGATCAACCCTCAGGTTGTGGCAGGTCAGATGGAATTGTTATATTCTGATATGTCTACATCCTGCGTTGTATCTGTTTTTATTGATCCGGGTGCTACGCACTCCTTTATCACTCGAAGGGTGATTCGTAACTGTAATATGACAGGCGGTCATAGAGCAGATATCTTGTTTCTAGAGACTCTGTTGAGAGGGTCTGCTGTGTTGCAGGAGGTATGCTCTCCCTGCATCCTCTTCTTTTCTGAACACCGCATTCAAGTGGATCTTATACCACTTGAGATGCAAGGATTTGACATAATCCTTGGGATGGATACCTTGGAAAGGTATAAGGTTGTTTTGGATTGTGAATCCAAGCAAGCTATGTTTGCTGATGAAAGTGACACATGGATCTTTCAAGGAGAGAGAAAGATTCTACCTACCTATCTTGTGTCAGCTATGGTTGCTGAGAAGCTGATGAGGCAAGGATGTTATGCATTCTTGGCCCATGTGGTAGATACTACCATGGAGAGTCCTAACCCTGCTGAAGTTCCTATAGTCAGGGAATTTGAAGATGTATTTCTTGAAGAACTTCTAGGTGTACTACTGCCTCGGGAAATTGATTTTGAAATCAATTTGATCCCAGACACACAACCTACAGCACAAACACCATATAGGATGGCGCCTGCTGAGATGGAAGAACTCAAGAAATAGCTGCAGGAGTTGCTTGAGAAGGACTTTATCTGACCGATTACTTTGCCTTGGGGTGCTTCGGTCCTCTTTATTAAGAAGAAAGACGGTTCAATGCGGTTTTGCATTGATTACAGACAATTAAACAAAGTAACAATAAAGAATAAGTATCCTCTGCCGAGGATTGATGATCTTTTTGACCAGTTGCGTGGTGCAACTGTCTTCTCAAAGATAGATTTGAGGTCAGGATATCATCAACTCCGTATTAAGGATAGTGACGTACCCAAGTCTGCCTTTAGAACGAGGTATGGTCACTATGAGTTCACAGTTATGTCGTTTGGACTAACTAATGCACCAGCTGCATTTATGGAACTCATGAATAGAATCTTCTGACCTTTCCTCGATCAGTGTGTTGTTGTCTTTATAGATGACATTCTGATCTATAGTAGAGATGCTCAGTAGCATGAACAACATCTTCGTCAGGCTCTAACTTTGCTAAGAGAACACAAGCTATATGCTAAGTTTAGCAAGTGTGAGTTCTGGTTACCGGAAGTATCTTTCCTTGGACATGTGGTATCTACCTCGGGTATTCGTGTTGACCCTAAAAAGGTAGAATCCGTTCTACAATGGGAACAACCGAAGACACCGACGGAGATCCGTAGTTTCTTAGGGTTGGCTGGCTATTACCGAAGGTTCATTAAGAACTTCATCTCCATAGATTTACCCTTGACTAAGTTGACCCGGAAAGATGTTCCTTTTGTTTGGAGTGATAAGTGTCAGCAATCTTTCCAGCTGTTGAAGGAGAGGTTGACAAGGGCACCTGTACTTGTGTTACCTGAGCAAGGCAAAGGATACATAGTTTTCTGTGATGCCTCCAAGAATGGACTCGGATGTGTGTGGATGCAGGATAAATAGGTGATTTCTTTTGCTTCCCGACAGCTTAAGAAACACGAGGAAAATTATCCGACACACGATCTGGAGTTAGCTGTTGTGGTTCATGCCTTGAAAATCTGGAGACACTATCTTTACGGAGAGACATTCTAGATTTTCACTGATCACAAGAACCTAAAGCACATCTTTTCTCAGCATGAGCTTAACATGAGGAAACGTCGCTGGATGGAGTTAATCAAGGACTACGATTGTACAATTGATTACCATCCAGGGAAGGACAATGTAGTTGCAGATGCTTTGAGTAGGAAATTAGTAACACCAGCCTTAGATAGAGAACAACTAAATTCTTTGGTATGCTCTAGGAGAGATATGCTTATCTCCTTAAGGCAAGACAATGTACAGTTGAAAGTATCATTGTTGGCCGGGTTGTTGGTTGAGATGCATATAAAACCTACTCTGAGAGAGCAGATCTAGGAAGCACAACAAGCTGATGTTGTAGTTCAACAAATCAGATCGGAGTATGGTGATGAGAAACGAGATGGTTTCCATGACTCAGAGGAACAAGTAGCCTGTTATCATGGTAGGATGATAGTGTTGGATGTGGATAACTTGAGAAAGTTAGTCCTAGAAGAAGCTCATTCGTCGATGTATGATATGCATCCAGGAAGCACCAAGATGTATCGAAACTTAAAAGATATGGATTGGTGGCCTGGTTTGAAGAAAGACGTTGCTGAGTTTGTTATGCGGTGTCCTGTGTGTCAGTAGGTTAAAGCTGAACACCAAAAGCCTATAGGAACAATGCAACCTTTACCCATACCACAGTGGAAGTGGGATCATGTAACTATGGACTTTGTTGTTGGCCTACCCAGGACAAACAAAGGGCATGATTCAATTTGGGTAGTAGTTGATAGGTTGACAAAGATAGCACATTTCCTGCCTGTCAAAACAACTTATTTTGCTGAGAAGTTAGCACAGCTATATGTTGAAGAGATAGTGTGACTGCACGGAGTTCCAGTCACCATAGTTTCAGACAGAGGTCCCCAGTTTACGAGTCATTTTTGGGAGCGACTTCACAAAGCTTTAGGCACCCAGTTAAGGTTTAGTACAACCTTTCATCCTCAGACTGATGGATAGTTTGAAAGGACTATACAGACCTTGGAAGACTTGCTGAGGGCATGTGTTCTTCAGTTTACAGGGAGTTGGGATCTGCACCTAAGCTTGATAGAGTTTGCCTACAACAATAGCTATCAACACAACATTGACATGGCACCTTATGAAGCTTTGTATGGCAGACGTTGTAGATCACCCCTATGTTGGTATGAAACCGGTGAATATCAACTGTTAGGTCCTGATCTTGTACAGCAGACCACGGAGAAGATCAAAGTAATACAACAATAGATTAAGACTGCACAGGATAGATAGAAATCTTATGCTGACAAGCGTCGTAGACCCTTAGAATTCCAGGTTGGAGACAGAGTGTATCTCAAGGTCTCACCTTGGAAAGGAGTCCTTCATTTTGGAAGGAAAGGGAAGTAAGCTCCGAGGTTTATGGGGCCTTATCCAATCATTGAATGGATTGGAAAGGTAGCCTATAAACTAGAGTTACCCCCAGAGTTACAGAGGTTACACCCTGTGTTTCACATTTCTATGCTGAGGAAATGTCACCCTGATACTGAATCAGTTCTACAACCTATGGAGGTAGAATTGAATGATGACATATCTTATGAGGAGGGACCAATGTCAATCCTTGATAACAGAATTAAAAAGCTGAAAAAGAAAGACATAAGTCTTGTTAAAGTCCTCTGGAATCACCGTGGTGTTGAAGAAGCCACTGGGAACTAGAGGAGGAAATGATAAGGAAATACCCTGCTCTTTTCTCTTAATATGTTTTGTTGATTTCGGGGACGAAATCCTTGTAAGGGGTGGATAATTTGTAACATCCCTGACCTGGGTTATAAACTAACCCTAGGTGTTTTGCTTAATCATGTGATTAGACTTGTGGTTATCTTTTGATATGTAATTAAAGCTTCTGAGGAACAAATATTTCCATTTATGCCCTTTTTGAACAATGTTGTATTATTGTTTTGTTAAAAGTGGACCTATGTGCAAATTACCCAATTAGAGGGGTTAGCTTGCAAATTGTACATGTTAAGATGTTCCTATGATGATAAGACATCATAAGAATGAATATGATGTAGTGTTATGGATTTTCCAAGCTTGGGCACCAAGATGCAGCTTGTGGAGCAATCCTTGTGCTTTAAAACCCTAGTTTTGGTGAAAAGTGCAATTTACCCAAAACTTAGGGTGTAACATGTAAAATATACCTTCTAGAGTATCTTTTATGACTCTTGGCATCAATTAGAGTAAAAGTTATGAAGAGGGCGCTTCATTTTAATAATCAAATAAGAAGGAAAACCCTTGTAATTAAATAACCAAGTTGTAAGCAAAATGACCCTTTTATGTGTGCAACTTAGTAGGATGTTTGGCTTCTTTTCGTCTAAACCTTGGTTAAAGGAAGATTTTTGCTTAATTAGAGAAAGGAGGGGCGTGGCCAATAAGGAGAGAAGGACCCATATGAGAAATAGAAGAAAAGATTGTCCTTATCTCGAAAACATGCCCAAAGTATATATACACCTTTCTTTTACAACCAAGGGATTGTTTCCCTTTCTCTCTTCACTTATCTCTTATTGTGGATGACTAAGGAAGGAGCTCAGGAGTAGAGGATAATGTCCAAGTAGAGTTGGGTAAGCTTTAATCACTATCTAGCTCGGATTCATGGAGGAAATCATGATACAAGGTTGGTTTATTAGTTTTTCTTACTTAGTTCTTCTTTCTAGCCATCCTTTCAAACCAATTCTTGAACAAGAAACCTTGGACGACCTGTGGAACTCAAGCCACCATTAAAGCTTCAAAGCTTGGAGCTCTAGAGCTGGTTCTAAGGTGGGTTTTATAACTCTAAACCTTAAAGCTTTGATCATGCATCTTCTTTTCTTGTATACGTTGCTAGTTCTTCCTTCTTCCATACTTCTATGCGTTCTTGCAACTAAATCCATGAAGAACAGACCATTTTCTTAAGATAGAAGAAGGTGGCATTAATTCCAAAGTTAATCCTTATCTTACTTTTTCAAACAATCCTCCACCTCTTGCCCAAACGGTTTCAAAAAACGTTTGAGTGTAAACGGTTTCAACCAAACTGCATGAAAGCAAACGGTTTCAAAACCGTTTGGGGTACGTTGACCATGGTTGTCCATTTAATAAATCTGTTGTAAACATCATGGACTAATAACCCGCCAAGAATTATTAATTAATTCCAAGTAAATCTCAAGTTGAAGGCACTTTAGTCACCTAAACCCTAATCGGGTTCATTGCTGATTTCAATGGACCAATCATGTTGAAGTTCGGGTTGAGTGACCCAAACGGTTTCACAACCATTTGGAGATCACTCAAACGGTTTCAAAACCATTTGGTGATCACCCAAGACCGTTTGGAGGTCTAGGGTTAACTGGAGTTGATCAATTGAGGGTCTAATCACATCAAGTTGTTGAATAATTAAAGTGTTGATTTTGTGACCTAAGTAGGGTTCAACTCTTAAGTGATTGACTTAGTTTTTGATGATTTTATGGGAAAATGGTATCAAGACCGTTTGGAGGATGTCCAAATAATCCCAATACCGTTTGGGTTCAGGTCATGAACCAATTGAGTGATGGCTCAATGGGTTCAATATCAATTAGACCCATGTTGATGTATGTTGAAGGTTAAACGATTTCAAACCGAAATTCAATTGGTCCCAACCCTAATTGGTTATCAATTGAGGGTCAATTGAGTGTCAAATTGGTTAAGGATTAACCTAATTGACTTAATTGATAAGTGGTTAACAAATACATGAACATTTGAGTGCTTCAACATAGAAAACCCTAATTCAATTGCAAGTGTTGGTACACTTTTTGGTCCATGCAGTTTTGAGGTGTTTGGACCAAACGGTCTCAAGACCGTTTGGGGCCAAACAGTCTCAAGACCATTTGGGGCCAAATGGTCTCAAACCGTTTGGGACCAAACGATTTCAAAACTGTTTGGTGGTCATGCGGTTTCAAAACCGTTTAGTGACCATGCGGTTTCAAAGTCAAAGTTGGACAAATGGTCAACAGGACCAAACAGTCTTCACCTCAACTAGGGAAAATGGTTTTGATGGTGTACTTGGCCAAACGGTTTCAAAAGTCAACAAACGGTCAACGACTCCATGCGGTTTCAAAACCGTTTGGAGGTTGAAAGTGCAAAACCGTTTGGGGTATTTTAAGGTCAAGAATGCTTAATACTTTAAAGGCTTAGATGGTTCAATGGTTGATTAATCTAAACCCTAATGATACCTAAAGACATTAAGGGAACAAGTAATTAATTGTTTGATGTATGTTATGATCAATGGTGAACATTACTAAAGTATCCTTGATGGGTTTAAGCAATCAACATCCCTTGATCAAGCAAACCCTAATGACCATAGTGATGATGACTTGACTTATGTAAATCAAGGTTGATTTGACCTAACCTAATCAAGAGGGATGTAAGCATCATATAGTAGTAAGAGGAGAGAGAATACTCCTAATATGAATGAGAATCAAGTAAAATATCTTCAATATGTATGAATACACATGATTAGGGTATGATCCTTCATAGTGAGATCATGGAAACCCTAATTATGGTGATGAATGAATCTTAACCTAATTTGAAGGAATTAATAATAGTAATTTCCATACATGATGATGGTATAACCTCAAATCACTATAAGGTGAATAGTAAACCCTAATTCTAGGGTAATAACATGTAATGTGAATAGTAAACCCTAATTGAGGGTGATATGATGAAATGAACAGTAAACCCTAATTCTGGGTAATGTTTTAAGCATGAAACTTCATGATTGAAGTATGGAATAAGAGAATCACTATTTCTAATTAAGATAAAGGGACTGAACAACCCTAATTGAATTGAATAGGGAAACCTAGCCTTATTGAAGGTATGATGGTACAACCCTTGAATTGAAAGATTATCTCTACTTTATAATTGCCTTTGTCAAATATATTGACCATGTAGGTTCTTATAGAGAAGTGATCATAGCCAGGTAAGGGTTATGATGTTTCATTCATTGAAAGAATGATATAAGCTTTATGAATAGTGACATACTACGTTGCCTGGTTTAAGAGGTAACATATGAGATTGATGGGCTGTAAGAGCCTTGAGTAATATTTACATTGTTGCAATCAATGTCATGTTGTTAGATGACTTATGATGATCTAAGTGTTTGAACACCCCTATTCTTGAATCATAGTGATGAGATGATTAAGAAATGATATCCATATGATAACTGATGTGAGTTAAACTTGATACATTTAGTATTCTTTCTTAATAGCAGTTGTTTTAATGATTAATGATTGAAAACATGTCTGATGCTAAAAGAATGCTATAATGTACTTAAATAATCAAGTATAATCATATCATGTAGAGCCCTGACCATAGATCCATCATTGTCAGAAGCCAAATGATGGTGAAATAGGTTTTCCTAAGGGGACTCCTGGATCACATACTTTTGAGTATGTGGGGGATTATGGATGCGAATATCCTTACGTCCTAATGTAGGAATTGATGTAGGATGTACTTTAATCCATCAATCCTTCATTATGTGTTTATGCCGGGGTGATGTTTCACTAATCTCCCATGTGAACCTTTAATGCCACATCGATGAGAGATAAGCAAGAAATCCCTTGATGGCGAAGAGAGTACAGAACGCCACTGTGACTCTAATAGCGAAGTTGCCAGAATACCCTAGAAAGATATTGTAGCAGAGACATGAGACGTCCTGCATGTTGATCCTCATACTGATTGAGGAAGATAAGGTCATAAGAATCCAGCTCTTTTGATGACCTATGTATGGTACTGATGTGATTTAGTAATGATTGGTTGGAGTATGAGCGGTATACCTCATCTCCGCAGGGCATAATAATGTTTGAAAAACATAATCAACCACGTAGCATAACTGCTTAGGTTGAACTTCGAGAAATAATGATTGATGTTACATTGTTTATAATGTTCTAGTTAAATAGCTAGTATACATGTCCTTCATATTCTTTATTGAGACATGCTTTGACATCCAATTAAATTATAATTGAAATGTTGCTTTACTTGACATTAAGCATGCTGTTAAATGTTAATAATTATGTTGCTTACTGTTATTCCTTATTGCAATAACAAAGCTTCTGGCGGAGAGTTATAACTCTCGTTGGGAAAATTATTCAAATTGTCTCACCCCCGTTGGATTCGAATTTTTAGGTGGACGCCGAGGACGGAGAAACCAATCTGAGGGTGAGCAGTATCAGCAGCAGCAATACCAGGGGAAACAATGAATCTCAGGTGGAGATACTGACTGTCGAGTCTTGTAGATAGTATGTCCTGTGTCGTCTCTGTACTCTCAGGTCCTAGGAGTCAGTAGGTCTGAGGTTTTTGGCTTAGTGCCTCGAGATTTTTGTATCTTGCCTTGTACAGATAATAGGGCAATGGATGTAAGTAATCACTCGAGAGGTGATTCCACAGAGATGTAATGACAAACCATGTTGTAAACAATTATCTTTCTTTCTTATAAAAGATTTTTACGGTTTAAAGATCTCTTTCCATAAAGTTTTAAATTTTTAGTGATTTTTATAATTCCGCTGCTAGTTAATCGCTTCCGCTGAGTTTACCTTGTGATTTATAAGTCGAGTCGCCACACTAAGGGTTGAAATACCTAAAGTGGTTGATAATGGTTTATTCTATATCAACAATGCCTAACCATTAGATAAGTCCATATCATTAAAGATAGCTGGACAATTCTAATGTGTAACCTATGCACTTCATGATAAAGGTGATATGTTAGTGGTTAAAAATATTAAGAGGGGAATACCACAATACAAAGTCAGTTGATTAACTGAACTAACTTGGAAGTGATGAGAAAAGTGATACATCAAGACACGATAGATATCACACTTACCATTTTAGGGTTGATATACCTTGATGCATCTTAATCCAATATACTTGGATAAGAAACACATGAAGTGTGTGTTATGTAGTTGTTACAATAAGATTGTAATACGTTTGATATACTTTAATAAGTATAGGCTAATATATATTGTGAAAGGGGATAAGACAAACTAAGGGGTATGATGTAAACATACCATGGTAAGGTTGAGAGATGAACTCATACCTTGAATTGATAATCATTAACGATATATGATGAGAGTAATGATCATGAGTAAATACTTATGATATCATTGAATGCTCCTAGAGGTGTGGAGCAATATATTAGGGTTGGACTAATAATGTGAACACGAAACCCTAACTAATGTGAAATGGAAAACCCTAATCCCTAATTGTTTAGCAATGGAATGGGAAATCCTATTTGATAGTAAATCCTAATCCTGATAAAGGAATGGTGATATTACTATTGTATCACATGATGTGATAAGTGACTTTTATGACTGTTATCATGTCTATTAACCATGCAGATATCATGAGATGATGAACATAGCAATATTTGAGCTATGACGTTTATATAATAACAATGCTGATTGGCCTTGTATGCCTTAATGTTATTGTTGCTTAGTAAAAGTGACAAAATATGCATGGACTTTATGAGTCATATGAGTAAGTTGTTTCCTAGTGAAAGGTGACAAGACACTTAATGTGTGACGTCCCCCAATTTCTATATACTTTCCATAGTGACATTCATAGATATGCGTGCACTCATATCTATAGATGTCAAAAGGGAAAATATAAGAGATTAAGGTAGTCAACTAAAATAGAGATTGAGCCAAGATCAAGTCCACATCATCATATAATGCCACACAAACATTCATTCATAAGGATAATAAAGTCATTACATATGGAGAGAAAATATTGTTCTAGAGAAAGTTAACTTTATTACATAGGATCTCAATCATCCTCAATTTCAACTAAGAAAAGAATTAAACTAACATCTAGCAAGAAATGGGATAAGAGGAAAAGATCTATCTATTATATCCTCCAAGTTCATTATTTTATGCCTTCGGGTACTTTGAGCATGCATTTCACTTTATTGTCAATTGTTCCTTGCACCTAGAAAATACAAGAAACAAAACATCAGCAAAGCTGGTACATGGTAAAAGTTACACTAATAAGGTTGCATAAAGGAAAATATTTGAACAAAAGAAAAGAGAGATAAAACCATTTCTTAAGATGAAAATCAGGTAAACATCCTTTTTATCACAATCATTTTAGATGCGGTTGTGCTACACCTATTGCACTTGACTTACATCTAGTATGGGCAATATAATATCATCATACATCTAACATGGGCCAAGGAAACATACATCCATGTTAGGAAACATACATCCACACCAAGCTATGTGCTCTAGTAGCTACAACCCATCATAACCATTTATGTTTCATTAGGTTTGGCGAAGTATAACTCATACTAGTCAACCAAGCAATCATATTCAATTACGAGCATTCAAGGTATACATATCATAGGCAACCAGAAATCTAGTCTTATACTTATAAGTCCACATACCTGCTTGTTCAGATCAGATGTCCAAAGATTTAGAATCAATCAAGAATTTAGTCACCCTGCAAAGAAAGCAAGGGTACAACATTACTATTGGTCCATGTGACCAAGACTAAGATATGTCCTTAGTTATTATTCCTTTTTATTTTATCTTAATCCAGATCAGGGATTTCCCATATTTTACTTGAGTTTAGAAATATTATCAAGTCTGATCCATCATTAGTTTGCTTAAAAGATAGCATTTAATTAATCAATTAGAAGATTTCCATAAACTAGGGTTTATAAGATGGTTGGATAAAAGGGAAAAGCAACCCTATACATATTAACCATTCATAACATCAGGGTTTGTTTTAAAGATTCAGACCAATCATAATCACTAATTATCATCTAGTGATATTAATTCTTATTATAAAGATATATCTTTAATTCCATGTAGAAAGAGAAACTAGATCTAGGGTTTCTCCTAATCCTTTGATCAGTTATCATCTTAGAATAGGATTTCAAGTTATTTAGAAAACAAGGTTTCGTTTAGGGTTAAATATAGTGTAGACAGTCAGATATTATCAAGGAAAATTATTATCAACAATTAATTATAATTAAGGAAGTCATTAAGGCTTTAGGCAACTATTTTTGAAATAGGAGACGGATCTAGGTCCTGATATCATTTTATTTGGATAGAGGGTAATTTTTTGATCAAAATGGTATATAGGTTCAGCATTTTCTGAGAATCCTAGCATTTACCCTGATTTTTCTAAGCAAATCATTTTTTTCCCATTTTAGAAAAAGAACAAGGGAAAAAGAAAAGAGGAGTACCTTGATCAACGGCTGGATCCATGTGGATCAATGACTCTCATTAATCCAGGATTATGCGGGATGGATCAGGCTCTCTCTGATCCTCCTCTTCTTTGTTGGCGCACGAGCAGGTCACCTGGGACAGCTCCGGAGAGATTCCTCTCGCTTCCTGGTAGAGACAGAGAGAAGATGAGATGTCGGTCGTGTTCATGAACTCGTGCTGAATCTGGACAGCCTACTGGTGCGTCATGGCTCCCTGTAGAACTCCACGCTTCTGTGTCCCCGGAGAAGGTCGCCGGAGAGGGGGAGGTTTGAGAGGAGGGAGGAGTTTAGGACCTCAGAGCTCCGGTGGGAAGCATCGAGGGGGCTCGGCGAGGACGCTGGAGAGGTTGGATTGGTGCAAGAAGCACTGGTGGTGTCAGGCGGTGCAGATGTCTGGAGGTTGATGAAGGTGGACTGGGGGAGCAGTGCTGGGGGTGGCTGTGTGCGAAATCGATGTAGTGAAAAGAGTAAAGGGGGAGTTGCCGAGCTATTGGAGGGTTTAAATGAGTCCTTGAGGGCGAGGGAAGTGAAGCCCTAATTGGCGCCGCCGGAGTGAGAAAGAGATGTGATCAGGTCGTTGGTTTAGCGCAACAACACGTGGAACTCAGTCAAGACTGGTATGGCTAGCCACGAAATCGCAAGACGAAGCTATCCATTCGAATCAAGTTCGAGAAGAATGGGTGAGGTGGAGTCTAGATGAAGATCGGGCCGCCATCTATCTCCCCGCCCTTTGTGGGAGGTAGGAGACGAAGTCTCCTACGTTGGATCGATGATCAACGGTCTGAGATTCTCAGCCTAAAACTAGATCCGCGCCCAAGGGCTTAATGGGTCACGTGACACATTAATCTGCCCATTAAATAGATAACTACGGTCCTAGATCCAAAAATGAGTGGAATATGTACTAAATTCAATTGGTCATATCTCCCAATCGGTTGACCCAATTGTAACAAAAGTTTAGGGGTAGTTTTATAGAGTTACTATGCTACCATGATAAAAATTTGAGATCCAAATTCGAATATTTGATGTGTTCATTCACTAAATACATTAACATATGTATTTTATTGTAATAGCATACTAGGGTTCACATATTTTTGCAATTTGTGACACATATTTGTCCAATTGAGTGAGGGAAGTATATGAGGGTATTTGGTCAAAAAATATGATAATAAAATTTTTAAGAGAGAGAAAATACTATAAAAACTCACTTTGTCACATTCTCCCCTCCTTTTAAGAATTTTTCCCTCAAAATTCAAGCAACCTGAAAGAGATGTAGATATTTCTGCTCAACTTCGGACTTGAGCTCCCATGTAGCATTGGTTTGATCATGGTGGCTCCAGAGAACTTTCACCATATCTATACGCCGATTATTGCGAAGCTCCTTTGTCTTGAAATCAAGAATTTTGACTGGTGACTCAGCATACGTCAGATCATCTTTAAGCTCAAGAGGCTCATGATTCAGAATGTGACTGGGGTCTTTGACATAAGGCTTCAGATTAGATACATGAAAGACATTATGCATGGCACTATACTGGGGTGGCAAAGCAAGGCGATAGGCACATTCTCCAACCCTTTCAAGAATCTCAAAGGGTCCCACATAACGAGGACTGAGCTTTCCCTTATTCTTGGCCAAAGCTTGAATTGGTCGGATCTTCAGAAAGACATGATCACCTTCCTTGAACTGACGTTCCTGACGGTGAGCATCTGTATATGATTTCTGCCTATCCTATGCTCGCTTCATTCTCTATCTAATCAGTGCAACTTTATCTGCATACAGTTGCATCTCCTCGGATTTCATCAAAGTGTGTTCTACGACATCGTCCCAATGTAATGGAGATCTGCACAGTCGGCCATAGAGAGCTTCGTATGGTGGCATCCCAATACTCGCCTGATAACTATTATTATAGGTAAACTCAACTAAAGGCATGTAATGGTTCCACGAGCCTTCCTAGTCAAGCACACAAGCTCGTAGAAGATCCTCCAAAATCTGTACTATTCGTTCTGACTGTCCATCTGTTTGCGGATGGTATGTTGTACTGAAGTTCAATTTAGTGCCCAATTCCTCTTGAAACTACTTCCACAGCTTTGAGGTGAACTTCGGGTCCCGGTCTGAGACAATGGACGCTGGAACCCCATGCAGACGTACAATCTCCCGTATATAAAGGTCGACCAACTCAGAAACTTTTGCAGTAATCTTCACAGGTAGAAAATGAGCTGACTTGGTGAGACGATCCACGATGACCCATGCAGCATCGTACCCCTTCCTGGTCCTGGGTAATCCCACTATGAAATCCATAGGGATGTGTTCCCATTTCCATTCCGAGATCTCGAGGGGTTGCAATAGACCACCTGGTCTTTGATGCTCGACCTTGATTCTCTGGCATGTCAGACATCTGGACACAAAATCTGCAATGTCATGCTTCATGCCACTCCATCAGAACTGACGTTGTAGATCTTTGTACATTTTCGTCGTGCCGGGATGAACTATGTACTTGGACTCATGTGCCTCACTAAGAATTGTTGTCTTTACAGCTGACTGCTTAGGGACCCACATACGGTTCTGGTACCGAAGACCCCCATCAAGACCCACAGACAGATGTGTATGAGGTTTAGCCAGGACAGAGAAGAGCTCTGCAAGCTCGGGACTAGCTTTCTGTGCCTCTAGAAGTTCAGAATGTAGGTTGGATGTGATAGAGATGTTGTTGACATGCATATGATCAACCAGGAATTGTGGTTTCCAGCTTGCTAGGTCCTCCATGTTCCTCCATTCGAGTATAGACAGGGACGCACAAATAGCTCTTTTTCTACTAAGAGCATCTGCAACTACATTGGCCTTACCTGGATGGTAGCCAATGGTGCAGTCGTAGTCCTTCAAGTACTCAATCCACCGTCGTTGTCGCAGATTCAAGTCCTTTTGTGTCAGAATGTACTTGAGGCTTTTATGATCGGTGAAGATATCAAACGTTGCCCCGTACAAGTAGTGCCTCTAAATTTTGAGAGCATGGATGATGGCAGCTAACTCCAAATCATGCGTAGGGTAATTCAACTCATTGGGTTTCAGCTGTCTAGAAGTGAAGGCCACTGCTTTCCCGTTCTGCTGTAGGACACACCCTAGACCATGTCGGGAAGCATAAGTGAATATTACAAATCCTTCATTGCCAGAGGGTAAAACAAGGACAGGTGCTGACGTCAACTTCTGCTTGAGCTCTTGGAAACTAGACTCACAAACAACTGACTAAAAGAAATGCTCGTCTTTCCGAGTAAGCTTAGTGAGAGGAAGTGCCACTTTGGAGAAATTCGGAATAAAACGACGATAATATCCAGCCAGACCTAAGAAACTCCGGATTTTAGAAGGATTATGAGGAGGTTGCCAATCAAGTACATCAGATACTTTAGCAGGATCAACAGATATGTTACCCCCAGAAATGACATGACCAAGAAACATAACTTTGTCAATCCAGAATGCACATTTAGAAAGCTTGCCATAGAATTTCTAGGCTCAAAGAATCTCAAAGACAGACTTCAAATGCTCTCGATGTTTCTCCATAGAATCATAATAGACTAGAATATCATCAATGAAGACAACCACAAACTCATCAAGATAAGGTTGGAAGACTTTGTTTATCAAGTTCATGAATACGCCAGGTGCGTTAGTCAACCCGAACGACATCACCAGAAATTTGTAGTGCCCGAAATGAGTTCAAAAAGAAGTCTTGGATATGTCTGGATCCTTGACCTTAACTTGATGGTATCCAGAACAAAGATCAATTTTTGAGAAAACTTTAGCAGTACGAAGTTGATCAAAAAGGTCATCAATACGAGGGAGAGGATACTTGTTTTTAATGCTAGCTTGGTTCAACATGCGATAGTCAATACACATCCGCATTGAACCGTCTTTCTTTTTAACAAAAAGGACAGGTGCACCCCAAGGGGAAACGCTAGGGCAGATAAAACCCTTCTCAAGAAGTTCTTGTAATTATTTCTTTAGCTCCATAAGCTCAGCAGGTGCCATCCTATACGATGCCCTAGAAATCAGATTGGTTCTAGGAAGATCTATGGAGAACTCAATGTCTCTGTTTGGAGGCAACCCAGGAAGCTCCTTCAGAAATACATCGAGGAAATCACGTACCACCTCCAGTCTTTCTACAGGCCCGTTGTCTGGACTGGTCTCTGAGACGAATGTGAGGAAGACTTTACATCCTTCAAATATGAGATTTTTAGCTTTAAGAGAGGAAATTATTATATTATTACGGAATCTACTTCCCCGAGGGATCACTATAGGAGAGGAATGAGGTTGAGAGAGGACTACCATCTTGTTTCTACAGTTAATGTAAGCATGATATGTGTATAGCCAATCCATGCCAAGAATAACATCAAAGTCTTCCATGGTTAAGAGAATGAATTCAAAGGGCATGTCATGATTTTCAAATTTTAGAGGGAGGACATCAGTTTTCTGCAATGTTGTGAATATTTTGCCACTAGGAGTTGACACATCCAGAATGTATCCCAAATCCCTTATATGTAAGTGCAACATTGAGGCCAGATTTCGAGAGATAAACGTATTTGTGGATCCAGAATCAAACAATGCTTTAACAGGATGTCCATTCAAGAAAACAATGCCTACACAATATAATTACACTTTAAATAATTGAAGGCATTGAACAAGATATTAGATATATGAAAAGATTTAAGATTACCTTCGACAAGCAGGTTCGGATTTTCCCTAGCCTCCTTTGCTGTTACTGCGAACACCCTAGCATTGCGGTGTCCCTGAGGGGGTGGAGCTCCTGTTGGAGGTTTGCCAAGGATAGATGCATTGGGGAACTTGGCAAGGAAATGTCCCTCCTTCTTGTAGTTGTAGCAGACCTGCTTGGTGTAGAGACAAGGCACGTCATGTCCTCGTCCACACGTCTTACATTTGTTGTGGTAATCCATCAGCTTGCTATTCTTCAGTCCTTTCTTCCCTGAACCTCCTCCTTTCCCTGATCCTATATTATGGCCGGGGTGGAACTTTTTGAACTTTTCTTCCTCGGTGGTGGTCAACCCTAAATATCCCATGCTAGAAGGCTTCTGCAATCCCTGCTCCTTTTCCTGCTTAAGGGCCATGTCTAGGGCTTCATCAATGCTTTGGGGACGAGAGGCTATAACTAGGGTTTTTAGGTGTGCAGAGAGACAGTCTACATAATGCTCAGTGAGGCGGTCCTCAGTCCAGATAGGGGCATAGCGTTCCAGAAGCCTAAACTTCTGGGTATAATCGGCCACTGAGAGACTGCCCTGCCTAAGCTCTATGTACATCTTCTCTTTCCTCTTCCTCTCAGCTATGGGCATGAAACGGTCGGTGAAGAGGGTCTTGAAGGCTTCCCACCCCAAGTTATCTACTTCCTCTCCCTGATTCCCACCATAGTTCTCCCACCAGATCTTCACCCCTCCCTTAAGCAAATGGGTGGCGAATTTGACCTTCTTTTCCTCGGGTACTTCTAGGGTACGAAAGACATTTTCTATGGAAAGGATCCACGCCTCATCCTTGTCCATGACCTCAGGCTGATATTCCCCCCAAAAGGAGTCAGGGTTGAGCTTAATGAAGTCTATCACTGTCACCTCCTTTTTCTTAGAGGGGCTAGGTTCAGGGGTTCCTTTTGTGGAAAGGGTCTTCATGAAGTCTAGTAGGATTTTCTTTTGTTCCTCCCACCTTTCTTTGGCCATAGTTTCAGGATCAGGTACTTTAGAGGTTTCAGGTTCTTTTCTCTTTTTAGAGGATGATTCCTCCGAGGCCTTTGAGTTGCGAGTTTTAGGAGGAATCCTGTAATTAATATGAACATATTAGATCCATTACTTCAACACATATTTCTCATCATTATCTTTATTATCATCACATGATATTTCATTATTCTCATTTATCAGTGATTAATGTTTTTAATGTTACGATTTATGGAGGATATCCTAGAATCCTTATCAGTCGATCCTTAGGACTCTCTAAATAAAGCGACTCCTTCCTAACCTTATAACAGAGGTAAGAGGGAAAATTATTTTAAAACATAGATGAGAGGGAGAATTTTTTTCCTATAGGAGAGGTGAGAGGGAAAATCTATAGATGAGAAGGTTCCTAAATTAAGGTGCGCCCAAGAATAGGGGACACTTAGGATATTGGCCAGGTAGACTTATACTGCCATAAAGGTAGCCTCGTGTTTGCCAATCTAAGTGGCTCGGAGACTTTAGTCAGACCCATGGCAGATGCTATCCTAGACACCTCAACCCATCACATCCCTAACTCAAGGACTACCCTAGACTCAAAATAGGGTGAATGAAGTTCATGTGACTTGATGTGTGAACATTGGCTCTGATACCAACTGTGACGTCCCCCAATTTCTATATACATTCCATAGTGACATTCATAGATATGCGTGCACTCATATCTATAGATGTCAAAAGGGAAAATATAAGAGATTAAGGTAGTCAACTAAAACAGAGATTGAGCCAAGATCAAGTCCACATCATCATATAATGCCACACAAACATTCATTCATAAGGATAATAAAGTCATTACATATGGAGAGAAAATATTTTTCTAGAGAAAGTTAACTTTATTACATAGGATCTCAATCATCCTCAATTTCAACTAAGAAAAGAATTAAACTAACATATAGCAAGAAATGGGATAAGAGGAAAAGATCTATCTATTATATCCTCCAAGTTCATTATTTTATGCCTTCAGGTACTTTGAGCATGCATTTCACTTTATTGTCAATTGTTCCTTGCACCTAGAAAATACGAGAAACAAAACATCAGCAAAGCTGGTACGTGGTAAAAGTTACACTAATAAGGTTGCATAAAGGAAAATATTTGAACAAAAGAAAAGAGAGATAAAACCAATTCTTAAGATGAAAATCAGGTAAACATCCTTTTTATCACAATCATTTTAGAAGTGGTTGTGCTACACCTATTGCACTTGACTTACATCTAGTGTGGGCAATATAATATCATCATACATCTAACATGGGCCAAGGAAACATACATCCATGTTAGGAAACATACATCCACACCAGGCTATGTGCTCTAGTAGCTACAACCCATCATAACCATTTATGTTTCATTAGGTTTGGCGAAGTATAACTCATACTAGTCAACCAAGCAATCATATTCAATTACGAGCATTCAAGGTATACATATCATAGGCAACCAGAAATCTAGTCTTATGCTTATAAGTCCACGCACCTGCTTGTTCAAATCAGATGTCCAAAGATTTAGAATCAATCAAGAATTTAGTCACCCTGCAAAGAAAGCAAGGGTACAACATTACTATTGGTCCATGTGACCAAGACTAAGATATGTCCTTAGTTATTATTCCTTTTTATTTTATCTTAATCCAGATCAGGGATTTCCCATATTTTACTTGAGTTTAGAAATATTATCAGGTATGATCCATCATTAGTTATTTTGCTTAAAAGATAGCATTTAATTAATCAATTAGAAGATTTCCATAAACTAGGGTTTATAAGATGGTTGGATAAAAGGGAAAAGCAACCCTATACATATTAACCATTCATAACATCAGGGTTTGTTTTAAAGATTCAGACCAATCATAATCACTAATTATCATCTAGTGATATTTATTCTTATTATAAAGATATATCTTTAATTCCATGTAGAAAGAGAAACTAGATCTAGGGTTTCTCCTAATCCTTTGATCATTTATCATCTTAGAATAGGATTTCAAGTTATTTAGAAAATAGGGTTTCATTTAGGGTTAAATATAGTGTAGACAGTCATATATTATCAAGGAAAATTATTATCAACAATTAATTATAATTAAGGAAGTCATTAAGGCTTTAGGCAACTATTTTTGAAATAGGAGACAGATCTAGGTCCTGATATCATTTTATTTGGATAGAGGGTAATTTTCTGATCAAAATGGTATATAGGTTCGGCATTTTCTGATAATCCTAGCATTTACCCTGATTTTTCTAAGCAAATCATTTTTTCCCATTTAAGAAAAAGAAAAAGGGAAAAAGAAAAGAGGAGTACCTTGATCAACGGCTGGATCCGTGTGGATCGATGGCTCTCGTTAATCTGGGATTATGCGGGATGGATCAGGCTCTCGCTGATCCTCCTCTTCTTTGCTGGCGCACGGGCAGGTCACCTGGGACAGCTCCGGCGAGATTCCTCTCGCTTCCTGGTAGAGACAGAGAGAAGATGAGATGTCAGTCGCGTTCGTGAACTCGTGCCAAATCTGGACAGCCTACTGGTGCGTCATGGCTCCCTGTAGAACTCCATGCTTCTGTGTCCCCAAAGAAGGTCGCCGGAGAGGGGGAGGTTTGAGAGGAGGGAGGAGTTTAGGACCTCGGAGCTCCGGTGGGAAGCACCGAGGGGGCTCGGCGAGGACGCTGGAGAGGTCGGATTGGTGCAAGAAGCACTGGTGGTGTCAGGCAGTGCAGGTGTCTGGATGTTGATGAAGGTGGACTGGGGGAGCAATGTTGGGGGTGGCTGTGTGCGAAATCGATGTAGTGAAAAGAGTAAAGGGGGAGTTGCGTAGCTATTGGAGGGTTTAAATGAGTCCTTGAGGGCGAGGGCAGTGAAGCCCTAATTGGCGCCGCCGGAGTGAGAAAGAGATGTGATCAGGTCATTGGTTTGGCGCAACAACACGTGGAACTCGGTCAAGACTGGTATGGCCAGCCACAAAATCGCAAGACGAAGCTATCTATTCGAATCAAGTTCGAGAAGAATGGGTGAGGTGGAGTCTAGCTGAAGATCGGGCCGCCATCTATCTCCCCGCCCTTTGCGGGAGGTAGGAGACGAAGTCTCCTACGTTGGATCGATGATCAATGGTTTGAGATTCTCAGCCTAAAACTAGATCCACGCCCAGGGGCTTAATGGGCCGCGTGACACATTAATCTGCCCATTAAATAGATAACTAAGGTCCTAGATCCAAAAATGAGTGGAATATGCACTAAATTCAATTGGTCATATCTCCCAATTAGTTGACCCAATTGTAACAAAATTTTAGGGGTAGGTTTATAGAGTTACTATGCTACTATGATAAAAATTTGAGATCCAAATTCGAATATTTGATGTGTTCATTCACTAAATACATTAACATATGTATTTTATTGTAATAGCATACTAGGGTTCGCATATTTTTGCAATTTGTGACACATATTTGTCCAATTGAGTGAGGGAAGTATATGAGGGTATTTGGTCAAAAAATTTGATAATAAAATTTTTAAGAGAGAGAAAATACTATAAAAACTCACTTTGTCACATAATGGGCCTTGTGAGCCATGTGAGATGCTTGTGTAACAAGTATCATGTATACCTCAGTCTGAGGACATAGAGGTAATAGTTACCTAGCAAGTGGTGACAGTGATAGTGATGAACTGAGGGTATGAATACCCAGTTTTGATAAGTAAGATAATGATGTTGTTATAAGATGTGAACTTTCAAGTAATGAGATAAGGGATTAAGATCCCAATGTATTATAAGTTCTGGTAAAGCTATAGATAAGAGCTTACATGTTTCTTTGTAGGAATTGTCATAATAATGCCTGTATGAGAACTTGACTAATGCTAAAAGAATATGCTAATGTACTTAATTAACCAAGTGAAATTATATCATGTAGAGCGCTGACCATAGATCCATCATCGTCAGTAAATTGGTGATGGTGAAACGGGTGCTCCGCGGCAAAACCCGTAACACATATTTTGAATATGTGGGGGTTAATGGGCGAATATATCCTTACATCCTAATGAGGGAATTGATGGAAGGTAAACATTAAACCTCTCAATCCTTCATTAATTGTACCGGGATGGATGTATCACGAATCTCTCAATGATTGGGATAGATGCAGTACACATCTCCCAATAATATTAATGTCAGATCGATGGAGATAAACATGAAATCTCTCGATTGTGAAGAGAGTGCAGCACGCCACTGTAACTCTATAATGAAGTTGCCATTATACCTTGGAAATCTATCTAGCAGAGACACAAGACGTCCTGCATGTGGTCTCACAATGACTAAGATGTGTGAGGTCTTGGAAGCTGACTCTTCCATTGACCTTGTATGGTACCGATTTTGACTTCGTAGTGGTCGGTTGGAATATGATCGATATACCTCATCTCCTCAGGGCATAAGTGTGATTGTAAAATGTAATCAACCGTATATCATGTTTTCTTAAGGATTGAATACGAAAACTTACTGGATGATGTTACATTTCTTTTATGCATCTCTAGTTGGTAGATGTTATTTATATTTCTTTATATTCATTGCAAGTAGATGGATGAATTATGATTCTACCATGGGTAGATGCAATGTTCTCCTTAGGAAAGGAGATTACTTTACTCTATTCATATAATGATTAATACTACTGCTAATATGAAAGAACTCCCGCTCAGTTTTATTTTAATAAGCTGCAATAACAATGTTCTGGCAGAGAGTTATAAATCTCGCTGGGGCAATTTACAAGTGTCTCACCCCTGTGGGATCCAATGTTTTTAGGTGGACGTGAACAAAGAGGAAGAAACTCTATAGCAGAGAAAGAACAACAGTAGCATCAGGGACAACATTAATATCTCAGGTGGAGATACTGCCTATCAAGTCATATAGATAGTAGTCCTATGTGTCGTCTCTGTACTCTCAGGTCCTCAGAGTCAGTAGTTAGTGCTTTTAATGAATCGATATGAGATTTTGGTTTGATGCCTCGAGGTTCTTATGCTGTCTGTATATAATGTAATAGGGCAGCTGATGTTTGTAACCCTCGAGAAGAGATGGTACAAGTTATGTACTCTTGAACCAGGATGTAAATGTTATACATTGGTTCTTGATGAAAACGTTTTCCTATGTTTGGATCTCTTTGCAAGAAGTTTTAATTTTTAGTGATTTTTAGTAATCTGCTACAAATGATTCGCTTCCTCTTAAGTAAATCTTGTTTTTGTAAGTTGGATGCCACAATTTAGTGGTATTAGAGATCTAGGTTCGCTGAGTCTACAGAGACATAGGACTAAGGTAGTAGAGTTTGTTCTAGTGTCTTCTAATCCATCTGATTGTGTCTTCTGCTCATATAGGAGAAGAAGAACTTGATGATGTCTGGATCACACACAGAACATGATGTTGAGAGCAACAATGCTGCACCAAGAAGAGTTGCATGGGATCAGACAAGAGAGGAACGACTACCTGAGAACCCCCAATATGATCCAACTATGATAAGAAATCCTTCCTTAGGTATCACTGTTGGGCAATTTAGGGCAACAGTAATGTATATAACGGATCGAATTTATGCAATGCAACCTAGATTACCAGCCCCCAATGATGATGTTTTGGATATTAACAAGATTTATAATCAACATCAGCAGGTTGAAGCAATAGGAAATGATGAAGTTCTGGATTTAAATCGAGTCTGTGCTCAACCTCAGCCTGTTGAATCAATAAATAGTGATGGAAGGAATAGGTTACAACCTAAAATTAGAGTTTGTCACAAGTGTAGGAAATTTGGACATATCAGAAGGTATTGTCCACAGAAGAAAAATAAGGTGATGATTGAGAAAAGGCCTACCCAAACTCAGGAACAGAGGCCTAGTAGTTTCAAAAAGAGGAAGTTTTTAGTACCATCGATACAACCAGGGCCTAGTGCACCAAGGCAATGGTTACCCGGAAAGGGTAAAGAACCCTCTAGACCACAACTAGCACCCAAAATTTGCTACCAATGTAGACAGGTAGGAATCTAGCAAGAGATTGCTCAGCCAGAAATGTTATAGTGAATCAACCTCTGAGGCAGATTCAGCCTGAGGCAGTGAACTATCCACGAATCATGACAGGTTAGACAAAATAATGTCATTCTAATATGTCATTTTATGATTTTCTGGATTAAATTGAGAAAGTAATTGATTGTGTTTTCCTTGATTAGTCCTATGAGGACTTACATTTTGCATAGTAAACATTATAAATGTTTATATTGTTCTTACCTCTATGAAAAAGGATGAGGCATAGAAGATATGCCTGGATAAAATTCAGGAATGTTAAATCTTATGCTTGTTATAATGTGAAAAGGAAGGAATATGATAGTATACAAAGTGCATACTACTTAATCTCAGTATTTATATACCCTGGCTAGGTATACAACTATTGATGATAAAGTGAGTATGGAAACTCTTAGATTGTTATCTTTTTTATTACTCTAATCAAGTAGTCATTCTGAGATAATCTAGTGAGTGTCATGAAACTAGAAATATGGAATGAATAAATAAGTCATATCCTAACTATAAGAAAGAGAAATCTGAGATAATCTCAGATGAGTATGTGTGCATAAGGAAGTAAAAAGTACTCTCCTCATAAGATAAGAATAGGAACAAGGGAGATGATCCATGTCCAATAAAGTTTGTAAGTATAATAAAGATCTTTTCCCATAATGTGGAAATGGGAAATTTGATGAGATCATATGATTCTCATGAATATGTTAGATAATAACAAAGAAAGGAATAATGTTATGTGAACATCCTTATAATTCCTATGCTGAGGGTAAGGAACCTATGATGAGATAAAGAGTAAATAATTCATGAATAGTTGGAAATACATGAAATAATAAGAGGAATATGATTCCTTGTTTTCTTCCCATTCGAGGACATGACAATCAAGTGGGTCTCAGGATACTTGATGTGCATAAGATAAAATGTTCATGTGATGGATACTTAGAAAAGTATCAGTTTACCTTGGACTTTGGTTCCAAGGTGAAGATACATGTAGCAAGTAATGTCCCAAGATGAAAGGAAGATAAATATGTGATGTGTTTTCAACACATCTGATAGATACCAAGGTAAGAGATTCTGGTATCTAAAAAATATCAATAGTTTATGTTGGCTACCTGGAATGGTCAACCATGAAATCAGTTTAATTATACATAAAATAATATGAACACCATATGTTAGGGGTTTATGCTTCGCATAAAAATAACAATTAAAGATATCTTTAAAATAAATTCGTATTCGATAAGTAAACTTCTCTTTATGATGAGAAAATGTAAAACTAATGAGATAGTTAGTGCAAGTAATAAGGAAAACTAGTATGGTGTCACTAGGTGAGATGGCATAATCGAAGGTATGAAAAGACTTATAGTCCCAAGAGGGTGACAGAACATAATTGTGATCATGAAAGTGAAATGTTGAGTTAAATAACGACCATAGGAGACTCCTCAGAAACAAGAATCTGTCACATGAAACTGTAAGTTAAGAAAAAGTGTTACCTGACCCAGAATTAACTCCACAGTCAATAATAAAAAGGGACATTGGAGTATGTGTTCTGTGTGAACCATTCTTTGATAAAACTTGGGTGGAATAATGTTATGTTGATCAAAGATTTATGATGTCTCCATAAAAATGAAATGTTATGTGGAGACTAGATGGTATGATGAATGAATAATATCTATTTTCCTTTATCTGGGATTTCGGGGATGAAATCCTTGTTAGGGGTTTATAATTTATAACATCCCTGACCTGGGTTATGCCTTAACACTGGGTGTTTTTCTTAAGTAAGTTAATTAGATCCTTAATTTTATCTTGTGAAAAGTAATTAAGGCTCAAGGGGAACTTATGTTTCAATTTTGGTCATGTTTGAATAATGTTGAAGCAATGTTTGCTTATTTTGGACTAAAGTGCAAATTACCCAAGTTGAGGGGTTAACTTGCAAATGTTACATAACTAAATGTTCCTCATGTTTTGAAGCATCATATGAATTAGTATGATGCAGTGGTATGCCTTTCAAAAGCTTGAGCACCAAGAAAGAGCTGATAAAGCAATGTTTGTGCATTAAAACCTAGTTTTGGTGTAAACTGCAATTTACCCAAAACCTAGGGTTCAATATGAAAATTACCACTTCAATAAGGTCCCTAATGTTTATTTACATTAATTAGAGCAAATAAAATGAGAGGGGTGTCTCATCTGTATTATTTTGAAGGAGAGAGAATCTTGATATTAAAATAATCAAGATTTAAGCTTAATTGAAACCCTAATTCAATTTAATGCAAAAATTATTATATTAATTGAATTTCCCTTCGATCAAAATTGTGTTGGTTGAAAATCAACAAGTGTGGACGTCCTTGTGCCTTGCAAAGGCACGAAAATATCCAACGGAAGTGGATAACTCACTCACATTATTAAAAGAAAAAGAATTATCCACTCACTTTAGGATATTATTATTATAAGGGTTAAGGTGCTTAATTTGCTTTTCTTTATTTCTTGGATAATTGATAGGAATAAGAGGCAAAAGGGATAGCCTCGTATCCAAGGAATTGAGGGGGAAGAGGCGTCATTAATTTTGGAATCAAATAATTTTTATAAGGCATTTTCTCTCTCATTGATTTTCTTATAAAAACACCCTTTACAAGCCAAATCAAATGATTTTCCGAATACCCTTCTTCTCCTTGCTTGGAAATCGACCAAGGGAGCTTTGGAGGATCAGGAGGACGACCCCCAACCTGTTGGTAACCTTCTTGACCTTCTTTCACCTTGAATCCATGGTGGAAATCACAAATCAATGCATGCTTTCTTATTATCTCGATCCCCTCTTCAATTCTAACCATTCCTTTTCACTCAAAGCTTGAGGACGAGCCTTGGGATAGTGAAAGGAGTTGCATACACCATTGTTGACGTGATATTGGAGCTTTGAAGCTCAATTGGAGGTGGGTTTTATAACTTGAACCCTTACTATTGTTATTGCATTCAATTCCTTATCAATTGTTGATCATTTGTTCTTCTTGAAATTCATTTGATCAAATAGTTAGAACCACCATGAAAATCATAGAAAAATATGAAGGATCATAGCTTGATGATGATGACATCATCCTAAAACACACCTCAAAAATATCCTAGGCAAACGGTTTCATAAATGTTGGTCCAATCAGTTTCACCAAACCGTTGGAGACCAAACAGTTTGCAAACCGTTTGGAGTCTTGAACCCCAAACCATTTAGAAGGGTTGACCATTTGGATGGGTTGACGATTTGAGGTCAGGACCCTAGAACATGTTGGATGATGATCCAATGGATCCATTTGATTAATTCAATACATAGACAAGCCTTCAACTAGAAACCCTAATCGGGTTAAGTGCTGAATTTTCAATTGGTTGACAATGTTTTGGGTTGATTAACCCAAACGGTCTCAAGACCGTTTGGAAGTCACCCCAAACGGTCTCAAGACCATTTGGAGGTCTAGGGTTGAGTATGGTTGAGTAATTGAATATCTAGAGATATCAAATTGAAATGCAATCAATAACTAGATTGATGATCAATCCAATGATGCAAACCCTAATTGACTTTCAGATATTTTAATGATAAGATGGGAAAACAATTTCCAAACTGTTTGGAGGTCATCCAAATGACCTCAAGACCGTTTAGAGGTTCCCCAAACGACCTCAAGATCATTTTAGGTCAGGTCATATCATAATTTGATGATGGTTCACTGATTTCAATTGAATTAAGTTTTGCAATGATAACCATTTAAGGTTCCTGGATTTCAAAACCCTAGTTGATGGTTTCTTGATTATAAACCCTAGTTTAATTGGGTTCAAAACCCTAATTGATGGTCTAATTAAGTGGTGATTCAATGGTTCAATTGATGAATGGATCAAGGATCCAATGGATAGTCGGTTCATTGATGGAAACCTTGAATTGATTAAGTATTGAAAGACCTTTTTGGTCCATTCGGTTTTGAGAGGGTTTGGACCAAACGGTCTTAAGACCATTTGAGTCCAAATGGTCCCAAGACCGTTTGGGTCAAAATGGTCCCAAACCGTTTGGAGACCCAAACTCATTCGGTTTCAACACATTCCTTGCTTAAACGATTTCAAGGGCAATATGCCCAAACGATTTCAAACCGTTTGAACTCTGAAGTCCAAGACCGTTTAAGGTCTAAGTAATCAAAACCATTTGAGGTTCAACATGGTTAATCGTTTTGGATACCTAATGTTATTGAAGACTCAATTGGTTAATCCACTTGGACACCTATTGTAATTGAATATTCAATTGGTCATTTCATTTGGATACCTCATGTAAATAGAGGTCCAATATGATCAAATCTTTTGGAGAATTAAGATGATGATTGATCCATTGATCCAATGATGATTATTAATTTTGGGTACAAAGGTTTAAATCGTAAAGTACCTAGATGATCAATATTTTTAGATTAATTAACATTAAAAGGCTATTAAAGTAATGTCTTAGTACACTATGTCAATCATAGTTGTATGTACTTGATTGAAGGGATGAAATAACCTAGTCAAGTTGAGAGGATGATATAGAGGAATTCTTAAATGATTATTAATCATGTAGTAATTAGGGTATGAACCTTAGTGAAGAGATCATGAAAACCCTATTTGAGAAAGTTAAATGAACCCTAACCCTATTTTCAGGGCAATTCTGAGTAAAACCCTAATTTAGGGCAATAGTGAAACCCTAATTGAGGGTGATGACTTGAGTAATCCTAATTTAAGGTTATGAAATGTAAAACCCTAAATTAGATGAATAGTAAACCCTAATTAGGGGTAATTGATTATGAAACCCTACTTGGGATGAATAGTAAACCCTAATTGTAGGCTATTGAATGTGAAACCCTAATCTAGGGTAATGCCATGTGAAACCCTAATCTAGGGTAATGCCATGTGAAATCCTAATCTAGGGTAATGCCAGGTGAAACCCTAAATTTGAATAATGTTATGTGGAACCCTGATGCAATGATGTGATGTGAGACTCAACTCCAGGGTGATGCCATGTAATGATATATGAAACCCTAGTAATGGAATAATGGTCAATACACTAAAGTAGGGTGTGGCTAATATAATAAAGTAAGATGAGAATGTTACACCCATGAAGGGTGAAATTGATAAACCATATGAATGATAATGTTGATACTTTAATAAGTAAGGGTATAAGGGACAAGATGATGCCCAAATCATTATATATCTAACTCCATGCATGTGTAATAACCCTATACACCTTACAAAGATGAGGACAAGAAACTCTTAGGAGTGATGTATGCAACACTAAATAATGGAGTGGATAACATCCTAAGGGTTGAAATACCTAAAGTGGTTGATAATGGTTTATTCTATATCAACAATGCCTAACCAATAGATAAGTCCATATCATTAAGGATAGTTGGACAATTCTAATGTGTAACCTATGCACTTCATGATAAAGGTGATAGGTTAGTGGTTAAAATTATTAAGAGGGGAATACTACAATACAAAGTTAGTTGATTAACTGAACTAAGTTGGAAGTGATGAGAAAAGTGATACATCAAGACACGATAGATATCACACTTAGCATTTATGGGTTGATATACCTTGATGCGTCTTAATCCAACATATTTGGATAAGAAACACATGAAGTGTGTGTTATGTAGTTGTTACAATAAGATTGTAATAAGTTTGATATACTTTAATAAGTATAGCCTAATATATATTGTGAAAGGGGATAAGCCAAACTAAGGGGTATGATGTAAACATATCATGGTAAGGTTGAGAGATGAACTCATACCTTGAATTGATAATCATTAATGATATATGATGAGAGTAATGATCATGAGTAAATACTTATGATATCATTGAATGCTCCTAGAGGTGTGGAGCAATATATTAGGGTTGGACTAATAATGTGAACATGAAACCCTAACTAATGTGAAATGGGAAACCCTAATCCAATCCTATTTGATTGTAAATCCTAATCCTGATAAAGGAATGGTGGTATTACTATTGTATCACATAATGTGGTAAGTGAATTTTATGACTGTTATCAAGTTTATTAACCATGCAGATATCATGAGATGATGAACATAGCCAGATTTGAGCTATGTCATTTATATAATAACAATGCTAATTGGCCTTGTGTGCCTTAATGTTATTGTTGCTTAGTAAAAGTGACAAAATATGCATGGACTTTATGAGTCATATGAGTAAGTTGTTTCCTAGTGAAAGGTGACAAGACACTTAATGGGCCTTGTGAGCCATGTGAGATGCTTGTGTAACAAGTATCTTGTATACCTCGGTCTGAGGACCTAGAGGTAATAGTTACCTAGCAAGTGGTGAAAGTGATTGTGATGAACTGAGGGTATGAATACCCAGTTTTGATAAGTAAGATAATGATGTTTCTATAAGATGTGAACTTTCAAGTAATGAGATAAGGGATTAAGATCCCAATGTATTATGAGTTCTGGTAAAGCTATAGATAAGAGCTTACATGTTTCTTTGTAGCAATTGTCATAATAATTCATGTCTGAGAACTTGACTGATGCTAAAAGAATATGCTAATGTACTTAATTAATCAAGTGAAATTATATCATGTAGAGCCCTGACCAAAGATCCATCATCGTCAGTAATTTGGTGATGGTGAAACAGGTGCTCCGCGGAAAAACCCAGAACACATATTTTGAATATGTGGGGGTTAATGGTTGAATATATCCTTACGTCCTAATGAGGGAATTGATGGAAGGTAAACATTAAACCTCTCAATCCTTCATTAATTGTACCGGGATGGATGTATCACGAATCTCTCGATGATTGGGATAGATGCAGTACACATCTCCCAATAATATTAATGTTGGATCGATGGAGATGAACATGAAATCTCTCGATTGCGAAGAGAGTGCAGCACGCCACTGTAACTATATAGAGAAGTTGCCAGTATAACCTAGAAAATTATCTAGCAGAGACACAAGATGTCCTGCATGTGGTTTTGCACTGACCTAGATGTGGGAGGTCTTGGAAGCCAGCTCTTCCATTGACCTTGTATGGTACCGATTTTGACTTCACAGTGGTCGGTTGGAGTATGAGCAGTATACCTCATCTCAGGGCATAAGTGTGATTGTAAAATGTAATCATCTGGATAGCATGTTTGCTTAAGGATTGAATACGGAAACTTACTGGCTGATGTTACATTTCATTTATGCATCTCTAGTTGGTAGATGTTATTTATATCTCTTTAGATTCATTGCAAGTAGATGGATGAATTATGATTCTTCTATGGGTAGATGCAATGTTCTCCTTAGGAAAGGAGATTACTTTACTTTGTTCATATAATGATTAATACTGCTGCTAATATGAAAGAACTCCTACTTCGTTTTATTTTAATAAACTGTAATAACAATGTTCTGGCGGAGAGTTATAACTCTTGCTGGGGCAATTTACAATTGTCTCACCCCCGTGGGATCCAATATTTTTAGGTGGATGCGAACAAAGAGGCAGAAACTCTATAGCAGAGAAAGAACCATAGCATCATCAGGGATAGCAATAATATCTCAGGTGGAGATACTGCCTATCAAGTCATATAGATAGTAGTCCTATGTGTCATCTCTATACTCTGAGGTCCTCAGAGTCAGTAGTTAGTGCTTTTAATGAATCAATCTGAGATTTTGGTTTGATGCCTCAAGGTTCTTATGCTGTTTGTATATAATGTAATAGGGCAGCTGATGTTTGTAACCCTCGAGAAGAGATGGTACAAGTTATGTACTCTTGAACCAGGATGTAAATGTTATGCATTGGTTCTTGATGAAAGAGTTTTCCTCTGTTTGGATCTCTTTGCAAACAGTTTTAATTTTTAGTGATTTTCAGTAATCCACTGCAAATGATTCGCTTCCACTTAAGTAAATCTTGTTTTGTAAGTTGGATGCCACAGATTGACCACTACCTCTAAATGACTCATAGCATAGAAACTAGTTGTCGCCTATTGTCATCCACACAATCTACTAGTTCATCCAGAAGACTCCACCTGTGATGCTTGACCTTGTCTCTACCACCACCACTACTGAACTATTGTTGTTGAGATCCTTGATGACTCTGCGTCAGTTGTTGAGTCACTTCCTCATCCTTCACAGGATAAGACCACCTGATATGCCCTACTTATCTACAATTGTAACAAGTCCTAGAATCATATTACAGTCTGGATGACCCTATCACTAACATAGATGTTATACTACGTGCTCCTACCAGTGGAAAACTATGGCCTCTACCCTTTCTCGGGGACCATTATGACAACACTCCCAATCTCGACTCAGAAAAAGAATATCTCTGCTATTATTGAGGTGAAGAAAACCTCGGCTTCTTAAAGCCACTAGATGAATATCCTTGAAACTGAGTTGTCCTTTTCTTAGCATTGGCTTCACACTTCTTGATAATAGACCTCACAATCCACCTCACTATCTCCATAAAGGTAGATAACCTCTTTCTATTCTCTAAAGAAGATGCCATCGTCAAAAACTATTTTTTGAGACTCTTCTCAAACTTATGAATCCTCTCCTTCTCTATCACCTCCATTTGAGGGAAAAACTTCAAAATCTCCATGAACTTAGCTTCATACTCATTGATCGACATAGAGCCTTGGTGTATCTTCTCAAATTGAACAATCTTCTCATCTAGGTATGTCTTTGGGATGTAAGGGCTCACAAAATCTTCCCAACCTATCACAACCCTTGGTCTCTTCTCCTTCTCAATGCCCACCAATGGCCAACACTTCCCTTCAATAGATAAACATTGTGCTTCACCTTGTCCTCTTCTAGGATATTGAGGATCTTGAACGCCTTCTCGAGCTCCGTTAACCACATATCTACATCTTTTGGGTCCTCTGTACCAGCATACTCGATCGCTCCGACATGTCTCAACCTCTCAAACGTCTTCCCAACATCATGGGATTCCGTATTAGGAACGAAAATCCTAGCTTGAGGTACAAGTGCTCTATCCTCTATATGCACAATTGTCATCATCAGCTCTCCAAACATGGCTCCGTGGTCAAACTGAGGCACCACGAGCTGCTCTGGCCCCATTTCAGGTACTCTATCTTACGTTTTGGCCTCCTACCACCACCTTCTAGCGCGACATAGCTAATCTCAACATGTTCTTCACATTCTTCAGACATATCTGCATAAGAATAAGCTATAATCAGATTTGTTGGATTACATAAGAACAGACACAAACCCTAGTCCTATGTCCCTATAGACTCATCAAACCTAAATCTTTGATACCAACCTACACTGTGTCACCCATCATGCTAAACAAAATTACTCAAAACAAAACATGTGATCAACTACTAATTAACTACATTGCTAGAAAAGCAGATAAACTAAAACCAAGTTCAATACTACTATCATGTTCAGAAATATTACATAAAGGTCCAACAACCTGTATCATATCTCATATCATATTAGGGATTTATATGCCTGTCCATTGGCATCAACCACAACATGTATAAAAAAGATATGTTACACATATACATGCCATATACAACATATAGGCACACTGCCAAAACTCGAGCCAATATACCTATCATCTGCAAATGTTCCCTTCCAAGACCTGAGAGTACATGGATGACTCTAGGACTCTATTAAAACTATCCAACCTTTTGCTCCTACTTCTCTTCAATATGCTCTTCTTCAACAACATGATCATGATCACATTGCTGACGACCATCAAAAAAGATGTGCTAACCCATGATGTGAAACCCATGTCCTAGTGAGAGATATAACTCTCAACCAACAATTATTGATTACAATAAGATGTATTATTAGACAAATAAAGCAATTTAAGAAGATCTAAGAAAGATAAATAGATAAGCATAACATCAGGTATGATTAACAAGATGTCTACCAGAACATATGAGGCTATCATTAACTAAGTAGTAAATTGCTCTGATAACATTAAACATCAACTAGCAACATAAGAAATAATGAAAGGGTTATCATCCAATGTGAATGGTGTTTAACCCTAATAGATGTACTACACGACTGGATTACATTTTGATTAATCCCTGAGGAGTTTGAGGTATACCACTCAGACTCCAACTGACCACTACTAAGACAAAATCAGTACCATACAATATCTAGGATAGCCAGACTCCCAAGATCATATCCTCCCTAGGTCAGCCAAGTCTACCACAATGACATATATAGTCAAACCTCCAAAGTAGCATAGTCAATACTTGATATATAGGTCACAACACTAGTGAACCAGAGTTTACAAACCCTATCATCTGAGGCACAACCACAACTGTCCTCAATAACAAATAAAAATATCTGAGATACTACAACAACCGTTCTCCTATTGAGGCATGACCACATCCATCCTCTATAACCTCAGGATCAAGATGACAAGGAAACACACTCTCAAGCACCCCACATACTCAATAGTATGCACTCTAAGTTTCCCTTAGGAATACTCATTTCACCATCCAACAAGTCCTGACACTGGAATGGATCTATGGCACATGACACTACATGATTAGGGTTTCACTTGATTAGTTAATGCCAATTGGGTATAATTTACTGCACCAATTAAGTTACATACATACCATAAAAGGATTATACAAAACATGAGGTAGATTTCAACTTCAAAATATATAAAATTAATGAAACATAAAACCTATCACATCATCACATGGTGCCAGTCATCACCATTCATTAATCCATACTCATCAGCATACCATCACAAGATACAAGCCCTTATCACACCAGGAAGAGGATAATACCTCATTTAGGGCACAAAGAAATGTCCAAGGTTATAATACCATCACATAATTATCTTTCCATGCCTCATCAAGTCTCATCATACCATCACCACATATGTGATACATACGGTTAGCATAATATTACATTTAAGAGATATGATGTTCTTATAACAACAAATTAGGGTTACAACAATGTAGAGAGAGAAAATGTCCCATCATAATACTAATCACACATAAATCTAGGCATTATCATCACTTCACAACAACCTTAGGTTTGTATTTATAAGATGACTAAGGTAAGACTATTAGATCATGTGTGACCAATAACCAACTATTTAGGGTTACTTAATCAAAGCACCATCAATCATAGAGTAGGAAAACATAGCGACCATATGCAAAATTCCTCATCAACCACCTAGAGGAGTGACCACTGAGGTGATCCTCCTTCATCGACTACTAGGGTTAGTCATCTCAAAAACCACTAAGGTCTAGAGACTTTGGCGATCGTTGGAGTTAGGGTTTCATTAGCGATCTCTAGGGTTGACTAACCTTAGTGACCGAAGAAAACATCAAACATTGGCAACCACTTAGGGATTCACCATCCCCATCGACTGCTAAGGGTCCAACACCACAACAAACACATAGGTAAAATATTGGCGACCAAAGATGATGAAAAACTCATTGATTATTAGGGATACTAAATTGTAGAGACCACTAAAGGTGTCAACCTTCTTAGCCACCAAAACATGAGGTCAAACTTGGTGACCACATAAGATGCAAAATAGGAACAAAGTCAATGCCACCGGTTTGCACAAGGAAAGCTAAGTCAATTGAACCAAGACAAAACCATCAGGTACCATATCAAGGAGGAAAACCAACTTGAAACCCTAAAAACTCAAGAGTAAAACCAATAATTTCCACATGCATATAAACACCCCAAACTTCCATTAACAAGAAGGAGTTGTGTAAAAGGATTAGGGTTCATGAAAGGAGAGTTATCTACTCAAGATCACCTTGCAAACACAGACCCTAGAACAAGGTACTATCTTCATACTTGGAACAAAATATTAGGGCAAGATTATGCACATGCAAGATGAGTGTAAACAATAAACATGGAGAAAGTTATATAACCCACCTTAGAGATTATGGAGGAACTCCAAACAAAAAGGTAGCTTGAAGTAAAGGGAGAGAAACCGTAGGTTTATCTCTCCACTCGGCCTAGCTAGATCCTCTACCACAAAGAAAGTAAAACATTAGGATTGAAAAAGCAAGGAAGAAGAGTTCTTCAAGCTCTAATTCAAGCACTACCATGGAATACCATGGGTTCATCCAAGAAGAGAAAGAAGAAGGGAATATTAACAAGGAAAACAAAGAGAAAGAGGGAGATCTCACTTACCAAAAACAAGAGGATGAACAAGATAGAACCAAATGATCACAAGAACGGTAGATCCAACCCTAACTCCACATGCAAGGGAGATCAACCTCCTCCTTCAACCTTGAGATCATCCTTCACCACCAACCAAGAGAGGGGACTAGATCCAATCAAGAAGAGAGTGAGGGTTCAAAGGGTTTCATTTCATGCAAGGAGAGGGGTTTATATAAAATAGTGCTGGAGGGAGATAAAGAGGGTTAGGTGTCAAGCTAAACATGCCATGTGTCTAAGAGATCTTGTCGATGCAAGAACCACACTCATCCATGTAACTAAGGGAAACCAAACCAAGAAGAGCCATCAACCATGGTGGTCCAGAAAAGCAAACGACCAATGAGATCTTTCATCGACCGAGAAGCATTAGAAAACATAGCGACCACCAAGCTATCATATAATGGATCATATATCTTATGTTTCATGTGTTCATAACCATAAGTATGGAAAATCAAGAAATATATCATACTAGAACAATCATTTCAACCAATACCATATGTCAAGTATTTACTACCATATAACACAAGCATACTGTATAATAAGCCAAGTAAGAGTTAATGGCATACCTTGATCACAAATATTCCTAATCATCACATATCACATTCCTGATGTCATCTAAATCCTGGTCAACCCCTGATTAAGACAAGATCACCTATCACCATCAGGTTCTCATCATCATACATCTCTTCTTAACCCTAATCGTTTTCATTAGGGTTTCACTTAGTCATTGGGATATTCTCATTGTTACTTGTATTATCTTCTTGGGATTATCTTACTGATGTCATATTCTAGATTATTGTTCATTAGCTGGATATACTCATGTGTCACATTATTATGTGAACATGTTAGCTTAGGTTACATGCATTAACCCAAGTTAGGTTTTTTCATCATTTTAGGGTCATTTAACATGTAACTTGATTTATGTGCATAGTTATTGATCTCATAGTTAAATATCATCTTACAATTACTGATATGAGAGTATTTTGTAAATTTCATCACTTATTAATCATTAATGTATTTATTAAAATTTATTTAGGGTTGTTAACCCTAATTAGTCATATGGGGAAAATTACATGAGTTCATGTCATAACATGACCATATCTGACATCATATGCATTATAAACATGATTATGAACTTACTGGCGTATAATACAAATTTTAGGTCATCATTAGATAATCATAATTTTAGGTCATCATTAGATATTTATTAAACATGAAATGAGGATTTCATAACTTACATTATATGACTAGCATTTATGAATCAAAAGATTGATATTATGATTTCATGTGGTTCTACTCAATTTTCTGAACAATTTGGTATATTATATGTATTTTTCCGATAAAGGATGCATTTTCTACGAATTATACAAGAACTGAGCATTTTTTATTATTTACCTTTTTGTCCAATTAGGTGTTGCCACATGTCCTGTGAGAGGCGTGGCTTCAACTCATGGGCTTGGTACTTAGTCGGCTGGTATGATCTGGGCCACCTAGGTTTGGCCCCACCCGATCTGCTCCCTCCCTCCTTTCTCCTTTGCAATCTCTCCTCGTGATCTGGCATCTACGAGAGCCCATCCGCTGCGTTCTGCCTCTCGTGTCCACAGAGCCCCGCCACGGCTGCTTGCTATAGCCGTCAACTCTCCACTCGATGGCTCTATCTCCTAAATTCAGTTCTTCTAGCACAAAACCTCCGCCACCTGTTCTCCTCTCTCTCGTGAGAGCTAGGCACCCGATGCTTGCAAGGGTCATAGCAGAGCCGCCACTGTTAGGATCTGCTTCAGCGAGCAACTGATGGTGCGATAGTGCTCCCCACTACTCGAACATGCCATCGTTCACTTCATCCACCATGCAGAGACCTCCGTGGATGCTCTTCTCCTCATCGTCAGTTGTGGAGTTCCTTCTCCACTAGGGCGTCACTGCCTGGGCTAGCTGCGGTAGAGAGAAGAGGCAAAGTGCATATGTTCCTCCTCGTGCTCATACAAAGCTTCGAAAAGCTTTATAGAACCTCCCTGAACTCGTCTCTGTCAGTGAGAAGCCCTACACATAGGCCTCTGAGGCTGGTCTTCTTCTCCGACCTACCTTGACTTCGGCTACCATGGAAATCTCTATGGAACACATAGGAAATGCCACTTCCTTGATCATCTTGCCTCCCTAATCATTTTCCCTTTCTCATTTTCTTCTGATCGCCCCTCTACCCCTCTTCTCCACCTCCGACCACCACCTGCTAGCTGCAATGGAGAATGGGGGAAAACTGGGCTTCAGTTCTCCCTACTGGAGCGGTCTTACATCTCGTTTTAGGGGTCTCCGCACTCCTCTACTCGAGTTAAGAACAACCGCACCCTTCAATCCCCCACTCGGGCCATGACCACATCGTGGGGGCAATCGAAACTCAACACCGCTGACTTTCCCACGATCTCCAGTCAAACCGAAGGGAAGACATGAAGATTCGACCATCCGATCAGAAATCTAAGGCCTGGATCGATGCACGTGACTGGTTAATCCGTGGCTTCTCAAAGCTAGAGCCAACCACCACTAGATCGAATATCTAGGGTCAGCATCTAGCCATGCAGCCCCAACTCAACTAAGGGGCGCGTAACACTGATATTTATTAGAAACTTAGGTCCTCAAATCATCAAAATGTACACATTATTTCTCAAATTTCAAACCTTCATAACTTCCTCTAGGAACATCCAATTGCCACCAAATTTTAACCATAGCTTCATCACTACTCAAGGTACTTTGTACAAAAATTGGTGTCAGAACTCAACTATTAGACCAATCAATTAAATTCCTCAAATAGGCATAAACTTATGGATCTTAATCATTATATAAATCTCAACCAACATTCCAACTTTACTAAAACACTTGGGATTCTAAAAAAAATCAACATGCATGACTTCATTTGTGTCATTGGACATTTTTGGATTCTAAAAGTCCACTTCATCACATCATACACACTTTAAAAGAAATTCCATCCTCAGAATTAAGCCAGAAACCACTTTGTCACATCATATACTTCTTAAAAAAATTTCGTCCTCAAAATTGAGCCATACTCATACTCCAAGGAAAAACTAAGGATCTTCTTTCATATGTAGGAAACTATCTTAGGTGCAACATATCCAAAAACAAAACTCCATAATCATATCCACACTACTATTAGGAGGTTTTTAAAACATCTAAGGTGAATCACCCCTTCATAAAAGATTGAAACAAGGGTTTAGAAGCTTAGGTTATGTCATGACATATCTCATATGTTAGGGTTGCATCCTTATCTTTACCCATGCATTAGGGTAACCACATCATATTACCATGTTCTAAAGGAGTTAACTAAAGTTAACCCATTATATTAAGGTGTCATCAACATCTTATTGAGCTAATTGTTAGAACATGTTCAATATTAACATATGCCTTTTAGGAGGGAGTTAACTATAATCAACCCACTTTGTCCATCTAGATCATATCAAGGCATCATAAACATTATGTTGTGCCAACTATCAAACTATATTTTTCATCTTTATTAAGCACTAAGATTAACACATCACTTATTTTATTTCATTTCACTCACATATTAGGTTACAAACTTTATTAGTGATTTCATCACTAGATTCATTAACCATATAATGTCATCATTAATTAGGTATATGGTTAACCATTTATGCATTGGTATCTATTAAACCATATTTAGGTTTCCATATTATGATGTCTATATATCACATCTCGAGATTAGATCACATCTTACATATATTATACCATGGTTGGTCTAAACAAACTTATGTAAGTGGCTTGTTAAACATATATCACATCTTTATCTAGTCCAACTGAGGTTCTCCTAACCCATATCTTGAGGGTAGTGCCATGCTCAGTCACTTTGAGCTAACTCAACTCTATGAGTATCACATATGCACGAACTATATCTTCCCTCTTTGGTTTAGGGTTCTCAAGTCTACCTCATTGGTACTAAAGATAGCCTTACAAGCTCTAGTCACAAAGCACAAACCAAAACATGTTATGAAATTCTCTTCTCAGCTCTACACCCATGAAAACTTTTTCTCAATTCTCTTTCTCTTATATACACACCACTAGATTCCTATATGGGAACCACCAACCTGAGCATGAGGCTGTACAAAAACTAACATAGCTACCTCCTCCAGGGTCTTGGGCTCTCTCCCTCACCCAAATGGCAGACACTCATATTCATGCTCACATATGCACACATATAACGAGCCTCTCTCTATCTCTAGGGTTTGGTCCTCCCAAGGACATCTTGGGCTCAAGAAAACTATAGGAATCATACATAGAGTGACTCAACTCAATCACTCAGGAGTAGTCTAGTTTAGGACATATCATATCACATATCTCATAATTCTCATATCTTGGAGTTTTGGTTCTCTAACCTTCTCCCAATGGATCTCACTCTCTCTGGAGTTAACCCTAAAACTGGTCCCAACACTAGAGGTCCTCCTTTGTAAAAGAGATTGAGGCTCAGGCTGATCCAAAACCTATCTTAACTTAACATATCTTATCTCATAAAAGCCTATTTACTTGCATCATCAAAACTTATCTCAAAACTGAACTTAAGTCCTCGAAGACAAACATAGATCATCATAACCATCTTATGTCATATATGTAAGACTTACATCATATCATCCAAACTTATATCATCTATTCCATCTAACATATATATCAAAAAGAATCTAGACATCTAATCTAGAACTACTCTCTCTTCTTGACTGATGTCATCCACTTTCACTTAGGTTGCATGATCACCTCCTAATCATACATGTGTGGGGAGACATTTTTTTAATACCTATACATAATAAAATATTATATAGTTTTTCTCTGATAAAACAAGCGTCAGAGAAAACTATCACGATTCGATCCGGTTGGAATCCAAAACCAAATCCTAAAAATGAGATCCCACACATAGTAGAGAGTACAATGTCATGAAAACTAAGGAAAGGGGTGAGAACATGGTGTATACTAGTGTAGCTACTCTAGAAAATGTGCACAATATGTCTAGGGTTTCTCTTCCCTTGATGCACGTCATTTCCAAATAGTGCAACATCCCATACCGCTGCACTACAAGGAAATTAAGAATGACATCTAAGGACTTGCTACTCAACAAGCACCAATATAGACCTAGTTCTTGGACATCTAGGTGCTAACCTAGAGGCTAGGTCAGATCTAGTCTCTAAAAGATGACTAATCTAACCCTAAAGATCATTAAGTTCAAAGTTCTTTGGTTTTGAGTTACATAATGAGCAAATGTCAGGCTTTGCTATTGTTCATGATCTGATACCACCTGTGACGTTCCCGAATTTTCTAAAACTTAATTTGATGCGTGACGTCCAAATTGAAACCCTCACCCCAGTGAGAATCCCAATTTAAACACCACACACTAGGCTAAGAAGAAGAAAATCAGAGGAAGTCAGAAGGAAACAATCAGTAGTACATGCACATGAACAATAAACAAACCATAAAACATATGTTCACCATTCAACATATAATTACAACATGAATTTTTACAACATTTGATATTACATATTGAACAACAAACTTATACATATACATGTACTACCACTAAACAATGAGATCTTAAGACAACAGTCCACCTGTACATCAGCTCGCCACACAACTCTCAACTATCCTGGTCTTCAAGATCATATATCCACAACCTAAACAAAAGATTACATGTGGTACACATCAACACAATATTCAAGAATATTGTACTAAGTACGCCTACATGTCTTTTATATACATCTCACTACTAAGCTTGGAAATAAGATAAAACTAATACTTGGCAGTTATAAAGAAATATAAGAAAAAGCATATACTTGCACAAGGATGTTCATTAATAAAAGAGAACACATATTTTAACCTCATTTTCCATTATATGTAAAGTTGATCAACCACTTGCACTATTCTACCAAGGAGATTTAGTGCTCACATGTACTATTCTACCAAAGAGATTTATTACTTTCATAAATGCACTATTCTGCCAACGAATTTAGTGCTCACATGTACTATTCTGCCAAAGAGATTTAGTACTTTCATCAATGCACTATTCTACCAAAGAGATTTAGTTCTATCATATAATGGATCATATATCTTATGTTTCATGTGTTCATAGACATAAGTATGGAAAATCAAGAAAGATATCATACTAGAACAATCATTTCAACCAATACCATATGCCAAATATTTACTACCACATAACACAAGCATACTATATAATAAGCCAAGTAAGAGGTAATGGCATACCTTGATCACATATATTCCTAATCATCACATATCACATTCCTGATGTCATCTAAATCCTGGTCAACCCCTGGTTAAGACAAGATCTCATATCACCATCAGGTTCTCATCATCATACATCTCTTCTTAACCCTAATCGTGTTCATTAGGGTTTCACTTAGTCATTGGGATATTCTCATTGTTACTTGTATTATCTTCTTGGGATTATCTTACTGATGTCATATTCTAGATTATTGTTCATTAGCTGGATATAATCACGTGTCACATTATTATGTGAACATGTTATCTTAGGTTACATGCATTAACCCAAGTTAGATTTTCTCATCATTTTAAGGTCATTTAACATGTAACATGATTTATGTGCATAGTTACTGATCTCATAGTTAAATATCATCTTACAATTACTGATATGAGAGTATTCTATAAATTTCATCATTTATTGATCATTAATGTATTTATTACAATTTATTTAGGGTTGTTAACCCTAATTAGCCATATGGAGCAAATTACATGAGTTCTTCTCATAACATGACCATATCTGACATCATATGCATTATAAACATGATTATGAACTTACTGGCGTATAATCATAATCTTAGGTCATCATTAGATATTTATTAAACATGATATGACCATTTCATAACTTGCATTATATTACTAGCATTTATGCATCAAAAGACTGATATTATGATTTCATGTGGTTCTACTTATTTTTTTGAACAATATGGTATATTATATGTATTTTTCCGATAAAGGATGCATTTTCTACGAATTATACAAAATTGAGCATTTTCTGATTATTTACCTTTTTGTCCAATTAGGTGTTCCCATGTGTCCTGTGAGAGGCGCGGCTTCAACTCATGGTCTTGGTGCTGAGCTGGCCAGTCTGATCTGGGCCACCTAGGTTTGGCCCTGCCCGATCTGCTCCCTCCCTCCTTTCTCCTTCGCGATCTCTCCTCGTGATCTGGCATCTACGAGAGCCCGTCCGCTGTGCGCTGCCTCTCGTGTCCACAGAGCACCGCCACGACTGCTTGCTACAGCCGTCAACTCTCTACTTGATGGCTTCGTCTCCCAAATTCGGTCCTCCTAGCATAAAACCGTTGTCGCCTGTACTCCTCTCTCTCGTGAGAGCCAGACACCCGACGCTTGCAAGGGTCATAGCAGAGCCACCGTTGTTAGGATCTACTCCAGCGAGCAACTTATGGCACGATGGTGCTCCCCACTAGTCCAATAGGTTGTCGTTCACTTCATCCACCATGCAGAGACCTCTGTGGATGCTCATCTCCTCATCACCGGCTGTGGAGTTCCTTCTCCACTAGGGTGCGGCCGCCTAGGCTGGCTGCGGCAGAGAGAAGAGGAAAATTGCCTTTGTTCCTCCTCATGCCCATACAAAGCTTTGAGAAGCTTCAAAGAACCTCACTGACTCATCTCCATCAGTGAGAAGCCTTGCACATAGGCCTCCAAGGTTGGTCTTCTTCTCCAGCCTACCTTAACTTCGGATGCCATGGAAATCTCTATGGAACCCACTAGAAACACCACTTCCTTACTCGTCTTGCCTCCCTAATCATTTTCCCTTTCTCATTTTCTTCTGATCACCCCTCTACCCCTCTTCTCCACCTCCGACCACCACCTGCTAGCTGCAATGGAGAACGGGGGGAAACTGGGCTTCAGTTCTCCCTACTGAAGCAGTCTCACAGCTCATTTCAGGGGTCTCCACACTCCTCTACTCGAGTTAAGAACAATCGCACCCTTCAATCCCCCACTCGGGCCATGACCACATCGTGGGGGCATTCGGAACTCAACACCGCTGACTATCCCACGATCTCCAATCAGGCCGAAGGTAAAGGATGAAGACTTGACCATCCAATCAGAAATCTAAGGCTTGGATCGATGCACGTGACTAGGCAATTCGTGGCTTCTCAAAGCTAGAGCCAACCACCACTAGATCGAAGATCTAGGGTCAACAACTGGCCACACAGCCCCAACTCAACTAAAGGGAACATAACACTGATATTGATTAGCAACTTAGGTCCTCAAATCATCAAAATATACACATTATTTCTCAAATTTCAAACCTTCATAACTTACTCTAGGAACATCTAATTGCCACCAAATTTTAACCATAGCTTCCTCACTACTCAACCTTGTACATGAATTTGGTGTCAAAACTCAACTATTAGACCAATCAATTAAATTCCTCAAATAGGCATAAACTTATGGATCTTAATCATTATATAAATCTCAACCAACATTCCAACTTTACTAAACACTTGGGATTCTCAAAACAACTCAACATGCATGACTTCACTTGTGTCATTGGACATTTTAGGATTCCAAAAGTCCACTTCATCACATCCTACACACCTTAAAAGAAATTCCATCCTCAGAATTAAGCCAGAAACAACTTTGTCACAACAACTTTCTCATGGATGGTTTTCTATAGAGGAAGTGTTACGTTGAATGGGGGGATTGAAAGGGTGGGCTATGATTTTTTATTTTTGTTGGGGTAGTGAGGGTAGTGAACGATGGATGTGGGGTTTATCCTAACTGACACATTTTTTTTTAATTAATTAGTAGATAGATTATAGTTGTTTAGTTTTAAATGTTGAATTGATAATATCTATTATCTATGTTGGATTAATTGTAACTGACACATTCTTTTGTGAATTATCCTATTCTGAAAGAGTGGAGAGATTACAACTATTCAGTTTTGAGTGGATTGTTGGAAATTCGTTTATGACACATTCTTTTTTTGAATTATCCTTCTCCAAAAGAGTGGAGACATTACAACTGTTCAGTTTTGAATGAGGAATTGTTAATTTTTGATAACTTTTTAAGCAATGTGAGCGGGAAATTTGTTTTATGGAGACCACTACTCCCGCCCAAAAATGGTAGAGTAAAAAAAGAGGGGTATGAGGGTGGAGTCAGGAGAGAGGTGAATGTTTACCACATCTCCATGTTGTAGGGTGAGGAAGTAATAGTTCGTTGGTTTCCATTTTTGTTTGGTTGGACTGGAGTGGAAGTAGGATGATGGGAAGTGGTGGGCCTCGGTAGTTTCTTGGATTTGAATGGAGAAATTGTCTATGTATAGGAGATGGGAAGTTGAATGTGTTTAACTTTGAAACGTTCGGCTATTTGTTTTTTATAGTTTTAAATGCAACAAGATAAAAGGAATTATGATGGTAGTACAGTAAACCATTCGTATGATTTCCAAAATCTAGACCACGTTTTAAGGAAGAATGAGTTTCTAGACCACATTTCAAGGAAGAAAAAGATTAAGTGAGAGTGGTAGTTAGGCATTGAGCGAGAGTTAGGAAGGTGAGTTTGAATACGTTTGCGAGAGTAGGGGAGAGAAATGAGGGGAGGTTACAAATAAGTAGTGGGAAAGAGAATCTATACATCTAAGTTCTAGTTTTTCAAACTAATTCATTTTTTTGAAGTAAAAAAAGCTGAAAAAAATGTAGTAGCAGCTTCAGTGAAGGAGAGTGCAAGCTTTTGCCACGTTGGCAAAACTGTGGTATGTGATTGGTCAATATGACTTTGGGCGGGTGTATTTGAACTACCTGCAAAACTCGCTCTTTTTATAGTAGTAGTAGTAGTATATATATATATATATATATATATATATATATATATATATATATATATATATATATATATATATATATACATACATACACACACACATACATACATATATATACACATACATACATACATATATATATGTATATATATGTATGTATGTATGTATGTATGTATGTATGTATATATAGGTGTGGGAGGGGGAAACCGGGCCACACCCTCTCATGACTCAAGAGTTTACCATGTTAGGATCGCTCGGGGTGGGTTCTCTTGGTCACCAAATAAAAAATGATCTCGAGATGTCAGTTTGAAGTGATTTTTGATACACATGTTATCTAAGGGTATGCATCACATCCACAAGGTTGGATTACTTTTTATACTTTTGTAATCATCAAAAATGAAGGCAAGAACATGTAAGCTATATGTACTCAGGTACACAATTCTATTATATATATATATATATATATATATATATATATATATATATATATATATATATATATATATATATATATATATATATATATATATATATGGCTAAAAGAATTATGTACTTGAGTACATGTAGCCTACATGTACTCGCCTTCATTTGTGATGATTACAATATAAAAAGTAATCCAACCTCATGGATGTGATTGAGGCATACCCCTAGATAACATGTGTCTCAAAAATCACTACAAACTGACGTTCCTAGATCATCCAATGAAAGAATATACATATTTTCTAATCAATGTAAGTTGCATAAATTGTAGAAACTGTTGAAGGATATATTGTTATATCTCATAATATATATGAGGTATGGTTGTGATTTCCAAACACATCTAATATGTTGAATTTTAATTCCATCCATAAGGTTGGATTGAATAAATATAATCCATATATGTTTTTTTCATGGTTGGTAGACATAAGTTGCATGTACCAAACGATACACACTTCCTAACCTCTCTTTCTCTCTCTATATATATATACATTTAATATATACATAGACACACACATATATAATATATAACATGGGTCATATTTAATGTGGGTAGCTACCCACTTCAAAAATAGTTACATTTCCTGGAGTCTCTTACTTTACACGTGTAGATGGTTACACTACCTTCCAAATAGGTACATTACATCCATAATGAGTACATTTATAATGGGCATATTTGTTCCCAAATTTTAGTGTGTATTTTATCAGTTTTACCATTTAAGTCGAATAGTTACTTTATTGACGACATAGTTAGTTTTTTATCCAAATAGTTACTTATCTGACCATATAGTTACTTTTTGTGTTGCATAGGTAATGAAACTTAGTTACCTACATAGACAAAAAATGAATATATTACAAGTGTAGAAGGTTACATTACCTTCCAAATAGTTACATTACATGCATAGTAATTACAGTTGTTACATATATACATTTACATCTTTTGGCTTGATTTTTTACTATGGAATCTGCTGAGTTTTACCTTTTCAGTCAAATAGTTGTTTTTTCACAAAATTTTTATTTTTTTGTCCGAGTAGTTACTTTTCTGATCATATACTTTCTTTTTAGGATGCACATGTAGTGGAATCTTAGTTACCCGAGTGAGAAATGAATGAACCCCCCAATATATATATATATATAATATATATATATAATATAATATATATATATATATATATATATATATATATATATATATATCTATATATATATATATATGGGCGTTCATTCATTGCCCATGCGGGTAGCCTGGATTTCACTACCTGGCAGCTAAAAAGTAACTATTCTGGCCAGAAAAGTAACCCTGCTATAAAAAAAAGTAACTATATTGATCAAAAAGTAACTATGCAACTAAAAAAGTAATCCCATACAAAATACACAACAGATATATATGTACCTGTGTTTTAAAATCTATTGTTGCAAACATAACTATCTATGCACGAAACTTAGCAGTTTGCAAGGTAAAGTAACCCTCTACATGTCAAAAGTAACCAACTTGAAAAAAGGTAACCGAAATGGGGGGCGGGTAGCTACCCGCGCAGGCAATAAAGATGGACCCTATATATATATATATATATATACTATATATATATATATGGGATTATCTTTAATACCCGGTGGGTAGCTAACGGGTAGCTACCCGTACACACTTCCTGATATTTTTTTTCACACTTCCTGGTATTGTTTTTTAATTTTTTTCGCAATTTTAGAGGAGAATTTTATCTAGATCTCCAAAAAAATTGATCAAAAATAATATCATTTTCCCCCCAAAATAAAAAAACACGTCCATATATATTACTGACTAAATATTTCATGATATTTTTTTTTCCGCAATTGTAGAGGAGCATTTTATCTAGCTCTCCAAAAAATTTGATCACAAAATAATATCATTCCCCCCCCAAAAAAAAAATAAAAAAACCCGTCCATATATATTACTGATTGTATATTTTCTGCGCAGTTACTCTTTTGCTCTCAGAGTTACTCTATATATCAGTACAGTAACTCTTTTGATTCATAAGAGTTACTCCAGTGTATGATATAGTTACTCTTTTAAACCTGAGTTACTCCAGTGAGTACCCACCAGGCAACGAATGAACATCCTATATATATATATATATATATATATATATATATATATATATATATAAACATAGACACACACACATATATGTATATATACTTGATAGATCGAGAGACAAGTGTATATAATGGAAATACCAAAAGACAAAAACTCTACAACTCAAACAAAACATACCATTGGCATTGTCGTCTATGGTACTCAAATTTGAATCACATATCTAGACTCCATAAAGATGGCTATCTGGACTCTTTTGATTTTGAATCAATAGAGAAATGTGAATATTTTTTTGTTGGGAAAGATGACCAAGACTCCCTTCACTGGAAACAGTGAGAGGGCTAGCTATCTATTAGGACTCATACATATTGATGTGTGTGGCCCTTTTAGAACAAATACAAGAGGTGGTTATGAATACTTCATAACCTTCACTGATGACTTCAGTAGGTAGGGCTATGTTTACCTGATGAAACATAACTCAGAAGCTCTTCAAAAGTTTAGAGAGTTCATGAATGAAGTACAAAACCAACATGGTAAAAGTATTAAGGCACTTCATTCTGATCGAGGTGGAGAATACTTGAACCAAGAGTTTGAGGACCTTCTGTGAGCCTGTGGTATTATATCACAATGGACTCCACATAGAAAACCACAACATAATGGTATATCAGAAAGAAGGAATCTCACATTTCTAGATATGGTGCGATCTATGATGAGTTTTGCTAATCTTCCAACTTCCTTCTGGGGGTATGCTCTTGAAACCTCCACATATAAACTAAACAGAGTATCATCTAAATTAGTTCAATAGACACCATATGAGATATGGCATGGGAAGCGTCCTAATGTGTCTTTATAAAGATTTGGGGATGTAAAGCTTATGTTACAAAAATATTTTCTAAATAGCTTGGCCCTAAGTCTGATAAAGGTTACTTTGTTGCATATCTTAAAGAGATAAAAGGATATTACTTTCATTCCAAATCTGACAACAAAGTGTTTGTTGGAAAAGAGGTTGTATTCCTAGAAAAGGAATTTATTTACAAAGGAAAAAGTGGGAGGAAAGTGGAACTCAAAGATGTTCGAGACCAACAAGAGATCATTGAACTGAGAGATGTATAAGAGGAATAAAGAGAATCATAAAATGTTATGGAATCTCAAATTCTTCAAGTAACATAGGAACCTCATAGATCTAATAGGACACACCTTGAACCTGAGAGATTTGGATATCTTGTGACTCAGGAAGGTGGTGAGTTGGTCATAGATGATGATTCAGCAACCTATCTAGAAGCTATTGAGGGACCAGAGTCTAAGAAATGGTTTGAGGCCATGAGATCTGAGATGGAATACATGTATGACAACAAGGTATGGACCTTGGTGCAACCACCTAAAGGGGTAAAACTCATAGGGTGGAAGTGGGTCTTAAACAAGAAAACACACATTGATGGAAAAGCACAAACCTATAAGGGAAGATTGGTTGCAAAGGGTTTCAGACAAGTTCAAGGTGTTAACTATGATGAAACCTTTTCTCCAGTAGCCATGGTTAAATCCAATTGGATCATGCTTGCTATTGTAGCTTATCATGATTATTACATTTGGAAGATGGATGTTAAAATTGGATTCCTTAACAGGATTTTCTAGAGAATGTGTATATGAGACAGCTTGAGGGTTTTATCAATACAAAGGATGCAAATAAAGTTTGCAAGCTACAAAGGTAAATCTATGGATTGAAGCAAGCATCTCAGAGTTGAAATCTTCATTTTCATGAAATAGTCAAAGAGTTTGGCTTCATTCAAAATGAATCTGAACCTTGTGTGTATACGAAGGTTAGTGGGAGCATGGTAATATTGCTCATATTGTATGTGGATGACATACTATTGATGGGAAATGACATCCCTACTTTACAAAAGTTAAAGACATGGCTCAGAAAGACATTCTCTATGAAATACTTGGGAGAAACATCCTAAATCTTGGGGATAAAGATCTATAGAGATAGATCAAGAATTCTTCTTAGACTAAGTCAGAGCACATATATTGACAAAGTGTTAAAGTAGTTCAAGATGGAGAACTCAAAGAGAGGAAACCTACCCATGCTACATGGAGTTACCATCTCTAAAATTCAATGTCCCCATTCTTGTGAAGAATGGGATCGCGTGAGCTTAATTTTATATGCCTCAACAATTGGATCAATCATGTATGCAATGTTGTGTACCCATCCAGATGTTTTGTATGCCTTGAGCATGACGAACAAATATTAGTCAGATCTAGGTGATGCTCACTGGACATATGTGAAGAACATCCTCAAGTACTTGAGAAGGACTAAGGATTAGTTCTTGGTCTACGATAGAGAGGAAGAGTTGGTGGTAAGAGGTTACATCGATGCAAGCTTCCAGATTGACAAAGATGATTACAAATTGTAATTAGGATTCATGTTTTGCCTAAACAACATAGATGTAAACTAGAGGAGTCCAAAGCAAGAAATAGTTTCTGATTCTACAATAGAGTTTGAGTGCATTCCTGCATCGAATGCAACAAAGGAGGTTGTACGGTTGTTCCAAGCATCCACGACGCAATTGAGATATATTATGACAACAATAGATCTATTGCACAAGCTAAGGAACCCAAATCACATTAGCATTCAAAGCATATACAAAGGTGGAATCATCTCATACGAGATATCGTACAACAAGGATATGTTAATATTTGTAGAGTAACAACTAAGAATAACATTGTTGATCCCTTGACTAAGGCACTATCACAACATAAGCATGATGGTCATGTCAGGTCACTCAGAATAAGATTTGTGGGTGATTGACTCTAAGTGCAAGTGGGAGTCTATTAATATGTATGCCTAGAGATCCAACCATATGATGATTGTAATGGTGTAACTTGTAAATGATTTGATTAATAGTAAAGGCCAGGTTTCAATTTATTTTGTTTATTTAGTTTTAAGATAATGAAATAACATAATAAATTTCTAGAGAATAATATTATTCAATGGCGTATGTATTCAGGTTGAGGAATTGAAGAAGGAGATCATACGGATGCTAAGAGTATATGCTTTCTTGTTATCTTCCTGATCGGTTGTTATTGTGTAAGGTAAATAGACAACAACAACACAATCCTAAAACATGGGTTGTTATAAAGGTAATGATTGGGTGACTTTGACACATAGGGACTAATTGTGAGTTATAGAGATGGGATTTGTGCCTCCTATGGGAGCATGATATCCAAGGCCACTTGAGTTAGCGTGACTGACAAAATACATGGCCATGTACATGTGAGTCAATATATGATATTGAGCTTACAGATATCTCATACAATCTACTATAGCAAGAAACATGGATTGAATGTTGAAGAGGATGACAGATCCATGCCTTGAGTTCAATCTGGATATCGGTGACAAATGTACAAACATTATAACACCATACGCAGATTGTAGGCTGAAGTTGTTCTCCAACTTTCCATTTACTTGGGTAGAAAAGATGTGTGACTAGGCACCGCTCATTGCTTGTGATGTCATAAGTTGTTATGGATATTCACTGCCAGCGTAATATGGGACCTATAGGGTCATACACATAGGAACTCATCTAGAAGAGAAGTTTGATCTTGAATGATGATTATATTTATTACTAAAGTGTTTAGGTATTCAATTTACACAAAAAATCAGCTGACTAGACTACAAAACGATCAGTTTAAGTATTGAGATAGTTGTTTGGAGTGTCAAGCTGATTGTATTGTACATTGGCTAGAATTTAGCCTGACTCAGGTTGCAAGACACCCACCTCACTTGTGCAAAATGGTTGTCTGGCATGGTGTGAGATGCCCATCTCAGCTGTACCAAATGGCTAGTTCTGGGGTGCAATTTGGTTGCATCTAGGATTGGTGTTGACGTCATGACATACTCTAATTGGAATTGAATTTTAGACATATGTACAAAACTGGGAAAATGCAAAATGACCATCTCGCACTATGAGATGACGACCTCATGTGCCAAATGACCGTTTGGGTTACAAGAGACCATTTCAGCTATCGCAGGTTGTAAAGTTTCCAAAATTGTTGTGAAAATTCGAGATCTTCTGGTTCCCTCCACTCCGACATAGACTGGGAACCCTAGACCTAACCCCGACAATAAATGGAGGGATATTGGGGGCTTCCCAAAGTACACCACAGACAATTGAGAATTAGTTGATCTGACAACTATTGTCCTCTCTGGTTGTGGTAACCAAGAGAGCCTAAGAAAGTCCTACCCAACTAGAGAGGGATAGCAAGGGATTGAAACAACTGAGGATCATTGTTGTGGGATACCAAGTTGGCGACTAGTATACCAACATGAGGGACAACTCATTCTTGTCCATTCTAGAAGGATGACAATAGTTCTAGTTGGTCAATGTGGACTTCTTTAGAGGTGAGGTGGCCTTTTCCTGTTCCTAAGAAGGACGATGTTACCCAACAATCCATGATGAGAGGAATGACTGCATACGACATTTGAGTTTGTTGTCCATGGAGGAGAAGTTAGAGGAGTCCTAGTGCAACCAGGAGGTGCACAGACACCGTCCAAGATAGAGTGTACATCTACATCGATGGGGATTGTCACTAGATTTGCTCTAGGACCAGGTATATCTTCATGAAACCATTCTTTCAATTGCATAGTTATTTACATGATCTGCTAGTTAATAGGAAATATGTCAATATTTTTTTTGTTTCCACTACCTATCTGATGCCATATTTCCCTACATTGGTATCAGAGCTATGTCAATAAATTATGTTTTGGGATAATCCATATGATCGTATTTTTGGTTTTATCAAGTTTATTTATTGCATGGTATGCAGATATTTAAATTGGTTGATGTGCACTCTGACTAATCACCACAAAAGAAACCAAACAAACACACACACACACACACACACACACACACACACACACATATATATATATATATATATATATATATATATATATATATATATATATATTTACATGTGTCGTGCTAAAAGAAATTTTGATGGTGGATGTATAGCATGGTTATGGCCAATAACCCCTATCGTTTGTGCATGATTGTGTGGCTGGTTTATCCTATTTATCTTGGTTTGAGAACCGAGCCTTTCTCTTATCTTAATAATGTAAAAGTATTATTCTCTTCTACGTTTTCTCCCCTCAAATGTAACTCGAGGTTTCTCAATAATTGTGTAAAAGTAGGATAGTTTACCTTCTTGTTTTGATGAAGTAGAAAGATGCCAACTGACCACACAAAGGAGTCGAGCTGACCGGATGGAGGGTCTGAGCCGAGCGGCTGGTGGGGCTGAGGCATCCATCTGGCGGGGCCGAGACGATTGGCTGGCAAGTCAACTAGGAGCCTAAAAGACCAGAAAAATCGACCATTTAAAGGAGCCAAACAATCGTCTATAGGAAGACCAACCAGTCATTTGGAGGAGCCAAACAATCAGTTGGAGGAGACCAAGCGACCAGCAAAGAGGCGTGCCGATCGGTTCAAAGGTTGAACTAGTCAACCCGGATTGACAGGAACATATCTTCATTAAAAATAGGTTTATGCATATGATGTAGACCTAGATTGTGGTAATTCCTTGTGTCTCTAAGAAATTACATTAGGCTGGCCATAACCATCAATTTTTATTTATTACATGTTTTCATTGTGGGTTATAGCATGTATAAGATCCGTAATATATATATGTGGTGATTGGTTAATGTATATGTATTATACAAACTCCCTCAAAGAAATATTAAGTCTAAGATGCTTTCCATGGGAAACACACATGAAAATCTTGATCAACCAAGCATGGGAACCCCAAGGGTAATACATCATTTATCTCATGGAAGTGGGATGGTAATAATGCCAGCCTGCCAAGAAGGGTGCATTGTTATCGTGTTAGCTATTGGGTCAGGATTAACTAGTGATTCTTAGAGATTCTAAGCCCAGAAGCATGCAGATGATTATGGCAAGGAGTTATGCCTATCATATATCCAAGAATTGCATAAGATGCAATTGGCAAATACTGCCTACCTTAATAATTGGTCATGAGCTCCAGTGTTGGCTGGGCATTGATTGAATTGTTTTGGATCTTGGCCCACTAGAAGATTGTAAGCTGCAATCTTCTGAATTGATATCTAGGTCTATCAATTTGAATAAAATAGTGAGAGTGAAACTTAATTAAAGACCTAATTAATATTGGATTTTCAAATCAAATTAAATAAAATGGTTTTTAAAAAATACAAATTTTCTCTTTTAGAATCAAATGGAAAACACACAATCATTGCAATCGAGTGAATTAAATGAGATTTATTTTTGTAATTGGTTCAGGACTTGAGAAGTGTTCTGCATACTCCTAAAACATCATTTCTAGTATCCACTTCAAATTCACCTAAGACTGACATGGATGCTTCTTTGAAGCATGCCGATGATGTTGTGAACATCAAGAACCTTATGTTGGGCTGTATGAACTATGAGTTGCATAAACAACATGATAAGAATAAAAGATATAATGTCTCTAAGGTTCTATTTGAGTGAAAAATGACTGAGGGAGAACCAGTAGATACTCGTGTGCTCAATATGATTGGGCATATGGAGCATCTAGAGAGGTTGGGATTTCCTTTAGGCAAAGAGTTGGCAATAGATATGATTTTGCAATTGTTGCCTAAATCATATATCCAGTTTATTGAGTGTTATCACTTGAGTAACATGGCTAAACCGCTCTTAGAGTTTGTTGACATTTTCATAAATGTTGAAGCAAAAATGAAGATGGAAAAATCCATTATGATGATAAACTCAGTTGAGTCCAAGGACCAAGGTAAGGCCAAGAAGCGTTTTGTGGCTAAGCTAAACTCCAAGTCTTTTGCACTGAAAATAAGGAGAAGGATAATGGAACCTACAAAGATGAATCAAGCGATTGAGATATCTACTTCTAGTATATATGTTATTGAGGTTGACTTTACTACTTCCTGATCATGGGTACTAGATATCGGATTTGGATCACACATTTGCTCAAATGTGAAGGATCTAAAAAGATGTAGACCTTTAGATAAAGGTGATGTTGAACTATGAGATGCAAATGGTGTAACAGTTGCCGCCAACATAGTTGGAACCTATGAGTTATATCTTCTAAGTGGGCTTGTAATAGAGTTAGAGAACTTCTATTACATACCTTCCATTAATAGGAACATCATATTTGTATCTTTTTTGGACAAGAACGGATTCAAATTTCCTATAAAGAATGGAAGATGTTCTATTCGTAAAGATGGGATCATTTATGGTAGTGTCCCAATGTCTTATGGTCTATACTTGATAGATCTAGAGACAAGCATATATAACATAAATAACAAAAGATAAAAACTCAACAACATAAACAAAACATACCTTTGGCATTGTTGTCTAGGGCACATAAATGAGAATCACATATCTAGACTCCATAATGATGGTTATCTAGACTCTTTTGATTTAGAATTAATAGAGACATGCGAATCATGTTTGTTGGGAAATATGACCAAGATTCCCTTCATTAGAAACAGTGAGAGGGCTAGTGATCTATTAGGACTCATACATACTGATGTGTGTGACCCTTTTAGAACAACTACTAGAGGTAGGTATCGACACTTAATAACCTTCACTGATGACTTTAGTAGGTATGTCTATGTTTACCTGATGAAACATAAGTCAAAATATCTTGAAAAGTTCAGAGAGTTCATGAATTAAGTACAAAACCAACTTGGTAAAAGTTATAAGGCACTTCGTCTTGATTGAGGTGGAGAATACTTGAACCAAGAGTTTGAGGACCTTCTGTGAACCTGTGGTATTATATCACAATGGACTGCACCTGGAACACCACACCATAATGGTGTATCAAAAAGAAGGAATCTCACATTGATAGATATGGTGTGATTTGTGATGAGTTTTGTTGAACTTCCAACATCCTTCTGGAGGTATTCTCTTGAAACCATCGTGTATACACTAAACCGAGTACCATCTAAATCGGTTCAAAAGACAACATATGAGATATGGTATGGGAGGCATCCCAATGTGTCTTTTATAAAGATTTGGGGATGTGAAGCTTATGTTAGAAAAATATTTTCTAAAAAGATTGTCACTAACTCTGATAAAGGTTACTTTGTTGGATATCCTAAGGACACCAAAGGATATTACTTTCATTCCAAATTTGACAACAAAGTGTTTGTTTTCAGAGAGGTTGTATTCCTAGAAAAGAAATTATTTCCAAAGAAAATAGTGGGAGGAAATTTGAAATTGAAGAGGTTCAAGACCAATAAGAGATCATTGAACTGATAGATGTACAAGAGGAACAAAGAGAATCACAAAACATTATGGAATATCAAATTCCTTAGGTAACACATGAACCTCAAAGATCTAGTAGGAGACGCCTTGAACTTGATAAATTTGGATATATTGTGACTCAGGAAGGCGGTGAACGGGTCATAGATGATGAGCCAACAACCTATCTAGAAGTTATTAAGGGACCAGAGTTTGAAAAATGGACTGAGGCCATGATATCTGAGATGGAATCCATGTATGCCAATAAGGTATGGACCTTGGTGGAACCACCTGAAGGGTAAAACCCATAGAGAGCAAGTGGGTATTCAAGTAGAAGACATACATGGATGGAAAAGTACAAACCTATAAGGATAGATTGGTTGCAAAGGGTTTCAGACAAGTTCAAGGTGTTGACTATGATGTAACCTTTTCTCCAGTGGCCATGGCTAAATCCAATACGATCATGCTTGCTATTGTAGCTTATCATGACTATGAGATTTGGTAGATGGATGTTAAAACCACATTTTTAATAGAAATCTTCTAGAGGATTTGTATATGTCACAACCTGAGGATTTTATCAATCCAAAGGATGAAAATAAAGTTTGTAAGCTACACCGGTCAATCTATGTATTGTAGCAAACATCTCGAAGCTGAAATCTTCATTTTGATGAAACGTTCAAAGAGTTTGGCTTTGTTCAAAATGAATATGAACCTTGTGTGTATAAGAAGGTTAGTGGGAGAATGACAATATTCCTCATATTTTATGTGGATGACATACTATTGATGGGGAATGAGATCCCTACTTTAAAAAAGGTAAATACATGGCTTGGAAATATATTCTCTATGAAAGACTTGGGAGTAGCTGTCACGGAACCGTTCTTACCCCAATCCCAATCCTACTGCCTAGACAGTAGAAAAAGGATTGAAGCCCCCGTCCCTGAGTGGCCCAATATGATCTACCACACTGGCATATACAATAAGAAATAAATAACTCAAAAATTGGATAATTAAAGAAAAAACTAACCCAATATGGAGATATAACCGATTTGTCTTTATCATCAGAGTATGTAGAGTGCGGAAGCGATCTTATTCAATATTCCATTTGTATTGCCTAAAATCAATAAAATCGAGACACAATCATGCAATTGCACGGTACACTATCAAAATCAAGCAAAACAGTTTATAAGAAAATAAGTATACTTGGCAGGACTTATATTTCAAAGAATAATATGCAATTTGCAAAACCAACATTTATTCGACAAGTTTTTCAAGCAAATCAACTTTTATTACGAATTCCCATTATGCTGTAATTCAAGAAGCATGCTTATATATTTTGTATGACTCTATTACCCCAACACGATGGGGAAGGTCACTAGGCCCCTTTTCACCATAGGAACATAGGAAGCCAATGTACAAGTCCCACTTCCAAATGAGGGGGTTGTTGTACTCAATATCCACATTATCAATATTATCAATATCATCATCATTATCAATATACGGGCAGTCATAATGGGCATGCAATTTATATTTTCATGTTTTTCAAAATATAGTATAGAAAAACAGAAGACTAATCATAGGGAACAATAGCTCATCCAAGTAAATAGCCAAGTATACAATCAAGAGATACATAAAAGTATCTACAATACAATCAAGGAGGATTCATATAATAGCGTACCTTTCACCAAAGATTTTGAGTATGGTCAATATTTGAATCAAAATGTCAACCCTTTGAGTCAGATCCTAAATCATCAAGATTGGATCAAAGGTCAAGATCATGATGTTCAGAAAATCATGTTTTAATATTTGAGATTAGGGTTACACTTTTCCTATCTCAACCTTAGGGTTGGGTCATTCACTTATAATCAATATTCCAATATGTCCAACATTATTTCAAGTATCCAGTATATATTCGAGTGTGAATGACTTACTTAGGTTTTCTAGGATTATATGTGCTAACCCTAATTTGTGATCATTATCCAAGTCATCATCAACTCTTTAGATCATCATGTTGTTCTAACATCATTTGTATTCAAGATCAGATTGATGGGTCAAAACTATATCAAGGGTTTTGCAAGATTAAGATCAATATCAAGATTTACTCATTATCCATTATAATTAAGATTGAATCAAAATAGAACAAGATCACTAATGATTCATTTTCAATAGTCAACTATATCATATCTAGATTTGTATATCAGGATAATCATTAGAGTCAGATATAGGGTTTTCAATGTTTTAGTCAAGATTAAACATCAATAGAGTCATTTGGACAATCTTTGGATAATTGAAGATTATAGTTTAATGGAAACATTGAAATCAATATAGAATCAGGTTTTAGAAATTGTTCCATTAGAGTGCCCTTGATTTTCTAATGAAAATTGACTACTTACTTGCCTTATTTGGATTATCCTAGCATGAGATAAGATCAAAATATAAAGGGGGTTTTATTTTCTTGATTTAAAAGAACATTCACCTGGAAGTGGGCCGCGATTCCAGGCCCAATCGCCCTGCGACTTGAGGATCCGGCCCAGCCGACCAATCCCTCTCCTGTGCGTCACCCAGGTTGACGCCTACCTTATGATGCGCTCCCCTGTTTCCACGGAGGAACAGAGACCGTCGGAGCTTGGGGAGAAAGGAGCAGGAGGGGTCGAGGAAGGTAGCAAGGATGCCGTCCAGGCTCGCCAAATCCTTGCGAACGTGTTAGTGGCGGCAGATCAATGAGAGGGAACGAGGAGAAGAAAGGCCAAATATGGCCAGGCGGCGGCACCGCAGAGGATCAGGGTCAGCGTGAAAGGGGTGAATGGGGAGAGAGAGCACGAGAGGGCAATATAGGGGGCCGGTTGAGTTTGTGGGTGAGGTACAGAGGTGTAGGTGGGGTTTTTATAGGGTGCCAGGGCTAGGTTTTAGGGTTTTGAAGGCCATAGCATCAATGGCGGCTGCTGCAAGAGAAAGCTTCTTGATTGCCCTTAAAGTTGGCTGATTCAAGGGGGAAAAAAGGATGGCCACGTTCGGATTTGTGGGGGAAACATTCTAGTTTGTTTGATTTTTGAAACGGGTCAAAAATGAGCCAAAAGCATGTGTCTGTCCCCTTAACCTCCTCCCCGTTGATTGTGGGAGGTAGGGGACAACCTCCTGACTGCTGGATCGGGCTGCGATACGCGGATGCCCAATCCAAGGGTCCAGAATTGCCCCTCCGCTGGAGGATAGGATCGCTGACATGGAAAAAGAGTAATTAAAAAGGCAAACCAAGGGATTTTTAGCACATAACTTCAAAAATTCATAGAAAATTGTAGGAATGTCCAAATGACCTCAAATTTGGACCAAAGCTTCAAAAAAACGTGGAGAACCTTTATAAAAAGTTTGAGAACAAAAAGACAAAGTTTGATTGACCAATTAGATTCTTTGGACAAAGTGATGAATGAATTCAATTTGTAATGTGTATAAAATCAACATTGGTCACCATATCTTGGATTTGACTCTTAAAATTTGTTATTAAGGTGAGGAAAAACATTGAGGGTCATGAGTGAGTATAATGAGGGCAAAAGTGTAATTATGCAAAAATCCACTTTATCACATCCTTCCCTCCTTAAAAGGAATTTTGTCCTCAAAATTCAAAAACATCCTCAAAATTGAGACTATTCAAAAACTAGATCATATCCTCAAATACTGGCGTATCCTCAACTATACAATTAAAATCATGTCCTCAAAGTTCAAGTAGTGAAAACATCATAATTGGGATTCCATGTTCCATATCATAATCAACTTGGTACTAACACCATTTTCATCATCAAGCAATTGAGTATCAACATCAGCACATAGATTGTCCAACGTCATTAAATGAGTCACAAATATGGAAAGCATCCTATTGTTCACAAATTTGGACATATTATCCTTTAGGTCAAACAAAAAGAGTCCTTGGATCAAGTCTACAAGGTGACTTTCAATCCCAAACTCTCACGGTCTTAACTTCTACGTTGGCCTAGGTGGGGTTATACATCCATGATTTGAGATTTCATATTTCAACATTTCAAGACAACATCATACTTTTGATACCACTATTTCGAGCTCAAAATCAATGGGAAGGTCCCACCCTAGTCCTAGTGAGAGCTAAACCCTAATTCATAAATCGAGAGTGTCAACTTGGTCATCATTTCAAAATTTTCAAAATTTGGGATTTTGAAGTCATTAGTCATATATCTAGTATAATTTGTAGGTCCAAATAATGTGAACATAGGATTTGTATCATTATTGATATCTGATAATCATGAGTCAAAAGTCCATTAATCAATATCAAGAGTCGAGATTTTAAGCATCAAAAGTTATAGGTCTGAAATTTGATCATATGTATATATATTTCAAAGCTAGGGTTTATATTCCTATTTAGACCTTAGGGGGTATCATTCATATATATCCAATTTCGAGCAACATTATTCAATATTCGAGCAACATATCATAATTTCATTATCATGTTTCCAAGGTTGATGAATGATCTAGACCTAGGTCTATCTAGGAAATAAACCACAAGCTATAGTCAACATTGTCATATTTCAAGATCATTATCAAGTCAATATTCAGGATCAAGTATCAACCATGGGTTTAACCTATTAGGCTTAGGTCAACCAATCAAAATAGAGTGTAAGGGAATACCTTTCCGAGCTCTAAATAATCAACAAGGTGAAAATTTAGAGGTAGTCAAAATAGGGATGTGACCTAGGTTAGGGGAGTCATGAGTCAACTACCACCATAATCTAGCACATTACCAACATTAGTCATTATCAATTGAGTTTATTCAAATAGGGAGAGTATCCATGATTAAATCGTATATATCAAGGTCATAAGATCAAACTTTAAGATAATAGGTCAATAATGTCAAGATTTTCAATTCTTTCCTTTCATGATCAAGGTAGTGATATAATTCAGAAAATTGAGGATTTTCATTTGACATTCGAGGAATTAGAGCATAATAGTGCAAAAACTAGCCCATCATCATCATACCAAAATTGAGATTGAAAAAGGCATCAATAGTCTTACATCATGGTTTTGGGAGTCCTAGACTTAGTCAATTTCATAGCATAGTCATGATGAGCATCAAATAGGATAAGAGTTTGCTTAAATATGTTTGAGGTTTAGTCAAAATAATAGGGCAGCATGGATTTGATCAAATAGGGACCTCATCAACAATGAAGTATAAGGTACAAGTCATCCTTATTTCACCAAATCAAAATTTACCTCAACATGGGAAGCATATATTTTAGCTAATGATATTAGGGATCATACATGAGTATTTTATTCTATGGATCAAAATCGAGTTTTTAAACTAGGGTCAGATCATGGTATCACTTTTCAAGATTCAGCAATATTTACTTTTCCCATTCATAAGCTACCCATAATCGAGACATCATGTGGTAAAAGGTCACAAGAAAGGACCACATGATGAGATGAGAAGACTACCTAATCTTCATCTACATGGGTGGCTTAGGTAGTCCTTAAAGAAGAGATGAGATGCTAGAAGACTCTCTAAGGTTTCACAAGAGAACCTTTAGGTCCAGTTCTGGATCAATTGAGGCCAGGTAGAGCGGGGGATCTCAGCCACCGTGAACACGGATAGGAGAAATTATGTCAGGACCCCGAGCCTAGACACCTCAATTCACCATTATGGACTTTAGGGTTTCTTGGGTGTAAGAGACTTGAGAAATTATTTACTTAAGGTATATGAGAGTGTGTAAGCTCTGATACCAACTGTCACGGAACCGTTCTTACCCCAATACCAATCCTACTGCCTAGACAGTAGAAAAAGGATTGAAGCGCCCGTCCCTGAGTGGCCCAATATGATCTACCACACTGGCATATACAATAAGAAATAAATAACTCAAAATCTGGATAATTAAAGAACAAACTAACCAAATATGGAGATATAACCGATTTGTCTTTATCATCAGAGTATGTAGAGTGCGGAAGTGATCTTATTCAATATTCCATTTGTATTGCCTAAAATCAATAAAATCGAGACACAATCATGCAATTGCACGGTACGCTATCAAAATCAAGCAAAACAGTTTATAAGAAAATAAGTATACTTGGCAGGACTTATATTTCAAAGAATAATATGCAATTTTCAAAACCAACATTTATTCGACAAGTTTTCAAGCAAATCAACTTTTATTACGAATTCCCATTATTCTGTAATTCAAGAAGCATGCTTATATATTTTGTATGACTCTATTACCCCAACGCGATGGGGAAGGTCACTAGGCCCCTTTTCACCATAGGAACATAGGAAGCCAATGTACAAGTCCCACTTCCAAATGAGGGGGTTGTTGTACTCAATATCCACATTATCAATATTATCAATATCATCATCATTATCAATATACGGGCAGTCATAATGGGCATGCAATTTATATTTTCATGTTTTTCAAAATATAGTATAGAAAAACAGAAGACTAATCATAGGGAACAATAGCTCATCCAAGTAAATAGCCAAGTATACAATCAAGAGATACATAAAAGTATCTACAATACAATCAAGGAGGATTCATATAATAGCGTACCTTTCACCAAAGATTTCGAGTATGGTCAATATTTGAATCAATATGTCAACCCTTTGAGTCAGATCCTAAATCATCAAGATTGGATCAAAGGTCAAGATCATGATGTTCAGAAAATCATGTTTTAATATTTGAGATTAGGGTTACACTTTTCCTATCTCAACCTTAGGGTTGGGTCATTCACTTATAATCAATATTCCAATATGTCCAACATTATTTCAAGTATCCAGTATATATTCGAGTGTGAATGACTTACTTAGGTTTTCTAGGATTATATGTGCTAACCCTAATTTGTGATCATTATCCAAGTCATCATCAACTCTTTAGATCATCATGTTGTTCTAACATCATTTGTATTCAAGATCAGATTGATGGGTCAAAACTATATCTAGGGTTTTGCAAGATTAAGATCAATATCAAGATTTACTCATTATCCATTATAATTAAGATTGAATCAAAATAGAACAAGATCACTAATGATTCATTTTCAATAGTCAACTATATCATATCTAGATTTGTATATCAGGATAATCATTAGAGTCATATATAGGGTTTTCAATGTTTTAGTCAAGATTAACCATCAATAGAGTCATTTGGACAATCTTTGGATAATCGAAGATTATAGTTTAATGGAAACATTGAAATCAATATAGAATCAGGTTTTAGAAATTGTTCCATTAGATTGCCCTTGATTTTCTAATGAAAATTTACTACTTACTTGCCTTATTTGGATTATCCTAGCATGAGATAAGATCAAAATATAAAGGGGGTTTTATTTTCTTGATTTAAAAGAACATTCACCTGGAAGTGGGCCGCGATTCCAGGCCCAATCGCCCTGCGACTTGAGGATCCGGCCCAGCCGAGCAATCCCTCTCATGTGCGTCACCCAGGTTGACGCCTGCCTTATGCTGCGCTCCCCTATTTCCACGGAGGAACATAGACCGTCGGAGCTTGGGGAGAAAGGAGCAGGAGGGGTCGAGGAAGGTAGCAAGGATGCCGTCCAGGCTCGCCACATCCTTGTGAACGTGTTAGTGGCGGCAGATCAATGAGAGGGAACGAGGATAAGAAAGGAAAAATATGGCCAGGCGGCGGCACCGCGGAGGAGCAGGGTCAGCGTGAAAGGGGTGAATGGGGAGAGAGAGCACGAGAGGGCAATATAGGGGGGCAGTTGAGTTTGTGGGTGAGGTACAGAGGTGTAGGTGGGGTTTTTATAGGGTGCCAGGGCTAGGTTTTAGGGTTTTGAAGGCCATAGCATCAATGGCGGCTGCTGAAAGAGAAATCTTCTCGATTGCCCTTAAAGCTGGCTGATTCAAGGGGAAAAAAAAGGATGGCCACATTCGGATTTGTGGGGGAAACATTCCAGTTTGTTTGATTTTTGAAACGGGTCAAAAATGAGCCAAAAGCATGTGTCTTTCCCCTTAGCCTCCTCCCCGTTGATTGCGGGAGGTAGGGGACAACCTCCTGACTGCTGGATCGGGCTGCGATCTGTGGATGCCCAATCCAAGGGTCCAGAATTGCCCCTCCGCTGGAGGATAGGATCGCTGACATGGAAAAAGAGTAATTAAAAAGGCAAACCAAGGGATTTTTAGCACATAAATTCAAAAATTCATAGAAAATTGTAGGAATGTTCAAATGACCTCAAATTTGGACCAAAGCTTCAAAAAAACGTGGAGAGCCTTTATAAAAAGTTTGAGAACAAAAAGACAAAGTTTGATTGACCAATTTGATTCTTTGGACAAAGTGATGAATGAATTCAATTTGTAATGTGTATAAAATCAACATTGGTCACCATATCTTGGATTTGACTCTTAAAATTTGTTATTAAGGTGAGGAAAAACATTGAGGGTCATGAGTGAGTATAATGAGGGCAAAAGTGTAATTATGCAAAAATCCACTTTATCACAGTAGCATCCTACATCTTGGGGATAAAGATCTATAGAGATAGTTTAAGAAGGATTCTTGGATTAAGTCAGAGCACATACATTGACAAAGCATTGAAGCAGTTTAGTATGAAGAAGTCAAAGAGAGGAAACCTTCCCGTGCTACATGGAGTTACCCTCTTTAAAGTTCAATGTCCCCATTCTTTGTCAATGTGATGCTCACTGGACAATCGTGAAAAACATTCTTAAGTACTTGAGTAGAAGTTAGGATCAGTTTTTGGTCTATGGCAGAGAGGAAGAGTTGGTGGTAAGAGGTTACACTAATGCAATCTTCCAGACTAACAAAGATGACTATGAATTGCAATCAGGATTCAATTTTGCTTAAACTACAAAGTTGTAAGCTAGAAGAGTTCAAGCAAGAAACAGTTGCCAATTCTACAACATAGACCGAGTATATTGTTGCATTGAATGTAGAAAAGGAGGTTGTATGGATCAAGAAGTTCATTTTAGAACTAGGGGTTGTTCCAAACATCAGTGATATAATTGACCTATATTGTGACAGCCATGGAGCTATTGCATAAGCTAAGGAACCCAGATTGGATCAGCACTCAAAGCATATACAAAGGCAGTATCATCTCATATGAGAGATCGTACAATGAGGAGATATAAATATTTGTATTGTACCAACTGAGAATAACATTGTTGATCCCTTGACTAAGGAACTTTCACAACAGAAGCATGATGGTCATGTTAGGTCACTCAAAATAAGATTCATGGGTGATTGACTCTAAGTGCAAGTGGGAGTCTATTGGTATGTATGCCCAGAGAGACAATCATATGATGATTGTAATGGCATAACTTATAAATGATTTGATTAATAATGAAAGCAAGCTTCCAATTTATTTAGTTTTGAGATAATGGAATAACATAATAAATGTCTAGAGAATGATATTACTCAATGACATATGTCTTCAGGTACATGACCTAAAGAATGAGATCATACATATGTTAAGAGTATATGCATTCTTGTTATGTTCCTGATCAGTTGTTATTGTGGAAGATACATAGACAAAAATAATACATAAGATCAAAGTGTGAGTTGGTTGATGATAGAATCTCATTAGTCATGATATGATGATATCAAACTAAGTACACAAATACATGTTAGGGAATAGTGTATCAGATAGAGCCACCATAAGAGTGATGCATGGAAACCTTAGTGAGGTAAGTCAAAATCACATCTTATAGTGATGGTGATGTTTGTGGTTCTTAGACGTGAAATCACTACAGTCATCATATGTTGTTCGGTATGCATTGACATCATCAAACGCAATCCTAAAACATGGGTTGTTATAAAGGTAATGATTGGGTGACTGTGACACATGGGGACTAACTATGAGTGATAGAGATGGGATTTGTCCCTCCTATGGTTGTATGATATCCAAGGCCACTTGAGTTAGCTAGACTGAGAAATACATGGCCATGTATGTTTAAGTCAATATATGATATTGATCTTACACATATCTCATACAGTCTGCTATAGTAAGAATCATAGATTAAATGTTGAAGAGGATGACAGATCCATGCCTTGAGTTCAATATGGATATCAGTGACAAAGGAACTACACAAATATTGTAACACCATACATAGATTGTAGGTTGAAGTTTTTCTCCATCTTTTCATTAACTTGGGTAGCAATGATATGTGACTAGGCACCACTCATTGCTTTTGATGTCATAGTTGTTATGGACATTCACTACCAACGTAATATGGGACCTATAGGCTCACACACATAGAAACTCATCTAGAAGAGGAGTTTGATCTTGAATGATGATTGTTTGATTACTAAAGTGTTTAGGTATTCAATTCACACAACAAATCAGTTGACTGGAATGCCAAATGATCAGTTCAAGTGTTGAGACAGTTGTTTGGAGTGTCATGTTGATTGTATTGTACATTGGCTGGAATTCAGCCTGACTCGGGCTACAAGACGCCATCTCGCTTGTGCAAAATGGCCATCTAGCATGGTGTGAGAAGCCTGTTTCAACTGCACTAAACGTTCAGTTCGAGGGTGCAATTCGATTGCATCTAGGATTGGTGCTGACGTCAGGATGTGAACTAATTGGAATTAAATTGTCAACATATATACAAAATTGAGAAACTGCAAAATGACCATCTTGTAGTGCGAGATGACCGTCTCGCATTCCAGACAACTATCTAGATTTCTAGATGACTGTTCAGGCTGTCATAGATTGTAAAGTTTCCAAAATTGTTGTGAAACTTTGAGATCTTCCAGTCCCTTTCCAGTCCCATCTACTCCCGCATAGACTGGGAACCCTGAACCTAACCCCGACTATAAATAGAGGGGTGTTGGGGGCTTCCCATAACACAACATAGACAATTGAAAATAAGTTATTATGACAATTGTTCTCCTCTCTGGTTGTGGTAACCAAGAGAGACCAAGTAAGTCCTACCCGACTACGGAGGGTTATCAAGGGAGAGAAGTAGTCGATGATCATTGGTATGGGAGAGAAGGTTGGTGACTAGTACACCAACAGGAGGGACAACTCCTTCCTATCCATTCTAGTAGGATGTCATGAGTTCTAGTTGATAAGTGTGGACTTCTCTAAAGGCAAGGTGGCATTTTCCCATCTCTAAGGAGGACGACGTCAGCCAACAGTTCGTGACGAGAGGAACTACTGGATACGACAACGCTCGAGTCTGATGTCCATGGACGAGCAGTTAGACGAGTCACAGTGCAACCACGAGCTATACAGACACCTTCTAAGATAGAGTGCACATCTACATCAACAAGGATTGTCGTTGGACTTTCTCTAGGACCATGTATATCTTCATGAAACCATCCTTTCCATTGCATAGTTATTGATGCGATCTGCTAATTAATGGAAAATATTTTAGTAAGTTTTTCTTTCTGTTTCCTATCTGATGCAGTATTTATTAATCTACATTTAGCACCTTCATCTTAAAGTCATATGATCATGAAAATAAATGGTAACCATGAAAATCATCAACTACCATTGAAATATTTTGGTTTATATCTAATAAATTAAAGCATTTAATGGAAACCATATATTTTGCATCTGTACTATTGGGTTACATTAATTACCACTTAAATGGTGAAAAATAGACTCTGATATAGGGAAATTCCTATACCCTTGGGGTATAGGCTCCCGATCCTCACACACACACACACACACATATATATACACACACAATATATATATACACATATACATATACATACATATATAGGGAATTTTCTCTCTCTCTCTATCTCTCTCTCTCTATATATATATACATATATAGAGGTTAGGAAGTGTGTAAATGTCACTACATGCATCTTATGTGTATCTAACATGAAAATGACATATGTGAAATACATTTATTCAATATAACCTTATGAATTGAATAAAAATTAAATATATTAGATGTTTTCTAAAAATCATAACCATACCTCATGTATATCATGAGATATAACAATATATCATTGAACGGTTTCTGTAATTTCTGCAACTTATTGTTGATTAGAAAATATGTATTTTCTTACATTTGATGATCTAGGAACATCAGTTTGAAGTGCTTTTTGATACACATATTACCTAAGTACTATGTGTCACATTCATAAGGTTGTATTTCTTTTTATACTTCTTTAATCATCATAAATGAAGATAGGTACATGTAACCTACATGTACTTGGGTATACAATTCTTTTAGCCATATAGAGGTTAGGAAGTGTGTATCGGCCGATACATGCAACTTATGTGTACCTACCATGAAAATGACATATGTAGAATACATTTATACAATATAAACTTATGGATTGAATCAAAATTCAATATATTAGATGTTTTAAAAAAATCACAACCTTACCTCATGTATAACATGAGATATAATAATATATCATTGAATGGTTTCTGCAATTTCTACAACTTACCGTTGATTAGAAAATATGTATTTTCATTCATTTGATGATCTAGGAACATCAGTTTGAGGTGATTTTTGATACACATATTATCTACCACATCCATCAGATTGAATTTATTTTTATATTTTCTAATCATCATAAGTGAAGATAGGTACATGTAAGCTACATGTACTCAGGTACACAATTCTTTTAGCCTATATATATATATATATATATATATATATATATATATATATATATATATATATATATATGGGATTATTTTTAATACCCATGTGGGTAGCTACCCTCTGCAATAATAATTATTTTTTTTACAATTGAATATTTTACACGTGTATATGGTTACATTACATGCATAGTTATTATAGTTGTAATATATTCATAATTACATATTTATTATAGAATTTTTACTACATATTCTACCCATCTTTACCCTTTTAGTCAAATAATTACTTTTTTGACAATATTATAGTTACTTTTTTGTCTAGATAGTTACTTTTCTAATGAAATGACTACTTTTCTCGATGGACAGGTACATAAATATTAGTTACATGTACAACCAATGAATGAACCCCATATATATGCATATATATATATATATATATATATATATATATATATATATATATATATATATATATATATATATATATATATATATATATATATATATATATATATATATATATATATATATATATATATATATATTAGTCAGACTAGTATACACTCGAGTGTACGGAGGCATCATACACCTCAGACATTTTTATAGATGCAGTAACTTTTTGAAATTTCTAAACTATTGATCTTCTTAAATATCTTAAGAACATACTATGTAATAAATTTTAGCTCATTTGGATACTTAAAGGTCGTGCATCTAAAGGAGGCAAGAATCATGCATTTCAAATTAGTTTTGTGCGTTGATTTTGTTGTCCTTCGATGCATGACTTACACTCATACAAGATCAAAATTTTTATTTGGCCTATTATTATTGTAACCATGGAGATCAATGGATTGGATTTTGGAAAGACAAGGTCTACATAGGCAAACACCATTGAGCTGTACGGCATAATCTGTACACTCGAGTGTATTCTATCTTATATATATATATATATATATATATATATATATATATATATATATGTATGTATGTGTGTGTGTGTGTGTTTGTGTGTGTGTGCCTATATATGTGCATGTATATATATACACATATATATGGCCCATATTCAGCACCCGCCCCCTCTTTTGGTTACTTTTTTTGGAGTTTCTTACTTTACACATGGAGAGGGGTACTTTACCTTGTAAATTGTTACTTTTCATACATAAATAGTTACACTTGTAACATATATAACAAATATACAACTATGATATATTTTCTATGTATCTACCCAGTTTTACTTTTTTAGTTGTATAGTTACTTTTTTGTCCAGAGAGTTAATTTTTTGACCATATAGTTACTTTTTGGGATGCACGACCTATATATATGTATGTATGTATAGGATAGAGATATAGTGAGAAAGTGAGAGCATGAGAGGCATTTGAATAACAAAAATGTTATAGTTTATTTTTAAAATCCAACCATATGGATGAAAGGAACATCAATTAATCTACCTTCCTACGAAATATCATTACAATAAAATACCTTTTACATGTCCAAACATGTATTATATACTTTTTACATCTAACGGTTGGCCGAGAGCATTGAAAAGTATTTGATTGATGTGTATGATAAAATAATCTAATGGTTAAGAAAATATGTAGATACATTAATATTAAGGTGTAATTTTAATCCATATGACAAGATTTTGAAAAATTGATCACCATGGGAGTTACTTCATGCATGTCATGCTCTCACAAGGATATGTTTCTCACTGGATCATTATTATATATACATGTGTGTACATTACTTATATATATGAGTGTTAAGCTAGAATACACTAAAGTATACTACATATGACATACACCCCCACTTGTTTTATATCATGATTTTTTTTAAAATCCAACCTCTTGATCTTCTTAAATACCTTAAGAATAATCTATATACAAAATTTAGTTTCATTTGAACACTTATAGGTCATCCATACGAGGAGAACAAAAATGATGTGTTGGAAATAGTTTTCTATGTTGACTTTGTTGTCCTTGGATGACCAACTTAGAAGCATCAAAGTGAGCTCAAATTTGGCATGTAATCTATATTTATGATAAAAATGAATATCAATGTTTTAGATTTTGGAAAAAACTTAGTTTTGATAGTTAAAAGCTACTAGAGTGTAAGGTATGACATGTACACTGAAGTGTATTCTAGCATGACCCTCTCTCTATATATATATACACTCTCTCACACACACACACACACATATATATATATATATATATATATATATTTGTATGCATACATATTTATATATATGTATATATATGCACACACACACACAAATATATATACTAGTAATTGCACGTGCTTTGCATGACTTTTACTTAGAACAAAATTTATAAGATAAAAGTTTATATGTACACATGGAGCTATAATAATGCAAATGCTACATTAAAAATGACATCCTTCTATTACATATTTGTTGTTGTTCATCCGTTTCTCATCTTTTAGTGTCTTTTGCAATGTCAATGCCTAGAAAACCCCAAACTATTGTTATAGATATAACAATTTCCTATAAGAAAGCCCATACGTCAAGTAAAACTATTACTTTGTAATTTGCTATTTCTATGGATAAATTTATTTGATTCATTCACTATTGGGCTTTATATTTCTTAATGTCTACTACATGCTAAATATAAATACATGGGAGGCATATAAACTACACACCGAATGAAAATATTTATGTCTAAAACAATGACAACAACACTTCCTCGTTGAAACCTGCTACAAAGAATATGTACGAAAAACATAATGCCCTAATACCATAAAAGCTAATTACTCCTCGATGGCACAAATGTGATCTATTAAAAGGTGGCATCTTCTGTACTAAAACATTCCATCCTCATTGACATGTGACATTCTGCATGAAGCTAAAAATGAGCTTTTGTATGTCATGTACTAAAAGATTGAAGATACCACTCAATGCTAACTTTGATGGTTGTAATCATATAAATTGGACTATACTTATAAATTGTCATCATTTTAGAAGAAAAAACAATTAAGAAAAAAATGGTGATAGATAGAATTATATAGGGGCAACAACCAAAGAATAGGATTCCACACTATTGCGTGTATTGTAGGAATAACGTACCATCATACGTCTAGTAATGGGTTTTAATTGCCAGGGAATGGAGAGGATTGAATGTCACCATGCTTGAAAATGGTTGTTCAAGACGAAAAGAATGATGATACCAAAAAGTATTAAAAAATATGAACTTGTGTTCATTCCGAAACATATATGATTCATCCACATAACACCCCAAGAACAATGCACATGTCAACTGAGGGGCCCTTCCGTGTGTGGCGTGGTTTTTTGTAGTCCTCACATTGTAATCAAATAAATGTTATTAATCTTCTGGTATGAGGAACTTGATATAAAACTCTTCTTAGAACTATATTAAGTATATGATGATAAAAATTTTAAAATAGTAACCAGTCCTTCAAGAAACTATATCTAGAGTGACACTTGGATCTAAGTGTCAGGATCACACCATAGCCAACATTATAGGCCATGCCCATTATTTATGTACTTTATGAATACAAAGGTTTGAAGATGGAAATGAATTGGAAATAATGCTCTCCATGTCAATTGATTTTGGCCTGCTAGGGGACTCATTCATCATAGTACTCTTATCATATAGGTGCCTAACTATACAACTTTGTTGTTACTTACACTTTTTGATCTTCCATAATTAGCCAACCAGATCGAACTACGGATATTCTCTAAAGATATCTCCAACTAAAGAAGATAGGAAAGCAATACGATAAAAGTGCAATAAAATATGTTCTCATCGAGATAGCATCATTCTGGTAACTTGGCGTCATTTCAACACTAAAACAAAGAGAAGGAATGCAATCTAAACGCAATTCAAAAGCAAATTGTGACCATTTATACTAACAACTAACAAACAACACTTGCACAAGACCCATGAACAAATTACTAGACAAATCATCATTCTATGTCAACACCACGCCCTTCTAGTCATGGCTAAGCATTCTAGCGTGCAATGTCTACGAATCTTAACATCACCATGTCTACTTGGTACATGCTGCTGGAACAACTTGGCACTACACATATAGTGATGCACAATATAATAAAATGTTAAAATGCAGAAAGCTTTGACCCTTCTCACAATTACCAAGGGGTGACAATACTGCTCACGACTACCTACATTGAAGAGGAGAGGTAGAGCTGAGACATAGCTGGCACCAGTAACACAAGAAGAGATTTGCAGTAAAGATGGGGAGGATAAGAACATCGATAAGGAGGCTAATGCAAACCATGTGGGCTGAGAAAATTTGCTTTCATGGAGTTGTCCAAACTCTGGTACGCCGAGGGGAAAACCATGGCACTCTCCCACTTATAATTGTATTATACCTGAAACACGTGAAAATATAAAGATTCAGGCTCCAATTTTTTCACAAGAATTAATGGACGGAAGGAATGCAATCTGTTACCGATGAGAGACAAGTCGAACATATGAGTAGAATAGCATATTAGAAGATCGAGTAATAAAAAAAGTAACATGAGTTACCTATTTTTAGGGAAAGCATACCAGATGATCCAAAAGGCAACATTCTGACAAGCTTGCGATGGGTCTCACCGATTCACAGTGAGCACCATGTGTGTTTTTTACTCTCCTTTCGATAACAATTTCCAGGTGTTGTTGGATTCTTTTGGTGGGAAGTCTACAGAACATTAACAAAAAAATGTCACAACTATACAAATAGATGATGCAGGTGCATATTAAACGTTCGTTGTAGGTCTAAAATTGGAATCGTCCTTTTCATAGTCTTTCAAGATCTGCATGAGGGTTGGGGCTACCAAAACCCACTGGTGAGGTCCCAGATTCTGATGCCACACGTGGCCAGAATTAATACATAACGGTTTTGATGATAACTTATGAACAGAGCTTGTTGATGCAGTTGTTGTCTCCGATTAATCACAGTCGTTGTCCTTTGTCTTTTCTTCGATTGTAGTTGGATCATGGTGAAGCAATTGGAAAGTGATAACGCTATTTGGTTAACAAAGATAATAGCTTTTTTAATGAAAAATCCATAGTTCTGCAATTGATCGAGCTATGACCGTTGCCTACGAGTAACCAGTCTATCTACTGCATTATCAGCCCTTTCCTCCTTAACACCTTTTATCCTAGGGGAACAAGGGAATCTGGCTGTTCTGGGAAAACGGAGGTAAGGATGAACCAAAATGTTCCAGAGTCCAAGAAAGCGACGACGTTACCGATATGAGAGACAATGGAGTTTGGAAGTCGAGTGGATTGCTGGTATTACCTATATCACGTGCTATGCACATGTTAGGATGGAAAAAGTTCATGCTTAGTATGGTAATAATAGATATATATTTATGTGTGTTTGAATATTATTCACATGCACGTACATGACATACTTCAATTTCTTATAATCGTCTTAGTCATACCCATGATTAAAGTTACAACATTCAAGTAATTTAATTGATTTGAATTGTATATGATCTGTACTATAATTATATAGAAGAATTTGGGTTTGTTTATTATTTTACCAAGCACCTAACCTCTACATAATATTGAATAATGACCTAGACTTCGTTAAACATCATTCCACATCTATGATCTTAAATCCCCATGAGGAGAAGGGTTTTTGGAAAACCTTTCTAGATTCAATTTTTAGAATCTAAATCCTAAACCAATTAGGGATCTATTTTGTATTGATTTATTTGTTATCTTGATCTTCCTTAGTTATCTAATTCTACCCTTGTAAATAAGTTTCCCAAGAACAACAAAGGGAAAGTCTAGTTCTTGTCTTAATCCGTGTTATCCCTCTCTTTGACAAAGATTGATGTCTTGCTCATGGATTGTGTCAAGAGTATCGTTCTTGGTAGAAATTTGGGATCTATAGTATGATATTCATGTTCTTTATCTGAAGAACAATTACTTGGGTACATGTGAACAATCTAGGTCATGATTAAATTATTTATCTTACACAAATTTCACCTGATTCACTTTAATTTATTATATTGTTAGATAGTTTGAACTAGAAAATAAGATTTTAGTTAGAATTAAGGTATGACAGAAATTCGAAATTTAGGTTTCTCATAGAATAACTACAACCATTTTCTATGAAGAATGACAAATTCTATATTTTGTATTTGTATTCACGTTAAATACATTGAGTATATTTAGTAATGCCAATTTAGAGATACATTTCATGTTTTAAGAAAATTATGCTCGAATGATGATATTCCTTTATGTAACCTTCTAGGTTGTTTCCATATTAGTATAATATGATATTCCAAATGTAAATGATAATTCATGATCCTTATACATTTGATAACTCAATCATGTGAGAAATGATTGATTATCTACTAAATAACCAACTATGATATGATTGTATGTAAACGCACACACACATACATATATATACTATATATAGTGTATTTTATGGGATCTAACCATTGCCTACCACATGTACCATACCTTACACTACATGGTGTTGTCATTCAACTTAGCTCCTTATATTTTTTTATAAGTCTCTTCCTCTAGCCAAAACAAATCCTCTTATGCATGTATTGTTTCTACATATAAGAATGAATTTGTGGCACACCGACGCCACACAAATGATATTACCCAAAACAAAGTGCATGATCTACAACTAAACAACCAAATAATCAAAATAATGGGTAAATTAAAATTGACCGCATATCATCATCACAAGAGGAAACATATATTACATCACGGTTCTATAAACCTGTAACATATCATATACCATGTCAGGTATTCACATGTGTACAGTGGCCAACCACTACAACTTGTTACAAAAGGCCTATCCACATATACATGCCACATTTACAACCAAGACATATGCCAAAACACATATAGATATACATATTATCTACAGAAAACAACCCTCCCAGACTTGAGAGTACAGGGATGACACATAGGACTCTACTATGAGACTAGAAGTTATCCTGCCTTTAGCGACTATTGATCTCAAAACTACTCTTCCTCAATAGCACAGTCCTACCCGCATCACCGAAGAATACCTAAAAATATGTGGTCAACCACAGGGTTGAGAACCATGTCCCAACGTGAGATAAACTCTCAACCAAAAATTATTGAAACATGGCAAGATATAACATTATTGAGAAGGATGAGCTGATTCAGCTAAAAGAATAATTTAAACTGATACACAAGTTAGGTAGATTTATAAACTCTAACAGATAAGCAGATAATCATATAATTTTAGAAGGAATATGAAGAACATGTATAACAATTGATTTCTCTCACCTCATTATATAATAACTAAGTAGTAATAAAAATTAAGGCAAGGGTAAACATCTAATGTGAATCATGTTTAACCCTAAGCAGATATACTATGTAGTTGTATTATGTCTTTTAAGCCATCAGGAGATGAGGTATACCACTCATACTCCAACTGTCCATTGCAAAGTCAAAAATAGTGCCATACAACATCTAGGAGAGGCAGACTCCTATGATCTAGTCCACCCTTGGTTAGTACAACTCCGCCACAGAGACATATAAACTCCAACTGCAAATCAGCCTAGTCCACCTTGGTATATAGGTCACAACACTAGTGAACATGGTATCCAAACCCAATTATCTGAGGTACAACTGCAGTTGTCCTCTATCACATATACACTAAGACACAACCCCAATCATTCTCCTACCGAGGCATGACCGCAACCATCCTAAAAAATCATGAAGTCAAGATGTCAAGGACACTTAGTCAGTTGCATCTCGCATACTCAACAATATGCACTTCGAGTTTCCCTTAGAATACTCATTTCACCATCCAACAAATTCTGAGTTTGGAATGGGTCTATGGCTAGGGAAACTATAGGATTAGGGTTCTACTTGTTTAGTTAGAGCCAACTGAGTGTCTTTTAATTGCATCAATAAAGTTACAAGCAAACCCTAAAAGAATTCTACAAGCTTAAGTAGAGTGCAACTTTAGAAGATATAAAATGTATGAAACATAAAGTTGATCATATCACCACAATATATTGTTCCACTACCATAAACAAGGCCTTCAACATGGGATATCAAACCCTTCTCACATTGCCAGAGGATTTCACGTCAACTAGAGTAGTCAACCCTGTATCAGGTCAGAGGAACATTCACATAGTTCCCTGCAAGAACATCAGTATCTCTCTATGCTTCATCAAGATCATCATCATCACCACTCATGCGATACATAAGTTTGACATAGTATTGCAATTAAGAACTAGGTTGTTCATAAGATAGTAGATTAGGGCTAAATCATTGAGAGAGGAAGTACTTTATCAACATGCTACTTACTCAAGAAATCTATGCATTATCACAATGTACTCAAATTAGGGTTAGGGTTTAAATGTTGTCATAGAATTAGGGTTTCAATAACAAGGAGAAGTGAAGCCTAATCACCACCATCTCCAACATTCTTGGATCATTTCAGTCAAACACAATCATCATCAACCACTTAAGATAAGAACATCATAGACCGTTGAAACTAGGTCACCTATCCTCATCGACCACCTAGGATTATACACACCATATCTCACTAAAAACATAGGTCCATGACCGCTCAAAACTAGGGTTTAACACCCTCATTAGTTCATTAGAAATCAAAAGTTCAGTGACCAAGCACAAGTCCACTCTAACAACCAAGAAAGAAAGGAGGTAGGGTTGCAAGAAAACAAAGATCAAGCAAGAGAGGTCACTTACCAAGATCAAGGTACACCAAAGGATCACCAAGGGAGAGTTGCTCCAACCCTAGATCATACATGCAAGGGGTTTGACCACCTCCTATAAGGTTTAGCTCTTCTCCAACACCAAGAACACAAGGGGAACGAGATACAAGGAGACGAGAGAAATAAGAGGGAGTAAACGGATCATTTGCATGCAAAGAGAGGGGTATATATACCCCAAGGTAGGAGAGAGGTGAGGGATGTTAGGTATCATGCATACATGTGCCACTTGTCCCTCAAAACTCGACCATGCAAGCATTAAACATATGCATGCAACAAGGGTCATTAAAACCAAGAAAAGTAAGTGACCATACTAAATCAGAAAACCACACAACCAATGAAGAAACTTCAACAACTAAGATGCTAAAAAAACCACATGAATGGTAAGAAATACAAGGCAAGGTGAATGTTGTGAATCCTCATCAACCAAGTTGCATTTTCCATGACCAAGGTACTCAAAAGCACAAACATATGGCTAGGTCATCCAAGCAACCCTAGACATCAACACCACATGATACTACCTTAAACCAAGATAAAAAAAGGCTATAGGGTGCCACTCTATCCAACATGGTGCCAAACTGTTTGGGGTACACAACGCATGTGACAAATTTCAAGATAAATCTTAAACATAGGTAAATTGGAATTATGTCCAAAACAAGCACACATGTAGCATAAATAGCTCAAACAACATCAAATTGGGCCAAACTAAAAATGTAAGCATGTCACATGTTATTGAAGCACATCACATGATTATATTAAGGTTTTAAGCATATAATTATGCTAAGCGAGCAAGGTTAGCCAAAAAACTAGGTCAACGGTCTTACAACCATAAACCCCTAATAAGGATTTTGCCCTCAAAATCCTACACAAACAACGATGGGTACTTCCTACACATTTCATCCTCTAACTCCTATGTGGCTTCCTCCACGCCGTGGTGATGCCAAAAATCTTAACAAGAACAATATCATTCTTCTTCAACTTCTTCACTCTCCTATCTAGGATCAACATAGGTGCCTCAACATACGACACATCGTTCTCCATTTCAACCTCCACAAGATGCAACACCAACTCAGTATTAGGATGACACTTCCTCAACATAGAAACATGGAAGGAAGGATGCAACCTATGCAACTCTGGAGATAACTCCAACTTTTAAGCCACTTTCCCAGCATGTGCCACTACAGGGTAAGGTCCCATAAACCTGGGAGCTGATTTACCTTCTTGCCAAACCTTAAAACTCCTACCTTGAGATACACCCTATATCCCACTTGGAACTCCAAAGGCCTACGACGATTGTCAATGTAAGACTTCTATCTATCTAGGGATGCCTTCAGCTGTTGTTGTATCACTTTGATCTTCTCTGTAGTCTACTGTACAAGCTCAGGACCCAAAATTTGATACTCACCTGCCTCATACCAACACATCGGAGAACAATAATGCCTCCCATACAAGGCTTCATATGGTGCCATATCGATACTCCTTTGATAACTGTTATTGTAGGGAAACTCTATCAAACTCAGGTGCACATCCCAACTGCCCAAAAATTGCAAAACACAAGATCTCAACATATCCTCCAAGGTATGAATAGTTCTCTCAGACTGGTCATCTTTCTATGGATGAAAAGTTGTACTGAACTTAAACTATGTGCCCATGGTTGTGTGTAGATGTTCCCAAAAATGGATGGTAAACTAAGGACCCCTATTAGACACTATGGTAGTTGGGATACCACACAGTCACACTATCTCATCCACATATATTTGTTCCAACTTCTCTATTGTATATGTTGTCTTCATAGGAAGGAAGTGGCATGACTTGGTCAACCTATCAACTATCAACCTGATGGAATAATAACCTTTGGCTTTCCTAAGAAGACCAACCAAAAAGTCCATAGTGATATGATCCCATTTCCACTATGGTATAGGAAACAATTGCAATCTCCCTATAGGTTTTTGGTGCTTAGCCTTGGCCTACTGACACACTGCACACCTTGCCACAAACTCAGCCACATCATGCTTCAAGCCAGGTCACTGATACATATCCTTCAAGTTGTGCTACATCTTGGTATTTCCTAGATGCATTGCATACATCAAGGAATGAACTTTCTCAAGTATCATCTTCCTCAACCCATAAACATCTATAACTACTATTATATTGTGGAAACAAACTGTCCCATCTTCTGTCTCATGGAAACCATCACGCTTCTCGCTGCCAAACTCAAATTGGATATGTTGTATCATGGTATCATCTTGTTGCACATCTTTGATCTTCACATGTAACTGTGCTAACAAGCCCACCAACAAGGAAACTTCCAGTTGGATGCTCACCTGACACAACGACACCAACATATCTCGCTTATGGCACACCAAAGAATGCAACTACACCTTATCAGTAGATTATGATGAAGAAGACTTCCTGCTCAATGCATCTTCCACCATGTTCGCCTTCCCTAGATGGTAATCTATGGTCCAATCATAATCCTTGATCAACTCCATCCATCATCTCTTTTGCATGTTCAACTCCTACTTTGAGAAGATGTACTGAAGGTTCTTGTAGTCAGTGAAGATTTGAAACATCTCTCCATAAACATATTGTCTTCAAATCTTCAAATCATGGATCACAACAACAAGCTCTAGATCATGTGTCGGATAGTTATCCTTGTGTTTCTTAAGCTATAACGAAGAAAAAGAAATCACATTCTTATCATGAATCAGCATGCATCCCAAGCCATTCTTTAATGCATTACAAAAGACAATATAACCTTTCTCTTGATCTAGCATAACTAATACAGGTGCACCGGTCAAATTCTCCTTCAAAAGGTAAAAGGATCGCTGACACTTGTCATCCCAGAAAAAAGATACACCTTTCCTTGTTAGCTTGGTTAGGGGTAATGCCACAACACTAAAGTTTTTGATAAACCTCCTATAGTATCCTGCCAAGCATAGGAAAGCTATAAACCTTCATCGGTGTTTTAGGTTTCTCCCATTCTAGCATGGACTCCACCTTCTTCAAGTCTACACAAATGCCTCTAGCAAATATCAAACTACTCAGAAAAGACACCTCTTTCAGCCGGAACTCACACTTGTTGAACTTTGCGTACAACTTGTGCTGCCTCAACAACTTCAATGCTTGGCATAGATTTTTCTCATGTTTCTTACTATCTCTGGAGTATATCAAGACATCATCAATGAACACCACCATGAACTAGTCAAGATAAGGTCTAAACACTTTATTCATCAGATCCATGAATACTATTGGTGTGTTGGTTAGCCCATAAAGCATAACCACAAACTCGTAGTGACCATACCTAATCTTGAAAGATGACATGGGTACTTCATCTTCCTTGATCCTCAACTTTAGATCTATCTTTGAGAACACTGCAACTCATATCAACCTCTTTCAGTCAGAACTCGTAGTTGTTGAACTTGGTGTACAACTTGTGTTTCCTCAACAACATCAACGCTTGGTGTAGATGTTGATCATGTTGTTGACTATCTCTAGAGTATATCAAAATGTTGTCGATGAATACCACCACAAACTAGTCAATAAAAGGCCTAAACACTATGTTCATCATATCATGAACACTACTGGATCATTTCTTAGCCCAAACGACATAACCGAAAACTTGTAGTGAGCATACCTAGCCCTGAAAGCTAACTTGGGTATGTCATCTTGCTTGATCCTCAAATGGTGGTATGCTGACCTCAGATCTATCTTTGACAACACTTCAACACCCATCAACTAATCAAATATATTATCTATCCTCGACAAAGGGTACTTGTTCTTGATCATCACCTTATTCAACTGTCGGTAGTCAATGCACAACCTCATAGATCCATATTTCTTCTTGGCAAATAGCACTAGAGCACCCCAAGGGGAAGTGCTTGGTCTGATAAAGCCCTTCTCTAACATCTCTTGCAAGTTCTTCTTCAACTCTTTCATCTCCATAGGTGCCATCATGTACAGTGACTATTCTATCATCTGCATACCGGGAACCAGATTGATCTCAAAGTTAATCTCTCTAGGAGGCTCATCATGGAACACACCCTCAAACTCTTAAGAAAAAGGAACCTCTTGGATACTAGGACTCCTCACCTTGGTATCCACCACATGTGCTAAGAAAGCCTCACACCCCTAGCTCATCAGCTACTCTGCTGTCATAGCTGACACCAAGCATGTCATAAGAATCTTCCCATCTCCTTAGAAGATCCACGAAACATCACTGTCAAAGAACGTCGCCACCTTAGAAGTATAGTCCAAGACCACTTGTACTTCTCTAGGGTATCCATCCCAAGGATCACATCGAATCCATGCATGTCAAGTGGCATAAGGTCCACTTGAATGTTGCATCCTGAGAAAGAAAGAACACAGGATGAACACACCTCCTGCAACTTGGCAGAACAAACAAGAGGAGTTTCCAACCGAAGACTATCAAATATACAAATAACAAGCAAAGAACAACTACATATCACCTCTCTGGTGACATAAGAATGTGTCATACTCAGGTAAATGAAAATAGATATGAATGATGCAGACAAATCAGAATGAAAGAGTTCATCTGACCTATCTTGACCTGTGGATTGACCACTCCTTCTGACCGACTCATAGCATAGAATCAAGCCATCGCTTGTTTTCGTCTATGTACTCTACCAGCCTACCCAGAAGATCTTTCTTGTGACTCCTACTCATGTCCTCTTCCACCACCACTCTTAAACTATTGCTATTGCAACCCTTAATGACTCTACCTCAGTTATTGTGTAACCCCCCTCTTCCTTCATAGGGAAAGACCACTTGAGATGCCCCACTTGTCTACACTTCTGACACATCCTTGAGTCGTATGGTGTCCTAGACGGCCCAATCACTGATACTGACATTGCACTGTGAGCTCTAACTGGAAGAAAGTTATGCCTCTACCCTTGCTTGGTGACCTTTGTGACTGTACCACTAATCTCTACTGTGTCTAGGGTGACAAAAACCTAGGCTTCTTGAAGCCTCCAGAAGACTATCCCTAAAATTGAGTTGGTCCCTTTTTAGCATTGGATTCATGCTTCTATACATTCGAGCATTCTATCCACCTCACAGACTCCATAAAGGTTGTAAACCACTACCAGTTCTCTAAAGTATACATTGTCGTCATCAACTCTGTGCTCAACCCCTTTCCAAACTGACTGATCTTCTCCTTTCCATCATAGCCATGTGGGGGCAGAACCTCAACAACTCCATAAACTTTGCCTTGTATTCATTGATCATCACTGAACCATGCCAGATCTTCTCAAACTATGAGATTTTCTCATCAAGATACATCTTCGGGAAGTATCGTCTCACAAACTCTCACTGAAACTCCTCCAATTGATCACCACACCAAGTCTCTTCCACTCAATGGCCAACACTACCCCTCAATAGGTATGCCACATGCTTCAAATTATCCTCCTCAGGGATACTATATATCTTAAATGCCTTCTCCAACTCCTTTAGTCAAAGCGTGGCCATCAACTGTCCAAACATGGACTGAAAAGCGGGATTGGCCATGGCTTCAGGGTCAATCTTATAACATCCCTGACCTGGGTTATGAGTTAACCCTAGATGTTTTGCCTAATAAGGTTGATTAAATGCTTAATATTATCTTGGGAAAAGTAATTAGGGCTCATGAGGAACTTATGTTTCAATTTTGGTCCTGTTTGAACAATGTTGAAGCAATGTTTGCTTATTTTGGACTAAAGTGCAAATTACCCAAGTTGAGGGGTTAACTTGCAAATTTCACATGATAAAATGTTCCTCTGATGTTGAGACATCATAAGAATTAATATGATGTAGTGGTATGGTTTTCACAAGCTTGGGTACCAAGATTAAGCTTGTAAAGCAATCCTTGTGCATTAAAACCTAGTTTTGGTGTAATGTGCAATTTACCCAAAACCTAGGGTTCAATATGCAAATTACCATTTCAACAAGGTCCCTAATATTTCTTGGCATCATGTAGAGCAAATAAAATGAGAAGGGCGCCTCATTTTAATTTAATTGGAGGAGAGAGAATCTTGATATTAAAATAATCAAGATTTAATCCTAAGTGAAACCCTAATTCAATTTAGGGCAAAAATGTATGTATTAATTAAAGGGCCTTCAACCAAAATTAAAATGGTTGGAATCATATGTGTGTGGATGTGCTTAAAGCCTTGAAAAGGCACAAGCATATCCTAAGGAGGTGAAATTCCACTCACCATTATTATAAGAAAAAGAATTTCCACTCAAATATGGATATTCTTATTATAAGGGTTAAGGTGCTTAATTTCTTTTCCCTTAATTCATGGATAATGGAAGGGATCTCGGTGGGGATATATATGACCTTGCATGCAAGAAACCAAGGGAGAAGTGGTGGCAACAATTTTGGAATAAATAGACTTTTATAAGAGATTTTCTCTCTCCTCAATTTTCTTATAAAAGTACCTTTTCCAAGCCAAAACAAAGGCTTTTTCGGATTTCTTTCTTTCCCCTTGCTTGCAAAACGACCAAGGAGCTGTGGAGGATCAGGAGGACGACCCCAAACCTGTTGGTAAGGTTCTTGACCTCCTTTCACCTTGAATCCATGGTGAAAATTGAAAATCAATGCATGAATTCTTCATATCTCGATCCCCTCTTCAATTCTAACCAATTCTTTTCACTCAAAGCTTGAGGACGACCCTTGGAATAGTGAAAGGAGTTGCATCCACCATTGTTTCCGTGAGATTGGAGCTTTGGAGCTCAATTGGAGGCGGGTTTTATAACTTGAACCCTTAATTTTATTATTGCAATCAATTCCTTATCAATTGGTGATCATTTCTACATTTCTGAAATTAAGTTTGGTTGATTGATGCAATCTCCATGGAAATCACAGAAGATTTCGTGAGTTTGGAGCTTGATGATGATGACATCATCATAAGCACACACCTCCCCAAATATCTAGGGCAAATGGTTTCAATGTTGGGACCAAACGGTTTCACCAAACCGTTTGGTGGTTTGGGTCCCAAACCGTTTGGGATGGTTGACCGTTTGAAATGGTTGACTGTTTGGAGATATATGCTGTGGTACTTGGATCTTGATCCAATGGTTCCAATTGTTTGATCTTGATTGTCTCAAATGTGATTGATTCCTTAATTGCAAACCCTAATCGGCTAAGTGCTGATTTTGAAATTGGTTGAGATGATGTTTTGGGTTGATTGACCCAAACGGTTTCAAAGCTGTTTGGGTATGACCCAAATGGTATCAAGACCATTTAGGAATCACCCAAGACCGTTTGGAGGTTTAGGGTTAAGTAAAGCTAAGTGTTTGAAGGTCCAAAGGTACCAAATTGATTTGCAACTAAGTGCTGATTTGATAATCGATCCAATGGTTCAAAACCCTAATTGGATGTCATGGATTTTGATGATGGAATGGGAAAACGGTCTCAAGACCGTTTGGAGATCAACTAAATGGTCTCAAGACCGTTTGGTGGTCATCCAAGACCATTTGAGGTCAGGTCATATCATGTGATGATGATAGTTTATTGATTTCAATTGATTTGATTCCACAATGTCAACCATTGATGGATCCTCGATTTCAAACCCTAAGTGATGGTTTCTTGATTATCAAACCTAGTACAATTGGGTTTAAAATCCTAAATTGAAGGTCTAATTGAATGGTGATTCAGTGGTCCAATTGATGAATGCTTTAGTGGTTCAATTTATAATTGGTCCATAGATTGAAACATTGAGTCGATTGAGTGTTGAAGTACCTTTTTGGTCCATGCAATTTTGAGAGGGTTTGGACCAAATGGTCTCAAGATCATTTGGGACCAAACAATCTCAAACCATTTGGAGACCCAAAGTGCAAACGGTTTCAATACCTACTTTGTCCAATTGGTTTCAAGTATAACTCGTTCAATTAATTTTCAACCAATTGATGTATGAGAACCAAGATCATTGAGGGTCTAAGTAATTAACTTAGTGAATATCAACATGGTTAATCCATTTGAATATCTCATGTAATTGAAGGTCCAATATGGTGAACCTATTTAGATACTTAATGCAATTGAAGATTTCAATGGTTAACCCAATTGATCACTTTGTGGAAATGAAAGTTTAATTGGTCAATCCTTTTGAATTCTTTATTTAATTGATGGTTTAATTGATTAGGCCATTTGGACATATAATATGATCAAAGGTCAATCAGCTATGTGATTATTAAAGATATAGACCTATGATGATTGTGAAGGTTAACCCTAGCTATGTGTACTCAAGTGAAGAGTTGACCTAGATTAATCTTGGAGTACTTAACATCCTAAAGAGGATGAAAGAGAGAATGAGAGAGATGAATGCTTATATAATTAAGCCCTAATTCTCTCATTTTGAGTAAACTATGTGATAAGGGTTTGATCCATAATAATGAGATCAGGAAACCCTAATCAATGAGCCCAAATCCTAATTAGAGCAATGCTATGTGTGACACCCTAATCTAGGGCAAAGCTAAGTGTTATCATAAATCCAGGGTGATGATGTAACCCAGCTTAGTGTAACAATGAAGGAAACCCTATTTTAATGGGAATTATATATCCTAACCGTAATTTGGGTATGAGGAAAGAGAAACCCCACTTGGATGTGAATGGTAAACCCTAATCCATAAAATGGGATAAAAGTATATGAAACCCTAATATAGGGTTGTGCTACTAATTCTATGTGAAGTCCTATCACTGGGTGATGTGTTGTGAAATCCTAATTTCACACAATACTAGGTGAATCCTTGATATAGAAGGTTGATTATGTAAACTCTATTGAAGGATAATACTATGTGAAATCCAAAAATGTATGAAATATTCTATGTGAATCCTCAAATTATAAATATGGAGAATATTATTCCTAATTAAGCTAAAGGGGTTTGATGATGGCAGCCGTGGTGGTGTAAAACAGTCGTGGTGATCTTCTGTAGCACAACCGTGCAAGGTAGCACGGTCGTGGTGGCTTCCCCTTGCACGGCCGTTCTTGGTTGCACGGTCGTGGTGCTCTATGCTTGACTTGGAGTTGAGTTGCAAGTGACCTAGCATGGTCGTTTTGTAGTTCCTAACTTAAGGATAAGTCTATAAATTAGCAATGGTTGTATATTCTAAGTGAGTGACTAATGACCACTACCTTACATGATAAATGTGATGAACTGGTGCATAAAGTATTAGGATGGTTAATACCCTAATACAAGCTAAGCATATGAACTCAAGTAAGATAAAGGTGTTGAGGGAAGTGATACATCAAGATATGATAGATATCACATCCAACACCCCAATACTGATATACCTTGATGTGTTTTAAGTCCAATATAATTGGATGAATGACACATGAGATGTGTCATATCAATGGTTACATTGAGATGTAATGTACTCTGTTGAATATAGGCTAACATGCCTTAAGAAAAAGTTAATCCAAACCTATAAACTATGATGTAATCATATTCTGGCAAAGAAGAGAGAGAAACTCAAGCTATGTGTTGATAATTCATTTAATGATGAATGATGAGAATAAAGAGTGATTGAATACTTATGATTATTCATATTGATTCCTTGCTATGTGAACCCTGATACAGAGTAATGCTATGTGAAACTTTAATACAAGTCAATGCTATAAGATCCCTAATACAAGGTAATGCTATGTGAAATCCTATGACAAGTTAATGTTATGTGAACCCTAATACAGGGTATTACTATGTGAAATTCTAATATAGGGTAATCCTATCTGAAGCTCAAATATAGACTAATGGGTTATGAATGTAATAAGATAACCCTCGTTTTGCATGATATTGATATGTAATTGTGTCATGATTACTAATCATGCAGATATGTTGAGAAGATGAGCATGGCCAGGTATGGGCTATGATGCTTTGTTATTGAGAATGTTTTATATGATTTATAAGCCTTCATATGCTTTGTGTAGTAAGAATCATTGAACTTTGTGTACTATGTGTAATACATGATGTAGCAAGAATCATGATGTTCTTGGTCATATGATATGAAGGTATTAAGTTACCTAATAAGTGGTAACAACTGTTCTATGATGAGATAAGGGTTCAAATAATCTGATTCTGTAATTATGATGATGAACCTGTTAGGAGGTGGAAATGTACGTGATGAGTTGAGGGATTAAGATCCCAACACTTTGTGAAAAGAGTATGGCTACATGCCATGACTCCACAATGACAATGTCAGGCTTTAGATATATGATCTAAGTCTGAAGAGAGTTAATTCTATGGTAATGATTCTGTTGTGAATAAATGTTATACATGTTCTTCATATTCCTTAATGGATAAGTGACATGTTTCTCTTTCAAGTTAGAGTTGTAATGTTTTAGATAAGAATAATATTCTAATTAGTTAGACATTCAAATTAGATACTGTCAATCAAATATGATTCCTATGTGCATATTTATCTTCTTAAGCTGCAATAATAATGTTTCTGGCAGAGAGTTATATCTCTCGCTGGGGCACTTTACAATTGCTTCACCCCCGTGGGAACTACATTTTTAGGTGGATGCGGATGAGGAGGCAGGAATCCTTTAGTAGGTGAAGGACAGCAGTAGCAGCAGTAGGAACATCAGTGAAGTATCAGGTGGAGACACTGGATGTTATGCCTTGTATAGATGAAAATAGAGTCCTATGTGTCGTCTCTATACTCTTAGGTCCTCGGAGTAGTAGTTTGTGCTTTCAAGATTTTGTCTCAGTGCCTCGAGATTTTATACTACTTGTGTTTAGCTTGACAGGACAGTTAATGCTTGTAACTCACAGAAAGAGATGATACAAGTTATGTACTTTTTAAAAACAGAATGTAAATGTGTTACTTTTGTTCTATGTGAGAAAGTTTTTACTTGATGGATCTTTTGATAAAATGGTTTTAATTTTTAGTGAGTTTTGGTAATCCGCTGCTTAGTGAACACTTCCACATTAGTTAATTATGTTTTCATGAGTTGTATGCCACAATTAAGTGGTATCAGAGCTCTAGGTTCGCTGAGTCTACAGAGACATAGGACTAAGGTTTTAGAGTCTGTTCTAAGTGTCTTCCAGTTTATCTGATAGTATCTTCTGCTCACATAGGAGAAGAAGAACTTGAAAATGACTGGAGAACATGAGGAACACATTTCTAAGGGCAATGTTGTTGCACCAGGAGAGGGTGCATGGGACCAGGAAAGAGGAGAACAAGTTCCAGAGAATTCCCACCTTGACCTAATCAGGATAAAGAAATCCTATGTTATGCTCTTGAAGGGCAGGATAGGACAACAGTAATGCATATAGAAGACTGGATACTAGTATTACAACCTAAGTTACCAGTCTTTAATGCATAAACTTTGGGCTTTGAAAGGATTTCTGAGTGACATAGTCATAACAGTGGAAATATGGGAAAGATTAATAAATGGAAAGAAAGTAGACTATGCCATAAGTCTGGACAAACAATACATCTGTGATGGTAGTGCCCAGGGAGGGGCCATAAGCTATGAATTAAGGTAAGGTCTCTATAATTCTAGAGACATTTGCCTGGATATTCTGAAAAGCCAAAGTTTTTGGTGTCACCAGTGCAATAAGTGCCTAGTGCACCAGGGCAGTAGCCACTAAGTAAAGGAAAAAGCAGCAACATGAGATAATTGGACACTGTGTGTTGAAATCAACCTAATGTGGTAGGTGACCTTGAGGGGTAATACTTAAATAAAATATATTCATCCTGATACTTCATTTCATGATTCCATGTGTTAAAGATATGAAAATAGTTGTTTTTGAGCTTCCTTTGACTAATCCTATAAGGACACGAGGGAGATGAGAACTTATATCTTACTCAGTGTTCCTTAAAATGTTTTATAATCTCCCTTATATGTGTGTTGAAAGATGAGATATAGATGTGATGCCTGAAGAATATTCAAGTATGGAAAATCCTGTGTGTATAATGATATGAAAAGTGAGGAATATAATAGTAAATAAAGTGCATACTTGACCAGCCTAAATCGCGCGTCTGAAAAGTGGAGCGGATTTGAAGTAGTCGGACTTTTAAATTTATAACACGAAACCTTCTAGGCCCCCGCAACTTTGTTTACGGGGTCGAACACAGGGACAAGGATGGTAGTGTTGGGAACGCGGAATCGACATGTTACACTCCAGTATGGGTAAGGAGATGATAAAAGTTCCCCAAGGGAACAACATGTTAAGATCGATAAAATAAAAGAGAACTATCTCCAACTGGAGCTACGAGGAAAATTAAGGTTTTTAAAGGTTTATCAGTTTTAGGGTTTTCGCGCAATGGAAACAGAGAGGATAAAACTACTACTTTAGTAAGGAACGAAGGAGAAAGCTTCGGTAAAACAAGCGGCAGTAGAAACATCCTATACCCCTCCTCTCGAAGTGGGTACCTCTAACCAAGCATCAACACCTCTCTCGAGGTTGTTGATCTTAAGTTAGAGTGGAAAGGTTACTAAAGCAACACCGATCATGGGCACTCTCGTACTCCCGGATCGGACCAAACACTAGAGCCACAACACCTCTCTCGAGGTTGTTGCAACGGGAAAACACGATTCGGTAGCTAGTCGAAACGTGATCCAAGCGTACAAGCTAGAGTTCGGATGTAAACAAAATAATCATCCAACAAAAGATACCAAAAATAAAGCAGCAGATAATTAAAACTCTTCTAATTCCATTAGCATAAAAGGGTCTGATTACATTGCATAAGTAAAGAAAGTAAATGACTGAAACAAGTAAAGATAAATGTCGCCTTCTTAATTTAGAAGGGCGACAGGCAGTAGCAGACCCTCCAGCCCGATACCGGGTGGGAGCCTCACCCGATACACTCGTGTCGGGTGGCACACCCTCTCGGGTGACACGCTCATGACAGGCGGATGTATCGTACGGGGCGCCCATGCCCGATACGATCATGTCGGGCGGCACCCTCTCGGGCGACCCGCTGTGACTGGTGATGTGTATCGGGCTTGGTATCGTGTCGGGCTAGAGTGTTGCTTCTAGCATCAGGTACTCCTATTAGGCATCCTTGTTGACCGATATCGGCCTGCAGCGGTGCCCGGGGCTGACCCTAAGTGAACCATTCCCTCCCTCTTGGGATGGGGAAGTGCTCACCTAGAATCGCCCGACATACCTCTGAGGCACGATGTGCTAGCTTCATATGCTTTTCTAAGTTGGCTTTCAAGAGATTCTAACCCGTCCCATCGGAGTCCTGTGCCTGCTATTTATAGGCAGTGGTTGGGAGAGGATGTGGTTTTCCGGGCGCCACGTGCCCTCCTTCATCTCCATTATTGCAGCTTCAGGGATGTCTGATATGTGTGTCGCCCAGCACAAGGGTTTCGGGCTGGGGGCGTGTTGGTCATCGTGATGAGCAGTGCCTGCCGGTGGGTGGTCTGTATCGTGCGACACGCTTCAGCAGTCGTAAAGAGTCTGGCTCCCTGTCAGGTAAATGGCGTATCGCTTGTCCACTCCCTCTTGCGCGGCATCCTCTCGGGTGACAGTGTATCGAGCTGCCCTGTGTCGGGCAATGAGCGTATCGGCCGACTGGTTGGTAAGGAGGCCGATGCAGGTGGAACACGTTCGTGGGCTGGGACGGGCCTTTTTGCTGATAAATGAGTTGAAAAATGAGGAAAACTCTACAAAAGATGATAAAATTGAGTTAATAGCGTAGTGTGGCCTGTTTATTCAAAAACATGAAAAAAAGAAGAGGAAAAAAGTTAAAAAGGGCAGTTTTGATAACGAAATAAGGGCAAAAAACATCACAAAATTTGGTGTTATCAACTCCCCCAAACTTAGCATTTTGATTGTCCTCAATCAATCTTTAAACTTTGTTTTGTTATGCTTCTTCTTGACCGGTATAGTTTTCAGACCATGGGTTTGAGAGAGCATTGAAATGTCTCACAGAGAATGCGCCCGACCACGAACAACATACTTTATTTCTCCTGCCTTATTTAAGCAAAAGTTTTCTCCACAGCTTCAGCGAGACTTGGGTGCATGATCCGAAGTTAGCTTTCACACCAAATAGCTTTTGGGGGCAGAAAGTTGTGTGCTTGGGTAGGCTTAAGGCTTTTTGGGTTTTTCTTGTTTCCCATCAATCCATCCAGGTACGGGTCCGTTAACGGGTGAGTGGTCCCTGCAGTCCAAGCCAGTTGGGTTTAGAGCAGTGATTTCACATCCTACGTACCACTGCCCCGGATCTACCATGCCTAAAGACGGGTACTTTTGGAAAACAAGTGTGTATATATTTCTTTTTTTCCTTTTTTTTCTTTTTATTGGGCAAAACTCTCATGCTTTTATTCACTATCATAAGGCTATTCTCTCTTTTTGGGATTTTGTTGGGTAAGGGAAAACAAGAGGAATTTTTTTCTATTTGGGCAGCTTTTTTTCCTTCTGCATACACGTCTCTTAGCTGTTTCGAGATTATTTTTCGAAATTTTTGGCGTGGAAAGTCATAGTCTTTTGTCGTTTGAGGCTGCATTATCAGAAAGACATAACAAAACCTACATCCTTGGGCACATAGAAAATAAACTGGCAAGAATTCATATCATGTTTTTACTATATAGTGTCTTTGTACATATGTACATATGTATGGAGACAAAATAAGCAAAAAAAATTATACCTCCCTCACTGGTACATGATATGTATATATGTATATATGTATATGTACACATGATATAGAAGAAGAACAAAAGAATAAAAAAGGGTGGAGTTTGAAGAAAAAATATTTATACCTCACTCACTGGTACATGATACCCCCCCAAACTTACTCCACACTTTGTCCCAGAGTTGTGAAGTAGATAAGGTAGGGTAATGTTAACCCAGTGATGGTCAGAAGCTCCCACGCATATTCTCCTTGTTTGTTGTGGTAGTCGATGTGGTGGAGTTGGTTAGGCGTCTCTTTATTTGATATCCATTCCATGATGAAGATGCTACAGTCAGTTGTATCAAAAGGCAAATGTGGGTTCAGAATTGCAAGATTCAATGAGATCGGTCATGCGCTTTTGCTGAGGAAGAAGTTCTAAAACTATTAGGCATTCCCTTAAACCAGGTAGACTTTTTAAGATACATCCATTGTGAACAAGAACAAAAGGACTGATCATCAATCTTAGATTCTTTAAACTTTCATCATCTATTGAACTAGTCAGAGAAGTCCACTCATCTCTTCCAATACTTTTTCTTGATTTGGTAGCCCTCAGAAGAGGTCAATTTCCTTATCATAGTCGGTCTTCTGCGGTGGTTTAGGACCATTTCCAAAAGAGAAAATCAGTGGAAGTCTTTCTCCAGTAGCTTCTGGATTGAATGTGGGTATTTTGGGTTCATCAGCCATGAAGCCACCTTCTTCATGGGGGGCAACTTCTTTGGATATAGTATCCACAAGTGTTTTCAAGAGCTCTCTGTCTACCATAGGTCGGTTATCATTGTCATAATCTGCACGAGCCTTACGTTTCCTTCTTGAAAGCTTTGCACTTGTTCTGGCTACATCCTCTGAGAAAGAAAATGGAGTCGTTACTTCTTCCGTCCTTGCTCTCTTCTCTGCGGTTGATGGCCCAGCTGCCTTGGCATTCTGGCGTTTCTTCCCGACCATTATTGCTTCAACTGTGACCTTAGTGTCGATTTTTCTGCCGTGTTTGTCAACTCGAACGACAGTTTGCTTTGTACGGGCCATATATGTTATCATTAAACAAGTTCATCGATCATTTAAATGTTATGTAGATACCGACGTTTAAAAGAAAAACTGATTGCACGATAAAATTCGGCCTGATACAAAGTTCGGGTGTCATCCATCAAAAGAACATCATAGTCTATACTAAACTGGTCGATACGGAGAAAACAGAAGCGGGAAACAAACTGTCCGATAGGGACTTCCCCGATAGAAAAATGTGTCGCCCGATAATAAGAACAAGCGAGGCGGCACAAGGATGGGTGACACGGTTATCGCCCGATATGGCATATCGGACAAACGTGAGCGAAAGATGTGTTGCACGACACACGTTTCAGGCAAAACAAGGAAAATCAACTAAAGTCGCCAACCCGATACGCAACACGCGATATGAAGCTCGTGTCGGGCAAGCAGGTTGTCGGGCTATACCTTTACTATTTGAAGCTCTTTGCATGACACGAGAGAAAAAGCTAGCTGGACGACACATGAGCAAAGGGAGAAATTACTACATGATACGGTAGCTAGAAGAGTAAATGCAGTAGCCCGACATGGTAAAACCTCCGTACTATATATAGCAATCCCAACCGGGGGTAAAATGGGTAAATCTGGGATGCGTGTCGGCCGTTGAGACAAGTCATTCCCGAGACGAGCGGTCCCATTCGTCTAATCAAGGGTAAATGATCATCTTGCCTGATATGGGTGCTCACCGCCCGGGCGTGTCGTATGACACGACTTATGCGATGCCTGATATACCATCGCCCGATACGAGCGCGTTCCGCGCGCCGGCTGAGCTGCTACCCGATACGAAGATTTCAGGGCAAAAACTAGATGAAAAACTTAAAAACAAAGCGAAGGAAAAGGCGGTTGATGGGTAAAACATCATTGGCCTAAGGGTAAGCTCCCGTCCTCAGATAGTATTACTCGTCAAGGTCCATAAAATCGAGTGGTGGCCCATAAAACAGAAGGGTCAGTGCACGTGGCGCATGCACTGACTCAGGCCTTATTACAGTCCAAATGTTCATAAAGTTTGTCTTGCAAGAAAGTAAATAACATCCTATTATAGGAAAAGTAAAAGCTCAGGCTACCTCCCGAGGAGCGTTGTAGTTTGTGTCTCCACCTCGACCGCTTGAGGTACTTCACTTTTCGCCTTCAATAGTATCCATATCTTGCAAGTTGATCTCTTCCCTCCTAACAAAAGCTTCATCTTCATAGTACCTTTTCACCCTGTGCCCGTTCACTTGAAAAACCTTGGTCGGATCATCTTTGTCATATAGCTCCATCATTCCGGATGGGTATATCTTTGATACGGTGAACGGTCCAGACCATCTCGTTTGTAACTTTCCTAGAAAAAGATGAATGGAGGATTTAAATAATAGAACTTTATCACCTTCACTTACGTCCTTCCTCCTCAGGTGGGCATCATGCCACACCTTCGTCCTTTGTTTATAGATCTTTGTGTTCTCATAAGCATGCATCCTTAATTCTTCAAGCTCTTGCAACTGCAAATATCTCTTTTCTCCCGCCTTCTCTAGATCCATATTCAAGAATTTAATTGCCCAAAGTCCTTGTGTTCCAGCTCAAGGGGTAGATGACATGATTTTCCATAGATCAACTTATAGGGGGTGGTTCCAATGGGCGTTTTATAGGCAGTCCTGTAGGCCCAAAGTGCGTTGTCAAGCTTCATTGACCAATCCTTCCTCGTCCGGTTGACAGTCTTTTCCAGAATCTGCTTGATTTGTCTATTCGAAAACTCTACCTGCTCGGAAGCTTGTGGGTGGTAGGGCGTAGCGATCTTATGTTTAACTCCATACTTTTGTAGGAGCGCTTCAAACTGTCTTTCTCCAAAATGCGACCCACCGTCGCTTATTACAGTACAGGGTACACCGAATCGAGGAAAATCATCTTTTCGAACAACTTGATCACTGACTTAGCATCGCACATTTGAGTTGCAACAGCTTCTACCCATTTTGATACATAATCTACTGCCACCAGAATGTACTGATAACCCCTTGATGGGGGGAACGGTCCCACGTAGTCAATCCCCCATACATAGAAGATCTCCACTTCAACCCAATTTGCCATCGGCATCTCGTTTCTTCGTCCAATATTGCCCATCAATTGGCACTCTTTATAGACCTTTACATACTGTGCAGCGTCTTTGAATAAAGAGGGCCAGTAAAAACGTGATTGTATCACTTTGGCAGCAGTCCTTTCGCTGCCCAGATGTCCTCCATAAGGGGAGGCGTGACACTCTTTCAGAATGTTCGGGATCTCTTCTTCGGGAATGAATCTCCGGTACAAGTTATCAGCACATCTTCTGAAAAGGAGAGGATCGTCCCAATAGTAATTCTTCACATCCGCGAACAACTTCTTCTTTCGGTTATAAGTTATGTCAGGGGGCAGTTCTCCACAGGCAAGATAGTTACAGATATCTGCGAACCAGGGTAAGTTCTTTTCCTTGGTTTCGATCATCATCAAAGCTTTGTCAGCATGATTGTCATTAATGGGTGGTTCCCTCTGTCCTTCTGCAACGATCCTTGATAAGTGGTCAGCGACCACATTTTCAGCACCCTTCTTATCGACTATCTCATGGTTGAACTCTTGTAACAACAAGGCCCACCTCAACAGCCTGGGCTTTGTATCTTTCTTCTGCATGAGGTATCTTATAGCCCCATGATCTGTGTATACTTTTACCTTTGCCCCGATGAGGTACGATCTGAACTTATCAAAAGCGAAGACTATTGCGAGCATCTCTTTCTCTATAGTTGTATAATTTACCTGAGCTTCGTCCAACATGCGACTAGCGTAGCAGATCATGTGGTGATTTTTATCCTTTTTCTGCCCCAGGACTCCTCCTACTGCATAGTCACTGGCATCGTACATAAGCTCAAAAGGTAAATCCCAGTCTAGAGCTTGGAGGATAGGTGGTGAGACAAGAGCATCCTTTAGAGCCTGAAAAGTCATTAGACAATCATCAGAGAAAACAAATTCAACATCTTTTACCAGAAGATTGGACAATGGTTTTGAAATCTTTGAGAAGTCCTTTATAAATCTTTGGTAGTATCCAGCGTGCCCGAGGAAGCTCCTTACTCCCGTCACGGACTTTGGTGGAGGAAGCTTGGATATGGCTTCAACCTTGCTAACGTCCACCTCGATGCCACGCCTTGAAACTTTATGTCCCAGAACGATGCCTTCTTGTACCATAAAATGGCAGTTTTCCCAGTTTAAAACAAAACTCTTCTCCTCGCATCTTTGCAGAACCAAAGAGAGGTTTTTCAGGCAGGTATCAAAGTCTTTTCCATAAATAAAAAAATCATCCATGAAAACTTCCACGATATCCTCCAGAAAATCCGAGAACATTGATATCATGCAACGTTGAAACGTAGAGGGAGCGTTTCACAAGCCGAAAGGCATCCTCCTGAAGGCGTAGGTGTCGTAGAGGCAGGTAAAGGTTGTCTTCTCTTGGTCATCTGGTAGGATGGGGACCTAATAAAATCCTGAAAACCATCCAAGAAACATAAAAAGTCATGATGCACTAATCTTTCAAGAACTTGATCAATAAAAGGTAGCAGAAAATGATCTTTTTAGTAGCTTGGTTTAGCTTCCTGTAGTCAATGCACATTATCCATCCTATGACGGTCCTAACCGCCACCTCATCGCCTTTATCCCCCTTTACCATTGTTATACCACCCTTCTTGGGCACTACGTGGATCGGGATTACCTAGTTACTGTCGTTGATCGGGTAAATGATCCCAGCATCCCTCAACTTGATTACCTCTTTCTTGATGACTTCTTTTAGCATCTGATTCAACTTTCTCTGGGGTTGAGCCAGAGGTTTGGTGGATTCCTCCAGATTGATGTGATTCATACACAAAGCAGGGCTAAGGCCTTTGATGTCTTCAACTGAGTATCCTATAGCCCTCCTATGGAGTCCTAACTCCTCAAGAAGTTTGTCCAACTGATCTTTTGTAAGATTGGCATTGACGATGAAAGGGTTCCTTTCCTCTTGATCTAGGAATTCATATCTCAACCCTTCTAGTAATGACTTCAACTCTGGCTTGGCCTTGGGTGACCTTTCTTGCGGTGCCTCCTCGAGAGAGGCAAACTTAACAGTTTCCACCACCTCATCCTCGTTGCTCAAGTCTTCATCAGACTGGTTAAGAAAGCTGAGAAACTCCACAACTTCTGGTCCTTCAAAGTTAGAATCTTGACTGCTTATCGCCCTCACGAGAGGGTCCACCATCAGGATGTCTACTTCTACCTCTTCGCAGAACTGGTTGTAGTTATCTGCAAAGCAAGCAGACTCCGATAGGGATGGTCCCCTCATCGCATCCTTTACTTTAAAGTCTAAGTCGTTTTCGACCCTTAGAGTGATTATTCCCTCAGAAACATCAATCAACGCCCTTCCTGTAGTCAGGTAAGGATGTCCAAAGATGATAGGACAGTGGGGGTCCTCCTCGGTATCAATGACAACTATATCACACAGAAAGAAGAAACTTCCTACCCCGATTGGCACATATTCAAAAATGCCAACATGCCTCTTAAAGGTATGATCTGCTAGTTCAATTCTCATATTGGTTCAGACCATATCGGTCAAACCTAATCTTTGCGCGAAGCTTAGGGGCATAAGGCTGATACTAGCCCCTAAATCGGCAAGACCTTTTCGTTCAACGTTGTCTCCGATGGCGAAAGGAATTGTGAAAGCCCCAGGATCTTTCTTTTTGTTGGGCAAATCTGATTTTACGAAGGCAGAGGACATACTTTATAGATGCACAGTTTCAATTCTTCCCCCTCTTCTCTTCTTAGTAATCAAGTCATTGAGAAACTTAGCATAAGTCGACATCTCTTCTGAGGCGTCCAAAAAGGGAACTTCGAGATGAAGTTTATTGATTGATTCCATGAACTTCTCGTGGTGCTTCTTCAGGTGTGCCTTTACCAACTTGTATGGAAAAGGCAGCTTGGGAGCGTAAGGGCTTCTCCTACCAGATAACTCCTCCAAGGGCCTCTGTTCAGGTTCTCTATCATCAGCTCATCGAATGTCATATTCTATGGGATTTGCATCCACAGTCCTCGATTCAGGTTCTGGTCTGGCTTCCTCATGACGCTCCACTGTCCTTCCGAATCTCAGCACTGCCATATTGGCAGATTCAGTGTCGGAGAGTATCTTTCCCAAGGGATTCTTTATCAATTCGGCCATATGGGCCAACTGTTGATCGATGTGTCGTTGGCGCGTCTGCATATCTGCCATCTGGACCTGCATTGAGTTTAGAACTCCTAGATTTGAAAGCGCACTCTGTGCCAGCTGGTTATTGATGGTATCTTATCTCTTTACAAAATCAAACAATTGTCCAACCAAGTCTGGTTGGTTTGAAACCTCATCTTGGCCTTGCTCTTTGGCTTGACTTCGACCTTGACTGGTGTTCGTCGCTTGACGACCTTGGTACTTATGGTCTGGCCTCTTGAAATTACCGAAAGAGACATTCTCAGTCTCCTCATCCTCAGATTCAGTTTTGCTCAATTCTTCAGGTCGGGTGTAGATACAGTTATCTACCCCATGTCCACCCTCTCCACAGGTGACACACTTCATGACCTTTTTGACATGCTTCTTCCCCTTTCCACTAGATTCCTTTAGCTTCTTTACATCAGTTGCTATCCTCTGGATCTAATAGGTGATAGTCTCTAGAGCCTTGGAATCAACTGAAGGTCCTTCACTAGCCTTGTTAGCTTGTCCCCTATCTGATCTATCATAGTCAGTTTCGTCTTGCAACTCGGCCATGTTCTTGATGATCTTCTCGGACCTGCTCGACTTCTTCCCCAGAAAGTCACTGCCTGCTGCTGCATTCAGTAAAACCCTTTCCTCAGGAGTCATACCATTGTAGAAGGTATTTATCAAGAAACCTTTCTTATAGTTGTGATGAGGGCAGTCCCTCTGATATTCTTGGTATCTTTCCCAGGCATCATGGAGATTCTCACTCAGCTTTTGCATGAAAGAAGTGATCCTTTGTCTGTTCCGGACGGTCTTCTCGGTAGGATAGAACTTGTTTATGAAGGCATCTGCCAGTGCACTCCATCCGTTAAGAGATTGGTGTGGCAACCCCAAGTACCAGTATAGAGCCTTATATTCCAAAAAAAAGATGAAACCCTTGCAATAGATTACCTCCTGTGGGACTCCCCACATCTTGATGGTGTCACAGATATTTTTGAGAGCATCCAAATGGTGATAGGGATTGTCATTCTTAGAACTCCCTCTAAAGCTTTTGTTCTGAATCATGGAAATGACTGATGGTTTCAGCTCGAAGTTGGTGGCGTTGAATCACGGGATGACAACATGACATTTGGAATTGTTAGCCTTGGTGGAGGCTAACTCCCTTAGGGTCTTTTCTTCTTTATCAGAATCGCTGTTGTCGCTGTCTCCCTGGTGTTGATCTTAATTATTGTTATTCCTTCTGTGCCTCCGGTGATGACGACGTCTATCTCAGCGATGGTCATCCTTGAACTGCTATGTTTCTGGATCTTCAGGTTGATCATTGCCGTCATAGAGATCATTGTCTTCAGGAAGAGGTGAGTGGGGTCTAGCTCTCGCATGTCCCTCACCTTCTGAATGGGGTGGTTCGACGCGAGGCGGCATGTCTGATGATGTCGGTGCTCAAATTGAGCTGAACGCCTCCCTCAAGAGTACCTGAATGGCATGAAAAATCAAGTTAGAAACTCTGCATTAATAATACGAATTATTAATTTTAGGTTAAAATATATAAAAAAAAAGGAAAAAGAGAGTGTTGTCAAGATCATTTCTAAGCTTGAGGCATTGGAGTGTAGTTAGTGGATTCGGGTTCGTCAACAGTACCATTTTGCCTTGTCCCCGACAACAGCGCCAAAAAGTTGACTGACCTAAATCGCACGTCTGAAAAGTGGAGCGGATTTGAAGTAGTCAGACTTTTAAATTTATAACCCGAAACCTTCTAGGCCCCCGCAACTTTTTTTATGGGGTCGAAGTAGATATACGGGGTCGAACACAGGGACAATGGTGGTAGTTTTGGGAACGCGGAATCGACACGTTACACTCCGGTATCGGTAAGGAGATGATAAAAGTTCCCCAAGGGAACAACAGGTTAAGATCGATAAAATAAAAGAGAACTATCTCCAACTAGAGCTATGAGGAAAATTAAGGTTTTTAAAGGTTTATCAGTTTCTAGGGTTTTCACGCGACGGAAACAGAGAGGATAAAACTACTGCTTTAGTAAGGAATGAAGGAGAAAGCTTCGGTAAAACAAGCGGCAGTAGAAACATCCTATACCCCTCCTCTCGAAGCGGGTACCTCTAACCAAGCATCAACACCTCTCTCGAGGTTGCTGATCTTAAGTTAGAGTGGAAAGGTTACTAAAGCAACTCCGATCCTGGGCACTCTCGTACTCCCAGATCAGACCAAACACTAGAGCCACAACACCTCTCTCGAGGCTGTTGCAACGGGAAAACACGATTCGGTAGCTAGTCAAAACACGATCTAAGCGTACAAGCTAGAGTTCTGATGTAAACAAAACAATCATCTAACAAAAGGTACCAAACATAAAGCAGCAGATAATTAAAACTCTTCTAATTCCATTAGCATAAAAGGGTCTGATTACATTGCATAAGTAAAGAAAGTAAATGACTGAAACAAGTAAAGATAAATGCCACCTTCTTGATTTAGAAGGGCGACAGGAAGTAGCAGACCCTCCAGCCCGATACCGGGCGGGAGCCTCGCCCGATACACCAGTGTCGGGCGGAACACCCTTAGGCGACACACTCATGACGGGCGGACGTATCGTACGGGGAGCCCATGCCCGATACGATCATGTCGGGCGGCACCCTCTCGGGTGACCCACTGTGACTGGTGATCCATATCGGGCTTGGTATCGTGTCAGGCTAGAGTGTTGCTTCCAGCATCGGGTACTCATATCGGACTGGAAGCATGAAAAAAAGAAGAGGAAAATAGTTAAAAAGGGCAGTTTTGATAACGAAATAAGGGCCAAAAACATCACAAAATATGGTGTTATCAATACTACCTAATATCAATACTTATATACCCTGTCCAGGTATATGATTATTGAAGATAAGGCAAGTTTGAAACTCTTAGATTGTTATCTTTTTTATTACTCTGATCAAGTAGTCATTCTTAAACAATCTAGAGAGTATAATGTAATAAAAAAGGAAAAGCTATGTGAACATTCCCAACTAATAGGAAGAGCTATTTGAACATTCCCAACTAATAGGAAGAGCTATGTGAACATTCCCAACTAATAGGAAGAGCTATGTGAACATTCCCAACTAAAAGGAAGAACTATGTGAACATTCTCAACTAATAGGAAGAGCTATGTGAACATTCCCAACTAATAGGAAGAGCTATGTGAACATTCCGAACTAATAGGAAGAGCTATGTGAACATTCCCAACTAATAGGAAGAGCTATGTGAACATTCCCAACTAAAAGGAAGAGCTATGTGAACATTCCCAACTAATAGGAAGAGCTATGTGAACATTCCCAACTAATAGGAAGAGCTATGTGAACATTCCCAACTAATAGGAAGATCTATGTGAACATTCCCAACTAAAAGGAAGAGCTATGTGAACATTCCCAACTAATAAGAAGAGCTATGTGAACATTCCCAACTAATAGGAAGAGCTATGTGAACATTCCCAATTAAAAGGAAGAGCTATGTGAACATTCCCAACTAATAGGAAGAGCAATGTGAACACTCCCAACTAATAGGAAGAGTTATGTGAACATTCCCAAATAAAAGGAAAAGCTATGTGAACATTCCCAACTAAAAGGAAAAGCTATGTGAACATTCCCAATTACATAGAGTTTGCTGAGTGAACTTTCCTAAATGAATAAACGGTTGCTGAGTGAATTATCTCTGTTAGATATATATGTTTTTCTTTTGGTAAATGTTCTTGAGTAATGATTGAAGTATGTTCTTTTATGCTTCTTCCTTTCAATAATATGGACATCATATGTTAGGGGTTTATTCTTTGCATAATCATAAATAGTGATAAGGTGGAATTAATGAAAGGAACTTTGTGTGAATTATAGATCCATGGTATCTCCATAATATTAAGATGACATGTGGAGACTTGAGGGCATGATTAATGAACAATCTGTCCCTCCTTTTTCCTAGGATTTTGGGGACGAAATCCTTGTTAGGGGTTTATAAATCTGTGGCACTTCAGGAACTTCATCTACTCTGGTCTGCCTCCCAACACCACCTCCTAGTGCAATAAAGCTACTCTCAGCATGTTCTTTGTGTTCTCTAGACATATTTGTATAAGTAGAAGCTATGATTAGATATGTTGAACAACACAAGAACAAATACAAACCCTAGTCCTATGTCTTGGTAGACTCAGTGAACCTAGAGATCTGATACCAACCAAACTGTGGCACACCGACACCACACAAACAAGATTACTCAAAATAAAGAAGGAGATCAACAACAAAACAACTACATAACCAACAGAATGGGTAAATCAAAACCAATGTTATATCATCATCACATGCAAAAATATATATTCCATCACGGTTCCATGAACCTATAGCATATCATATACCATGTCAGGTATTCACATCTGTACAATGCCCAACCACCACAACTTGTTACAAAAGACCTATCCACATATACATGACACACATAAAACCAAGGCATACTGCCAAAATACGTATCTATATATAGATCATCTACAAAACACAACCCTCCCAGACTTGAGAGTACATGGATGACACATAGGACTCTACTACGAGACTAGTAACTATCTGACCTTATTCCACTACTGATCTCCAAGATACTCTTCCTCAATAGCATGATCCTACCCACATCGTTGACGACCACCTAAAAGATGTGGTGAACCAAGAGGGTGAGACCCATGTCCCAGCGAGAGATATAACTCTCAACCAACAATTATCTAAACATGATAGGATATAAAATTATTAAGCAAGTTGATTATATCCAACTAAAAGAACAATTTAAACTGGTTACACAAGTTAGGTAGATTTAATAGCTCTAGCAAATAAGTAGATCATCATATGCTTTTAGAAGGAATATGAAGAACATGTATAACAATTGATTTCTCTTCCCACATTATATAAAAACTAAGTAGTAAAAAAATAAGAGATATCATTTACACACGATAAGTTTCACCATTTGAGGTCAACAATGCATTGAAAAAGATGAAAATGAGAAAGGCATGCGGACCAGATGGTATTCCCATTGATGTATGGAAAAGTATGGGGGATGGATGAGTTATGTGGTTAACGAAGTTCTTTAACAAGATCACGAAGACCAATAAGATGTCAGATGAGTGGAGAAATAATACTATAGTCCCCATCTACATGAACAAAGGTGATGTTCAGAGTTGCACAAACTATAGAGGTATCAAGTTGATGAGTCACACAATGAAGCTTTGGGAGAGGATTATTGAGCATAGACTAAGATCTATAACATAGATATCAAACAACCAATTTGGTTTCATTCCTGGAAGATCAACAACATATGTTATTTTTCTGATAAGGAGGCTTATGGAGAAGTATAGAGAAAGCAAAATAGATCTTCATATTGTGTTTATTGAATTGGAAAAGGCTTATGATCGAGTACCCAGAGAAGGGTTATGGATGGTTTTTAAGGAAAAGGGTGTGCCAATCCAATACATTAACTTGATCAAAGACATGTATGCTAGCTCTAATACAAGTGTAAAGACCCTTGGAGGAGAGACACCGACTTTTCCTATCATAGTTGGGGTACACCAAGGATCCACACTCAATCGATATCTATTCGTTCTTATTATGGATGAGTTGACTAAGAATGTTTAGGATGATATTCCTTGGTGTATGTTATTTGTTGATGATATTGTCTTGATTGATGAATCTAAAGATGGATTGAATGATAAAGTTGAATGTTGGAGAGAGCATTGGAATAAAATGGATTGATGACTAGCAGGAGCAAAACGATGTATATACATTGCAATTTCAGCCAATCTTAGAGTGTGAATGATGGACCCAAGTTGGACAGAGTAGATATACCAAAATGTGATAAATTTCATTACTTGGGTTTTATTATTCAAATAGATGGGGATGTCCAAAATGATGTTTGTCACAAGATCATTGTAGGATGGTTGAAATGGAGGAGTGCAACTGGAGTTTTATGTGATTAGAAGATCCCTCTCAAGTTAAAAAAATAAGTTTTATGGAACATCTATACGGCCAGCTATGCTCTATGGGAGTGAATGTTGGGAGGTGAAGAAACAAGGTCTCAACAAGATGAACGTGGATGAAATGCGTATGCTGGGATGCATGTGTGGGAAGACAAGAAAAGATCACTTGAGAAATGACTATATTAGGAATAAAATGGGAGTGGCGAGCATTGAGGACAAGTTGTACGAGGGTCGACTCAGATGTTACGGACATGTGCAGTGCAGACTGACTAATGAGCCTACACAAAGAAATGCTATTGAGTCAACCACAATAAATATAATAAGAGGAAGGCCTAAATTGACATGGGATGAGCTTACAAAGAGAGATTTTGAATCTCTACATCTCAACCGGAATATGGCCTTTGATAGAGATGAATGGAAATGAAGGATCCATGTAGTCGAACATACTTAGAACTGAGGTTTAGATGATGATGATGAGTAAAAAAACAAGGCAAGGGTAAACATCCAATTTGAATTGTGTTTAACCCTAAGCAGATATACTACGCGGCTATAGTATGTCTTTTAATCCCTGAGGAGATGAGGTATACCACTCATACTCCAACTGTCCACTGTGAAGTTAAAAATAGTGCCATACAAGATCTAAGAGAGCTAGACTCCTATTATCTCATCCACCCTCAGTCAATATGAGTCTGTCGTAGTGACATGTAAAGTCCAACTACAAATCAGCCTAGTCCACCTTGGTATATAAGTCACAACACTAGTGAATAGGGTATACAAAGCCAATCATCTGAGGTACAATTGTGGCTATCCTATATCACATCATATACACTGAGACACGACCACAATCATTCTCATACTGAGGCATGATCACAACCATCCTCAAAAATCATGAAGTCAAGATGTCAAGGACACTCAATCACTTGCACCTCGCATACTCAACATATGCGCTCAGAGTTTCCCTTAGGAATACTCATTTCATCATCCAGCAAGTTCTGACACTAGAATAGATCTATGTCTAGGACAACTACATGATTAGGGTTCTACTTGATTAGTTAAATCCAATTGAGTGTCTTTTAACTACATCAATCAAGTTATAAGCAAACCCTAAAAGAATTCTACAAGCATCACTAGAGTGCAACTTCAAAAGATAGAAAACGTATGAATCATAAAGCTTATCATATCACCACATGATACTGTTCCACTTCCATACACAAGGCCTTCAACATGTGATATCAATCCTTTATCACATCCTAAAGGATGTCACCTCAATTAGAGTAGTCAACCATGTATCAAGTCATAAGACCATTCACATTGTTCCCTATAAGAACATCAATATTCTCCATGCCTCATCAAGGCTCATCAACATCACTAATGATGTGATACATAAGTTCATCATAGAATTGCAATTAAGAACTAGGTTGTTCATAGGATAGAATATTAGTGCTACATAAATAAGAGAGAGAAAGTACTTATCATCATGCTACTTACTCAAGCAAGCTATGGACTATCACTATGTACTCAAATTAGGGTCGGGGTTTAAACATTGTAATTGAATTAGGGCTTCAGCAATAAGAAGAAGTAAACCCCAATCACCACCATTTCCAACATTCTTGGAAGCATTTCGGTCAAAAACAATCATCACCAACCGCATAAGATAACCACATCATAGACCGCTAAAACTAGGTCACCTATCCTCATCGATCGCTTAGGACTATACACACCATAGGTCACTAAAAACATAGGTTTGTGACCGTTGAAAACTAGGCTTTGACACCCTCATCAGTCACTTAGAAATCAAAAGTTTAGCGACCAAGCATAGGCTAACTCTAACTACTAAGATCACATGGGATCATCATCGGACGATGAAAACATCACACTAGCAAACTCAATGAATTCAAGGAAGTGAAAACTCATCGACCACTTAAGATAGAATATTCTTGGCAAACATATGAAGAGAGAAAACTCATCATCCACAAGACCATCAAGTTGATCATCACCATGAAAGTGAAACATCAAGATGTAACCACATGAAGGAAAGCAACACCGAAACCCTAATTTCTTCCATCATCAAGCAAGGAGTAAAAGCATAGTCATGAGAGAGAAACCCACTCATTTAACACACCATGCATGTTTCCAAAACCTCATCAACAGTCAATAATCATGCATATACATTAGGGTTCAATAAAGAAGAGTTATCAACACAAGAACTACCATGAAACATGAACCCTAGATCATAGGTAATGTCATCATTCCACTTAGAACCATGTTCTAAGAGTAGATTACTTGCATGCAAGGTAAATGTAAACAATAACCGAGGAGAAAGTTATATAACTAGCCTTGGATGCGAAGAACAACTCCCAAAACAAGAAACCTCCAAGAGAGATAGAAACCCTAGCTTGATCACCACCTTCGACCAAACTAGTCTCCACCTCAAGAAGAGAGAAACCAAACCCCGGGTTAAAGTGCAAGAAAGGAGATCCAAAATACTAGGCCAAAAGACAAAAAGGAGGGGTTCTTCATCACAACTTGAGAACTATCATGAAAAACCATGGATTTGGCCAAGAGAGAGAAGTTCCTCAAGCTCAACGCAAGCACCACCATGGAAACTCCATGGGTTCGGCCAAGAGAAAGGAAAGAGGCAGGGTTGCAAGAAAACAAAGATCAAGCAAGAGAGGTCACTTACCAAGATCAAGGAACACCAAAGGATGACCAAGGAACAGTTGCTTCAACCCTATATAACACATGCAAGGGGTTCGACCACCTCCTCCAAGGTTGAGCTCTTCTCCACCACCAAGAACACAAGGGAGATGAGATCCAAGGAGAAGAGAGAAAGAAGAGGGTGTAAAAGGACATTTGCATGCAAAGAGAGGGTATATATACCCAAAGGTAGGAGAGAGGCGAGGGATGTTAGGTTTCTTGCATACATGTAACACTTGTTACTCAAAACTCATCCATGCAAGAACTAAACATGTGCATGCAACAAGGGTCATTAAAACTAAGAAAAGCAAGTGACGATACTAAACCAGAAAACTAAACGACTGATGAAGAAACTTCAACAACCAAGATTCTCACAAAAACCACACGACCAATGATCAATACAAGGTAAGGTGAATGTTGAGAAACTTCATCGACCAAGGTGCATTCTCAGTGACCAAGGTGCTCAAAAGCACAAACATCAAACTAGGGTATCGAAGCAACCCTAGACATCAACACCACATGATACTACCTCAAACCAAGATCAAACAAGGAATAGGGTGCCACTTTCTCCAACACGATGCCAAAAAAATGTGGGGTTACACAAAGCATGTGACAAATTGTAACATGAACCCTAAACATGAGTAAATTGTAATTAGGTCCAAAACAAGCACACATATAGCATAACTAGCTCAAACAACATCAAATTGGACCAAACTGAAAACATAAGCATGTCATATGTTATTAAAGCACATCAAATGATTAGATGAAGGTTTTAACCATCTAATTATACTAATCAAGCAAGGTTAACCAAAAATCTAGGTCAGGGGTCTTACAAAATCTTTCCAAATTCCACATTTCATCCCTTCTCCTTTCAACTACATTATTAATCACTGTCTCTACTTCTCAACAATCTTCACCAACCAACTTCTCACCAATTAGTTTCAAGGTTAACCAAAGTGTGGCACAATGCTTTCACTCTCTCATCTAGTCCCTTGATCCACCACATCCTTTTCATTGGTTGAGAATAAGATGCATGAGAGACAAGGTCACTGTCAAATTGTCCTCATAAACAACAATGTCCTACTTCTTTGCAATCCTCTCTACCAAAATTATTGGCTTTGAGTTAGTTTTTGACCCAAGGCCCTCAATACCCCCTATCTCCTTGTGTTTCCCTTAGCTCCACCTTGTACTTGTTGGTAGAAATGAAATGGTAAGAGCGACAACATCATCAAGGTCTGCTTTTGAATTGCCTATAAAAATGACAATCTTATAAAAGAGTCCTACTGAAAAATGGCATTCTCTCTCTATTACCTTTCTAGATATCTATGATCCTGGCACATATCATCCTTCCCCTTCTCTTTCCATGTGAGTTACACCAAAAATTCATGAATTCTTTTTAGTGGAATACATCAAATCATTTCTTGTCTGATTGTGTTATATCGTGTCTGCATATTTTGTAAAATATTGGATATCAAGTGTTCAAAACCCCTACAACTAGTTCTTAATTAATGGTATAAACCGTGTCCATCATTTTAATAAACATTGAATAAAAGTATACATGTTATGTATATTCATTCTATTCCTTTCTTAATTTTGTGCATGTATACAAATTTCATTCTCCCGGTATACATGACATTGTTCATGAAATAACCTTGATTTTAGGGTTTTGATACCCAATGAAATATTTGAAGACAAACTTGGAGTAAAATAGATATGGATGGATCACGAGGTGTTGTTTTGTCAAATTCAATAAGTTGGTGTTGTGTTGATCATTTCGGGGGATAATTGATGCATAGATTAAGTCCAATATCTTTATATATGTACCACTTTCGGGTACTTATGGATTTGTGTACTAATCATGGTATATAGGAGCCCATATTGTTGGATTATAAATATTGGAATTCATAATGCTCAAGATAAAGGGAACGAACATGTTTCATCATGGTTTGACGATTAATTGATTCATATTCAAGGTTTATATAGCTAATTATGAGGTTAATTGAGGTGTTAAGTTAGTTGAATAAGTATTGGAGTTTTAGTAACAGACTTTGGTAGAAAGTAGATTTTATGATGACCTAACTACGATTAAATTATGATGGAGAAATGATGCACCCACACCATTTTATTTAAGTTTAAAATTGCAATTAATGATTCATGTGTGTATTGAGGACTATAGTCACTTAGGAAACAATGCATGTCGTGACTTTATGTCACATGTCTTTTTATGATGTAATGACCTAACGATAATCTTCTAGATCCTTTTTACTTGGGGCCCATGACCAAGTCTTTCCCTCAACTACTAATGCGTTGATTGCGCTGAGTTTGAGACGGATAACTAGCACTGATAATCCACTATCATCAGATATGTGCAGGAACCCCTCATCATAGTAGAACAGACCCCCCACTCTTTAAACTTTTCTTAGGTTATCCGCTGGTGGTGGCTGGAGGTGAACGGAGAAGCCTCATAACCTTGTTGTGCGAGGGTAGGCACCAGGAAGATACAAGTGTTGGACTAGCTTGATCATGGTGGAACTGGAGAAAGGGTTGTCTTCTTCCTTGACCTTGCTATAGGTTTGAGTCAGGTTGGAGGGAAAGATCTCAGTTCCTATGCCGTATACCCATTAGGAATGGTTCATGCTTCATGTGGACCTCATAGATCTAAACACGGTGATCTTTACAAGGGAAGATGGACCCTAGAGCAAAGGGATTCACACGTGTTTCCCTACATCGTCAGTTTCATGACTACCCATCTTCAAGGTCTAGAAAATGATCCTTTAACATCTTAGAACTAAGACGTTGGGTTTTGGCCTCTTCATAACACCACGCACAAACCTTGAGCACTTGGGATTCCTCTCCGTTCCTCCACCTCACGGTGACACGACGGCACCAGGTCTGGATAGCTTGACGGTGTCAAGACCCTTCTCATCATGGGAGCAATGGAATCCCTGATAACCTGAAGCAGTATGACGTGAGGTCTTAGCATCCTTCAGACCAACACACTATTAACCCCGCTACTTCCATGGTGATCTATGATGGGATTAGCAAGTTGCAGCATGATGCCAACATGGCCCTCGTCGGGGTGTATGTCTCGCGGCGGCGCTCTCATACACAGGCTAGAGAGTTCAGACCTGGTGAATAGGAGCATCACATGTGACCAGAGAGAAAGGAAGGCCCAGTGTTCTGCGGAGGTGAATCCCAACCCAAGTCAGCTGTTTGGGATCTAGACGTCGGGGGCCGGCCGTTGCGCATCCTTACTGCTTCCTCCTTGTGCGGCGACCGGGAGTGCTTCCATCACGAGAAGGGGATGCATTCTGAGAGCATGAATGAGAGAGTTTGGAGGTGTGTGGTGAGCCCATGTAGGGGATTCAACCACGAATAGGCTGGAGGAGGTGGAGACTTTGTATGCTCGCTAGAGTTCTTGCCGCAGCGGTGCACAAGGGCACCTGTAGAAGATCGTGGCTGGGGGCGCACGAGAGATCGCAAGGCTCGTGTGGGAGACAAATGATCCAGGCAGGTCTGTGGGTTGAGAACCTAGTGGATTCATGCCACTGATCCAACCATTGTTAACCTCCCCCAAAGGTAATCTCTATTAATATTCCCAGAAAATGTCTTGTTCTTAGAAAATTCCTAGTAAATAGCTCCCATGGCCAATAAATATGTATAAAATACCCACGGACTTAGAAAAACATTACCTTTATTGTTGGACCCTTAGATTAGGCTTTTGAAGCATACATAATGATGATTTATAATGTAGATGATATACTCCACTTTATGATTCATTTAAATGGTGTAAATAGCATCTGAAGTATATTAAATTTGAGAAAATTCCTATTGAGCCTTAGTGTTGTAGGATACCTAAAATTGTACTTTGATATTAATAAAATAACTGAATACTGGGTCATTTGACATTAAAATGTAATTAGATGCTTTAAACCTCATATTAATTCTAGAAAATAGACCAATCATCAAAAAATATGAAATTTGGATCAGACCCCCATGATGACCTCCTGATCAGTAGAAAAATATCGTAAACATGTTCTAAGTCAGTAAAACCTAGGTTTGGTCAAAACTCTAATTTTGAACTAATTATCATTAATAATGGTGAACATTGTATTAATGATGATTAAATGTTATTAATCAGGTGGTGACCTGATATCTAGATGATTAAGAATTATTAGGAATCTTTGAACTTAGGTACGTGGGTTTATTTAATTATATGACTATGGTTTTATTGCTTGCAATCATGATATGTATGTATACTCTCTTCTATTTGCAAATATTGGATGTAGTATTGCTATGTAGTACTCATTGTTTTGTCACTTGAAAACATAAATAATGAGTAGATGTTTTGTAGTTATTTAAGGTGTTCATTATCCCCCTTATGAGGGAATGGATTAATGTTGACTAGTACATCTCCCTAGAGCACATGATGTACGGGGAGTTTCCCTAGAGTACTTGGTACACAGGGATGGGCTTAATATATATGTTTTGGTACTAGTCCACCTTAGTAATGCAATTCATCTAGAAAAATGAGTAAAAATTGGCATATTTCGCTTAATCAAGAAATTTTTCTATGATCTTCCTTCTTTCTTTTTGTAAATATTTTCAAATTATGAAAACCATAAATATATGTATCTTTCTACCCATGTACACAACACATTGTGTTGATTTGTTGTTTCACGTATGTTTTAGGTTCAGAGCTAGCATGGGATTAAAGAACATGAAGTGAGAAAGTTGTACAGGTTGTACCTATTGTGTAGATCATGATTAGCATACATGCTCATAGACTTGTCAAATCATCTTTCAATATGTAATTGTAATTCATGTTGTAATAAGTCATTTTTGTAATATACATGTTGAATGTTGAGATTGTTTATGGTGTATGCATTGTTTTTTAATGTTCATGTATGCATATGTCGCTTCCACATCACTCTCTGAAATGATTGCCTAACATTTTTGGATGTGTCCTCTCGGGCCTTCGAAGTCTCGAGACGGTAGAATCCGGGGATGTTACAGTTGGTATCAGAGCATGAACAATAGCTACACCTTACAATTGCTCACTATGAAACATAAAACTAAATTTCACCTTTCACTTTAAATCTTAGAAACTTAGTAAGTTGTTGAATAAGATTAAGTTTGACCTAGACTCTAGGTGAGAACCTAGATGTTCGAAAACTAGGTTTAGACAAGTGTGTGAAACCCTTTCCATATAGAGCTCATATGTATTGGGTAGCTACACTAGTCTACACCATGTTCTCACCATTTCACTAGGTGACATGGAACTGGACTATCTACTATGTGGGACACTCGTCTTGCTGATTTGGTTTCATTTTCCCGTCGGCTCGAGCCTCGACATTTTTCTCTGACGTCTTCTTTCTCAGAGAAAAACTATATAATCTTTTATTATATATATGTAAATATGAAAATGTGTCCCTCACACTGGAGAGTAGTTAGTGTTCATGCAACCTAAGTGAAAGGGGGTGACATCAATCTAGAAGAGAGAGTATATCTAGAATATATGTCTAGAGCCTTATAAGGATATGTGATAGATAGATTTATAATTGAATGATAGATGATGTAAGCTAATATAAATTTGATCTCTGAGGTATATGTTGTTTATAAAGACATAAGTTGTAAATGAGGTCTGAATCCAAATTTGGATAATCTAAAAAAGTATTGATGATGAGAGTGCATTCCCTTTTCTTACTTAAGATAAGATAAGTTAAGATAAAGTTGAATATGCATGAGCATCAAGCTCTTTTACAAAGGAGGACCTCAGTGTTAGGAAAAGATATGTGGTGAACTCCAGAGAGAGTGAGACCCACAAGGAGAGGGTCATAGGACCTACCCTACAGTATATGAAAATATGAGATATAGGTGAAATGATGTGTCCTAAGCTGGGTCACTCCTGAGTAGATGAGTTGAGTCCTCTTGCATGATTGAATACTAGATGTGAGAGTTGGGTAAAAAAATGTGATGGGTAGAAGACTCAATCATGATGAGATGATTAATCCTTTGACAAAGTTAGTTCCTAGATTGAGTGACTTATGTTTGTAAAATAGATATGGATGGATCATTAGGTGTTGTGTTGTCAAATTAAATAAGTTGGGATTGTGTTGATAATTTCAGGGATAATTGATGCATAGATTAAGTCCAATATCTTTATATATGTAACATTTTCAGGTACTTATGGATTTGTGTACTAATCATGGTATATATGAGTCCATATTGTTGGATTATAAATATTGGAATACATAATTCTCAAGATAAAGGGATTGAACATGTTTCATCATGGTTTGACGATTAATTGATTCATATTCAAGGTTTATATAGCTAATTATGAGGTTAATTGAGGTGTTGAGTTAGTTGAATAAGTATTGGAGTTTTAGTAACAGAATTTGGTAGAAAGTAGCTTTTATGATGACCTAAGTACAGTTAAATTTTGATGGAGAAATGATGCACCCACACCATTTTATTTAAGTTTAAAATTACAATTAATGATTCATGTGTGTATTGAGGACTATAGTCACTTAGGAAATAATGCATGTCTTTTTTTGATCTAATGACCTAACGATAATCTTCTAGCTCCTTTTTACTCGGGGCCCATGACCAAGTCTTTCCCTCAACTATTAATGCGTTGATTGCACTGAGCTTGAGATGGATAACTAGCATCGATAATCCACTGTCATCGAATCTGTGCAGGAACCCCTCATCATAGTAGAACAGACCCCCCCACTCTTTAAAATTTTCTTAAGTTATCCGCTGGTGGTGGCTGGAGGTGAACGGAGAAGCCTCATAACCTTGTTGTGTGAGGGTAGGCACCAAGAAGATACGGGTGTTGGACTAGCTTGATCATGGTGGAACTGGAGAAAGGGTTGTCTTTTTCCTTGACCTTGCTATAGGTTTAAGTCAGGTTGGAGGGAAAGATCTAAGTTCTTGTGCCTTCTACCCGCTAGGAATGGTTCAAGCTTCATGTGGACCTCATAGATCCAAACACGATGATCTTTACAGGGGAAGATGGACCCTAGAGAAAAGGGATTCACACGTGTTTCCCTGCATCATTAGTTTCATGTCTACCCATCTTCAACGTCAAGAAAATGATCCTTCAACATTTTAGAACTAAGACGTTGGGTTTTGGCCTCTTCAGAACCCCACACACAAACCTTGAGCACTTGGGACTCCTCGTCGTTCCTCCACCTCATGGTGACACGGTGGCACCAGGTCTGGACAGCTCGACAGTGTCGAGACCCTTCTCATCATGGGAGCAATGGAATCCCCAATAACATGAAGCGGTACAACGTGAGGTTTTAGCATCCTTCAGACCAACACGTTGTTAACCCCTCTACTTCCATGGTGATCCATGATGGGATTAGCAAGTTGCAGCATGATGCCAACATGGCCCTCATCGGGGTGTATGTCTCATAGTGGCACTCTCATACACAGGTCGGAGAGTTCAGACCTGGTGAACAGGAGCATCACACATGACCAGAGAGAAAGGAAGGCCCAATGTTCTGTGGAGGTGAATCCCAACCCAAGTCAGCCGTTTGGGATCTCGACGTCGGGGGCCAGCCGCTGCGCATCCTTACTGCTTCCTCCTTGTGCGGTGGCCGAGAGTACTTCCATCACGAGAAGGGGATGCATTCTGAGAGTGTGAATGAGAGAGCTTGGAGGTGTGTGCGGTGAGCCGGTGTAGGAGATTCCACCACGAACAGGATGGAGGAGGTGGAGACTTTGTATGCTCGCTAGAGTTCTTGCCGCAGCGACGCATAAGGGCACCTGCAGAAGATCACGGTTGGGGGCACACGCGAGATCATGAGGCTCACGTGGGAGACAAATGAGCCAGGAAGATCTGCGGGTCGGGAACCTAGTGGATTCATGCCACTGATCCGACCATTGTTAACCTCCCCCAAAGGTAATCTCTATTAATATTCTCAGAAAATGTCTTGTTCTTAGAAAATGCCTAGTAAATAGCTCCCATGGCCAATAAATATGTATAAAATACCCACAGACTCAGAAAAACATTACCTTTATTATTGGACCCTTAGATTAGACTTTTGAAGCATACATAATGATGATTTATAATGTAGAATATATACTCCATTTTACAAAACATTTAAATGGTGTAAATAGCATCTAAAGTATATTAACTTTGAGAAAATTCCTATTGAGCCTCAGTGTTGTAGGATACCTAAAATTATACTCTGATCTTAATAAAATCTCCGAATATTTGGTCATTTGACATTAAAATGTAATTAGATGCTTTAAACCTCATATTAATTCTAGAAAATAGACCAATCATCAGAAAAATATGAAATTTGGACCAGACCCCCATGATGACCTCTTGATCAGTAGAAAAATATCATAAACATGTTCTAAGTCAGTAAAACCTAAGTTTGATCAAAACCCTAATTTGGACCTAATTATCATTAATAATGGTGAACATTGTATTAATGATGATTAAATGTCATTAATCTGGTGATGACCAGATATCTAGATGATCAAGAATTATTAGGAATCTCTGAACTTACGTACGTGGGTTTATTTAATTATATGACTATGGTTTTCTTGCTTGCAATCATGAAATGTATGTATACTCTCTTCTATTTGCAAATATTGGATGTAGTATTGCTATATAGTACTCCTTGTTTTGTCACTTGAAAACATAAATAATGAGTAGATGTTTTGTAGTTATTTAAGGCGTTCATTATCCCCCTTATGAGGGAATGAATTAATGTTGAATAGTACACCTCCCTAGAGCACACGGTGTACGGGGAGTTTCTCTAGAGTACTTGGTACACGAGGATGGGCCGAATATATATGTTTTTGTACTATTCCACCTTAGTAATGCAATTCATTTAGAAAAATGAGTAAAAATTGGCGTATTTCGCTTAATCAAGAATGTTTTTATGATCTTCCTTCTTTCTTTTTGTAAATCTTTTCAAATTATGAAAACAATAAATATATGCATCTTTCTACCCATGTACACAACACATTATGTTGATTCGTTGTTTCACGTATGTTTTAGGTTCAGAGCTAGCATGGGATTAAAGAACATGAAGTGAGAAAGTTGTACAGGTTGTACCTATTATGTAGATCTTGATTAGCATACATGTTCATAGACTTGTCAAATTATCTTTTAATATGTAATTGTAATTCATGTTGTAATAAGTCATTTTTGTAATATACATATTGAATGTTGAGATTGTTTATGGTGTATGCATTGTTTTTTAATGTTCATGTATGCGTATGTCGCTTCCGCATCGCTCTCTGAAACGATTTCCTAACATTTTCAGATTTGTCCTCTCGGGCCTTCTAAGTCTTGAGACGGAAGAATCTGGGGACGTTACAGTTCATCAATTTTGTGACGTTGATGTGATTCTTTTTGTCCTGGATACTTGTACAAGCCAACATCTTATCTTTAACACTAAATGTAATAAATCCCGTACCTTATCCCAATTCATATTAACTCAAATTCAAGCCTTGCATATACTTTTTTTCTTTCACATATTGCGATTCTTACAAAGTTCAAATATTGACCTCCAAAAATTTGTCACTCTTAGATGATGTATATTAGTGTGTGCTATATCTAAATGCTAAAATATAACTATAATACAATAGAAAGTAACTATTGTATATGAAAAGTAACTATTGTATCTGAAAATTTACCGTTGAGTCTTAAAAGGAAATCTTTCGTATGAAAAGTAGCCATTGTATCTCAACTGTAACTATTAAGTCTAAATTGCAAATGTGGGGCTTGAATTGTAACTATTGATCATCCAGTGAAGCTAATATAAAAAATGTAAAATTTAACTTGATCGATATGTTTAATGAAATCTCTTATATATGTCATTTTTTCTTTGCCTTCAATGATATATATCAAGTCTTTGTTCAATGTAAATATGCATCATATCTTGAAATTCACATTAAACCTAAATTTTAACCTTTTTTGTTTTAGTTATCGTGAATGGTGGTTATGAAACTGTGGTATGTTCCTCATCTTCTGCTTTGTCTACTTATCAAGGAATATTCATCATACTTTTGTTACAATTCTTACACTACTTTTTGCATCTTAGCATTTTATCACGTAAACCAGTTCAATTAGCCATCCATTCTCGAGTTAATCTTAAACCGGCCTAGCTCATCATTTGGACATTTAATTGCTTATTTTGATTGAATTCAAATTTTACTACTTTTTTTTATACTTATAGTGCTATCCATGAATAAAGTATAAGTAATGCTATCAAAGTTCGGTCATACAAACCCGCTCAAGTCGATTAAAGCTATTGACGCGCATGTAAGGCAAAGCAATCGAGTCACCAATTTGCGGCTTTTAATTGGAGTTCTATGAGGCAGGAGTGCTAAATGGAGGCAAGGCAATTGCAAGTAATTTACAGAGGGCCAGCCCACTGGGGCTATCGAGATTCGTTACTCGATATGCTTTGCAATATAATATCAAATCATTGAAGAAAATATTCCCCATGTCCAAAGGACTACCCACCCCTCACGTCATCAACTCCCTCTCCTCGATCCCCCATGACTCCATAAGCGACTGTCTCCCTTCTGCCCAGAACGCTCGCGACTACCTCTCTCTCCTCTGCGTCCACTCTCATAGATAAGTTGCGGACTACTGGCGCACGATCGACCATGCCGCAAACGACAACAGCGATCGACCCTGCCTTCGCTCGACCAACCACACACCTGGTCCGCGCTTGATCGAGCGCTGATGTCGAAAACTTTTATCGATCTGTTAATTGTGTCGGTAATATATAGGTCAATGACTTCGTTAAAGCGTGGGGGCCTCACCACCACGTCATCCCTAATGTTTTCGCGGCTATAAATAGCAGCCGCCCCCCCGACTGCTAGGGAATCTCTCGTTCCTCCGGTCAGGGATGGAATCAGGATCTAAATGTGGGGGTTCAAAATTATTATAAGTAGTTTGACATGAGAGAAGTGTGTTTTCATTTGGGAAAATTCTAGCTACAGTCATCTACCCACCGGTTCACATACCTGAAATCTGAAAAAACGTGAGTTTTAATGCATTTCAGAGATATAGCACATACATTCTTTTTCGTATTATTGTCCATGCAAAAGACATGCAACGAGTATACAAAAGACATTTATTGTCCACTGTCCAAGGGGATGGCAACTGTGATATCCTAATCCACCACAGATTATGAAAAATACTTAGATTTAATTTTTTTTCCCATTTCTAGTTCGTTTCAATTTTTTTCGAGAAGTTCTATTGCCTCCCGATTTCTTCTTAGTCCAACTTCCATCTCAAATGCGCATGTACTGTACGTACACTAACTGATACTTTTTTTTATAATTTATTTTATATGTTTCATTTAATAGTGTTATATATACACACCAATAAAGTTTTAAATTATTAATCATATATACATTATTTTACACAAGATTACATATTGCAATATTTGCTCATGAATAATTATTATCATTTTTAACTCAAATTTCACGTACAGTACAAGATGTACAGCACGACACATACATTACTAATGTTATAATTAAAATTTTTATAAATTATATTATTAGTATTGTACGTCATGTACTGTACATCTTATACTATAATGTTGTGTAAAGAATAAAATGTGCACATCACATGTAAAATGTGTTGTTAGTACTGTACGTCTTGTATTGTACATCTCGTACTGTACGACTTGTATTGTAATGTTATATTGTATATTTTGTCCTTCAAAATGTGGTTGTTAGTACTGTGCTTTACGAGACGTATAGTACTACATGTATAATATTGATATAAACGATGATGATTCCCCTTTAAAGTGAAAATATATTTTTTAGTACGTCAGCATTTACAAATATAGTAGTACTAAAATACATGTCAAAAACTACAATATTAAACCCACTCATTTAAAATACAACACCCGCACGATAGGCCAGAACATTTAAAAATAGAGCGACACGATTGAGCTCTGATACTGTACGTCGGTGTTAGAGAAGGCTCGACGGAGAAAAATTGTAGCCGAATGTAGTGTACTAGCGTGCTTGTGGGGTGGAATGTGTTGGAGGAGAGAGGAGTTGTTAGAAAAGACTAAAATTAATTAAAATATGGAGAGAGAATGACTTTTCGGCTTCTGCGCCTAATTAATTCGATGGAGAATTGCTGGACAAAAAAAATAGCTACAACAGAGTTTTTTAATTCGCAATGTAGCGGGTGGGTGGGCGGGTGAGAATGTAGCTATGGGTAGCGTAACTCTTTATTTGCGACCACTCCTCACAGGGTTAAAATCTTCTGTGCCCGGGACAATGTGCCCAGTATATCCGAGCCGCACACTCCGCTATGGGGCCAACAAATCTATGGATGAGATGTTGTGGGTACAGAGGTGGGCATAGAGGTTGGATACATAAGATTTAGACCCCTCCTCACAAATGTGCCCAGCAAGCCGCTGCACCAAACCAGATTTTATGTTTATAATACGATATAAATATTATAGTGTTATTAATATATGTATATATATTGAATATTTTATTTTTTTCACGGGGGAGAATAGCACATGCAGAAGAAAAGCTAGCCCATGGACTTTGTTGATCGACCTTTTGCCTTCTCTTCGTGAAAAGCATGGTCAATCAAGGAGTGGATTTCCATTCCATGCAAGTCAATAATAGTTGACCGACATGCACAAAGACAAGTAATGGACTAGTGCACAAAAGCACTTGCATAAGCAGATTCAAGCAATCCATCCAGCGAGGTCAATTGACCAAACAAAGTAAAGTCAATCGACCTTGGGTCCATCGACCAAAATCCATCGACTGGACTGATGTAGAATGTCTGCAGTCATGTTTGAGAATGTATTTTCTATCTCTGTTGACTGTATTAATCTTGCGAGAAGTCCTTTCTACGGGATTAGCCCCACGACACGCATTTTTGTAATTTTATTACTTTATTTCATAGCGTGTATTAACCTTTTAATTTTTGTAATCATTTAATGCATGCAGTGTGAACAGATTATATCCATTTTAATCCTAGTTCGAGAGAAATTCTACGTTTAAGATTTGAATATCAACTAATTTTAGTTAATTCATGGAAGAGAATTCGAATGATAAGTCTTCAGAGCAGTTAATATGAGATCTGTAAGTAACGAGACATTGAGTTTATAGTGATATTTACTAATGCGACTCTTTCCAACCGAGAGGATGGAATTTGTAAAGCTGTAATTAATTTTGTATACAAGTCTAGATATGAAAAAAGAGAGCATATGTGAGTAGTGGTGGTGAAATCCAATTCTACCTTAATGTTTCCATCACTATTTATTAATTCAAACTCCATGTTTCTTATATCGATCAACTCAAATCTTTAGTTTTAAATATCAGTATTAATTTACTGAACAAAAATTAGTAAGTTTCCTAAATATGTTATCTTTTGAGATTCAATCCTCAACTATACTATAATAAGACACATCTGCTTATAGAGTGACATAAATGTACGTTTATTTCTGTAAAAACTAAGATTTATATACTTGATGAATTTGTAGTGCGACTAATTTCCACATCAATACTCCAACTTTTGTATCTGGTTATACTTCTGCATCTTCTTCTTCTGTTATGACTATTTTTGCTTCTGCTTCTGCATCTACTTCTGCATCTTCTTCACTACATGTAGATTAATGTTACCTCATATTAGGCTTGATTCTCTAGTTTGGATGAGGGCAAACTTTATGTACAAGACACACAAGAATCATTATATCCAAAATTAGGAAGGACTATATCATTATGAATATATCACTAAGATTCTTATTGATCATGATATCATCTATGACAAGTATGGTTGATCGAGTCATTCAAATAAGTCAAGTCAGTTATATAGTCCTTCTAGTACCACTACAACTGAGATAATCAACTTGTTCAGAAGTTTAAGCTCTCATTTAAAAGATGCAAATGTCCAAAATGATCCACTTTACATTAGAAAAATCTTCTTCGACATGGACCATAACTGTATTTGTAGGTGCTCATAGTCATGGCCTTATCAATCCTGACCATTTGCATTATTTACGACGTGATACTTCTATTGATGACATTTAGAGAAACTTAGTTTCTGTTGGTATGTAGGCCCATAGAGCCATCCCGAGGAATTGCATGGAGTCGGATATTAATTAATTAATTAATACAATTAGTTGGTTAAATAATTAATTCCAGAATATTTTAATTAATCTACGAGCATTTTAATTAATGTAGTCTTTCTATTTACACCTGGGTTTAGGAAACCTTGCTTCCTTTCGTCTCCTATTTAAAGGGGCGTGACGGCCGATATCTTTACAAGATATTGAGAAATACTTTTCAGTTTACACTCACGTACATAAACCCTAGCCGTCACCGGTCTTAGGAGAAAAAGGAGAGCATCACAACGTTGGCACATCATCGCACAGAGGCTACTCCTTCCTACCGGCTTAGGAAGCATGATTTGGAGTTCCATTCTATCCGTGTGGACGAAGTAGAGATGCAGATGCTGAGACGCCTGCGTTCAGAGGATGTCAAAGACCGTCCATACATGCTACGAGCGGCACACATCACCGCACGAAAGGAGCATCGTCGAATCTTCCCATGACGTGTTCTGAGGACGGGAGAGAAGTACCGTCCATGTAAGCCAGGAGTGTTTCACACCATTATGCAGCAGGACGTCTCCGGACTTGCTCCGAAACAAGGTATATCCCTCTAACACTCTTTCTAAATATGTTGTTGTCGATGAGATCCTATTGTGGGTTATGTGAAAACATATTTTATTTTGTTGCTTCTGCTACGAATGTTTCCTTTCATAAAACCCAATAGTGGTATCAGAGCAGCGTCATCTACATTGTATTTGGATTCATTTCGATATGATCAAATTGATGTATACTATTTTCTGTGATTTCATATGATGCCAACTTAAAATTATTAATGTGCATAACTAAACCTAATTCCACATACGTTGTAGGATTCTATTTTTGACATTTTGGATGGGGTCGACTATGGAAAGTATTGATTTTCCTAAGTTCATAGAAGTAAAATTTTATAGACCTTTCAAGGGATCTTCCCCTGAGACCCCGTGAGGGGTGACCTCCCCTCGACCCCACCCGTAGCGACATCCCAGCACAGGGGTGTTGTCCATATGTACCCCGCATAGTTTGTATGGGAATCAAAAATTTATTTATTGGGGAATGTCCTACATTAAAAGGACTGCAATTTTAATATGTATATATGTATATGTAAATATACCTATGATATCATACACATCACCTTTTAAATCTACTTTATGTGGTGAATGCATGCACGGTTATGGCCTAGAATCCCCTTTTGTAAATGTTGTGAATGAATGTGATTGTGAATGTTGTGGATATGTTTGTTTGTGAATGCTATGGATGCATAATGGTTGTATGTGGATATTTTGTATAAAGTATTCATCTTGCATGTCAGGCCTCATCTCTTATTTCAAAGTGTAACTAATTCTTTCTTTTTATATTTGTACTCATATGATGTAATAGAGATAGAATTAGTTTTAGTCTTTGCAAACTTGATGCAAGGAGGTCACTTGAAGATCCAACTCCAAGGAGCGTCCATGGAGAAGTACCATGAAGATCCAATTCCAAGAATAAAATTTAAGATCCAACTCCAAGGAGCATCCATGGAGAAGCAACACGAAGATCCAACACTAAGAAGCAACCTGAAGATCTAACTCCAAGGAGCATCCATGGAGAAGCAACTTGAAGTTACAACCTCACGGAGCCTCCATGAAGTTGTTCATTGTAATGTTGATCCTTAAAGGTTGATTCACATGTGTTGTTGCATGAGATGCATAATACCTTAGGTGGACTGTAATCCTTTGTGGCTCCAAAGGATTACAATAGTATGGCCACAATCGATGTTTTTGTATTTGTGATTGCATATCTATCATTTGTGGTTGTGGATATAGTAGTATATGATACGTACTATAAGTATGTGGTGTTTGGATATGTATATGTATTAATAAAACCCCTCAATTAATGATATTAAGTTTTAGTTTCCTTCCATAAAGCAACACACATGAAAATCTTGATCGACTATGTGTGCACACACCTCCGCGTGGTACACTGTCTATCTTGTGGAAGTATGATGGTGGGTGTGTGGGTATGCCTCTTCAGGGTGCAAACTCATCATGTTGGCTTATGGGTTGGACTTAACTAGAGAACCTGAATAGGATCAAGTACCTAGAGGAACATAAATGCATCATGGCTAGGAGTTGTGCATGATCATCTATCCAAGAGTTGCATATGATGCAATTGTAAAAAATTGCCTACCTTAGTATTTGGTCTTTGACGTAGTGTTGTTTGGGCATTGATCCAATTATTTTGGATTTTGGCTCACTATAAGGTTATACGCTGCAATCTTTCGGGTTGATAGTGAGGGCTATCAATTTGAATAAAATAGTAGGAGCATAATTAATTAAAGGCCTAATTAATCTCATTTATCAAATCTATACAAGTCAGAATGTTTTGGACTAAATGCAAACTTTTTCTTTTATAGAAATCAAATGGCAAACAACACACACACATTCTCGTCATGATCGGTCCTTGAGAAGGACAAACTTAGCAGAACCAACTATCAAAACTGGTTTAGGACGCTGAGAATTGTTCTCACGCAGGAGTGTAAGCTTTATGTCCTTGAAACACCAGAGCCAGCCGAACTCGCCTCAAATGCGTCTAAGTCTGAAAAGGATGCTTACAAGAAGCACCTTCGTGACACCATGGATGTCAAGTGCTTGATGTTGTTCTCAATGAACTATGAGTTATAAGAACAACATGAGAAGATGAATGTCATGGAGATGGTAACACATCTCAAGAACATGTATCATCATCAAGCAAGATAGGAGAGATATGATGTCTCCAAGGCTTTATTCAGAAGCAAGATGAAAGAGGGAGACTTAGTTGGCACCCATATACTCACTTTGATTGGGTATGTAGAAAGCCTATCCAAGTTGAGATTTCCCCTAGGTCAAGAGTTGGAAACTAATTTGATTCTATAATCATTGCCTGAATCATATAGTCATTTTGTCATGAACTACAATACAAACAATCTTGACAAGTCATTGTCAGAATTGTTGGGCATGTTGAGGACAACTGAAGCATAGATGAAGAAAGACAAGCCCAAGTTTGTGATGATGATTAATAGGACAAAGGGAAAGTCAAAAGTCAAAGGCAAGGCTAAGAAAGGTTCTAAATCTGAGCATAAGCCAAAGTCATTTGTGCTCAAAGCTAAAGGTGGGATCTCTAAAGAAGGCAGTTGTCACCATTGTCACCAGGATGGACATTTGAAAAGAAATTGTCCTCTTTACTTGGAGGAACTAAGGAAGAAGAAGTAGGGGATAGAGATCTCCACTTCAGGTGTATACCCTATTGAGATAAACTTAAATACTTCTTCATCATGGGTATTAGATATCAGATGTAGATCTCACATATGTTCAAATATGCAGGATCTGATAAAAAGTAAGCCTTTACAAAAGGGCCAAGTCGAGCTGTGGGTCGCTAATGGAGAAATAGTTTCTTCCACTACAGTTGGAGTTATTAGTTTATCTTTGCCTATGTGCCTTGTAATAGAATTAGATAATTGTTATTATGTACCTTCCATTAATAGAAATATTATTTCTATATCTTGTATTGACAAGAGTGGATTTGAATTTCACATTAAGAATGGAATGATTTCTATTTCTAAAGATGAGATCTTTTATGGAAATGCCCCTATGTCTTATGGTATCTACTTGTTAGAACTTGAGAGTAGCATATAAAATGTAAATATCAAAAGGATAAAACTTGAAAACTCAAATAGAACATACTTATGGCATTGTCGTCTTGGGCACATAAATAGGAAGTGCATATCTAGACTCAAAAAGGATGGTTATCTAGACTCTTCTGATTTTGAATCATTAGAGACATGTGAGGCTTGTTTATTAGGCAAGATGACCAAGACTCCTTTCATTGGATATAGTAAGAGAGCCAATGATTTGCTAAGGCTCATACATACTGATGTATGTGGACCTTTTAGATAAAATGCTAGAGGAGGCTATCAATACTTTATTACCTTCACTGATGACCTCGGTAGATATGTCTATGTATATCTTATGAAACACAAGTCATAAACTCTTGAAATGTTCAAGACTTTCATGAATGAAGTAGAGAAGCAACTTGGTAAGAGTATTAAAACACTCCGTTCAGATTGAGATGGAGAATGCTTAAGCTAAGAGTTTGAGGACCTTTTGAGAGACCATGGCATTGTATCACAATGGACTCCACCTGGTACACCACGACATAATGGTGTGTCAGAAAGAAGGAATGATACAATTATTAGACATGGTATGATCAATGAGGAGTTCAGTCGAACTTCCAATATCATTCTAGGGATATTCTCTTGAAACTGTAGCGTTTACACTTAACCGTGTACCTTCCAAATTGGTTTAAAGGGAACCATATGAGATATGGAATGGGAATCATCCCAATTTGTCTATGTTAAAGATTTAGGGATGTGAAGCTTATGTTAGGAAACAATTTCCTGAAAAGCTTGGACCTAAATCTAAAAAATGCTATTTTGTTAGATACCCCAAGGTAACTCGGGGATGCTACTTCTACACACCAACTAACAACAAAGTGTTTGTTGCTCGACTGTTGTATTTCTTGAAAAGGAATTTATTTCCAAAGGAATCATTGGGAGGAATGTAGAGCTTGAAGAAGTTCAAGATCAACAAGAAAGTAGAGAACCTGAGGTGGTACATAAGGAATAGGAAGACTCACAAACTATTATGGAATTTCAAGTTCCAAATGTAACACAGGAACCTTATAGGTCTAGTAGGACATGACTTGAGCCTAAGAGTTTTGGATTTCTCATGACTCAAAACTATAAGGATCCTAACCTCCGTTTAGGTCTTATCCTATTTGCTTTGCTTAACCCTGGTGTTTAGTTGCTTGCTAATCACCTTTAGTGGTGATTAGGGTTTGTTTGTGCTTTGTTGAGAGCTGGAGGTGCTACTTGCAAATAACCCAAGATTAGGGTTTGTGGGCAAGATGTCACCTTGAGAAGTGTTATTTTCTCTCTTTGCTTCATCTAGTGTTGAGAGGAAGGGTTGGGCTCATTGCTTGAGTTGCCTTGGGCTTGGATGAGCCTTGTTGGGCCTTTTTGTGCCTTGCTTTACCTTGTTGGACCTTGTGTCGGCCATAGGAGTGTCGGCCATGGTTGTGTCGGCCATGGGTGTGTCACCCAGGGAGGTGTGTCAGGCATGGAGCTAGGGTGTATCGCCCATGGACCTCTTTGACCTCATTTGTGTCACCACTAGTGGACACTTGGTGCTTGATGCTTGCATGTGGCAATGGCCTTGGACATGTATTTAAGGCAAGTTAGAGAGGTGGCATTGCCCATGGACAAGTGTCCCTAGGTGGGCGAAACCTTGCTTTGTCTTACCTTGGTTTCTCCTCCATCCTCTCCTATATATGTGTTCTCTTTCTCTTGCTAAGGATCCCTTTAGTTCCTTAGTTTCCCCTTCCCTTTGGTTGCACGATACCTCTTCCTGTGCAAGCTTGGTGGCCGATCCTTATCTTAGAGTCTTCTTCTTCTTCCTCTTGAGGCGGCCGAAGGTGTAGCTTGGTGCTAGGAGCTTGGAGCTTGCTTAAGGCGGGTTAGATAACTCCTAACCCTAATCCTAATACCTTCTTCTATGTTCTTGTATGTTTTCTTATGATCATAATCGGCCATGTATGTTGCTAGTTAAGTTTCTTGCTTAGTTGTACCCTAGTTGGCCGAACCATGGCTTAGGGTTTCCTTGTTGAGCAACACTCCTTTCCCCCCTTGGTCTAGAGAAGTGATCTTGAGCTCTAGTGATATGAGCAACACCCCTCTCTCGTTTAAGTTGAGAGGTGAGCTTGTGTTCTACTTGCTTGAGAAACACCCTTCTCTCACCATGGATTCGAGAGGTGAGCTTTTTGGTAGATGTAGATCTATGTTAAGGTTGATCCTTGTGGTTGCCCGAGTTGTGATAGAGGTTGTGCAAGACCCTTCTCTCTTGGTTGTTGAGAGGTGAGCCGATCTTCTTGATCAATATAGGGCTTGGTGCCCTTGTGCTTGAGGTTGATGATGATCTTGTTGGGTTGTATCTTGCACGGTATGGCTTGGGGATGGTGTTTCCCGATACCCTCTCTTGATCTAGAGTTTTGGGTTGAGATGATGAGGTTGTGTTGGGCGATACACCTTGGTCTTTGCCTTGTGTGTTGGCTGATAGGATGAGGCTAGCTTGGTTGGACGATAGGCCTTCCTTTGCTGCCCGTTTGAGTTGTACCCTTGGCCGTTGTGCCTAGATGAGTTTGGTTGTTGGTCGATACCTTTGTGTGGTGGGCGTTACGCCCTGTTGAGTGCCCTACCCGACACACCTAGCTAGGGTAGTGGCTTGGTTCCCGATAGACCTTGAATGTTATGGAGCTCAGTAGGCTAGCCTTGTGTTGGGCGTCATGGTTTTGTGGTGATGCCCGATGTAGTGGCACATGGTAACCCTAACCCGACACCCATGGATGCACGATACACATGGATGCATGACATATATGGTTACATGATACACCCCTTGAGGTGGTAGCCCGACATTCCTGCTTTTTCTTGGCCGATATGGGGCTAGAATGCTTGGGCGACATGAGGGTAGACCCTGCCCGATACCACTTCTAGTGAGGGTGCCCTGTCCATCACACTTCTTATGAGGGTAGTGGGTACTTCTAGTGAGGGTCATGTTCCACCCGGGAACCCATCTATAGTTCTTTTTCATGCAAGCATATTCTTGTTGTTAAGAACTATGGTTTATGGGTTGTGAATCTTTGACATGTTTGATAATAGTAAAGTGGTTGATATAGTAGAACACACATATGTAAGCATGACATATCTGAAACTCTTATGACATGATATTACATGTGTTTATGATCATATTGAATCATGTATCTATAAGGATGAGTAAATTACAAGTTTGGAAGTATATGAGCTGCTTCACATGATGATGTGACCCATGTCTATGGTCACATGTTTGAGACATGAATGATAAAGTGTATAATCACCAATGCTGCCCTATATTTGCTAATATGATCCTTTTGTTAATCCATGATGGCTTCAGTTATCTCTATAATTGTGTATACTAACCATGCAGGTGTTTCATGCGGATGCATAGCTAGGTAAAGGGCTATGAGGTATATATGTTTGAATAACACTGCATTGATGGTCACTCTTGTTGATGAGATAACTTGCATCACCAATATGAGGTGTTTGGGTCTGAGGATCTGAGTTTGGCTAAATTGCCTAGTTGAGGTGTTATCCTCTGATGATGAGATCTGGGATTGTTATCCCCAATGACGAGAATGCCTTATGAGGCAGTGGTTTCATGTGATGAGGGATTGAGATCCCATGATATTGTGATGGTGGTAACAATAATGTAGCTTAATGTTATATATGTGTTACAGCTTGTTTGCCTTAACAATATGCTTAAAAATATACTAACTAATTACAGTGGAGCATATCATGTAGTTTGCCCTGGCCATAGATCCATCATCGTCAGTAGTTGGTGATGGTGAAACAGGTTCTTCTGCGGGTTAACCTGGAAGCCCATATTATTGAATATGTGTGGTTTCTCCTAGCCGAAAATGAGGAGGTAAGAGTGCAACTTCGGTTGTAGACTCCAGAGTGCGGTTTCAGGCCCGTAGCTTGATATGTTAAGAGCATGGTGAACAGGCCCATGGCTCAAGATGTGTGATATGGGAGCATGAATGCGTTCATGGCTAAGAGTACGGTGATCATGCCCCTGGCTCAGTTTCACTAGCGCCGATACCTGTACCAAGGTGGGCTAGGCAGAGGGTAGCCTGACCCTGTGGCTGAGGCCACTTAAGCATGAGACTGCGATTCTACTTGTTTTGCACTCGTGCACTGACCACGAGGTGGGAGGTCATGGAGTCTGGCTCTTCCATTGACCTTGTATGGCACCAGCTTGGGTTTCGCAATCAAAAGTTGGATTTGAGCGGTACGGCTCACTTCCTCAGGGCATAATAATACGTAATCCAGTCGAATAGTATTTATTGCTTAAGGCAAAACATGGAACATTGATTGAGGCCTTGCTTATGTAGTTGATCTTGTTATACAGTGTAGTTACTTATATGTTCCTTATGTTATGTGGTAAGATCTTATAAATCTTATCTTGTCAATCATGTTCCATAAAGAAATACATGGTTATATGTATTCCGTACATACTGGTAAGCTTGATAGTATAAATAACCTTGCTCTATAGACTGCTCTTATTCTACGTTTTATCAGTTATCTACTGCTGTTGCTTTAATCTTTCTAAAGTTTTATGGTTTTGGTGGGGAGTTATGTTTCTCGCTGGGACTGTGTGTCTCACCCCGTTGGTTTACAACATTTTTAGGTGTTCGCATTAGACGTGGTGGTGGTCGTGGGGTTGCGGCCGAGAAGCAAGAAGAGGAGTAGTAGAAGGAAAGAGATGGATATGTTGCTGTTTTGGTTGTTTTGTAGTAGAGTCTTAGAGTCATCCCTGTACTCTCAGGTCCTTGAAGACATTTTGACGTTGTTTTACGATGTATAACTGATGGAGCTTTATTTATCCTGTTGATGGCCGGATGTGGCCCGTTATGTATATATAAATAGGTGATGAACTCATGTAATGACAAGACAACTGATCTTCTAAGTTGTGAACACGTATCAAGACTTGTAAATGTTTATATAACCTATTTTATTGCAGGATGAGGATCCGAATGTAATAGTTTCTTGGTTTATCTGTTTCTCGAAATCGGTTTTAATTACCCCGTGTTTTTTATAATAAGTGGTTTATGGTGTTTTCCGCACGTTTTCGCGTGGCACCTCATTGTCTGTGTGATAGAGGGATGTGTCACCATAAGTTTTTGGTATCAGAGCCCTAGGTATGCTGAGTCTACATGGATCTAGGACTAGGTTGTGTCTGTTCTTGTGAGTTTTCTAGATTTTCTTACAATCATCTTCTGCCCTCAGTGGAAGAAAAAGCCAAGATGTCTGGAAACTATGAAGAACATGCTGCCGAGAGCAGCGATGCTACATCAGTTGATGGAGCTGAAGGGCAGGCACATGGAGATTGGGTGCCTGAGGTCCCCCAACTTGACCCAGCCATTCTCGAAAATCCTGCCTACCAACAGCTTATGGGGCAGATGATGGCTATGATGAATCTCATGGTAGAGAGATTGCCAGTGCCTCCACCGAGAGCACATGCTCCCCATAGTGAAACATCGGGTATTGGGAAGACCTTTGAGCGGCTTCGCCGAGTCGGAGCTTTGGACTATGCTGGTGGCTGACAAGTCTTGAGAAGGCTTTCCAGATCCTCGACATCCCCGAAGCAGACAAAGTCAAGCATGTTGTCTACCTTCTGAAGGGTAGTGCTGGCCACTGGTGGGCCATCGAGGAGGAGAAGCGACCTGGTGAGGTGATCGGTTGGGAGGTTTTCCAGTGCGAGTTTGTCAACAGATACTTTCTGAAGATGTATCTGGATGAGAAGATCAACCAGTTTGAGTGCCTGCGCTAAGGAACGATGATCATCACTGAGTATGAAGCCAAGTTTATGGACCTGTTAAGGTTTTGTCCTCACATGGCAGCGACAAATGACGACCGGATCAGACGTTTTGAGAAAGGCCTGAGTGCTGAGTTGACAACACCTGCTTCTACGTTGGAGAAATGAGAGTGGTTTGCCATGTTTGTGGAATATGTCCAGAGGATTGAACGATCAGTTAGGGAGAAGAGATCCAGGGACAGAGGTTTGGTGGCTTCAAGAAGCCAAGGTTTTCAGCACCTTCTGGGTTAAGAGGTTCCAGTGCACCATCGCAGTTGTCTCTGAGTAAGTGAAGATGATATATTTCTTCACCGTCAAAGGCACATAGTACAGCTTCTGTAGTCATAACAGGGCCGTCTGGGCCACAACAGCAAGACCAGTCATGCCATCTTTGTGGTCAGGTCGGGCATTGAAGGTCAAACTGGCCAAGGAAAGATATTGATGTGACAAAACAACTGAGGCAGAATCAACAAGGGGAAGATAGACAACAAACCAATAGTAGCAGAGGGCGAGGACGCGGTCAAGCATCACAAGAAGGATCGTCTGCTCAGGGAAGCAGAGGACATGGACAGCAAGAAACAACTCGATTCTATGCTATGAGTCAGCCAGAGGCGATAGTCAACCCACGAGTAGTGGCAGGTCAGATGGAGTTATTTCATTCTGATTTGTCTTCTTCTTGCTTTATATCTGTTCTGGTTGACCTGGGTGCTACACACTCTTTTATCGCACATTCTATGCTTGATAACTGTATGTTACCTGTTAGCTGTAAGAAATATAGCTTGTTGTTAGAAACCCCTCTTGACAGTTCGTCGATGCTTCGAGAGGAGTGCCCATCTTATGTCTTATCTTTTTCAGGACACAGTATACAAGTGGATCTTATACCACTTGATATGCATGGATTCGATGTGATCCTTGGGATGGATACCTTAGAGAAGTATAAGGTTGTGTTGGACTGTGGTTCCAAGCAGGCAGTGTTTGATGTTTGTGGAGAGAAGTGGATCTTCCAAGGGGATAGGAAGATTCTTCCGATGTGTCTAGTGTCAGTGATGGTGGTAGAAAAGCTGTTGCTGCAAGGTTGTAAGGCGTTCTTAGCTCACGTTGTGGATACCAAGGTAAAGGGTCCTAGCCTTGAGGAGGTGACGGTTGTCTGAGAGTTTGCGAATGTGTTTCATGATGAGTTTCCTGATGTTCCTCCACCTCGAGAGATTGATTTCGAGATCAATCTGGTTCCAGGAACACAGCCAGTTGCAAAGACACCATACATGATGGCTCCAGTAGAGATGGCAGAGCTAAAGAGGCAGTTGCAAGAATTGTTGGAGAAAGGTTTCATCTGACCAAGAACGTCGCCTTGGGGTGCTCCAGTCTTGTTCGTTAAGAAAAAGGACGGATCGATACGACTATGCATAGACTACCGACAGCTGAACAAAGTCACGATCAAGAACAAGTACCCATTGCTGAGGATAGATGATCTATTCGATCAGTTGTGTGGTGCTATAGTGTTTTCAAAGATCGATCTACGGTCTGGATATCATCAATTGAGGATTAAGGTGGATGACATACCAAAGTCAACTTTTAAGACGAGGTATGGTCACTTTGAGTTTGTGGTTATGCCGTTTGGGCTAACCAATGCGCTTGCTGCTTTCATGGATTTGATGAACATGGTGTTCCATTTGTTTCTAGATCAGTTTGTTGTAGTCTTTATAGATGACATCTTGATCTACAGTCAGGACCGTCAGGAGCATGAACAACATCTTTGACATGCATTGACTCTCCTTCGCCAACACCAGTAGTATGCCAAGTTTGGTAAGTGTGATTTATGGTTGAAAGAAGTAACTTTCTTGGGTCATGTGATATCTGTAGAAGGAGTTAAAGTGGACCCAAAGAAGGTGGAGTCCGTTGTAGAATGGGAACAGCCGAAGACGCCGACTAAAGTTCACAGTTTTCTGGGTTTAGCAGGATACTACAGGAGGTTTATCAAGGACTTCAGTGTGATCGTGTTGCCAATGACAAAGTTGACTAGAAAGGATGTACCTTTTGTCTGGAATGATCGTTGCCAGGAAGCTTTCCAAAGTTTGAAGGAGAAGCTGACTAGTGCTCCAGTGCTAGTGCTGCCAGAGCCTGGGAAGGGCTATGTTGTTTTCTGCGATGCTTCCAAGAAGGGCTTAGGATGCGTGCTGATGCAGGAAGACCATGTGGTTTCTTTTGCTTCGTGACAGCTTAAGAAACATGAGGAGAACTATCCGACTCATGACTTGGATTTGGCAACGGTGGTTCATGCGTTAAATATTTGGAGACACTATCTTTATGGGGAAGTGTGTCAAATCTTTACAGACCATAAGAATTTGAAGTACATCTTCTCACAGAATGAGCTAAACATGCGAAAGTGTCGTTGGATGGAGCTAATCAATGATTATGACTGCACCATCGAGTATCACCCTGGTAAGGCGAATGTGGTAGCTAATGCGCTTAGCCGAAAGTCTTCTTCTCTTCCTACAAAGAAGGCACAGTTGAGTTCCTTGGTATGCCATAGACGGGATATGTTTGTTTCCTTACGGAAGATGAATGTGCAGATGGAAGTTTCCTTTTTAGTAGGACTTTTGGCACAAATGCAAGTCAAGTCTACGCTGAGACAACAGATCAAAGACGCACAACAAATAGATAATACAGTGCAGTTGATCAGGTCAGATCTCGGCAGCGAAAGGCGTGATGGGTTCCATGAATCCGAAGATGGACTAGTTTTCTATCATGACAGAATGGTGGTCCCCGATGCTGATGATCTGAGGAAGCTAGTACTCGAGGAAGCACACACATCGATGTATGCTATGCATCCAGGAGTCACTAAGATGTATCACAATCTGAAAGACCTATATTGGTGGCCTGGCTTGAAGAAAGATGTAGTCGAGTTTGTGGCTAGATGTGTGGTATGCCAGCAAGTCAAGGATGAGCATCAGAAGCTGGAAGGTACGTTACAACCCCTGCCAATACCACAGTGGAAATGGGATCACATAACCATGGATTTCGTAGTTGGTCTGCCTAGGACAACTAAGAATCATGATTCCATTTGGGTGATAGTGGATAGATTGACGAAGTCTACCCATTTCATACCTGTAAAGACAACGTATACAACCGAGAAGCTCGCTCAAGTATATGTAGATGAGATAGTACGTTTTCATGGCGTACCAACAATGATAGTTTCCGAAAGAGGTCCTCAGTTCACGAGTCATTTCTGGGAATAGTTGCACAAAGCGTTGGGAACACGATTAAGGTTTAACACCGCTTTTCACCCGCAAACAGATGGACAGTCTGAAAGGACTATTCAGACTTTGGAGGATCTTCTTCGGGCTTGTGTTTTACAATTTCTAGGCAGTTGGAATGTACACCTCAGTTTGATCGAGTTTGCCTACAACAATAGTTACCAGTGGAGCATTGACATGGCTCCTTATGAAGCCTTATATGGCAGGAAGTGCAGATCTCCTTTATGTTGGTATGAGTCTAGTGAGTATTAACTTTTGGGTCCTAAGTTAGTACAACAGACAATAGAAAAGATCAAGGTGATACAGAAAAAGCTGAAAGCAGCACAAGACAGACATAAGTCTTATGCAGACAATCGCCGACGACCTTTAGAGTTCCAAGTGGGAAATAAAGTGTATCTCAAGGTCTCACCATGGAAAGGCGTGCTGAGGTTTGGCAGGAAAGGTAAGCTAGCACCCATGTATATGGGGCCATACCTGGTCATAACACGTGTTAGCAAGGTAGCTTACAAGTTAGAGTTGTCTCCAGAGTTGCACAGGTTGCATCTAGTGTTCCACGTCAACATGCTGAAGAAAAGTCACCCAGTTACAGGGATAGTGATACAACTAGTCAAGGTTGAGCTTGATGAAGATGTGACCTATGAGGAAGTTCATGTGATGATCCTTGATAAAAGAGTAAAGAAGTTGAAGAGGAAAGACCTGGTTCTGGTAAAGGTTCTTTGGCATTATCGTGGCGTTGAGGAAGCCACGTGGGAGCTTGAGGAAGAGATGTGGAGGAAGTATCCCTACCTTTTCTCTTCGGATTTTGAGGACGAAATCCCTTTGTAGATGGCTATAGCTTGTAAGGACCCTGACCTCCGTTTAGGGCTTATCCTGTTTGCTTTGCTTAACCTTGGTGTTTAGTTGCTTGCTAATCACCTTTAGTGGTGATTAGGGTTTGTTTTTGCTTTGTTGAGAGCTGGAGGTGCTACTTGAAAATAACCCAAGATTAGGGTTTGTGGGCAAGATGTCACCTTGAGAAGTTTTCTTCTCTCTCATTGCTTCCTCTAGTGCTGAGAGGAAGGGTTGGGCTCATTGCTTGAGCTGCCTTGGGCTTGGATGAACCTTGTTGGGCCTTATTGTGCCTTGCTTGACCTTGTTGGACCTTGTGTCGGCCATAGGAGTGCCGTCCATGGTTGTGTCGGCCATGGGTGTGTCACCCAGGGAGGTGTGTCGGGCATGGATCTAGGGTGTATCGTCCATGGACTTCTTTGACCTCATTTGTGTCACCACTAGTGGAAACTTGGTGCTTGATGCTTGCATGTGGCAATGGCCTTGGACATGTGTTTAAGGCAAATTACAAAGGTGGCATTGCCCATGGACAAGTGTCCCTAGGTGGGAGACACCTTGCCTTGTCTTACCTTGGTTTCTCCTCCATCCTCTCCTATATATGTGTTCCCTTTCTCTTGATAAGGATCCCTTTAGTTCCTTAGTTTCCCCTTCCCTTTGGTTGCATGATACCTCTTCCTTTGTAAGCTTGGTGGCCGATCCTTATCTTGGAGTCTTCTTCTTCTTCCTCTTGAGGTGGCCGAAGGTGTATCTTGGTGCTAGGAGCTTGGAGCTTTCTTAAGGCGGGTTACATAACTCCTAACCCTAATCCTATTACCTTCTTCTATGTTCTTGTATGTTTTATTATGATCATAATCGGCCATGTATATTGCTAGTTAAGTTTCTTGCTTAGTTGTACCCTAGTTGGTCGAACCATGGCTTAGGGTTTCCTTGTTGAGCAACACTCCTTTCCCTCCTTGGTCTAGAGAAGTGAGCTTGAGCTCTAGTGATATGAGAAACACCCCTCTCTCGTTTAAGTTGAGAGGTGAGCTTGTGTTCTAGTTGCTTGAGCAACACCCTTCTCTCACCATGGATTCGAGAGGTGAGATTTTTGGTAGATGTAGATCTATGTTAAGGTTGATCCTTGTGGTTTCCCGAGTTGTGAGAAGGGTTGTGCAAGACCCCTCTCTCTTGGTTGTTGAGAGGTGAGCCGATCTTCTTGATCAATCTAGGGTTTGGTGCCCTTGTACTTGAGGTTGATGATGATCTTGTTGGGTTGTATCTTGCACGGTATGGATTGGGGATGGTGTTGCCCAATACCCCCTCTTGATCTAGAGTTTTGGGTTGAGATGATGAGGTTGTGTTGGGCGATACACCTTGGTCTTTGCCTTGTGTGTTGTCCGATAGGATGAGGCTAGCTTGGTTGGATGATAGGCCTTCCTTTGCTGCCCGTTTGAGTTGTACCCTTGGCCGTTGTGCCTAGATGAGTTTGGTTGTTGGTCGATACCTTTGTGTGTTGGGTGTTACACCCTGTTGAGTGCCCTGCCCGACACACCTAGCTAGGGTAGTGGCTTGGTGCCCGATAGACCTTGAACGTTATGGATCTCAGTAGGTTATCCTTGTGTTGGGAGTCATGGTTTGGTGGTGATGCCCGGTGTAGTGACACATGGTAACCCTAACCCGACACCCATGGATGCACGATACACATGGATGCACGACATATATGGTTACATGATACACCCCTTGAGGTGGTAGCCCAACATTCTTGCTTTAGCTTGGCCTTTATGTGGCTAGAATGCTTGGGCGACATGAGGGTAGACCCTACCTGATACCACTTCTAGTGAGGGTTCCCTTCCCGTCACACTTCTTGTGAGGGTAGTGGGTACTTCTAGTGAGGGTCATGTTCCACCCGGGAACCCATCTATAGTTCTTTTTCATGCAAGCATATTCTTGTTGTTAAGAACTATGGTTTATGGGTTGTGAATCTTTGACATGTTTGCTAATAGTAAAGTGGTTGATATAGTAGAACGCACATATGTAAGCATGACATATCTGAAACTCTTATGACATGATATTACATGTGTTTATGGTCATCTTGAATCATGTATCTATAAGGATGAGTAAATGACAAGTTTGGAAGTATATGAGCTGCTTCACATGATGATGTGGCCCATGTCTATGGTCACAGGTTTGAGGCATGAATGATAAAGTGTATAATCACCAATGCTGCCCTATATTTGCTAATATGATCCTTATGTTAATCCATGATGGCTTGAGTTATCTCTATAATTGTGTATACTAACCATGTAGGTGTTTCATGCGGATGCATAGCTAGGTAAAGGGATATGAGGTATATATGTTTGAATAACACTACATTGATGGTCACTCTTGTTGATGAGATAACTTGCATCACCAATATGAGGTGTTTGGGTCTGAGGACCTGAGTTTGGCTAAAGTGCCTAGTTGAGGTGTTATCCTCTGATGATGAGATCTGGGATTGTTATCCCCAATGACGAGAATGCCTTATGAGGCAGTGGTTTCGTGTGATGAGGGATTGAGATCCCATGATATTTTGATGGTGGTAACAATAATGTAGCTTAATGTTATATATGTGTTACAACTTGTTTGCCTCAACAATCTGCTTAAAAATATACTAACTAATTACAGTGGAACATATCATGTAGTTTTCCCTGGCCATAGATCCATCATCGTCAGTAGCTGGTGATGGTGAAACAGGTTCTCCTATGGGTTAACCTGGAAGCGCATATTATTGAATATGTGTGGTTTCTCCTAGCCGAAAATGAGGAGGTAAGAGTGCAACTTCAGTTGTAGACTCCAGAGTGCGGTTTTAGGCCCGTAGCTTGATATGTTAAGAGCATGGTGAACATGCCCATGGCTCAGGATGTGTGATATGGGAGCATGAATGCATTCATGGCTCAGAGCACGGTGATCTTGCCTGTGGCTCAGTTTCACTAGAACTGATACCTGTACCAAGGTGGGCTAGGAAGAGGGTAGCCTGACCCTGTGGCTGAGGCCACTTAAGCATGAGACTGCGGTCCTACTTGTTTTGCACTCGTGCACTGACCACAAGGTGGGAGGTCATGGAGTCTGGCTCTTCCATTGACCTTGTATGGCACCAGCTTGGGTTTCGCAACCGAAGGTTGGATTTGAGCGGTACGGCTCACTTCATCAGGGAATAATAATACATAATCCAACTGAATAGTATTTATTGCTTAAGGCAAAACACGGAACATTGATTGAGGCCTTGCTTATGTAGTTGATCGTGTTATACGTTGCAGTTACTTATACATTCCTTATGTTATGTGGTAAGATCTTATAAATCTTATCTTGTCAATCATGTTCCATAAAGAAATACTTCGTTATATGTCTTCCGTACATACTGGTAAGCTTGATAGTATAAATAACCTTGCTCTATAGACTTCTCTTATTCTACGCTTTATCAGTTATCTGCTGTTGTTGCTTTAATCTTTCTAAAGTCTTATGGTTTCGGCGGGGAGTTATGTTTCTTGCTGGGACTGTGTGTCTCACCCTGTTGGTTTACAACCTTTTTAGGTGTTCGCATTAGACGTGGTGGTGGTCGTGGGGTTGTGGCTGAGCAGCAAGAAGAGGAGCAGTAGAAGGCAAGAGATGGATATGTTGCTATTTTAGTTGTTTTGTAGTAGAGTCTTAGAGCCATCCCTGTACTCTCAGGTCCTTGGAGACATTTTGACATTGTTTTACGATGTATAACTGATGAAGCTTGGTTTATCCTGCTGCTGGTCGGATGTCGCCCGTTATGTATATATAAACAGGTGATGAACTCATGTAATGACAAGATAGCTTATCTTCTAAGCTGTGAACCCGTATCAAGACTTGTAAATGTTTATATAACCTATTTTCTTGCATGAGGAGGATCCGAATGTAATAGTTTCTTGGTTTATCTGTTTCTCGAAATCGGTTTTAATTACCCCATGTTTTTTATAATAAGTGGTTTATGGTGTTTTCCACACATTTTCGTGTGGCAACTCGTTGTCTGTGTGATAGCGGGATGTGTCGCCACAAAGACAGTGATGAATTAGGTATAGAAGATGAGCCAACTTCCTATCTAGAAGCTACTAAGGGACCAGAATATGAGAAATGTCTCAAAATCATGAGATCTAAGATGGAATCCATGTACACCAACAAGGTATGGACCTTGGTGGATCCACCCAAAGGGGTAAAACCCATAGGGTGTAAGTGGGTCTTCAAGAAGAAGACCGACATGGATGGAAATGTTCAAACCTATAAAGGTAGATTGGTTGTGAAAGGATTATGTCAAATTCAAGGTGTTGATTATGACGAGACCTTCTCACCAGTTGCCATGGTTAAATCCATCAGGGTCATGCTAGCCATTGCAGCTTATCATGACTATGAGATTTGGTAGATGGATGTTAAAATGACATTCCTTAACAGGAATATACTCGAGGATGTGTACATGACACAACTTGAGGGTTTTATCAATATGAAAGAAGCCAATAAAGTATGTAAGCTACAAAGGTCAATCTATTGATTGAAGCAAGCATCTCGGAGTTGTAATCTATGTTTTGACGATGTCGTCAAAAAGTTTGGCTTTAGTCAAAATGAAGATGAACCTTGTGTTTATAAAAAGGTTATGGGAGAACAGTCGTGTTTCTCATATTGTATGTAGATGACATACTATTGATGGGAAATGACATCCCTACCCTTCAAATAGTAAAAGGTTGTCTAGGGAAGACATTCTCTATGAAGGATTTAGGTGAAGCATCCTATATACTAGGAATCAAGATCTATAGAGATAGATCTAGAAGGCTTCTAGGAATAAGCTAGAGTACATACATTGACATGGTGCTAAAGTGGTTTAGCATGGAGGGTTCTAAGAGAGGTAACTTGCCCATGTCCCATGGGGTTACGATCTCTAAAGCCTAATGTCCTAGTTCATGTGATGAGCGGGCGTGCATGAGTAAGATTCCATATGCATCAACAATTGGATCTATCATGTACGTGATGTTATGTACTCGTCCTGATGTGTCGTATGCTTTGAGCATGACGAGCCAATATCAGTCAGATACAAGTAAATGTCACTAGATATCCGTAAATAACATCCTAAAGTACTTGAGAAGGACTAAGGATCAATTCTTGGTATACGGTGGTGAGGAAGAGCTCATGGTAAATGGTTACATTGATGCTAGCTTCCAAACTAACAAAGATGACTATAGATCGCAATCTGAATTTGTGTTTTGCCTAAACAATGGAGCTATGAGCTGGAAGAGTTCCAAGCAAGATATGGTTGTGGATTGTACAATAGAGGCTAAATATATTGCCACATCTAATGCTGCAAAGGAAGTGGTGTGGATAAAGAAGTTAACTTCTAAACTTGGAGTGGTAACAAGCACTAGTGATGCAATTGAGTTGTTTTGCGACAACAACAGAGCAATTGCATAGGCTAAAGAACTAAGATCACACTAACATTCCAAACATATTATACATGATTCCATCTTATACGAGAGATCGTACATCTAGGAGATGTGAAGATTTATAGAGTACCTACATAAAGCAATGTGGCTGACCCACTCACAAAAGCACATTCACAGCAGAAACATGACGAACATGTTCGATCACTTGGATTGATATTCATGAGTGATTGGGTATAAGTGCAAGTGAGAATCTGTTGGTATGTATGCCCATAGATACTATCACTTGATGATTGTAATGGGATACTATGTAAATGATTTGTAATACTATATTGATCATATCAATAAAGTCAAGTTTCCAATCTATATGTTAGTGTTTTATATTGTGAGATGACCATAAAACTTATATATGTCTACAAAATAATATACTCAATGACATATGTCTTTCGGGTTGATGACTTGAATAGTGGGATCATATGTATGCTAAGAGTATGCATTCTTGTTTTGTTCCTCATTGATTGATATGGTGGAAACATCCATAGACATCAATAACTCATAAGATTAGAATGTATGTTGGTTGATGGAAGAATCTCATTAGCCATGATATGGAGATATCAAATTAAATACATAGATACTTGTTCCACCTTGAGAGTGGCACATGGATACCATGATTGGTAGTTAGAGTTACGTCTCATAGTGATGGTGGTGATTGTGGTTCTTATACATAAAGTCACTACAATTATCACATGTCGTTCGGTGTACTTTGACATCATCCACCGTGGTCCTGAATAAGGATTGCCATAAAGATGGTGCTTGGGTACATTGTGACACATGGGCATCCACCGTGGTCCTGAATAAGGATTGCCATAAAGATGGTGCTTGGGTGCATTGTGACACATGGGGAAGACTATGAGTGATGTAGATGGAATTTCCCCTTCCTACAAGAGTTTGATATTCCGTCCACTTGATAAGTGAGACTGATAAATGCATGGACATGCTGATGTGAATCAATATGTGATATTGAGCTTACATATATCTCATATAGTTTTTTCTAGTTCAAGGAACATGGATTGAACATTGAAGAGCATGACGGTTCCATGACTCGAGTTCAATCCAGATATCAATGACAAAGGAACTATACATTCACTATAACACCAGGAATGAATGATAGGTAAAGTTGTTCTCCAACTTCTCCAATTATTTGGGTGGCAATAAAGTCTTGCTAGATACCAATCATTTCTTGTGAAATCATAATATGATTATGGATATCACCACCAACGTAATTTGGAGCCTACCATGTCACACACATAGGATGTGTTGGAATAGGAGTATAATTGGAATTATTCCGAATCACATTGATTACTAAAATATTTATGCAATCGATTAGAATAATATTGGAATAGATTAAAATGTTTGAGCCAATTAATTAGAGTGACTAGCTCTAAGTGCAAGTGGGAGTTTGTTATATATGCCCATAGAGCCATCCCAAGAAATTGCATGGAGTCATATATTAATTAATCAATTAATATGATTAAATGGTTAATTAATTATTTCTAGAATATTCTAATTAATCCATGAGTATTTTAATTAATGCAATCTTTCTATTTACCGATGGGCTTAGGAAACTCTGCTTCCTTTCATCTCCTATTTAAAGGGGCTTGACGATCAATATCTTTACAAGATATTGAGAGAGGCTTTTCAGCTTACACTCACGTACGTAAACCCTAGCCGTCACCATCCTTAGGAGAGAAAGGAGAGCATTGTGATGCTAGCACATCATCGCACAGAGGCTACTCCTTCTTGCTGGATGAGGAAGTATGATGTGGAGTTCCATTGCATCCACATGGATGAAGTAGAGACATAGACATTGAGACGCCTACGTTCGTAGGACGTTAACAACCATCCATATGTGCTACACACGGTGTACATCACCACACAAAAGGAGCACCGCTGGATCTTATCGTGATGTGTTTGGAGGATGGGAGAGAAGTATCGTCCTTGTAAGCTAGGAGCATTGCACACCATCGTGCAGCGGGACGTCTCCGGACTTGCTCCAAAACAAGGTATATCCTGCTAACACTCTTTCTAAATACACCATTGTTGACGAGATTCTATAGCGGGTTGCGTGGAAATATATTTGATTTTGTTTCTTCCACCACAAATGTTTCCTTCCACAAAACCCAATAGTTTCTTCTATGACTATTGCCAATACATTATTGTCTAAGAAGATGTCTTTAATGCCATCTAAGTCTGAAGGATACGATAGATTTGATTTTACCAATGGTGATGTTCATAAGCATGTGTAAAGAAAGAGACTAGCGATTTCTAATTTTTATACTGACATGGTCTAGATCATTTTAGAAATTCAACTATTTGAATGCTAAGTAACTATTACAACTATCAACATGCTTCCAATGGTTTCTTAATGGACTTATTTTGGGAAGATCCTTTTTTATGATTTTGTATTGTTTGGCGATGCTATTACCTTTAATACTAAACATTGTATAAGTAAGTATTCCATGGCAATCAACATGACTATCAGTGTTCATGACCATTTTAAATCTTTGTTATTTGCTTCTTATCTCTTGGTAGATGAGAAGTACCATTTGTTATTTGTCTATTCAAATAATACATTTCTCATATCATTATGGATCTAGTATCTATTAGAATTGACCATGATCTGAATTTGAACCCAACTATTGACTTTGACCCCTCCCCCCAATATGTTATTAAATAAAGTGAAACCCTTATTATTGGATGAACCCTATACTTCCCAAAGACCAAAATTCCTGAACAATCGAGGAACAATATTATCTTTTTGTTCAATTAGATACCAGGATGATTGACCTATTCCATACTAGAACTAATCATAGTAAATCTTTTATAATGTTGATTCCTATTTCTCAAAATGATAGCCCCCGAATGATACTATTGGTTGAATCTCGTGAAACCATTTTCTATAAATTCATTGATCTCAATGTTTTGCTTGATGAATGCATTTGTAACTATGATGATATTGATGAGTTTTATGAGAAGTGGAAGGGTATAATTGAAGATAATGATCTCTTGACATTGAGGTGGTTCCGTTAAATCTACTCTCTTAAGGACAAGTGGGTGTCATGTTTTAAGAAAAAATCCTTTCTTTGCTGGAATCAGGAGCACCCAGAGGAGTGAGATTTTAAGGCCCCTCATTAGAAATCATGTCAACTACAAGATTTATTTTTCTGAGTTCATTTGCAGTTTGGATATTGCATTTTCTCATGTACTACATGTTGAAAATTTTATTGAATTCGATGATGAGTACAATTTTTCCTTCCTTTCTCATTGTTTCCAATGAAAGAAAACATACATACACATGTATATATATGTATATATATATTTATTTATATGTGTATATATGTAATATATCATATTTATGTGAAATTTATATTCAATATATTCCACACCAATCGAAGTCTTATTTATAATGTGATGAGAACTCAATTTAGGGTATATTTGATGGTTATCGTGCTAGTTGAACCAACTCTCCTCACACTTTGATGTCAGACTACTCTAAGGATATGGTTTCATGAAACTTCTACATTAAGAGTTCAAAGGGATTTGTTATAGACATATTATTTCATATATGAGGAGTTCTAACATGTGTCTTCCTCCAGATACATAGATTTTTTATCAATGGACTAGAGGATTCAGTGACCACTCATAAATTCACTTGAGATTTCAAGTTTTGATCCATGCTATCATTCTACTAAATATCTTTAGTTGGTATTCGTCCAAAATAAAATTGTTTATATTGCCTACAAGTATAACTCTTTTAACATCTTTCACTAAAAGTTTCTTTGTATTAAAAAAAATCTTGTTGATTCAGGTGGTTGTGATTCATATGCATCTGATTTAACACCTCATTTCTTCCATACCTTCTTCTACCACAAATATCCATGTTCTCAATCAATCCAAAACTAAAGAAAGTGGTCGAGGAGGATGTCCCAGAGGAAGTAGTATATCATGTTATAAATCATCCATTAAGGAAGAATATATTAATAAGGATAGAAAATGAAAGCAGTGCAAGAAGTGTTGTGTGAACCACAACAGTTGTAACTATCTAATGAAGGCAATGCATTTTACAAGGACATTTAAATAACTATTTTTGTAACCTACATTATACATTTTCTTATTATTTAGTAACGTTCAAGGACCTAGAGATTGTGTTTTATATGGTTTTTTGTTTCTAGTTGTGGGTGTTGTGTATCTTGATAATGTCCATTGCTATACATTTTGTTGCTTTTGTTGTCAATATAATTTTGTGCATATTAGTAATTGGGTTTTATCTTGTATATTATAATCTATTAATCAAGTATTGCATGTTGACTTGATTGATATGGAGATGTTAGATCTCTCTTAGTGAATCCTATACTACATTCATAGTTTTATATTCTAACTCCATCTAGTTACGTTCATATTGAGTTTTCAACTCTCTACTTCTAAAGATGATGATATAAAGTTCTTTTGTTTTCTATTTCTACTATCTAAACACTGAGTGGACCTACTAAATTGATAAGAGTTCACTACTACAGAAACAACGTTCAACGTCGCTTTTAGAGGCGTCGGTTTTTAGTAACATCGATGCTGGTCCCATTAAACGTCGGTTAATAAGGACGTCCGACGTCTATATTTGAAGACCAACCAGACACGGGTATCGCTTTTCATTCAGTGTCGGTTGAAGAAAAGAAACCGACGCCTAAAGTAGCCCACAAAATCAAAAATTTTCGAGCAAAAAAAAATTGCGCCAAAGTATCAGATACAATGTCGGTGTTCTACCTAATAACCGACGCTGAATGTAGATAAAATTTGCGCCAAAAGTTCCAATATGGGCGTCGGTTGTCTTAGCATAACCGACGTTATAAGGGTGCGTGGACCATCCCTGCCAAAAAATTAGGGTAAAAGAATGTCCAATTGGACGTCGGTTTGTTACTATCAACTGACACTTAAGGCTTTCGGTGTCAGTTTTGTAGAGAACCGATGCCGTTTACCAACTTAATAGACCCGCGATCACCCGAGTCTTCCCCTTTCTTCTGTTTCATCGCTCCTCTCCTGCTGCTCGCCTAAAATCGCCTGACGATGCCTGCATTCAACCTGCTAGTCGCCGCCGCTACTGGTGCGTCTGCTGCTCACCGTCAGCACCTCTGTTGTTGCTGCTCTCCTCGCCGACGCCGCCGCTGCTGCTTCTCTCCTCGTCGGCGGTCTCCTGCTCCTCCCCTAGCTCTCCTTCTCTATAGACGGTCAGCTCCTCTCCTTCTCTACTTGGCACCCTTCTCCTGCCGTTGGTGTGCTCGACACCCTTCTCCTCACACTGCCGCCTCCGTCTCCACACTGCTACCAACGGTAGGCTGCTGCCCTTCTTATTCCTCTACCTCTTATTCCTCCTACTCCCTCTCCTTATCAAATGGATTAAAGCAAGGTGACGACTGTGTGGGCTGGCCACGGACGTGCTGGCCAGCACGGCCGTGGTAGGCCAACACATCCACAACCGTGGCCAGCCCACACAGTCGTGGCCTTACTTTTACCCATTTGGTAAGGAGGGAACAGGAAGAAGAAGATAAATTTGCAATTGAATACTAATGCTTGACCTAATTCTGTAAATTTTGATGCATGTTGAATTAAGATATTAAAACCCTAATACACATTTCACCATAATCTTGAATTAACTATATTGCTGAAATCTTGTGATCAATCTATGTAAGATATTAAAACCCTAATGTTAAATCTCTGATTTTGTAGTGATGTGTCACCCTAACATCTATATGAATCCCTATTGTATGATGTAGATTGATGATAATGGATGAGCTAGTTTGAAATTTTGAAATAAATTATGAATCTCTCCATCCCTAGGTCATACTAATTTATGTGTAATCTTTATCTTGATGATGAACATGCATGGACACTCGAAATGTTGAAATCAATGTTATAAAATGACAACACATGTATTTGTTGGCCTAGAAACCCATCCAAGATTTACTCATTAGGAGTAAATCTTGGATAGTCCCCGATTAGGGATTGTTCTTGAACACCTAATCTCACTTAGGATGTACTTAGAGAACAAATGGGGAAATGCTGCTGAAATTTTCTTGAAAACCCAATACACATTATACACTTACTAGTGAGATTAGGTGTTCAAGAATGGGATAGGTGGTACACATTTATTATATATAAGAATGACAGCACATGTATTTGTTGGCCTAGAAACCCGTCCAAGATTTACTCATTAGGAGTAAATCTTGGATAGTCCCCGATTTGGGACTATTCTTGAACACCTAATCTCACTTAGGATGTAAGTGTATAATGTGTATTTGGTTTTCAAGAAAATTCTGGTAGCATTTCCCAGTTTGTTCTCTAAGTACATCTGTACTTGGAGAACAACGGGGAAATACTGCCGAACTTTTCTTGAAAACCCAATGCACATTATACACTTACTAGTGAGATTAGGTGTTCAAGAATGGGATAGCTGGTACACATTTATTATATATAAGAATGACAGCACATGTATTTGTTGGCCTAAAGTTTTAACCATGCAAAAACTCTAATCTGTAAACCCTAGACCCTAATCTTTGTGTAATATATACTTGTTTTCTCTTTGATCATAGAATGGATAGATTATGGATGTCCATTCGCAATCGCTGCACCCCGAGAGTTTATATCTGGTCTTGACCAGTTTATTAGATTTGTCGAGGAACATAGGAAACAACCTGGAGATAGGTTCTACTGTCCATGTAGGCATTGCGGTAACAACTTGAAAGTTAGCACTGGTGATGAAATCAAAAGTCATGTCATGTGCAATGGGATTATACAAAGCTATACAGAATGGCACTGACATGGAGAGATTTCAAACTCAAAACTAGTGGATGTCGATAGTAGTGCTTGTGTGGAAGAAGAAATTGCCTCCGATGACGTAGATGTGAATGAACCAATTCCAGTAGACATCGTTGATGTGATGCTAGATAGTTGTGGGGTAGAGCACACCGATCCACCTCCCATTTTTAGAAACATTGTGCATGATGCTGATATATCATTATACACAGGTTGTACTAAGTTTACGAAGCTTAGCACTGTGTTGAGATTGTATAAGCTAAAAGCTAACAATAGATGGAGCGACAAAAGCTTCACGTCATTGTTGTCTTTGTTGAAAGAAATGCTTCCTGAAGGAAACGAGCTGCCAATCTCAACATACCAGGTAAAGAAATTGTTGTGCCCAATGGGAATGGATGCCAAGAAGATACACGCATGCCCGAATGATTGTGTATTATTTCAAAAGGACTATGTGGATTTGAAAGATTGTCCAAAATATGGTGTGTCACAGTATAAATTGACGACTTCGGGGGAGTCCAAAACTGGTTCTCCTACCAAGGTGATGTGGTATCTACCTATAATATCACGATTTCAACGCTTGTTTGCCAATCTGATAGATGCGAAGAATTTGAGGTGGCATGAAGATGTTAAGAAAAATAATGATGGAATCCTACGACATGCGTCTGATTCCCCATAGTGGAAGAAGATTGATCTATTGTACCCTGAATTTGGTGAAGAAGTCAGGAATCGAAGACTTGGGCTTTGTATAGATGGGATGAATCCGTACGAGACATTGAGCAGCCAACATAGAACTTGGCCAGTCATGCTTGTTATATACAATCTTCCTCCCTAGCTGTGTATGAAAAATAAGTACGTAATGTTGTCGTTGTTGATATCGGGCCCTAAACAACCTAGAAATGATATCAATGTTTATCTTGAACCTATGATTGATGACTTAAAGAAACTCTGGGGTGAAGGTGTGATGACCTATGATGCTTCACGAAGAGAGACATTTCGTTTGCATGCTATGTTGTTTTGCACTATCAATGACTTTCCATCATAGGGGAATTTGTCTGGATATAGTGTTAAAGGAGCTAAAGCGTGTCCTATATGTGAAGAGAACACTGATTCAACAAGACTAAAACATGGTGGTAAGACTGTATATCTTGGTCATCGAAGGTTTCTTACAAAATTCCCTCCGTATCGTAGGAAGTGCAACACATTCAATGGATTGAATGAGGAACGGAGTGCACCTAAACCTATACCAGGGGAGGTTGTTTATGAAAGAGTAAAAGACTTTGTCAATGAATTTGGTAAGAGATCGCAATGTACTATGGCCACATGGAGTGACAAATCTTTATTCAAGAAGAAGTCAATATTTTGATATCTTCCTTATTGGAGTTCTTTGACAGTCAGGAATTGTATTGATGTCATGCATGTTGAGAAAAATGTCTGTGATAGTGTCATTGGTACTTTGTTGAATATACCAAGTAAGACTAAAGATGGACTAAAATCTAGACTGGGCCTACGTGAAATGGGAATAAGGTCAGAATTAATAGAATTACGTGAAATGGGAAATCAGAGAACATACTTACCTCTCGCTTGTTACACATTGTCTAGAAAGGAGAAGAAAGCTTTTTGAGAATGTTTGGTAAATGTTAAGGTGCCACAGGGTTACTCATCCAACATTTGTAGATTGGTATCAATGAAAGATCTAAAGTTGATAGGTCTTAAATCTCATGATTGACATGCTCTAATGCAACAAATATTGCATGTGGCAATTCGATCTATATTTCTGAAGAATGTAAGGTTTGCAATCACCAGACTTTGTTTCTTTTTCAATAGTCTGTGCAGTAAAGTTATTGACCCCGATACTCTCAATAATTTGCAAAGAGAAGTGGTTGTTACCCTATGTCAGCTTGAGATGTATTTTCCTTCATCGTTCTTTGATATCATGGTACATCTTGTTGTCCACTTGACTAGGGAAGTGAAAATGTTGGGACCAGTTTTCTTGCATTGGATGTATCCCTTTGAACGATACATGAGCATTTTTAAAAGTGATGTTCGAAACTGTTATCGGCCTGAAGGGAGTGTTATTGAGGGTTATGTGGCGAGAGAGGTTATGGATTTTTGCAATGACTTTCTCAGCGGTAATTACACTCCTGGTAATGACAAGAATATTGAGGAGCAATTTGGTAAAGGAATTTTGGGATCACGGGTGAAAGTAATCAGCCGTGAGCAGTTGGAACAAGGTCACTTGTATATTTTACACAACATGGACGAAGTGAGTGTTTATATCGAGGAATATACCAATTGCATCAAGAGACAATATCCTCGATCCAATACAATGTGGCTTGCTAGAGAGCATAACAAGACATTTATTAAGTGATTCAAAGAGAAAGTCTTACATAAACTATCTCAAACACCAGATGATATTACTGAAACTATCAAATGCCTCACCTTTAAACCAAAATTGACTGTTATGTCCTATGAAGGGTATGACATTAATGGATTCACATATTACACAAAGCACCAAGATGATAAGTGTGTCGTCCAAAATAGTGGGCTCACCCTTCAAGCATTGACTATGTTTTTTGCAAGTGCAAAGGATAAGAGTCCACGTGAAGCTAAAATGTCATATTACGATGTCATTGAAGACATATGAGAGTTTGACTACATATATTTCAGAATTCTGCTCTTCAAATGTAATTGGGTTGATAACACCAAAGGAGTTATAGTGGATGAATTGGGTTTCACTTTAGTGAACTTTGAAAAGATTGGCGAGAAGGGTGAACCATTCGTATTGGCATCACAGGCGAAACAAGTTTTTTATATCGATGATCCTGCAAATGATAAATGGTCGGTTGTTCTTCATGGTAAAAGATAGTTCATTGAAGATCCTATAGATGAAGAAGAGTACTATGATAAGTATGATGACTCCAGTCCATTCTCAGTTGGGTTGCCAACACCAACACATATTGAAGCTAATGATGACTTGTATGTGCGCGGAGATCACAATGAAGGATTGTTAATTGATAAAAAATTGCAATATTAGAGGCATGTTTATATTTTTTTATATGCTTTATTTTTCTGAATGTGAACTTTATAATGTGAATTACTTTACAATGTGAATGTGAACTTTACAATGTGAACTACTTTACAATATTGTGAATGTGAACTTTACAATGTGAGCTTTACAATGTGAATTACTTTACAATGTGAACTTTACAATGTTAATTACTTTACAATGTGAATGTGAACTTTTCAATGTGAATTTTACAATGTGAATTACTTTACAATGTGAATGTGAACTTTACAATGTGAGCTTTACAATATGAATTACTTTACAATGTGAACTTTACAATGTGAATGTGAACTTTCAGATGGCTGAGCATTCCCCTGATGACCGTGTTGATGATTACCGTGAGGGTGAGGACATCAATGTGCTGCCTCACAATGAAAGTTTTAAAAATATATATCATATATTTATATATATATATGTCCATTTCTAGTTATATCCTGTAAGTATCTTTATTTTGTCAAATTTTAGGTTGATGATGCAAATGTACCCTCTGAAGCACTTGAGGCACTTGATGAGAAGCACCAAAAAGTTGACAAGAGAAGGGGCATCACTATGATGAAGAAGTTAATAGCGCAAAGGGGAAATGGACCCAAACTTGTTGTGGATTTTGATAATGCAGGAAATGCACTTGGAGTGAATCACAATTCGTTTGTTTCATATCTTGGGTATGTTACTCGTAGCCATTGCGGTTGTAAGATAGATTCTTGGCATAAAATTCCTAAGGAGAAGAAAGATGTAATATGGAAGGATTTATGTGTGAGTTATTATTAATTTGTAATTCTATTAGTTAGATTGCTAATTTTTTGGATACTAGTTAATAGCAATTATATTTTGCAGAGTATATTTGAATTGGATGAAAAGCTGCATCGTAAATGTGTGATGCAACACTGTGGGAGAGTCCTAAGGAACTATAGGACAAATCTCACCTGAGAATACATAAAAGAAGGTGACAAGAGGAAGAAGGCAGCCACAGAATAGTGGAACTTCCTGGACCAAGAAGAATGGAACACATTTGTTGCTTCAAGACAAACTGATGAATTCAAGGTATTAGGCGTCACCCCAAATTAATATACGTTGTATTCACCTATTCAAGATTAACATTTAGTGTTACTAATCAAAACATTAATGTGCATACTAACTAGGCCCTCAGTGAGGCACAAAAAGCAAGGCATGCACTGAATGTGCATGACCACATAATGGGTCCAAAGGGGTATGCATGCATTCGCCAAAGACTACAGTCTGAGGCTACTGCTCAGTCTGCTGCTACTCAGGATTCCTCTACTATAGGTAGCACACCTCTGCCTCGCCATGATGTCTGGATAGTTGGGAGGCAAAATAAGAAGGGAGAAATAAGGAAGCCTGCAACTGTTGAGGTGACTGCAAAAAAGGTAAAATTCAACTCTTACAGCAATTATTCAAATATTGATTGTTTGTGGTGTTTACTTAATTACAAATTTTTGTTTTGGCGATTAGTGGTAGCTGCACGAGCTAAGGAAACAAGGAAAGTTCATCCCTGAGGGCACAAGGGATGAATTGATAGTTGCTCTGGGTAACCCAGAGCATCCTGGACGTGTTAGGGTTGTAGGCACTGGTGTGGGCATCAAAGCGTTCTTTGGGCCATCCCAGCACAAACATGTCCCAAAAGTGGGACTTTCACAAGAAGAGGTAACCTATTCTTTCTTTATAATGTTACTGTAAAAGAGAATTCAATAATCAGAAGCTAACGTTTCTTTTATCCATGTATAGGTAGATAAGCTAGTTGATAGGAAACTCGAAGAAGGACTGAGCAAGTGGCAGGCATCTCAGACTACCACTCAGCAGACAGTACCTATGGCGTCCCGCTCTACTCCTAATGCAGAGGTTGGGAGTAATCCTATAGACCCACCACCTAGCACATCCAATGTAAGTGCTTTTATGACATAATAACTAGTCTTTTCAAGATGATATGTTTTCAAGATGATATGTATATATGTATATAACATTCTTTACACAAAAATTTGTAGGGGTTGAAGCCATGCCGTCTAAAAAGTAAAGAATTTGTCGTTGCAGAGGCGTCGGCTTACCCATCCATACCAGGGGAAATGTTTCATGGGTCTCCATTACCAGCTGGTTGGGTTTGTGTGAGCCCACTATGTATATTCCCCAACTGGATGGATCTTCCATTGCCATATGCCCACCCAGATTGTGAAACGCTTGGTGAGGCAGAAGGCAGAGTGATATTGTGGCCAAAAGCGGCTGTCCTCTATACTGGAACTGTATGGTAAATTTACATTACGTTAAATTGTTAGTGTGTGTATATGATGTCAGTTGATCTGAAGTTATATATATATATATATATATATATACAGGTTAAAAAGAAGACACCTACAACATCTAGGCCTCCACCTCCACCTCATACATTACCATGTTGGGTTCCACAGGACCTACCTATCCCGTTAGGTCCTGATTGTAGGGGTATGGCAATATGGTTAGGCGAACATGATATAAATTGCCCTATAAACTATTTCTATAGATGCAGATGTTACAGGTAAATCATATGAAAGAAACCTATTTATACAAGATATTTTGGAGTTGTTTCGATATGATTGGCTAAATACATTCATGATAGAGCTATGGATAAGGTGAGCTCTTCTTTATACATCCATATACCTTGTGTAGGATCTAGTGATCTGGTTTCTTATTTATTAATGCATACGTAATACATGTTTTGAAGCTACTTAGACAAGATATGTGCAGATTTTTCATTCGAACATGTAGGATTTTTTATTCCTTCTTTGATTAGTCTAGCAGCTAAAGACCCTCTGTCAGTTCAACAATATTGTTGTGATGCTTTTACATGTTTTACTCAAAATAAGAATACATTGATAATAGCTCCATTCAATGTGGAGTAAGTTTACTTTGCTTATAATTTGGACTTCAGAAAATTACATTTTTATTGTGGATTTTCAGTTATTAATTTTAATTTTTTTACCTCTAGTGGTATGCATTGGGAGTTACTAGTTATTGTCCCTGAGACATTCAATGTCTATTATCTAGATCCTAAGGGGACTAAATTGAATTCAAAATATGGACACAAAATGAAAATGGCATTATTCCGGTGAGAAATATTTCATTTTCATATCCGTTAATATATGTTATTACATTATTATTTAATTATGCAATGTACTGTGTTACATTAACATGTAGGGGTTTAGATGAGTTCAAAAAGGCTGGAGGAAAGGTCCCCAGGAAAAAGAACCAGCAAATAATTTGGACAAACGTGGAAGTAAGTTCCCGACTGCAATGTATATATTATTTATGTGAATAATGCTTAATTAGTTGTATTTTTTAATATTTTGTATGTTTCAATTTATAGTGTGCTGCACAAGACAACATATGGGCATGTGCATACTATGTGATGTGATTTATGCACATGATTATCAAATATGCCGCAGTGGACATCGATACCATTCCTGAGGTATTATATATAGTCTCATTAGATAATATGAAATATATCACTCTTATTTATATATTATTAATTATATATATACATCATTCTCTTTGCAGGTGTTTAAAACTGACCACAATACAGGAAAGGCCTTACCAAATGTACATGCTCCCTATACGACGGAAGAATTAAATGATGTAAGAGAAGAATGGGCAACAACCATACAAGTAGTGGGGGTTTTAACATATAATTGGAATGTTGATAGAAAATAATGACTAAAGAATGATATTTTGTAAAAGAATTTCTGAATTATAATATGTCTGAATGTTTCTACATGTCTGAATATTTCTACATGTGTCTGAGTGAAAATGAATGAAACTGTTGGTTGCTATATGAATGAATCTACATGTGTGAATGTGAAAATGAATGGAACTACAGATTGCTACATGAATGTTTCTACATGTGTGAAAATCAAATGGAACTACAAGTTGCTAAATGTGTGAACATTTATATTGTTAATTTTGCAGGTTTGTGGCATGTTGTTTGCTCATATCAATGGATGTCGTAAAACCTATAGTTCATAACTAAACTGTAGGTTTCTCATCCTGCGATCAACCACAGTAGATCTGCAGACTAATAGAAAAAAAAAACATAAAATAGGCGTCGGTTATTTGTATAAAACCGACGACATATGGTTACAGTGTCGGTTGCCCTCCTAGTAACCGACGTCGATTTCCCTAATGAGGCCAGACACCACGACCGTGCTGGCCAGCACGGTTGTGGCAGCGGGCCAGACACCAAGGACGTGTTGGCCAGCACGGCTGTTGCAGCGGGTGAGATGGTGTCGGTTATCACTAATAAACTAACGCCGATAGTGTCCCAGATGGAAACCTTTCTGTGGCGCGAAGGTATATGGCATCAGTTTCAAAGCTAATAACTGACGCCTATACCCCCTGCGGGCGCGTTTTTAGTGGCGTGCGAAGGGTTGTGGCGTCAGCTTGAGAACCAATGTGTAACGGTTGGGCTTTTAGCGGCGCCCACATAGGTGTCGCTTAAAAACCGACACTAAAGGCCTTAAATAACCGCCACTGAAGGCTGATTATGTACTAGTGGTTGATTTGAAATTTTCTTTGAATCTCTCTATGTTGTACTATGATATATTTCATTGTTTGTGGTTTTTCCAATGCTTTGATAAGTATTGATAGTATACCAAAGTAGTAACTTCCTTGAATAGTTTGGTTTTATATTTCCTTATCAGAGTTTTGCTATCCTAAATTCACTCCATGATGGATTGCTACCTATGACAAGTTGTTGTTAATTCACTACATTATTGTTTGGTTAGTGTTTTATGTTTACATGGATGTGCTTGAATCTCAGTTCTATGAATCCATCTATATTATGAAGGGTCTCCTTTCATTATCTTTTCTTTGACATTACTTTTTTGGTTAGTCTTTGCAAACTGATCAAGATGGGGATTTCTATTGAAGGCTTAAGTCTTCTCTATGCATGAAGTTGTGTTGTTGTAACTCTGAACCTATGATGTTGCTTGATGATCTAGTATAGTTGTTTGTTAAACTTCTTGGCATTATCAACTGCAATCTTGTTTTTTTTAATCTTTTTGAGACCCTTATATTCACAATCTCATGATGCAACTACTTTTTCTTACTCAACTTGTTAAAGGGTGTTATGCCAAGATGCATAAATACTTCCTTGTAAAATATTTACTAAAAATACAAAAAAGAGAAAGAAATCTTGAGTTACCGAAAAAAGTTTTTTTCAATATTTACTCAAATGTTTTCAAATATCTAACCTATAACCTTCACTTGGTTATTTTAAAGTTATTTTTGGTTACCAATAGTTACTTAATGTTTGGAATAGTTACTATTTACAAATGCACATTACATTTTATATCAAATAGTTATTTTTCATGACTATATGTTACTTGTAATCCAAAAAGCTTCAAATTTCGTGTAACATCTTGGTTTAGCAACCTATCTACACAAAACTGGTTCATTATCAACTATTTCAAACTATATAAGATATATAGACCAAATTAGTCTTCATTCAAAACTTATGTTCATTAAGTTTTAAAAAAAGTTACTTTGACTACCAATAGTGGCTTTATATCTCATACAATTACTTTCTATAATTGTATGTTACTTTTTGTATCTGATTGTTACTTCTTATGTCAAACAACTACTTATCATGACTGCATATTACTTGTAACTGACAAGCTTCAACCTTTGTGAAACATATTGACCTGCATATAGACCAACCACCTCCAAACTGACGAATATATTAGTAGATAATAACCAACTGTAGATCAAACAATAGATTTAGATTCAATCATTACAATTTAAATAATAAAATACAATACCATCTATATATTAAAAAAAGATAATACTATTTTATGTTCAGATTTATGCAAATATATCATCAGATATTTATCTAGCAAGTTAACAATATGCAAGGAAATGAGTCCTTGAAGATAAGAACCAGAAAAATGTACCCCAAAGTTACCATGTCTGGAGTTTTGATACAAAAAAGAACTAATCATCACACATGTTTAGAGTTTGTATACAGATCAAAAATATCAACTAATACACCACATAGTAATATGAAAGTATCACATATTGAATTGCCTATTTTGGGTTAGGAAACATCAACATAATTTTCAAATGTTTTATTTTAAATCCATGAATTTAGATTGGGTATGTTATCATCTAGCTAATATTCATTTAGTTCGTCACCCCACCTTCTTTTTGACCTTCTTGATCATGAGCATCTTTTGTATTTGCATGCAAGTCCTCCATCCTTCATAATTCTTTCAAATATGTCAGTTCTAATCAGCGGGATGTATTCACTTGTGAATTTCATGTCCTTCACATTCCCTAAACAATCCTTATATATCATCATGTACTCCCAACAATTAACAACATTTTCTTCTTATAGAGGGCATCAAGGGTATTCTATAGTCAATTGGGACAAATGAGTTCCTCACTCTAGAGCTCGTTTAAGAAATTCATGAACCCACCCAACTACATGAAAAATGAATTTTAGTCAATGCCACATGATTGCATAAAATAAAGTGGTATGTTCAATAGACTTATGATAACTTATTATCTAGAAATGGAGATTTTGATATTGAGTTGTAACACTTGTATACCCCATCTTTGTAACTTGCTTCCAGCATGTTCTAGTGATTGTCAATGTTTGGTCTCATAAAGAAGAAATACATGGTCATAAGTTCCTTATTAGGGACATTGAAAAGAGATGATAGTTGATTGATTTTTGTTAATGTGATACCATACACCATTATACTTTTATTTTGTTTCAATACAAGATTAAAAGTTAAACAAATTGATTCCTTATTGTATTGTAGCATTGTTTATAGTCTAAGATCACGTTGGCCTGTCATATCATCACGTAAGTGCTCAAACAATGTAGTGAGAGTCAGATATTTCTCCTTCTTTTAGTTGTTTCTTTTAGCATATCTTTAAATCTATCCATAATTTGAAACTTTACATGACTCAATTTACACTAATCAAATAAATAATATGTATAAAATCAATCCTTAGTAGCAAAGACACCATTATGACATTGAATAATAGCGATGATAGGTCCTTTCATGTGAACCATGAAGTTTACCTAAACACCACTCTCTTCTAGACCTGCATTTCTATTTAATTACACAATTTAACATCCAAAAAAGTTATAGTAAAAGATGTGGTTAATTTGCTATATTTTATAAAATGTAACTATAATAAAATATAAAGTAACATGTATATCTAAAAAGTAGCCATTGTGACTGAGAAGTAACTATCAAATATAGATTATAACTATTATGTCTATCTTGGTTTGAATTATATTAATTGCATATGAATTGTAACTATTGTATAAATAGCATAATTATTATGTCTTAAATCTAACTATTAAGTCTAAGATGTAAGCATCATCTTTAAATTGTAACTAGTATGTTGTTAAATATCAGATAAAAAATGCAACACATACACTTTGTCTATGTTTTCAATGAATTCTCTTCCACCTTTCTTCATTTTTTTGGTCTTGAAATTATCATAACTTATACATTTTTAGTTTCTATATTACATTTATTTCATGAAACACTTATTAGTTACTTATTGGAATTATTTTTTAATATGATAAATCTAAAATCATTTGCATTGAACACTTACCAAATCATGCCTCCTAGTCTTAATATTTTATTGTATTTTTCCAATAGTTAGATTTAATACTTTATGAGTTTCCTATTTCTTGTTGGTAATACTTTCTCACTCTTCCTATGCTCCCATCAGTCTGACTCTCTATTTTTTGTTCTTTCTATGCAACCTTTGATTTCTCTACTTCTTTGTTAAGCCCAACCTTCTTAGTGCTTATATCTTCCATATTCTGACCGGGTTAGTCTCTTTGTTCTCCATTATTTTCATTTGATTCTCTCCCAAATGAATATTTTGCAGAATAACTTGTTGTTCATTTGCAGCTTTATCTTGCATTACAACTACATATTATTTTGAAGCTACCTATTCTTATAATTTTCTTCACTGACCTAACATCTCCATGTTTATCAATCCCCTCTCTTCTTAGTTTAAACTATGTGGGTTCATTTCCATCTCAATGTCTCCTATCTTGCTAGTTGTTTACCAATTTGAATAGTAGTTGTTGATTTAGTTACTAATTGGTCTTACTTCATATCCTTCTTATCTAAAATCTCTTCCTAGTAATAGATATATCTAATTTTATTTCTATCATCATCCTTGTTAGAGAATCAGGGTTCTTCCTTACTTCATCTAGACCTGTTAAATTCCATCTATCGTATGTAATATATCTTAGTTTGTTCTGATTTCTTGTTGATGCAAGTCTATTATCACCCATTTGTCTCCTCTACATTTTGTTCTCTTCCTCAACTCCCACAAATTACTTTCTCAACCTCTCAATTTCCTCCTTCAAAAAACTAGACATTTCAAAGAAAATCTTGTAGTAGACTTCCTTTTGATGTCTCAACTCATTCTATAGATATTCAACTCTTTCCTTCAAATCAACATTCATTTTATACATTTAGTTGTTGTATCTACAATCACTATTTTGGCTCCCTTTCACATTACCCTATTTGATTCTAAGGGTAAGGTATGTCTTTTACTATTTAAGCAGCCTATGAATAATCTTTATCACATATTTTTCAATTTTCTTGATATATTTTCACATAATTGAGGAGATAAATAATATAAGTTGACAAATATATAAGGGTCAAAAATGTAAAACTACCAAATTCTACTTATAAATTAATATATCATGTCCTTATTCAAATTTGGGTTAATTTCATTAAAAGACCCACCATTTTGTCAACTTAACAAATATCTCATAAAATTTCAAAAGTTACACCCCTATGACAAATTGATATGGTTCTTTTCATTTCTATCATGATTTAAATCCTTAACTTATTTTGTCTATGGGCCTATAAACTTAGTATCTAAATCCAAGAACCAATCACATACTCGCGTAAAGGAGATCTACCTCCTTATTTTCCAAGTAAACTATTTCACTTCCTTTACTTTCATTTGGTCCCTTTCGCTTCTCGTCTTCGACCAACCATGTTGTGACATTGCAATAGCAAGGCAGAAAATTAAACTAATGTATGCCATGACAATGCAATTGTTACTCTTCAATCTGACCATTCTGTTGTTTTAATTGACCCCCTTCGTCTTAACCATGTGTGGATAGTCAGAGTTAGGCTATGGCATTTAGTTTCTATTAGGAAATGATATGAAGACATATATATCCGATTTCCCAATGTCATGGTTGGTCCTGACATATTAAAATGATACTCCCATCTCTATCTAAGCTTATAAACATGAAGGAGGATTCAAAAAGAATAAGAAATACCATCATTGTCCATAACTAGAGGCATCAAGATGGTCATAGTAGATGGATGTGCCTCTGGAGATGGCTTCATATTCATTCTAAACAAGTTTGACTGGAAACGGTAGGAGAAGATGTAGTTTTCTTTTGTAGAAACTACTTTCTTTATTTGTTTTGACAGGAACAAAACTATGCTAGAAATCCATATAAAACATAGTGCATCAACAAAAAATAAGTGGAGTAATGATATCTTGTCAGTTTTCGATAAAGGAGTAAACTTTGACATATATGAAACATACAAATGTTTTCCTTGATATGTATATAATTTGTGAAACATCATGTTAGAATTACTAAAAAGTGCAAACATGATGTCATTTTACAAAATTAACCCTTCCAGTTTGATAGATCTTTGTCTCTCTTTATAAGAGAAACACACTTCTTTACCCATTCCTTTTAATCCTTGAAAGTAGGATTTTCAATTCTCATATTATCCAAAGCCCATACCTATATAAATATAATATCTACTTTTGTCATATGGGACCATAAAGGAAAAAAATCTATTTCTATAATGGATGTACTTGCAAAAAGTCACATTATGTTTCCAATAGCATAAAACGTGCCTTTAATGGTCTCCCCCCTCTTCTTTCTTTTCAAATTATAGCTTAGATTGTTTATCTTCTTAAAGATGTTTATGTGAACTAATTTTTCCCACTTTATATGCCTGATTGTAGTCAAAACTTCCAAGTAGTATAAAAGGTAACGAGGGGCACAAAAATGTACACCTGGTAACTAGAATGTTGTGGCCAGATACTACATCCATTATCTACATATATTCTAGTATTTTTCTTCTATATCATCCATTACAATATCTTAGAACTTCTTCCTCGATGCTTCCTTTTATAGTTGATCACACTTCTCCTTTGGCTTCACCTTTCTTAGGCTTCATCCATGCATTCATTTATTTTTCTGTCACATTTTCCACCCTCAAACATTTCTAGGCCCACCTATTTTTCTTTCTATGAGTTTTTTCATGTTACAATCTCTATATCATTATTTGGTACCCTAGAATCATGATGACATCTAATATAGACATTCTAACTCAATATTGGGTTCTATAATAAATTTATCTTCATAAACATACATCATTACCAGTTAGTCTAAAAGTTCCGCATCCAAAATTAGATGTGGCATTGTGATCAAATTTGTAAGTCAACTGATGTCATCATTTTTAGTTGATTCTTGCTAATCACAAAAATGTTTTGAAGCTTATTGTAACTTGTGATGTAACAATAGTTTTATAGAAAAGGTGTATATGTAACAAAAAGAAAATCTACTATAACATTTGTTACCACTTATTGTAATTTGTAACTCATTGATTGCAATAGACAAATAAGTTCATTTCAACAATTATATTTAGATAGTTACTTTGCATGAAATTATACTTTGTGTATCCAATAGTTACCTTTTGTACGAAATAGTTACTTTTTTTACTCAATATTTTTTTTGTACTAGATAGTTACTTTCTACACTGAATTATTACTTTTTGTATCCAATACTTACTTTTTTGTCTCGAATATTTACTTCCTATTCTGGATAGTTACTTTTCTATATCCAATAGTTACTTTCCATTATGAATTTTTACTTTTTATACCAAATTATTACTTTTGTGTATATACTAGCTATTTTCTTTATCTTTCATTTTCTTTATGTGTCACATACTTACTTATTAGGGTCTAAGGTTATATTTTGCATACATTTTGTTTTCTAGCATATTTTGTAACTAGTAATTATGAAATTATAACTAGTGTGCTATATTGTATCAACAATCAAAATGTCATGTAAGTTGTTGCATGAAACATTAATGAATTCATTATCATCTTGATAAAGGTATAACATTTGAAAAGGAAGGTTATTATCTTCTACACATTTTCTCTTATCTTTGTTCTCCATCTTTAGAATCTTCTTTCTCTTGATTCTTGTCTCTTCTAAATATACTCCAACGGAGTTATGTTAGCATATTCTAATATTCTTTTATCTTCTTATATAAAATCATCAACACCATCTTCAACATTATTTTTACACATCATTGTTTGACTTTTCATTGTCACAATTATGATCTTCAGCTCCTAAATTCCTTTAATTCCCAGGTGTTCTTGCATTATCTAAGTTCACTATATCTAACACAACTTTGGTAGAGTTTTTGCTAAGTTTCCCTCCTTCTTCTAGTGCTCTATCACTATCTTGATTCCGAACAATATTCCTCTTACATTTCTTTATACCATTCTTCTTCCTTCTTCTATGTTTTGTTGTGTTATTATCAAATTAGACATTCTCCTTTTGAGAAGCTTGTTGCTAGACATTCTCCACCTGAACATTCTCCTCCTGAACATTTACTTATTGAGTACCATCATCATAATGTGCTTTATATATTTCCATATTCCTCTAATACTTTTTGTAAACTCACCTTCTTTATTTTCAACTCAACCACAACTTTCTCCTTTTAGTTATTGCTACTCTTCCCCCAGCATGGAAAACCACAATTGGCATTGATGGACAATGTAGGATCATAGTTGAATGCATCAACCAAAATTCCAACTCCGAGCAAACAAGACAACAATGTAGGAGACACTATGTTCTTTGTAGATCATGATTCTTTGATGGAGTTTTTTGCATATGCACCGAGTCAATGCCTTGATGTGAAGTAGCTAGGGTTAGAATGGAACCACAAGTGAATGCAATTTAGAATGGATATTTAGGTGAAAAGGACTACTGACATTGATATGGAATAGAGAAGAGGGTTAGGAATTTAGATTGGAGAAGGAGGTTTCTTGTGATTATAGTCAAGGTAGCATATGAAGAAGCTCAATCTTCATTTATATTTTACAATTTAATTGCAAACCAAGGTGACAATGTGTTTTTTCTAGACCAATAAGATCAAAACTTGGTCCATGATTCACTTAATTAGATATGCCAATTAATTAGTCAGCCAACATTTTCTACTATACCCCTGCATGTAAAACAAGTGCATGTATGTATGTATATTGACACACACACACACATATATATAGAGTCAGGCTAGAATACACTCGAGTGTATTCAGAGCAGAATACACTCAAGTAGTTTTTAATGATGCAATATTTTTTTCAAAAATCTAATCCATTGATCTTCTTAAACATCTTGTGAATAGCACATACGCAACATTTGAGCACATTTGGACATTTATAGGTCATGTTATAAAGACCAAAAAAATTATGCATTTCAAATTAGTTTCACACGTCGATTTGGTTGCCCTTGGATGAGTGACTTACACTCATCCAAATGGGCTCAAAATTTGTATGTAGCCTAGTTATAGTATGACGGTGAAGATCAATGGTTTACATTTTGCGAAAAATAGTCTTGATATGCAAACACACTTGAGTGTATTTGTGCGATCTGCATACTCAAGTGTATTCTAGCCTGACTCTCTCTCTCTATATATATATATATGTATATATATACACATGTATATATATCAATATATGTATATATAGGGTAGCAATCCAATAAGAAGCATCCTACCGTGTGAGCATGAGAGGCATTTGAAATAGAAATAATCTATGGTTTGCTTTTACTATCAAATGTATACATGGAGAGAGCATCAATTCATTTACCTTCCCACAAAAAATCATTGCAATCAAATTTTGTTTACATGTCCACATGTACAATATACAATTTTTACATCGAACAACTTGACACTCAATACCGAGTGTTGAAAAATATTCTATTTTTGTGAATGCTATACAAATCCAATGATGATAAAAAAATTTGTATTAACATAAATACAAGGTATAGTTTTAGTCCATATGGTTGGATTTCAAAAGTTTGATCACCTTGGATAGCTATTTAATGTCCCTCATGCCATCACTAAGATCTATTTCTCACTAGATTGTTGTCCTATATTTATAATATGTGTGTGGATAAGATAATTGTGTACATGTGTACATGTAGTTTGTATGCACCTAAATTGATCCGACATGTTTCCAAAAAAAAACCAAAGAACAATCTAGTCTTACAGGTGTGGTGTATACCCTTTACAATACATGTATATCAAAAATCATAAATTCAACATTTCTTGGTTATCCATAAGAAAAAATGTACATGTATATATTTTAATAAAAAATAATTTGACAATACTTACTTGTGTCAAGTTAGGGTTTTACATTGATATCATTGTACCAATATGTTAGTTACATGACATTATGGAAATTACAATCTTACAATGAATATTGATTAATAGAATTTAAAATCAAAGTAACACTAATTCGTTGTAGTTTTGGATTAATTGTATAGATTCGTGGTTCATGTGAAAACTTCTTAGAGTTATATATTGTTGAATATATATGAAGAATCCTCATGATGTAGGGTCCCCATTAGTTCTTCAAATCGCCTATGTATGAGTGTAGTATGAGTCTGAATATCCCTTTTTAAAATTCTTTCATATGTGATGATTTATCGAGAAGGTTTTTTGAAATACAATCATCAAGTCTTATTATTGTACAAAACATTGCATTTGACATTTATAATCTTCAACATATTTATACGATATGATAAGGTTATCGTTCCTGAGTAACCAACTTTAAACCAAGAGTATGTAGGTCATAACCTATGGCCACCCTACAATGTTTATACCCACACAAAAAAAGGCATGGAGATTTCTTAGTGGCTTCAATAACCCTAAGATCCTTTACACTAGAATAAGTGTATTTCAATTCATTATATGTAGCTTGATAGGTGCAATCCAAGATAATCAGGGAAAAGTATTATGAATCTAAAGAAATAGTCAATCAGAGCTAGTTTGATTGATATACTCAACATATATTACTTGCATGTTCTTATTGTTAGTTATTATATGTTCTTTCATGTATAGTATGATTATCTATCGATTCAATTTAAATATATGGAAAAGGCATCCTTATATCTTTATGTTGGACTTTCTCATTCCTAGAGACTTTTGTTCAAAATCATTATTTTATATTTTTAGGGTGTAAGCAGCCGTAGAAGTGTTACCTGTTAGTGAGTGACCATCCTAGAAATAATAGTAGAGGATGAGTTCACATAGAGGTATGAGTTAGTATTTTAATAGTCCAATAGTATTGAAGCACATCTAGGAGCATTATTTGTTTATTGAATCTTAATATTTTTCAAACACAAATGGTTCTTGTGTTATTAGGTTTCTACTTGGATTTGTTTGTTATTTTTTATAGACATCAAATAAATTTATACCTATGGATCAATCTTAACTTTTAAACATATTGTCACATTTGTTTTACACAAAAGAAGCATAATTCTTATTTTTTCATGAGAAAGAGCACAAATAGAGACACACACCTTGTTTGAATCTTCTCATTTTATCGATAAAAACTAAGATCAAGACTTTGAAAATCTCCCCCACATACCTAAAATTAGAATAATGATAATGGACGCATATAGTTTTGGTCTTGGTGGTAGACGTTTTGATTTTTTTCAATATAAGTACTGAAATTTTTTGTTGTAGTATTATTCATATTAAACAAACCCAAGAAAAAGGTAAAGTACAACAAGTTGATATTATGAATAAAGTGTTTATCCATACATAAATCAATTATAGCATGTGTCTCCAAAAAATACCTGTTACATCATGTGTCTCCCTCTCTCCATATTCATTGTGATTCCTAGGGTTTCACTGCTCAACCCTTCTACTCATGCTCAGTTGCCTCCCTCTCCAGCCTCCTCACCTCCTCTATCAATTGTTTTTGGCTCCCCATTGGACTCTCCATCCTCAGTGCTAATAGTTAAGCCCATAGGTAAGAACTCAGGTAATCATCTTGGATTTTCTCTCACTCCTCTGTGTTTCTCTTCTATTAAGTTCCCTATAATGAAAAAACATGCAAAAAACTATCTGTGGCATACCAACCTCAATAAACGCCAATTATCTATAAGATATCCTTTTACCTCACATACCTATTATGAAAAAAGAGGCTCTTTCTTTATTAAAAGCATGCTCACACCCCATACTAAAAGCCTAAGTCCTCAAAGGTGCATAACAATTGCATGTACACCCTTCCCCTCCATCATTATTCTCCCCTACCTCACTTTCTAGTAACTCTAAATCCCTTTGGCTTACCATGTTTTTAGAAAATCAACACTTACACTTTGTTGGATTCTTATACATTAGCATTGGCCTGATATGGTTATGAAGAAAAAACTTAGCTGGATTGACCTTTACAATGGGACGATCACATATTTCACTGTACTCAAGCTTGACAAGTAGGGTGCTTCACTTGCATTAACCATTGGGTGAATCCATGGGTGTTTTCTATATCAAAGAGGGCCACTTCCTCACCTTCTCTCCTTATGCATGTTTATGATGATGTAGGCAAACAAATGCAAACCCCTAGGATTCTTAAAAACACTTCAACCTAATCTCCCTCATCAACCCTCATCTCGAGCGGATCTCTGACTCCATTGGCGACGAGTGTGATATCAATGAACCATACCATAATGATAAATATGTTTTCATATACCATTATCTTGATTGTTTTGAAGGCTCTACCTTAAAAAAACATGTTGGGTTTCACAAAAAAGAAGACCCTCTTCTTGACAATTGCCCGCTTGTAGAAGAATTGGACTTGCTTGACATCTGGACATATGAATCAACATATGAGGTGCTTGTTGGGATGCTCAAATTTGAAGGATCTGAATATATTTTCATAACCCAACTTGATTTGATGAGGAGTGTGATCGGTAGAGTTTTCAACTATGGTGAGACTGACAATAGGAGTAGGAGTCTAAGATAAGAAACCGCGAATGTAGTAGCACGTCTCCTTCCAATGACCCTTTTTTCCACAGTGAGTATACTTGGGTCATCATCTATCCCCAGGGTGTCCTCCCCCTCTCCCACTATGACCACATCCTCTATTTGGTATGTTGGTATCATGAGAGACAGGGTAGATGAATTTGTGATAGGAGTGGATGAAACATTTTATCGATGAAGGCTCTAGAGACACATCGATATGATTCTTCCAATAAGGAAAGATTTGTACCTGGTCAAATTTGGATTCTAGTGCGGTCACATTCCTTGAAAAGACCTACAAGGAACTCCATTATGAACATCTAATCTTGTTGCTTCTGGAGTTTGGTAGGATCAATGGTGAGAGGAAGGAAATTGTTTAATTTCATGTGATGTCAGTGACCTCTCCAAAATATTAATGTAGACTTTTCTTGTCCTAATGAAGGGAATCATTAGTGAGAGGTCCTTCCTTGAGATGCTTCCTTTCCCCTTGACTTTTGAACTAGATTTTGATCTTGTGAGTTCACTAATTTTAGTTACGTCCATTTAGTTTTCTTAAAGTGATGATGAAGTTTTGGACAAGAAGTGGCGTGTCTGTAAGAGGCTTAATCCCATGACATAGTGTAGTTAGGTCTATTTGGTAATAATTTTTCTCTCAATTTGGTCTCAATTAGAATATTGTTTCACATTAGTGTCAAATGGAGAGGCAAATGAACTTTCCAAACTTGAAAAAGTAGGATTAAAACCATTTCCACCAATCATGTCCAACATCCTAAACTACAACCTAGATCACGTTATGACTTCTGACGCAAGCAAAGACTCTGACTTCGATGCCTTTGTCCAACCCAATCAAGTGCGCTTGAGACCAGACTCTTCAACTAATATGTATGTCGATGAGGTTAACTCTGGCCTTCTTATAAAAAGCATTGTCAAGTCTTTAACAACTGCAAAGATGGAATGCAACTTCTCATGTATGATTTCTAACTGTAGTTGTTCCTTTCCCCTAAGATCCCACTAATATACCACCACACTACAAAGCTTTCTCCCCTACTCAGCGTAAACCTACACTACACCATAACCCTTCACAAACATTGCAAGATGATACTTGATGTTTCTAAAAGATTTTTTTTAAAGCTACAAAACCTCCCAAACCCTATATTTTCTCACATTGTGGTGTCTCATGACACAAATCCTTTGGATCAAAGACAGATCTTTTGCTACAAATTTCTCTCCTATGATCACCTTTTCTTCAAAATATGAAAGGAAAAAAATCAAAACCACCCCAAACAACTTTTTTCAAAACAAACCCCTTCTCTCTCCTAGTTGAACCACAATACAGATCGTCCCTAAAATTTCATACAAAATGACTAAAACCATTATTATACCCCTCAAAAACCTAACCCAATATCTTTTGGCTTGACCATATGAATGTTCTCTGACACTGATTATGCCTCAGGTCCTCCCATTTGCCATTAATATGCAATATCAAATACCTATGTACATCTCTCATGCAATAATACAACCATAGACACCCCCGCTAAATGACATGTACCCTTTCTCACACAACTCTCCATCCAAAACACCCTCCATTCCCCAAAAATAATATCCACAAGACATCACCTAGTCACCGCATCCATCCCCTTGGTCAACCCTAAAAGACTCTACCGCTTCCCATTACCCTTTAACATGATACATATGCTCCCACCTATGACACAAACCCTCAAAAAGGGAACAACCTTAAATGACCTCCCACCAAAATCCAAACCCCCTATCCACATGCCCTTTTAACATACCCACCTTTTACACAGAATCATCCCCTACTTCTCTCTTACACATTATGTACCCTCTCTCTATACCCACTTGACTTGAAACCAAACCCCCAATGACAAAAACCTACTGGAACATACATGGCTTTCACCTAGACTTACCTTTAATAGGTATTGACTAATCTCACGCTCTATACAAGCATGGAATCGCCGCCTGCCATAACATTGACGTGGTTCCTAGAACTCTCCCCCTAGTGTACATTACACAACAACTCTCCTTCCAATGGTTGAGATACCTGGACTTAAACTCATTTCAAACTCCAATCTTCTATACATTATCAATTCTTTGAAATATGTAGACAAGATTGGGGGTCACACTTTATTCCTAGATAACAACTCCATAGATTGCATGCACGCATATTCCACTGGGATACTACCTTTGAAGAAAACATTGCAACAAACTGTCCTAATTATAACATCATAATTTCTAGTTTTCCCATCCATATATGAACATTTGATGTCCTCTAAAATATAGCTCATAACAGGGATGCCCACCTTATATGTTCCTAATGATATGTCTTGTCCCTTTGATGTCAGGCCATGACTATTGTGATTGCCTCTCTGGAATTCACTTGTTCTTCTTCCTTCAACATCATTATCGATGACAAATCATATCCTCTTACTATATTTGTCCTTGAAGAGCCTATAATGAAACTCACTTTTGCTTTCATGACCCTCTATATCCTCCCATTTGTGAATTCAAATATGAAGCCTACAAATCATCCTTTTTGACTGAACCAACTATCCCCACTATCTACAAGTCAACTAGAAACCTCGTGACACTTTTCACTTTCCCAAAGATAAAGTATCCCATCCATCTTCCTCTAAAGTGACAAACCCTTATTCCCTTTCAAAGGACTCAAAATCTCTTTTGTTGAGATAAACATAAAAAATGACCCTTGCATCAAAATCACCATCACCAAGTTCTATAGCCTCTAGTATCTCTCTACTATTTGATGTTCCCATACTATCTTCTTATGATAACACAACAATCTTTCCCAACAACACACCACAACTCAACCTCCAAAATGTCATAAAACAACATGATTCTTGCACTGGTAACTTCCTTGAGTTTATAGTCATGGCCATCTCTAGCCATGGTTGTCTATGTATCATGCTTCATCATGCTCGTCCATGGCTGCCTCGTAATTACATTCTTGTCAACGCACAAGTTCCATCCTCACTTATTGCAGTTTCAAACACTAATATCTCTCATGTAAGTTTATGTTCGACTATAGGTTCTGTTATATACCCTAGTCACGACCTCTAGATCAAATGTCACACTACAACTCACATACCCATGTACAATTACCACATATCCAACATGTGCCTTCTCACGTCCATCACAACCGCACATATAATTGTTTGATATGGTCCAATTTAGATGAATGCTCAATTTTTATTAGAACGTGGGCCTTGTTTTAAAAAATGAATAAGATAAAATTGAATCTATTGTACATGTTTACCATGATCTTTTCAGACATAATAGAATTGATGAGGATGGAATCAACTTGCTTTTTTATGTATCTTTACACATTTAATGGCTATACCCTTATCCCTAACACCTTGTCTTAAAAGTATATTTTCTCTTGGAATATAAATGAATTGATTTCTTGTAATATGAAGATAAATAACACCACATCAAAATAATTGACATTATTATAGCCTAAGAGAGAGAAATGCACCTTTCCATATGATAGCTATGTGTGTTTGGTGGCTATAGAATCAATGTTTGGCTCCAACATCTAGTTTTGGGCCTTACTAGTGCAATAATCCTTGGATAGAAAAAAAAAATATCCAACCCAAAACGTCACATCATCCTTAATTGCTCAATCTTAGCCACCTTATTAGATCATTCCATCAACAACACTAGGACCTTATTTGGCATTTAAGGTGAATCATCCTCGAATATAAACAAATTTCACACCTTTTAATAAATCTTTCCTCCTTTTCATGGATTATGTGTTGCGGTTTTTAATAATATCGCTTGATCTCCCATGAATGATACAATTCCAGCAATAACATCACTAACCATATGGCCTTTTTCAATGACTTTAATAATTCTCATGGACTCACTATCCTTATTTCTTTTAGCTATGAATATACATGATCATACACCATATTCTCCCAACATTTGTAAAACATTACAGATTTATATGGAAATCAACATGATCTTCCCTATACCCTCTTTCTACAAACTATCTCCACCAAAATATATATATTGATCAAAACCCTATTCTTCTTGAACAGTGGACTTCCGATCAATGTCACAAACCTTTGAGATTTGAATAGTTTTATATCAACATTCCACGTATAATCATACTATTAAACAGGAATGAACAAATTCTATATTTGATATAAAAAATCCTACTAAAATCATGTCCTTACGTCTTGAATCATGTCTTCAACCCTTAAATCTAGGTTGATTATACGTTAGGTTCTCTAAACAAAAACATTAATAATCTCTCCAAGACCATAATGGCATTGAAGTTGCTAATCCTCTTCTATTCAACCCTCTCACATGCATATCCCTAAAACAATCAATACAAGACCTTGAAAATCTCCTCAAATATCAAGAAACCTATAGGAAAAATCAATCAAAAATCCAATAGTCAAAGAGGGAGACAAAACCACTACCTATTTCCATCGCGTAAGCTCAACAAATAAAATATATAAATATATCAACTATTTACTCATCAAGAACACATAAACCAGACACAAAATTACAATCATCAATCAAATCATATCAACTTTATACCCCTTCTCAATAAATACCAAACAAACAGCAAGTTCCACATGGTTTGACAAAATCCTTCATTATTCACCTCTTTTATATTTATGAATGACAATTTCCTAACAAATTCCTTTTCTCTCGAGGAAATCTACACTCTCTCAAGAACATAAACCTAGACAAATCTTCTGGATCATATGGTTTCTCTACATACTTTTACACTTGAAATAGGGATTTCCTTAAATACTCTTTCATGGACATTTTCAATACCCTATACTCCCACCAAGATTCAATGTCCCTCCTTTCTAGAATCAAGGCCTCAATCTTTCCCTCATACCAAAGACAAGAAAATCAAACCTCATTTTAAATTATCGACCCATTAGACATCTATACTATAGTTACAAGATAATTGCCTAAGTCCTTAGCTATATACTTTCCTCACATAAGGATCACATCATATCAGACAATCATAGCCTTTTTCAAAGACATCACTATAGTTGAGTCACTTTTATAGGCTTATTTTATATCTGTTTTATGCATGTATTTGTCATTTTCTTGATTATATTTGCATAATTCACTATAGTTGGCCCTTAAACTCTTTTTGCATCAAATTATACTTCTTTTATAATATTTATATGATTTTATATAATCCCCAGACTTATACACATGTTTCGGCACTTTTTCAGGCACTTTTGCATTGTCCGGAGTCGATACTATCGACCCCCAGGTCGATAGTATCGACATTTCATCAAAAATCAACCCCAAAATGCGATCTTGGAAGGAATAACCTGTGCCATGGTCGATACCATCGACAACGTCGGGATCTGGCGATTTTCAGCACTAAAACGGAGCGTTTTAATCCGATGGTTGAGCTTTTTCGGAGCCGTAAAGTGGTCCTATGACCTAAGAAGAGCACGGACGGCCCGAGGGGGAGAGGAGATTGTGGTGCACAACATCCAAGAAGGAGAGAGAGATAGGAGATGAGAGACGAAGGCCGTCAACCGAGCGATCCGGGCACCTCCGACGGGCGATTTTGCTGCCGGAAGACTGCAAAACGCACGTTTCTCGAGGAGGATCTCCAGGAACACCTTTGTATCAGGGGTTACACGAGTTTGCTCCATGTTTCCCATGTTTTTCTTCTCTACTCCTCTATCTTTCATTGAGATGACCATGCGGGGCTAATCCCCTTTGTCTTTAGGACCGGGAGTAGCCCGGGAATTCATTGTATGACAGTTTTATAATAGTAATTCATATTTTATCTCTTAAATCCGTGGTATAGTTTCATTTTCTCCATATATTGTTATGCTTGATCACCATAATAATAACCTAATGCCCTTAATCACTTTGAAAGAAGAATTAACGGCTGAAAAGAGACGAAATCTACATTAATCGATAAATCCCTTGACCAAGGTGGTGTAAAATTAATGGTGGATACTGAGAGATCGTTCGTAATGCACTTAGTTTAGGGGATAGGTTACTACGACGGTAGAACCGACCTAAACCTAAGTAGTGAATTGCACCACGACAGTGGGCACTTCTGTTTTCAGGCCACTACCCGGATAGAGAGATAAAATTGAGGCATTATATAAAATTTAATACAATAAAAACCCACGGTGAAACCGCAATCCTAAAGATACCCTTTTGAATTGATTAAATTAACATTTAATCGATCGTTTGTTTCGTTTTTGTTTTTGTTTTCTTTTAATTTTAACAACAACCCTCAATTTGTTATTCGGCTTAGCTGATCACAAATAGTTAGTAGGAGTCTCCAACAATTCTGAGTATCCCTGTGTTCGACTCGGGCCTCACAAAGGCCTGTACTACTCGACGCGTTCACTTGCGTTTTAGTGCATAGTAAAATACACATCACTAAGCTCATGGGTTGGCTCACCTCTTCCCTTTTTCTGGTCCCCTCACCCTAGTCAACTTTGTCCTCTCGCATATACCTACTTACTTTATTAGTTGTATCCCATCACATACAAGGTCACTAACTCTATTGACAATATTTTTTATGACCCACTCCGAGTTTAACTAGTAAGTACAGTGATTAGTGCATCACCATGTTGATTATGCTAAGATAAGTGATCAAGATGTGATTAGTTCTTTGATTAAGTTGATTCAATCTAGTTAGTATGTTTTCATGCTTTGACGTTGTAGTAGATCTCGCACTTGAAAGTTTGCAAAAGACTCACTTGAATCGGACCTTCAAGGCAAAAGTTATGATATTTTCAAGTTTCTTGGGTCGAAGCTACAATTTACCCATTAATAGATCTATTAACCCCCTTTCCCTTATCTCTTACCTTCCGATAGGTGTAGAGCATCCTTGAGTGGTGCACAGCTGCAACTGATCGTCCATCAAAAGGGAGAGGAGTAGGGCGATCATAGGGCTCCTTAGAGCCGAGCTAGCTTGGCGTTGTCTTCCACCTTCTTTCCCCCTCTCTTCCTCACCCCAAATCTACAACACCCTGACTGCTAGGGCAGCTCCGGCCAGCAGCAGTGCTGCCAGCTGCAACGGTGTGGCTAGGGGCCATTTTGGCATGGGAAACACCAAGGAAATGCCACCATCAGTTCGGCCGTGAGTCCAAGGCTCGAATCCGCAGCCTCCTAGCCGTGAGCAGCGACGACCAGTCGAGTTCCTTTCCTCCTTTCCTCCTCCTGTGCGTGTGGAAGTTGCTGCTTACAACAGGTTTGATCCAGGGTAGTACAGAGGTTGAAGACAACCCCGTAGATGCCCGAAAGCAAGTTTTGGGAAAATTTCCAGTTGATTTTGGCCATCTCGATCCTTTGTAAGTAGAATTTCACTCAATAAGCAAGTAGTAACTCTATGAAATGGGTGATTTCGATTAGATCTGTGTTTATCGCGGGTAACAATGATTACCCAGGTGCTGTGCAGTCTTGGCGTCGCCTGACTCCTTACTACATGTTTCTCTTCTCCACATTTTGCACGATCTTAATTTATTAACCGATCTGTAAGATTTGGATTGTTGGAATTTACACGATTGATCAAATCCTAAATTGCTCAGTATAGAGGTTGAAGACAGTAGCACACAACCCAGATTTGCAATAGTTGTACGTTTGGGTATAAACCCAGACTGTATGATTCTAGAAATTAACTAATTGCACATTTTCAAAGAAAAAGACGATGACCTGCAATGTTTCAATGGAAACTTGTTTGCACGCTCCAAGTTATAGTTCATGTGTGGTTAGTATTAACACAAATTGGCACGTTTCTCAAGGACATCATTAGAAATTCTCAATTATTACTAATAATTCTTGCCATGATAAGTAATTAACTCTTAATCAAGTTATGTGTTGCACAACTCAGGATTTGGGTTGATGTGCACATTTTTCAAGAAAGTATAAATAATTTACAGGTGCAAATGACGATTACTCGTATGTCAAGTAATTAACTCTTATTAATATATTAAGAAGTTCAATTGCATGATTCTAGTGTATAAATGTCAAATGGACATGTATTCTATTTATTTAAAAAATTTAGTATGCCTGCATGTATAGTATGTTGATTATTCAGTATATTATAGTGTTTTGAATATAATGTTCTGCCAAGTTTAGAATAATATACATGTTGTATTATAAACTCCAAATAAGTAGACACGGTACCATAGAGATACCAAAGTCAAGTATAAGTAAAAAAAAGATACAATATAGTAAGAGCTTTCCAAGAATAATAAATAATAGACTTAGGGGCCCTGAACACCGTAGATTCCCTATGAGAGGTTTGCGTCGTAGGGATGAAACGACCTAACCCTAGCAGTGTCCAGTATACGGTGGTCAAAACGTACTAACAGGTGGTACAGGGGACGAAGCCCTAGTGGAAGTCTCCTTAAAGATACAGTTTGTAGTGTCTAACATCAACCATAGATTTTGGTAGAACTAGAGTACAGAAAAGCCAATAGGTGGCTTGACACTCCGCCTGTGTGTTCAGGTTAGAGGAGGAGTCCAGTTTTTACGGCCCACAGGTGTGCCGAGGCCAGAGAGCCATTTTCCTATTGCAGACCAACGATGTTGTCAGACTTAGCATCCCGGGCGTGTCAGCTAAGTCTTGTACGGTAAGATCATATTTCGTTATGATTCTTCATATGTAGAGTACACTGCATATGAATAGGGCATAAGCTAAAACATGATCATATAGGTTTAAAGAGTTTCTTATAAGTAAGAAAGGTTAAGAAAGTTTTGAGTATAATTTCACAACAGTTGTTCTTTAAATGTAACATTGACATTCCCTATTATTTTAATTGTATTGTTTTTTATCTGCTTAGTGTAGAAATTTTTGTATTTTATTTCAGTCTAATAAACATAAAATGAGTTATCTGCGATGGTTGGATGAAATTCTATTCAATGAGCCAGTAGCTCACCAACGTACTGAAAATATTTTTTAGGTCAACGTCAGCACGAGGAAGCTGAAGGATCTTATCACCCAGGCTCTTAGAAGGTAGTTCATAGTTAGAATATAGGTCTCTTAGTCCTTTCCCCTCAGTCCTTGGAGCATGTAGTGTGGTAGAGAGAGAGAATGTAATGTAATATGCACTTCAGTTTTAAGTTATCTGTTGTCCTTAATATTCTGCATGAAGAAAAAAAATGTAATATGTTGTGTAAATCATCTTTACCTACCTAGTAAAATAAATAGTAGTTGCTTGCACAGTTTAGTAAGATTTTAGTTTAATTCCAAGTTATAAGATTTTCCTTTAGGATAATTTTAAGTGATTAAAATTTTCCTTTAGGATAATTTTAAGTGATCAGACTCTTTTAAAATATCTTGTCATGCCAACATATCACCTGATTCTTATAACATAAGTATCAGTTGCATATGTACCCCACACAAGAAAACCATGTATGTCATAGATTTAGGATGATAACCTATCTATACACAACATCTACAAATTCCTATCCTTAAAGATCCGACGACACCGTTCACAAAATCTTTTTTATGTCTTGACAGTAGACCAAAATATCTTCCTTTTCATTTGGCGCCTATATTCAAATTGATTCGTTATGGGCCCTAACCTAAATAAAAAAATATACATGACCCCTTTCCCTAGATGGTTTGTTGAGATAGAATAAAACACACAGTTCATATCTTCATTAAGTGCTCTTGTGTAATATCTTTATGAGAACATCTCAACACAGCACTAACCCTTCAGAACTTATACATCCTTTAAAACTTATAACTTAGCAATTACCTTATAACAAAGATAAGTGTCCGAAAAAGTTCATATGCTTATGCTTTTGACATATTCAGACAGAAAGATATTAGAAGTCCTCTGATAACAACTATATTACTATTCAGAATATTATATAATATTTATATTTCGATATAACTTTTCTTAATATATTTTTTACTATTACATGTCCGGTCTGCAACGTTTACCCCAACAAAAGACCCTTCGATCCTAGCAAGGACCCCAGTGCATCCGATTCTTCCACTCCTACTACTACGATCAAAACATCACAGGCACTAAAGTGAGGTCCACCCCCAAGTGAGCTCCACCCCCTGATATGCTGATCTTTATTACGTTTATTCTAGGGATTAGTTATCTTTCATTTTGCTTGTGACATGTTGTAACTTGTAATGGTGTTCCCACACCTGTTGTGTTACCCTACCTAAGGGCTTCCTAGCCTATTGCGTTTGTTCGACCAAACACTAATACATTATGTCTTTTCCCTCCCCGTTTCTTGCATTATTGCGACCAAGTCTGATTTAGTATTCTAAAAGTTTCATAGAAAAAACTCTTTTCTGGTTAGGTGAAACTTAATTGAGCCAGTTTTCGATATTCATTTATTTGAATGGGAGTGAAATAAACTCCACAACCGTTCATAAATTGATTGATACCATGGAGATCAACCATATTGTACCAACGGATTTAATTGTCGGTTGAGTGAATTGCATGCTACACAAAACGTGAATCTAGCCAGACAAGCACCATAACAATCAAATTTACTCTGCTCTTGGCGTACAGACAGCTATAGGGACTGGGGAGCAAGGAATGCTCGACGGTAGCAGGCAGAACTGTACTGTTAAATGTAAGAGAACCCCATGGATCAGACATTAAAAGCATTTGAATGTATACATGGTTGGATTAACTCCGGTAGCCACCACCATCCCGTGCCCACTACCCAGTGCCCGATCTCCAGCTCACACCCCTGTCCGAACCAATCTCCACTCCTCTGCTCCCCAGTCACTGTACCAGCTTCAGCTGATGCAGAGCTGCACAGGCCACGGCCCATGACAACAACCACACCACCGACTGGCTTCTGCCGGAAGCCAGCGAACATCACTTTTAGTTGTGGTGCACTTATCACGGTGCTGACATTGCAGACTTGCAGTTGCAGTTGCATGCCGGCCGGCCAATCCATGCCCACCCACCTAAAAGCCGTGAACACTTGGAGTTGGAATGGTGTGTGGAAGGTGTAGAGGTTAAGTTTGGTTGAGTTGGCTACCTGGCTGGCTCACTTCCCGTCCTCCAATCCGGAATCCTCTCCTGAGGAAGCCAGAGAGGAGCAGGCATGGAGTGCAGCCATTATCACTGCCGCTTAGTCAGTGACAATCCTGTCGTTGGCCGGCGGCCCCGCCATCTTCTTTCCTTCTTTCTTTAATTTTTCCTTTTCTTCATTTCCTGCATGCTTTCTTCGGTTTGTTGGGCGGCACGTTCCTGTTCTTTTACTTTGTCCCCACTAAGTAAGGTTCAATCATGCTTGTACATGTCGAAGCTAGCGGAAGAGGATAAAGAGAGACGCCACGCCGACACCAAAGGAACGGAGACAGCCTTTGGGTGGCAGCTGCAGCAGCAGGGTATCATTCTTATGTTAGATACATAAAACGCGACCCATATCTATCTAATCCACCCACAGCGGCATTCCGGGGTTGATTCCTGCTGCCTTATCATTGGGGGCACATGCTCGGTCAAGCTGTCCACCAAACTTCCACCTCATTGAGTCAAAAGAGGACAGGAATTATGGATAAAAGCAGCGTTCTGATTACTAGTTTTCTTATTCTATTACCGATACCATGTGTCAAAACAACTCCAATTTGGTTTTGATTTATGAATGTGATTTTGCTTCTGAGGACTTAGCAAATAGGTATCATCCTTATCTGTTGCTGGACAACGTTTGGGAAAGTTTACATACCCTGCAGAGCCATGCGATTTGTCATTGGGCCTTATCATTGGGCGCACATGCTAGGTCAAGCTGTCTGCCAAATACCCCCCCCCCCCCCCCCCCCAATTAAGAGGACAGGAATTATGGATAAAAAGTAGCATTGTTGTATTCTATAACCGATACCATCATCAATCCACAGTTTGATTAGAGAAGGGGGGGGGGACGTGATCTTGCTTCGTATGATTAAGCATTTGGGTGTGATCCTTATCTGTTGCTGAACAACATTTTGGATGAAAATCACGCCCTATAGAACTGTGTTCGTTTGTTTTTCATGCGGAGGAACAGACCCTCATTAGTTAGCTATTCTGTAGTTAATATTCTAGGCTATGGATGGAATAGGAGTAATTTCCTGCCCTTTGCCATAGTTGAAGACGGATTCCAACGTATTATTTCTCTGAGAAAATTTTCTAAATCCACATATTCTATATCAGGCTTCATTGTCCACATCAATTAATTTCAAAAAACAAGCAGAGAGACAAGAATTCGAAAGCCTAGCGTGGTCTTTGGAAAAGGGCTAGGCACGTAATCAAGGTTGTCCACTGTGTCGTATTTGTAAATCTATCCACACTGCCTACCTCCCTCCCCCATTAACCAAGTCAAACTCCACGGGCGGGCCAACCCTGACCATCCAAACTGATTCTCATAGAGTCGCTAGGATGACCTGTATTAGATGCCTTCCCAGCTAGTTCAAATTCGCTATTGCAAGATGCTGTTGTGGGGGTGTTAAAATTAATCTAGGCCTTAAAAACACCCCATTAATCTTTTTAGGGGTGGCTTTTGGGTTAGATGTGCAGTTGAGATATTCTGGAACAACATTTGGAACAACGACTGATTTGGAGTGCTTCCCAGTGATGGTACTTGACTCTGTGCTTTGATCAACACCTAAGGACTATAGTAAGTAGTTCATGGCCTCTGTGGTTTAGAGAGGAATCAAGGCTTCTATAACTCTGCAGGTGATCCCCAGACCTAAGTAGAAGACACACCTAAGTAGAAGACACGCTAGGCATGAGATCAGGTCCATATTTAAGAACCCAACACCTTAGTTCAGTACATGGGTTCTTACTGGAACGCGTACCAGTAACATAGAAGAATATTAGTAATCGTGCAGCCATATAGCCTTTCACGACATCATCGCCAATTTGAATATATGTACGTTGACACCTTGTTGCCCGTTTCTATTGACTATTTAATGATTCTAGGACAGAGAGGACATTTCTGATTGAGCACAAGTTCGCAAAGTTCAAAGACTAATATCATCACTTTACAGCCAGGGCAGCATTAGGGCATGTGTGTTAACTGATTCTATGATACGTAAGCATGATTAACATTAGCATGGTTACGATTTAAGATCTTGATCATAAACTAGTCACTAAACAATATAAAACATACCTGTAGACATTGTTGAATACGGAAGATGAGATCCTGTCGAAGCAAAACTCTAGATCCGATGTACGTTTCCAGATCTAAAATACGTCTTCACTCTCTTCGCCTATAGTCGTCAGTGTGTTTCATGAGATAACCCTAGAGATGGATCTCGAGTTATATTTATAGGTAGAGAACGGGACTGATTTCTCTATAAGCTTTAATCATAGCCGTCCATCAAGGTTGCTATATAATAGAGAAAATCTTCTAAATTAAACCCTATTCCTATTAATTCAGTAGTTTCTTTTTCTTACCATGATTGTTATATGGGCCACATAATAAAAACATTTAATGAAATTCAGAATACCCACAAGTCCATAATAATAGGGTCTTTTGTGGGGTCACAAAATTTCTAACAGTCTCCCACTTGGTCCATATGACAATTCTTATGGTATATAGGAAACACATAAGGCACGCATAAATGCTGAAATAATATACATAAATGGTTTACCTTAATTACCTTGGTTAACCCAAATCATTGATGAGAGTCATAGTGGTTCTATATTAATTAAAGAACATAGTTCCTTCCGCGTACTACTGACCAACAATCAAATTAACCAATTCTGTATAGTGAAGCAATCATAATTGTCCACTTAATGTCTTAGGAAAGACTATTTCTGTTATCATACATTACAACAATATGTACCTAACGAGTCATGATATGAAACAGAAAAATTCAGAAGTTTCAATGTTGAATACTCAAATAATGTCATTACAAAAGCACATAGCAATCCACAAAGTAAGAAAAGCTACTGGTTACCCTCAAGACCCATTGTTTCTGCATTCTGCTTAAATGTCTTAGGTGGCAACCCTTTAGTAAATGGATCTGCTATATTAGCATTCGTATTAATATGCTCAATTGACACTCTCTTCTCTCAAATTTCTCCTTTGACTGATAGATATTTCATCTCCATGTGCTTTATACCCTTAGAATATCTATCATTCTTTGAAAAGAATACTACTGTGGCGTTATCACAATAAATTTTCAGTGGCCTAGCAATATAATCCATGACTCTAAGCCCTGAAATAAAATTCCATAGCCATAATGCCTGAACTGTAGCCTCAAAGCATGCTACAAATTCAGCTTCCATGGTGGATGATGCAATAATGGTTTGTTTGTCACTCTTCCACGAAATGACACCTCTAGCTAATACAAACACATAACCAAAAGTGATTTTCCTAGTATCCACACATCCACCAAAATATGAATCCATGTAACCAATCACTTCAAGGTGATCGGTATGCCTGAATGTGAGCATATGTTTCTTCGTTCCCTGTAAGTACCTCAACACTTTCTTTGCAGCTTTCCAATGATCAATGCCTGGATTGCTTTGATAACGACCCAACATACCGACTGTAAAACTAATATCTGGTCTACTGCAGACATGTGCATACATCAAACTTCCTACAAGAGAAGCATAAGGAATTTCTTTCATTCGATTACACTCTCATTTAGTTTGAGGACATTGACTTAAGTTGAACTTATCCCCTTTCTGAATTGGAACAACATTAGAATCACAAGACACCATATTAAATCTTCCCAAAACTTTTTTGATATAAGCATTCTGAGACAATCCCAAAAACCTACGTGACCTATCACAGAATATTTCTATTCTAATCACATAAGAAGCCTCTCCCATATCTTTCATATCAAAATTTTGAGAAAGAAAATCCTTGGTTTCCCATAATAAAATAAGATCGTTGCGGGCAATTAGAATATCATCAACATATAGAACCAAGAATGCAAACTTACTCCCATTGATCTTCAGGTATATATACATTGATCAATAATGTTTTCAGTAAACCGAAAGGCTGTGATGGTATTGTGAAACTTAATATACCATTGTCGTGAAGCTTGCTTTAATCCATATATTGACTTCCTTAACAAACAGACCATGTTTTCCTTTCCATCAATAATGAAGCCTTCTGGCTGAGCCATGTAGACTTCTTCTTCTAAACTCCCATTCAGAAAAGCCATTTTCACATCCATCTAATGTAACTCTAAGTCAAAATGAGCTACTAAAGCCATAATGATTCGTAAAGAATCCTTTTTAGAAACTGGAGAAAATATTTTATTATAATCAATGCCCTCTTCTTGATTAAAACCTTTAGCTACAAGTCTGGCTTTATGTCATTTGATTTTACCAAGAGACTCGCGTTTGGTCTTATAGACCCACTTACAACTGACTTTCTTATGTCCTTCTGGTAAATCAGCCAACTTCCAAACTTTGTTTGCAGTCATAGAGTTTATCTCATCACACATGGCATCGATCCATTTCATAGAATTTTCAGATTTCATGTCTTGTGAATATGTAACCGGATCTTTATCCATTCCTATGTTAAATTCACATTCTTGTAAATACAACATATAATCATTTGAAATAGCTGATTTCCTATTTCTTGTAGACCTTCTTAATTCTATTGTAGGTGTTGCATTAACATTCAGTTCAATGGTGACGACATGCTCATTATGGAGTGCATGATCATTGACATTTTGTTCTCGATTATTGATTGGATCAACAACATTAGCTGGAACAATGGCAGTCGGAATTGAGGGTAAGGGAATTGGTATTGGTGCCCTTATTTCTCAAATGATCACTTCTCTAACTTTATCACTCCCACTGATTTCACCATTCTCAAGGAATTTAGCATTAGCGGTTTCTACAATTCTAGTAGTACGATTAGGACAGTAAAATCTGAACCCCTTTGATCTTTCTGGATACCTAATGAAAAAGCCACTAATGGTTTTTGGATCGAGTTTCTTCTCATGTGGATTATAAATGTGTGCCTCCACTGGACATCCCCATACATGTAAATGTCTTAAACATGGTTTCCATCCCTTCCACATCTGTCTGAACCTCACTCTCAGGAATGGAAGATTAGATGTTGGTAGCAGTGGTTAAACACATGAATTTCAAGCATAGTTTGTTATCTCTAGTCCATGCGTTAAAGTTTTTGATATCACTTTCTGTGGAGGTAGCAGTAATATTGGCAGGCTTGTCTACAGTTAATCCCCAGTCAATCTCAAGCACACCTAAGTAAAACTCAACATGTTCTTTCCACTCGGTATAATTAGTCCAATCTAATTCAGGGACTGAGTTGACAAAAGAATTCAGTTGGGCAGGTTGATGAACTACATTATGAAACATTCTCACTATAGTTAATCTTTGAGTTGTAAACACATTTAAACAAATATGACTAAGATTTATACATAAACGAGTGATTTAAACCAACAATTAAATGAGTATGGTATCTGTGGATATCCTATACAAGCTTAATCACATAATGAATCAACTCCATAACGGTTATTTCACTACTAATGCATAGTCTACCTGTGGGTAATACATGATGCTAGTAAACAACCAACAATTCTTTTACTTAGTCCGTCATTCATTACATTCTTTGAGTCCACTATGGTGACTACAACCAATATCTATCATCAATATGCCCAAATATGCCCAAAAAACACTTAAAATGTGATTTTGAGGATCTAAACGACCGAAAAAGGCTAAAATATGAAAAGTTTATGGCATAGCAATAAATCTTGAAGAAAACACTATTTCTGTTCAGAAAAATCTATTTTCGTCGAATTTTGACACTTTTCAGAAAGTGCGGAAACATTGATAAAAACTGATTTTATCTTGATTTAGAACTAAGAATATGATCATAACGAAGCGACTGATACCACATGTTAAACGATTCTATGATATGTAAGCATGATTGACATTAGAATGGTTACGATATAGGATCTTGATCATAAACTAGTCACTAAACAATGTAAAACATACCCATAGACATTGCTGAATACGGAAGATGAGATCATGTCAAAGCAAAACTCTAGATCAGATGTATGTTTCTAGATCTAAAATACGTCTTCACTCTCTTTGCCTATATCCATCAGTGTGTTTCATGAGATAACCCTAGAGATGGATCTCGAGTTATATTTATAGGTAGAGAGAGGGACTGATTTCTCTATAATCGTAACCATCCATCAAGGTTGCTAAATAATAGAGAAAGTCTTCTAAATTAAACCCTATTCCTATTAATTCAGCAGTTTCCTTTTTTGACCATGATTGCTATATGGGCCACATAATAAAAACATTTAATGAAATTCGGAATACCCAAAAGATCATAATAATAGGGTATTTTGTGGGGTCACGAAATTTCTAACAGTCTCCCACTTGGTCCATATGACAATTCTTATGGTATATAGGAAAAACATAAGGCACGCATAAATTCTGAAATAATATACATAATAGGTTTACATTAATTACCTTGGTTAACCCGAATCATTGATGAGAGTCATAGCAGTTCTATATTAATTTAAGAACATAGTTCCTTCCATGTACTACTGACCAACAATCAAATTAACCAATTCTGTATAGCGAAGCAATCATAATTGTCCACTTAATGTCTTAGGAAAGGCTATTTCTATTATCATACATTACAACAATATGTACATAACAAGTCATGATATGTAATAGAAAAATTCAGAAGTTCCAATACTGAATACTCAAATAATGTCATTACAAAACCACATAGCAATCCACAAAGTAAGAAAAGCTACATGTTACCCTCAAGCCCATTGTTTCTACATGCTGCTTAAATGTCTTGGGTGGCAACCATTTAGTAAATGGATCTTTTATATTAGCACTCATATTAATGTGCTCAATTGACACTCTCTTCTCCCGAATTTCTTCTTTGACTGATAAATATTTCATCTCCATGTGCTTTATACCCTTAGAATACCTGTCATTCTTTGAAAAGAATACTGCTGTGACATTATCACAATAAATTTTCAGTGGCCTACAGATAGAATCCATGACTGTAAGCCCTAAAATAAAATTTCACAACCATAATGCCTAAACTATAGCCTCAAAGCATGCTACAAATTCATCTTCCATGGTGGACAATGCAATAATGGTTTGTTTGGCACTCTTCCACGAAATGGCACCTCCAGCTAATACAAACACAGAACTAAAAGTGCTTTTCCTTGTATCCACACATCCACCAAAATATGAATTCGTGTAACCAATCACTTCAAGGTGATTGGTATGCCTGAAAGTGAACATGTGTTTCTTTGTTCCCTGTAAGTACCTCAACACTTTCTTTGCAGCTTTCCAATGATCAATGACTGGATTGCTTTGATAACAACCCAACATACTGACTACAAAACTGATATTTGGTCTAGTGCAGACCTGTGCATACATCAAACTTCCTACAAGAGAAGCATAAGGAATTTCTTTCATTCGATTACACTCTAATTCTGCTTGAGGACATTGACTTAAGCTGAACTTATCCCCTTTCTGAATTGGAACAACATTAGAATCACAAGATGCCATATTAAATCTTTCCAAAACTTTTTTGTTATAAGCATTCTGAGACAATCCCAAAAACCTGCGTGACTTGTCACAGAATATTTCTATCCCAATCACATAAGAAGCCTCTCCCATATCTTTCATATCAAAATTTTGAAAAAAGAAAATCCTTGGTTTCCCATAATAAACCAAGATCACTCTTGGCAATTAGAATATGATCAACATATAGAACCAAGAATGCAAACTTACTCCCACTAATCTTCAGGTATATACATTGATCAACAATGTTTTTAGTAAACCCAAAGGCAGTGATGGTATTATGAAACTTAATATACCATTGTCGTGAAGCTTGCTTTAATCCATATATTGACTTCCTTAACAAACAGACCATGTTTTCCTTTCCATCAATAATGAAGCCTTCTGGCTGAGCCATGTAGACTTCTTCTACTAAACTCCCATTCAGAAAAACCATTTTCACATCCATCTGATGTAACTCTAAGTCAAAATGAGCTACTAAATCCATAATGATTCGTAAAGAATCCTTTTTAGAAACTGAAGAAAATGTTTCATTATAATCAATGCCCTCTTCTTGATTAAAACCTTTAGCTACAAGTCTGGCTTTATGTCGTTCGATTTTACCAAGAGAGTCGCGTTTGGTCTTATAGACCCACTTACAACCGACTTTCTTATGTCCTTCTGGTAAATCGGCCAACTCCCAAACTTTGTTTGCAGCCATAGAGTTTATCTCATCACACATGGCATCGATCCATTTCTCAGAATGTTTAGATTTCATGGCTTGTGAATATGTAACCGGATCTTTATCCATCCCTATGTTAAATTCACATTCTTGTAAATACAATATATAATCATCTAAAATAGCTAATTTCCTATTTCTTGTAGACCTTCTTAATTCTACTGTAGGTGTTGCATTTACATTCGGTTCAATGGGGATGACAATATCATTATGGAGTGCATGATCAATGACATTTTTTTCTCAATTATTGATTGGATCAACAACATTAGTTGGAACAATGACAGTCGGAATTGAGGGCAAGGGAATTGGTATTGGTGCCCTTATTTCTCGAATGATCACTTCTCTAACTTTATCACTCCCATTGATTTTTCCATTCCCAAGGAATTTAGCATTAGCGGTTACTACAATTCTAGTAGTATGATTAGGATAGTAAAATATGAACCCCTTTGATCTTTCTAGATATGCAATGAAAAAGCCACTAATGGTTTTTGGATCGAGTTTCTTCTCATGTGGATTATAAATGTGTGCCTCCGCTGGACATACCCATACATGTAAATGTCTTAAACTGGGTTTCCAACCCTTCCACAACTTAAAAGGTGTTTTAGGAACAACTTTGTTGGGAACCTGATTCAAGATATACACAGTGGTCATAAGGGCATGCATCCACAATGATATGGGTAGATTAGAATGACACCTCATGCTACTAACCATTTCTAGAAGTGTACAATTATGTCTCTCAGCTACACCATTCATCTATGGGGAACAGGGCATTGTGTACTGAGGGACAATCCCTAATTTTTCTAAGAGTTTAGCAAAAGGACCAGGACGTTGTCCTGATTCATCATACTTTCTGTAATACTCACCACCTCTATAAGACCTAATGATCTTTACCTTTTTACCTAGCTGCCTCTCAACTTCAGTAATGTAAATTTGAACATCATTCAGAGATTGAGATTTATCATGCATAAGGTAAAGATAAAAGTAACGTGAATAATCATCTATAAAGGTAATGAAATATTTTTCTCCACCAAAAGATGGAACATCGAAAGGTCCACATATGTGTATATGTATAATGTTGAGAAGTTCAGTACTTCTTGTGGATCCTTTCTTAGTCTGTTTGGTTTCCTTACCCTTAATGCAATCCACACAAACACGAAAATCAGTAAAATCAAGACTTGAAAGAATCTCATCTTTTACCAACCGGTTAACTCTTTCACTGGATATATGACCCAGTCTCTTATGCCACAAGAATGCAAAACTTTCACTCATCCTACTTCGTTTCAAACCCACTTTAGGATGTAAGGTAACAAGAAGAGTTTCAGAAAATGTATTATCAAGAAAAAAATGATATAAACCATTGATCAAAATTCCTGAACCAAATAAACAATTTTCCTTAAACAAACTAAAACGTCCACCACCTATTTCTAATGAAAAGACATCATTATCAAGTTTATACATGGAAATTAAATTCCGAGAAATGGAAGGTACATAAAGAGTTTTCTCCAAATCAAAATGAAAACCAGAGTCTAATACTAAATGAAAAGTGCCAATGGCTTCTACTGGAGATTTCACTCTATTTCCCATGTAAAGATAGGCTTCATTTGGACTTAATTTCCAGGTTGTAAGGAATCCCTGCATCAAGTTTGAAACATGAACATTAGAGCCAGAATAAATCCACCAAGTATTACAAGGTGCTTCTACAAAGTTTGATTCGAAACATACAAAAAACAAAGGCTTACCTTTCTTTTCGAACCATTCTCTGCGCTTCACGCAATCTTTCTGAATGTGTCCATGCTTCTTACAGAAGTGTGAATTATCATTCTTCCTTGCTTTCTTAGGTGCAGATTGGCCTGATTGATTGGATGGACTATTCTTGATGCCCTTCCAATTTTTATTACCGACTTTGTTCTTCCCATTCCCATTTCCATGCATGTAATTTTCCTGAGTAACATGACCATTTTGCTTCTTAATTCGAGCCTCTTCTTGAACCACCTTATTGGTCAGTTGACTCACATTCCACGTATCCTTAATCGTGTTGTAGTGAATTTGAAAAGGACCATATTGCTGAGGCAACGAGTTTAGGATAAATTGGACTAGGAACGAATCCGCTACAGTCATTCCCAATTTATCTAATTTTTCTGCCAGATTGGTCATGTCAAGTACATGTTTTTGCACGGTCTTGGTACCATCATAACGGGCAGTTGTTAGTTCAGCCATAAGTTTTCCAGCAACTGCTTTATTAGCAACCTTAAAGCGTTCAATGACTATTCTTAAATACTCCTTGTCTTTCTAACCCTCACTCTTAGGAATGGAAGATTTTATGTTGGTAGCAGTGGTTAAACACATGAATTTCAAGCATAGTTTGGTAGCTCTAGTCCATGCATTTAAGTTTTTGATCTCACTTTCTGTGGAGGTAGCAGTAATATCGGCATGCTTGTCTATAGTTAATCCTGAGTCAATCTCAAGCACACCTAAGTAAAACTCAACATGTTCTTTCCACTCGGTATAATTAGTCCCATCTAATTTAGGGACTGAGTTGACAAAGGAATTAATTTGGGCAAGTTGATGAACTGCATTATAGAAATAGGCTCACTATAGTTAATCTTTGAGTTGTAAACACATTTAAACAAATATGAATAAGATTTATACATAAGCGAGTGATTTAAACCAACAATTAAATGAGTATGGTATTTGTGGATATCCTATACAAACTTAATCACATAATGAATCAACTCCATAACGGTTATTTCACTACTAATGCATAGTCTACCTGTGGGTAATACATGATGATAGTAAACAACCAACAATGATTTTACTTAGTCTGACATTCATTACATTCTTTGAGTCCACTGTGGTGAACTACAACCAATAATATGAATGACATACCAAAAGAAGAGAAACATTCATGTACTGAGATGAAATCACTGTGGTGATTATCAAAACAATATAATATGAATATTGCTCTTAAAGACATATTTTTCTCATCTGTTATATGTATATATGGCATTTGTATGGATAAAATAATTAAGAAAAATATTTTTTGGTCCTAAATAATAGAATTTTATACCATGATCATAGATTAAGGCATGGAAACATCAAACAAAATTTCTATCATCAATATGCCCAAAAAATACTTAAAACGTGATTTTGAGGGTCTAAACGGCCGAAAAAGGCTAAAATATGAAAAGCTTATGGCGTAGCAATAACCTTGAAGAAAACACATTTATGTTCAGAAAAATCTATTTTCGTCAGATTCAGACACTTTTTCGGAAAATGCAGAAACATTGATAAAAACTGATTTTATCTTGATTTAGAACTAAGAATATGATCATAATGAAGCGACTGATACCACATGTTAACTGATTCTATGATACGTAAGCATGATTAACATTAGCATGGTTACGATTTAGGATCTTGATCCTAAACTAGTCACTAAACAATGTAAAACATACCCGTAGACATTGATGAATACAGAAGATGAGATCATGTCGAAGCAAAACTCTAGATCCGATGTACGTTTCCAAATCTGAAATACGTCTTCACTCTCTTTGCCTATAGCCATCAGTGTGTTTTATGAGATAACCCTAGAGATGGATCTCGAGTTATATTTATAGGTAGAGAGACAGACGAATTTCTCTATAAGCTTTAATCACAGTCGTCCATCAAGGTTGCTAAATAATAGAGAAAGTCTTCTAAATTAAACCCTATTCCTATTAATTCAATAGTTTCCTTTTTTGACCATGATTGTTATATGGGCCACATAATAAAAACATTTAATGAAATTTGGAATACCCAAAGCCCATAATAATAGGGTCTTTTGTGGGGTCACACAATTTCTAACATTGTGGTGTAGGTTTTAGTGGGGACCCTATTAGCCGTAGCAATAGTGGGAGCATACCAATTACACCTGTATCCAACTTTAAATTCATAGCAATTGTAGAGTTTGCCTAACCTAATTAGTTCGCATATGTGGGAGACCTTGTTCCTTGCTTTAGCTTCAAAGCATATTAAACCGCTTAAGTACATTAATTAGCCGTCTCCTATAGTATCTGATTAGTGTTTAACTTCTTAAACAAACAAATACATACTTATTTTACTTTATATCTACTAGTTAGAGCTTGGTGTGATTAGAATCATGACCATGAGGGAATGGGATTCCAGGGCCATCTTGGTTTTTGCACATGTAAATTTTTGATGAAAATGATCCAAGTATCAATACATGTGATTTCCTATTGTGTGGAAATAGTTTTGAATATAGGTTTGCATACCCTTAGGTTTGCTAGTTGAATCTCCATTGGTTGCCAACTGGCCTTAACCATAAATTTTGCTAAACTTATAGGCTTATTCGAATTGACCTATACCTTAATTGGCCGACATACAACTCCATAATCATTAGTGAAGCTTATATACCATCCATGACATCACGACTTGATGTCTGTTGGTCCGAACATTAGTCAGACTGACTAATGGAGTGACTTGATATAGAGGTATGGATTTATCGTTAACCAGTCTAGACCCCTACTTAGCCAGTTAGTAGATCCAGTTAAAGCCCCTTCCAAGATAGAAAGTTGTGTAAGGGATAATATGCAATATTTACACCTCATAGCCATATATGTGTTCATATTGACGCCATCCCCTATTCTATATTTTGTTTTTGAATGTTGGGGGTCAAAATCCTTGGAGAATGAGTGGACACATGTGATTTTGATGGTTCTTTATTGATCCAAGCTAACTATCAAGTTCTTAACCCGTTATAGACCTAATTTTGGCATTTTTTTTCCATCTAATCTATTCTCCTTCTCATCTTTACCATATTGGAAGGATTTATATAGATATTTTTGGAGAAACCATAGTTTTTATATCAATCCCTCTTTGCTTCATGTTTAATCAAGATCTGAGAATTGCATAGGCTTTTGATGGAGACACCAAACTACCTACTGGATGGAAAAAGCCTTGGAGAAATTTCATCCCTACTTATGTGGCTTCCTAAATGAGAGTCATTAAAGCCCACGTGAGCAATTTATACTGGTTGATGCTTAATTATATTGAAAGACGATAAAGTTTACATTTGTTGGAAATACATAACAGCTAGTCCCTAGTTTTAGGGATGAACTTTATGGATTCTTTACAGATGCAAAATTTTATTATTCCATATATCTCCCATGAGAATATTATTTGTTCCAATTCATATTCTTAACCCACTATGCTTATCTATATTAGGTTTTGAAAAAAATCCTTTTTTATAAGTAAGCATACTACATATTTCCATCAAAAATCTTTACAATGTTGTGGAGGAAAACGCCTCTTTTAAAAGAATGAAAACTATCTATGCATTAGACTATTGTAGTCTGAAATAATCCTATGCCATGCTACACAAGTAGATGTCCTGAAATTTTCAAAAATGTATAGATTTCTCATATTCCATATTTGATGCATGATAATGAGGACAATGAGACATTCATTCTTCCCTCTGATGGAAAGAATATTATTTGAGGAAGCTATGATATACAGTAGATATCTTGAAGCTTTTAACCAAAGATCTTTAGCAAAGAAACAATCCCACATTAGGTGATTATGGCTTTCCGTCTGTTGCTTTCATAGGATGCACCTTAAAGCTAAATTGATTCCTCTTATTTGCATAAAACCTTCAGTGGCTAAACTGTGTTGGAAGAATTTCCAGCCAAAAATCTTATATCAGTTTGGGGCTTTAACAGTCCACAACCATTTGGCCCACTAAAATTTTGGACAATGGGTGCGGCATAGATCCTAGGCTCCTCTAAGAGTGAACTGTTCGAGACCTTCAAAGAAGCACCGATCAATTTCTTATATCCAAACTTTTAAGCAGACATTAGTCAGCAGCTCTAAACCTTTGAAATCTAGGATGTTCCAACATCTATTGGTGATGATAGCATCCAGCTTCATGTGTTCACCAAAGCCTGAGTGTAAAGTGAGTAGGTTACCAATGCAATCTTTGAGGAAACTCCATTTGATCCAGGGGTCTTTCCATAATGATATAGAACTCCCAGTCCCTACCTCTATCTACATAATATATAGCATTTTGTTTCTGATTTTGATGATCGACATACACATCTAGTTGTAGTGTTTCTTGGATGAACATGTCCACAATGAATCTGTTTGAAAGTTAGAGACTGTGTATCCACCTGACCCACAAATTGTTCTCCCCATTGGCAATATCCCAGAGGAGTTTGAGCATGCCATCTGTTCTAGTCGTCAAATTTTCTAATGCATGATCCTCCCTCCACCTTTGGCAAGCATACAGACTCCCAAGGGATAGAGTGGAAATTCTTGGAGCCTTCATACCCACCCCAAAGAAAGGGCATGCAAATTCGTTCTATCTCTACCATAGTAGTTTTAGGTAATAGGAATACTCTAGACCAAAATAAGTGGTATTCTAAAAGGGTAGAAACCACTAGTACCAGCCTGCCTGACATGAGCAAGAGTTTAGTTTTCCATGAGTCAAGTTTCAGTATAAATTTATCGATGAGTGGGGCACACATGCTTTTTGTAATTTGGTTTGTAAATAAAGGAAGTCCCAAATATATTACAGGGAACTCAATCTCGTTAATGCCAAGTAGATCAACTGCATTGCTTGAGGCTTTGCTGCTAAGGAACAATTGACTTTTTGTAGGGTTAAGGTCCAGACCAGAGACTGAGCTAAACTGTTTTAGACATTTCTAAATGCATGTAATGGAAGTTCTGATGCTTTTGAGAATAATAATTGATAATATGCAAAAATTATATGTGAAACCTCAGTCGCACCGACTTTGACAGGAGTAACATTTCCTTCTAAAACATCTTTATTTAGAATTGAAGTGAATCTCTGCATCCCTATGACGAAGAGGTATGGGGCCTGAGGGTCACCCTGTCTGATACCTCTTATAGCTTGGATTAACTTTGTTGGTGGGCCATTGACCAAAATTTGGAAGGAAGCCGAGTTCATACACTCCCTAACCCAATGTAACCAACAATAAGGAAACTTTATTTCTTTCATAACTTCAAGGATATAATTATCAATAGAATCATACACCTTGCTAAGATCACCCTTAAGGAACAATTTGATGATATTATTGAGATTCTTGAAATCATGAACTAGTTCGTTTGCATGTAGAATTGCATTAGATCTCTACCTTCCTTTGACAAAGGTGCATTAGTTTTTGTTGATAATAGAGGGCATGATATCTTTCAATCAATTAGCTAGTATCTTGGAAATTATTTTGTAGACAATATTACATAGTGATATAGGTCCCCATTCATTTATCCTTTCTGGTTTGTTAACCTTTGGTATAAGATCAATGAAATTTTTGTTAGCTTCCTTTAGAAGTCTACCTTTTAGAAAGAAATCCTTTACAACTGTACATACATCCTTTTCCAATATGTCCCAAGTGGATTTGAAGAAGTGAGCACTGAGTCCATCTGGTCTAGGTGCTTTATCATTGCTTGACTTTCTCACAATATCATAGATCTCTTCATTTATGACAATGCATCACATTTTTGTAATTTGGTTTTTGTGAGTTTGGGCATATTGAACCAATCTTGAATGTTGTTTGAGGATTTTAGTGCATTAAACAATGTATTGTAATGCAAAACACTGTTTGATGTTTTCATCACCCTTTACCAGGTTGCCCTCATAGAGAATAATTTTGATCTGATTTCTGCTCCTTTTGGTCTTCAATGAGTCATAGAAAAACTTTGTATTACAATGTCCTTGTTTCAACCATTGGATTCTTGATTCTTGGTGAATGACTGATTCCTCAGTTGCCCTAGCTTTGAGTGCTTCATCCTTTTTAACTTTGGCTTCCTCCCACAACAACTCATCATTTTGTCTCTGTCTGATCCTATCTGCTCCCAGTTCCAAGTCTGCAAGGCTCTTTTAATAATCTTGATTTTTTGATACATCTTGTACATAGGATTGCCTCTAACTTCAGTCTTCCATGAAGCTTTTATAATGTCTCTGAAAGGATATTTTTGTTTGTTTTTTCCTCAAGATGAAGAACTTGGGCATGATGATCATTGTATATGATGGGCATTATTTCCAACAACAAATTTGGTAGTGCATTTAGAAGTTGGAGTTGACAGAACGATCTATTAATCTTGCTCCTTGTATTATTTGCTCATGTTTGTTGGTTGTTCCATGTGAAGTAAGCCCCCTTTACTGAGATATTCACGAGACTTGCATCACATATCAACCTATTGAAATCCTCCATTGATCTTGTAGATAGAGTAGATCGACCCAATCTTTCATTTACTGCCCCGACTGCATTAAGATCACCATGAATTAGTCAAGGGGCTTGCGGTTGAATAAGTCACAGGTCTTCCCACAAGTGAGCTCTTTTACCATCTTCATTCTTTGCATAGACAACAGTGAATTCGAAGTGTTTGTTATCTAGTTCAAGTCCATAATGAATGAACTCATCAGATTGTTTGATATGCTTGATATTGTGATCCGCTTGAGCCCTTTCTTGACAAAACTAAGTAATTGAGGAATGCATTATTATCCTCTTTTGATGGAACTTACATGTCTTATTGATTATTGAGTAAAGTGATAGTTTAGGATTTTTAAGTATATAAAGATTTATTAGAATAAAAGATATGGAACTCAAATTAGTATGTACTTATGCAAATAAAATGGTGAATTTAGAGTTTTTTATGATTTGTAAAACATATATGATATTATTAGGGAATTACTTTGTAAAGGTAAACATATGGAATAAAATCTTGTTGGTATGCATGGAAGAGAGCCAATCATATGATGATTGGAATGTGGCATTTGATACCTGATTTGATAATAATAAAGGTAATTCTGTCTATTATGTTTGTCTCAATCATGAGATGATGACACATACATAGTGGGTGTCTAAAGAATGATGTTACTCGATGACATATGTCTTCATGTTGATGACTTGAACAATGAGATCATATGTATGATAAGAATACATACATTCTTGTTATGTCCCTAGTCAGATATTAATGTGGAAGCAAAATAGAAAATAATAATACATAAGACTAGAGTGTGTGTTGATTGATGACAAAGTCTCATTAGTCATGATATGTGATATCAAGTGAAGCACACATGTACATGTTAGAGAATAGTTTATCAGACAGACCCACCATGAGAGTGATACATGTAGACCATGGAATGGTAGTTAGAATCAACTCTCATAGTGATAGTGGTGATTGTGGTTCTTAGACTTGAAATCACTACACTCATCACATGTCGTTTGATATACTTAGACATCATCCAATGTGACCTTGAATAAGGGTTGCCATAAAGGTGATGCTGAGGTGCATTGTGACACATGTGGATTGAGTGTGAGTGATGTAGATGAGATTTGTCCCTCATACATGAAATTGATATCCAAGCCTCTTTATAAGCGAGACTGAGAAATGTATGGCCATACTCATGTGATTCAATATGTGGTAGGTGAAATCACGTACATCTTAGATAGCTTCGTAGTTCAAGAAACATGGATTGAACATTGAGAGGATGACAATTCCATGCCTCAAGTTCAATCTGGATATCAGAGATAAAGGAACTATACGATCACAATAACACTGATCATGGATTGTAGGTTGAAGTTGTCTCCAACTTTTCAAACTACTTGGGTAGTAATGATGTGTTGCTAGATACTTCTCATTGCTTTTGATGTCATTAGTTGGTTATGGACATTCACTACCAATGTAATTTGGGACCTATAGGATCACACACATAGGATGCACTTGGAATTGGACTTTATTCATGAATGATGTTTAACTTGATTACTAAAAGTGTTCAGGTATACAATTTAACAACTAAGTTTCAAAATTGACTAATTAAACTCTGAACCGGCCAGTTCAAGTATTGAACCAACCAGTTGCAATGTGAATTCAATTAGAATCAACATTAGCTGATCGATGGTTGTATTAGGGAATGAGACAAATGGTTCACTTAATGAACCAAACAGTTCATGGTATAAGACGATTGGTTCATGTTATGAACCTCCCAGTTCATGTGATGAACTGCTCGGTTCAATGGTCAATTCGATTAGATCAAGGATTACTGTTGACGTCATGTTCTACATTAATCGTGCATTGAATACTAATGTGATTTAGAATAGGAAACTACATGAACTGACCGATTCATGCATGAGCCGACCGGTTGGGCATGCAAACTGACTGATTCACTGTTCAAAGTTTCTAGAAAATTTGTGAATTCCGTCCTTTTGACTCCCGAATAGACTGGGAATCCTAACCCTAGCCTCTCCTATAAATATAGGGGTACTGGGGTCATCCTAGACACAACAATAAGACCTGACAATTGTTTTCCTCTCTAGTTATGGTAACCAACAGAGAGCCCGAGCAAGTCCTACCCATAAAATGAAGGAATATCAAGGGAGAGATAATTGAGGGAGAGAAAATCAGTGCTAATACATTGATGTCCAAAAGGAAAACTCCTTATTGTTGGCTCTGGCAGCACAACATGGAGTTCCTGGTGGTCCACATAGAATAATCTAGAGGTGAAGAGTTTTTTCCTCTTGTAGGGTGTTGTCAACTGCCATCCATGGTGTTGTATCGGCAGGATGCCACAGACGAATGCTCAAGTGCTGCTTGAGGAAGAAGGTTGTTGTTGCTTGAAGAAAGGCAGACACTACTGCATCAAGAGTTGTCGCTAGACTTTCTCCAGGATTAGCTATAACTCTTGTTTACCTTCCTTCCTAGATACATTGTTGTTGATGTAGTATGCTAGTTAGGGAATCAAGATTTAAATTTTGTTTCCACTGTCTTATATGTCACTCTGATTTCCCATTAGTGGTATCAAAGCACGTCAATTTATGGTGCATCTAGATTTAAATTGATATGATCGAATTGATTGTTATTTCATATGATGTTAGTATTAAACCTGTTAATGTGCATAGTTGATTAATTACCATATATGATTCACAAACTAATATATATACTATATATATATATATATATATATATATATATATATATGTGTGTGTGTGTATGTGTGTGTGTGTGTGATTCACACGTGTTTCCCTAAAAGTTAGTTTTTGGCAGATGTTAACATTCTTATGACCAATAACCCTAGATCTATGTGTGCATGGTTGTGGTTATTTATTCCTATTTATATGTCAGTTTGCATACCAAGCCTCTCTCCTCCTTTCCAAATGTAAATTATTTTCTCTTTTACAATATAATATGAAATTGAATAGTTTTGATTATGTTTCACTATGAGAAGACGTTCTACACCATACAAATTGACTGACTCATGAGACGAATCAATTGATTGGAGGACCAAGGACTCCAAATGATAGGAGAAGACAAATCGATCATTTAGTGGTCTAGCTGACTGACTGGAGGAGTCTAGACATCGGTTAAACCTGAGACCAGACGATCATTTCAAGAACCCAACTGAGCGGCTAGGAGGCAAGTCGATTAGTTCAAGTGTTGAATTGATCAACCCAGATTTGTTCTAGAACATATGATGCATATGATGTAGACCTTCGGTGGTAGTAATTCCTTATGGCTCCTAGGAATTACAATAGTATGGCCATAACCATCGCTTGTGTTTATAATTGCATGTTTTTATTGTGGATACAACATGTATATGATACATACAATAAGTATGTCATGATTGGATATGTATATTTATATATAAGTAAAATCTCTCAATATTATATTAAGTATTAGATGCTTTCCATAAGAAACACATATGAAAAGCTTGATCGACTATGTGTGGGAACGTCAGGCATGCCAAGCATGGTGTGTTGTCCATCTCCTGGAAGTGTGATGGTAGTTATGTGGGCCTGCCAAGTGGGATGCATTACTATCATTTTGGCTTTTGGGTCAGGTTTAACTGGGTGTCCTTAATGAGATTAAGCACCTAGAAGCATGCAGATTGACTATGGAAAAGATTTGTGAATACCCTCTCTCCAAGAATTACATGTGATGCAATTGGAAAAAGTTGTCTACCTTAATAATTGGTTATGGACATTGGCGTTAGCCGGGTAATAATTCAATTGTTTTGGATCTTGGATCATTGGAACATTGTACGATGCAATCTTCTGAATTAATACATGAGGTTTGTTAATTTGAACAAAATAGTGGAAACGATAATTAATTAAAAGCCTAATTAATATCGTCAAACTTATCAAATCAAATTAATCAAAATGTTTGACTAAGTTACAATATATTTTGTAGAATCTAATGGAAAACACAAACACATTATTGTTGGGATCAGTCCTTGAGTAGGACAATAAATAGGATTTACTTCCACATATAGTTTATGACATTGAGAAGACTTCTCACCAATGAGCAAAAGCTCTATCTCCTTGGAAGACCAGAGCCATAGAAACCCACTCCAAATGTACCTAAGGCTGAAATGGATTCTTACTTGAAGCATGCCAATGATGTTGTAGATATTGAGTACCTTATGCTATGTTGTATGACTATGAGTTGCATGAACAACATGAAAACATGGACATTCTCAAGATGATAAATATCCTAAGAATCATGCAAGGTACAATGTCTCGTAAGCATTGTTGGAGCGCAAACTAATAGAGGGATATCCTATAGAGCCACATGTGCTCAATATGATTGGGCGTCTGGAAAGATTGGGATTTCGTTTAGACCACAAGTTGGCTATGAATATGATTCTACAATTGTTGTCCGAATCATATAGCTAGTTTATCAAGTGCAATCACTTGAGTAACATGGCTTAACTATTGTCTTAAACGTTTGGCATGTCAATAAATGTCGAAGCACAAAATAGGATGGCAAGCCCGAGATGATGATCAACAGAATAGAGTCTAAGGACAAAGGCAAGGTTGAGAAGAGTTCTGAGGCTAAGTTGAAGTTCAAGTCTTCTTCACTCAAGATAAAGGGATAAGTGATTAAGGAAAGGAAGTGTCACTATTGTCACCAGTTGAACATTGGTAAGGGAACTACCCTCTTATATAGAGGATCTCAGGAAGAAGAAAGAGATAAAGATCTCCACTTCAGGATCTGAGAAGAAGTAAGCTAGAACTATGTAGAGCAAGAGTTTCTACCACTAAAGTTGGAATCTGTCATTCATGGACATGCAATAGAATTAGTGAATTGCTATTATGTACCTGCCATTAATGAAAACATCATATATCTTGCATGACAAGAATATTATGAATAATTGATGTTTCATTTTTAAAGATACGATCTTTGTGGCAATGCCCCATGTCCTACAAACTAAACTTGATAGTTCTAAAGACAAATGGGTATGACACATATACTGAATGACTTGACGACTCAAATAATGAATACCTATAGCATTGTCATCTAGAACACCTAAACAAGAAATGCAATTCTAGAATCCATAATGATGGTTGTCTAGATTCTTTTTGTTACTGAACCAATAGAAACATGCAAGTCTTATTTATTGCACACTATGACAAAAGCATCTTCACTAGATGTAGTGGGAGAGCAATAATTCTATTAGGGCTCACACATAGTGATGTATATAGACATTTTAGAATAAATGCTAAAGGTAGTTACCAATACCTCATTATATTTACTAATGTTATCAGTAGATATGGTAATTTGTATTTAATGAAATACATGTATGAATCTCTTGAAGTGTTCAAGGAGATCATAAATGAAGTACATAACTAACTTGGTAAAAATATTATGACACTTTGACATGATCGTTGTTGAAATATTTTAAACCAAGACTTTGTGGACCTTTTAGAGAGACTGTGACAATGAATCACAATGAACTCCACATGAAACATAATGATGCATCAGAAATAAGAAATCACACCATGTTAGTCATGGTGCAATTATCAATAAATCTAGCTAATATTCCAATTTCCTTTTTGGGCACATATTTTACTCTAAAACAATGTACCGTCTAAAATGGCTTAAAAGGCACCATATGAGATATGGCATGGAAAGTGTCCAGATGATTCTTTTATAAGGATTAGGATTGAAAGCTTTTGTAAGAAAGTAGTTTCGAAAAGTTTTGTCTACAAATCATGTAAATGTTATTTTGTTAAATACTAGTTTTATATTCCAATGCAACAACAAATTTGTTTGTTGATAAGGATGGTTGTATTCTTGAAGGGAAAATTAGTTCCAAAGGAACAAGTTAGAGTAAGAGTAGAACTCAAAAAGATCAAGATGAACAAAAAAAATTGAACCTAAAGAGGTACAATAGGAACAAGGAGAATCACAAATTGTTGTGGGATCTCAAGCTGCTTATGTAACACAATACCTCATAGTTCTAGTAGAACACACCTTGAGTTTTAAATATTTTGATATCTTATAACTCAAAAAGATGATGAGTTGATCATAGATGTTTAGTCAGCAACCTACCTAGAAGCTATTGAGGGACCAGAGTCTGAGAAATGGCTTGAGGCCATGAGATCCAAGATGGAGTCCATGTACACCAACAAGGTATGACCTTGGTGGATCCACCTAAAGGAGTAAACCCGATAGGGTGCATTTAGGTTATATGAGAAAAGACCGACATGGATAGTAGTATACGAACCTATAAGAGAAGATTGTTTGCAAAGACTTCAGAACAAGTTCAAGGTGTTTAACATGATATAAATCCTTTCACTAGTTGCCATTGTTACATCCATCAGGATAATGCTTGCTATTGCAACTCAATGTGACTTTGAGATTTGGAAAATTAGATGTTAAAACCACATTTCTTAATTGGAATATTGTGCAGGATGTGCACATAGTACAACCTAAAGGTTTTATAAATCCATATAATGCAAATAAAGTTTATAAGCTATAAAGGTCAATCTTTGGATTGAAGCAAGCATCTCAGAGATGGAATATTCAATTTGACTAGACAGTCAAAGAGTTTGACTTGAGTCAAAATGAAGAAGAAATCTGTGATTACAAAAGATTTAGTGGGAGTATATTTATATTCCACATAATGATGGAAATAACATCCATATAGTGCATATATTAAAACCTAGCAAGGAAAGTACCTTCTCTATGAAGGGTTTAGGCAAAGAATCCTATGTGATAGGAATTGAGATCTATAGAGATAGAACTGGAAAGCTTCTTGACCTAAGAAAGAGAACATACATTGACAAAATGTTGAAGGGGTTCCACATGCAAGTCTTAATGTGAGAAAACTTTTCCTTGTTCCATGGAGTTAGTCTCTCAAGAACCTAGTATCCTAGTTCTTGTGAAGAATGGAAAACATGAGTGAGATGCTATATGCATTCACAATTGGATCTATCATGTATGGAATGTTATGAACTCATCTTGTTATCTTGTATGTATTGGATATGACGAGAGGATATGTACTCATCTAGTTGTCTCATATGTACTGGACATGACAAGAGGATATCTACAGATCCAAGTGAAGGTTACTAGAATGTCATAAGACCATCCTTAAGTAATTGAGAAGCACTAAAAGTATCCATTCCTTCACAATCTGAATTTGTGTCTGATCTTAAAGCAAACAACTTAAAGCTGGAAAAGTTCTGAGCTACAGACAGTTGTTTAATTGTACAATGAAAATTGAGTATCTTGCTGTTATGAGAATACTAGAGGATATTGTATGAATTTAGAAGTTCATATAGATGAACTTATGGGAGGTTCCAACCATTAATGATGCAGTAGAGATACTGAGACAACAATGGAGCTACTGTTAGGCAAGGAATCTTAGATAGCTTAATATGGAACTTCCATCTCATATGAAATGTCCCCAGGAGGAGATGTGAAACTTGTAAAATACTGACTACACTACTACAGAACACACCTTTGGTGTCGGTTGTTTAACCCCCTTTGGCGACGGGTTTTAAGCGATGCCTATGTGGGTGCCGCTAAAGGTCGAACTCTTCGGCGTCGGTTTTCTAACCGACGCCTATATGATCTATAGGCGTCGATTATATATAGTTGGCCGACGTCTATAGGGTTCGCGCCACAAAAAAGGGCAACACCTAGGACACTTTCTGCGTCGGTTAACAACTGAACAACCGACGCCTATATGGTCTATAGGCGTCGGTTATATATAGTTGGCCGACGTCTATAGGGTTCGCGCCACAAAGAAGGGCAACACCTAGGACACTTTCTACGTCGGTTAGCAACTGAACAACCGATGCCTATATGGTCTATAGGCATCAGTTTTATACGAATAAGCGATGCCTTTTCCACCACGACCGTGCTGTCGGGTTGTTTGTCATATTAGGCATCGGTTTTTATCCAATAACCGACGATGTAGGCCTTTGATGACGGTGTTCTATAAATAATCGACGCCTATATTTTTTTTTCTTATCAGTTTGCAGGCCTGCTGTGGCTGGTCAGCAGGATGAGAACCTACATTTCAGTTTTCTGAACTGCAGGTTTACGACATCCATTGATATCAGCCTACAAACAGGCCACAAACCTACAAAATCAACAAATATTTTTTCACACAAGTAGATACATTCAGAAATCAATTCAATTCTCACATTCGCACATGTAGAAATATTCAAATACATGTAGAAACATTCAGAAATATTCATTTACAAAATATCATTCAGCATCGCTATCAGCATCCCAATTATATCTTACAATCACCACTGCTTGTATGGCTTTTGCCCATTCTTCTCTTACTTCATTTAATGCTCCCATCGTATATGGAGCATGTACATTTTTTAAGCGTTTACCTATAGTGTGGTCAGTTTTAAACACCTGCAAAGAGAATGATGTATATATAAGTAATAATATAAAAATAAGATTGATATATTTCATACTAACTAATGAGACTATATATAATACCTCATGTATGGTATTAATATCCAATGCGGCATGTCGGATAATCATCTGCATAAATCACATCACATAGTATGCACATGCCCAGCCGTTGCCTTACGTAGCGCACTATAAATTGAAACATACAAAATATTAAAAAATACAACTAAGCACAGTTCACATCAATAATATATACATTGGAGTCGAGAACTTACTTTTACGTTCTCCCAATTTATTGGCTGGTTCTTTTTCCTTGGGACCGTTCCTCTAGCCTTTTTGAATGCATCTAAACCCCTACATGTTAATGTAACACAGTACATTGCGTAATTAAATAGTAATGTAATAACAGATGTTAACAGATATAAAAATGAAATATTTCTCACCAGAATAATGGCATTCTCATTACGTGTCCAATTTTAGTGTTCAATGTACTTCCCACAGGATCTAGATAATAAACACTGAACGTCCTGGAGACAATAACTAGTAACTCCCAATGTCTACCGCTAGAGGTAAAAAAAGTAGAAAATTAATAACTCAAAATGCATAATAAAAATGGAATTTTCTTAAGTCCAAATTATAAATAAAGTAAACTTACTTGACATTGAATGGAGCTATTATTATCGTCTTCTTTTACTGACCAAAAATTGTAAAAGCATCTATACAATATTGTTGAGCACTATCAGGGTCTTTAGCTACCATACTAATCAATGATGGAATCAAAAATCCCACATGATCAAATGCAAATTGTTTGCATTGATCTTTGACTAAGTAGTTGCAAAACATGTATTACGTATGCATTAATATATAAGAAACCAGATCACCGGATCTTACACAAGGTATATGGATGTATAAACAAGATCTCACCTTATCTATGTCTCTATCATTGATGTGTTTAGCCAATCATACATAAATAGCTCAATAATAGCTTGTATAAATAAAGAGCTATCGTATGATTGACCTGCATAATCTGCTTCTAAAGAAACAATTATAGGGCAATGTATATTATGTTCCCGTAGCCAACATGCCATTCCCCTACAAGCAGGACCTAACGGATATTTTAGGTCAGTTGGAACCCAACTTGGTAATGTAGGAAGTGGAGGTGGAGGCCTAGGTATTCCGGGTGTCTTCTTTTTAACCTGTATATATAATTTCAGATCAGTTGACCTCATATATACACATTAACAATCTAAAGTAATGTAAATTTATCTTACAATTTCAGTAGTGTAGACGACATCTACTTTGGGATACAATATCATTCCGCCTTCTGCCTCAGCAAGTGTATCAATATCCGGGTGGGGATATGACAATGTAGCTTCCCTCCAATCGGGTAACACACATATCGGGCTCATACGAACGTAGCCCTATGGCATTGGAGTCCCGTGAAACATTGCCCCAGTAAGTGACGGGTAAGCCTGTGCCTCTGCAACAACATAGTCTTGCATTCTTAAGCGGCATGGCTTCAATGCCTACAAATTTACGTAAAGAATATTATACATATATACATATCATCTTGAAAAGACTAGCTACAATGTCATAAACAATACTTACACCAGACGTGTTAGGCGGTGGGTCTACAGGATTACTTGTAGTCTGTACATCAGGAGAAGAGTGGGTCGCCATAGGCTGATTGGAAGCCTGAGATGCCTGCCACCACATAAATTCTTCCTTGACCTTCTCAGCAACTATATCATTGACCTTCTTGGCAACTATATCCTCGACTCTCTTATTCTCCTATACATGGATAAAAGAAACATTAGCTTCTTATTATTGAATTCCCTTTTGTAGTAACATTCTTAAAAAAGAATAGGTTACCTCTTCTTGTGAAAGTCCCGCTCTGGGTTTGCACTGGGATGGCCCAAAGAATGCTTTGATGCCCACACCAGCGCTTGCACCCCTAACACGTCCAGGATGCTCTGGGTTACCCAGAGCAATTGTCAATTCATCCCTTGTGCCCTGAGGGATGAATGTGCCTTGTTTCCTCTGCTCGAGCAGCTCCCGCTAATCACCATCAACAGAAATTGATAAGTTAATACCACAATAATCAATATTCAAACGATTGCTCTAAGAGTTGTATTTTACCATTTTCACAGCCGCCTCAGCAGTTACGGGCTTCTTTATTTCACCCTTCTTGTTTTTCCTCCCAGCTATCCAGATATCATGGCGAGGCATGGGTGTGGTAGACTCCTGAGTAGCCGCAGAATCCGCCTGTAGTCTTTGGCGAACACTTGCATAGCCCTTTGGACCCATAGTGTGGTCATGCACATTCAGTGCACACCTTGCTTTTTGTGCCTCACTGAGGCCCTAGTTAGTATGCACATTAATGATTTGGTTAGTAGCACTAAATGTTAATCTTGAATAGGTGAATACAATGTATATTAATTAAATTGGGAGTGATGCCTAATACCTTGAATTCTTCAGATTTTCTTGAAGTAACAAAATTGTCCCAATCTTCTTTGTCCAAGAAGTTCCACTATTCAGGGGCTGACTTCTTCTTATCACCATCTTTTAGTATTCTCTGTTGAGATTTGTCCTATAGTTCCTAAGCATCTTTCCAGTGCGTTGCATCATGCTTTTATGATGCAGCTTCTCATCCAATGCAAACATATTTTGTAAAATAGAATTCTTATTAACTAGTATCTAAAAATAGAATTGCAAATAATATAATTTGTAATCTACAAAATAGAATTGCAAATAATAATAACTCACGCATAAATCCTTCCATATCAAGTCTTTCTTCCCCTGAGGAACTTTATGCCAATTACCATACTTAACACCACAATGGCTTCGAGTGACACACCCAAGATAGTTTACAAAATTATTGCGGTTCACTCCAATTGCATTTCCTCCATTATTAAACTCCACAACCAATTTGGATCCACTGCCACTTAGCGCTATTAACTTTTTCAACAGAGTGATGCCCCTTTTCTTATTAAGTATTTGGTGCTGCACATCAAGTTGCTCCAGTGCTTCAGTGGGTACCTGTGCATCATCAACCTAAAATTTGACAAAAATAAACACACTGAATTAGCGCAATATAGAAATATGGGATATATGACATAACTAGAAGATAATGAATTTTATAGAAATACAGGATATGTGTTTAGAACTTACATTGGTATCCTCGCCATGCTCGTCATGGACAGCATGCTCATCATGGACTTCATGCTCATCATGGACATCATGCTCATCATGGTCAGCCATCTGAAAATGTCATTAAAAAGGCAAACATTTAGCATTTGTATTAACTAGAAGATAATGAAACATCAAATCTGAAAATGATCTAAAATCCAAAGCCCTAGAATGGGTCAAGTTCAAGTAAAAATGGCTACAAGTGTGCGTTTTGGGTTTTCTATGTAAACGACCTTAGAACATCTATGTAATCACTTGTAATGATGAATTGACTTGTAACTTAGAGGAGAAAAATGTTTGGGACAAATTTCACCAAGTGCTAATCACTTTAAATGCAAATTAGAAAATGGATTATAGGCACTTGGTCGGTCGAGTTTTCCTAGATTTAAACTCGACCGATCATCCTTGGTCGATTTTCTGAAGATTGCATCAGTCAAGTTCTGTGAGTGCACAACTCGACCGATGCAATCTTCAAAAAATCGACCAAGGATGATCGGTCGAGTTTCAATCCAGGAAAACTCGACTGACCAAGTGCCTGTAATCCATTTTCTAATTTGCATTTAAAGTGATTAGCACTTGGTGAAATTTGTCCCAAACATTTTTCTCTTCTAAGTTACAAGTCAATTCATCATTACAAGTGATTACATAAATGTTCTAAGGTCGTTTACATAGAAAACCCAAAACGCACACTTGTAGCCATTTTGACTTGAACTTGACCCATTCTAGGGCTTTGGATTTTAGATCCTTTTCATGTAATAGGCCATTTAGCATTTGTATTAACTAGAAAAAGGCAAACATTTAGCATTTGTATAAACTAGAAAAAGGCAAACATTTAGCATTTGTATTAACTAGAAGATAATGAAAAATCAAATCTAAAAATGATATTGATATTAAAAAAGCAAACATTTAGCTTCAATAAAAAATATAAACATACATGCCTCTAAAATTGTGATCTTTTATCAATTAACAATCCTTCATTATGATCTCTGCACACATATAAGTCATCATTAGCTTCAATATTTTGTGGAGTTGGCAACCCAATAGAGAATGGACTGGAGTCATCATACTTATCATAGTACTCTTCTTCATCTATAGGATCTTCAATGAACTGTCTTTTACCATGAAGAACAACCGACCATTTATCATTTGTAGGATCATCGATATAGAATATTTGTTTTGCCTATGATGCCAATATGAATGGTTCACGCTTCTCGCCAATCTTTTCAAAGTTCACCAAAGTGAAACCCAATTCATCCACCATAACTCCTTTGGTGTTATCAACCCAATTACATTTAAAGAGCGGAATTCTGAAATCTATGTAGTCAAACTCCCATATGTCTTCAATGACACCGTAATATGACATTTTAGCTTCACGTGGACTCTTATCCTTTGCACTTGCAAAATACATAGTCAACGCTTGAAGAGTGACCCCAATGTTTTGTACGAAACTCTTATCATCTTGGCGCTTTGTGTAATATGTGAACCCATTAATGTCAAACCCTTCATAAGACATAACATTCGGTTTTGGTTTAAAGGCGAGGCATTTGATAGTTTCTATAATATCATTTGGTGTTTGAGATAGTTGATGTAAGACTTTATCTTCAAACCATTAGTAAAAGTCTTATTATGCTCTCTAGCAAGCCACATTGAACTTGCTCGAGGATGTTGTCTCTTGATGAAATTGGTATGTTCCTTGATATAAACACTCACTTCGTCCATATTGTGTAAAATATACAAGTGAGCTTGTTCCAACTGCTCACGGATGATTACTTTCACCTGTGATCCCAAAATTCCTTTGCCCTCCTCAATATTCTTGTCATTAATAGGAGTGTTATTACCACTCAGAAAGTCATTGCAAAAATCCATAACCTCTCTCGCCACATAACCTTCAATAATACTCCCTTCAGGCCGATAACGGTTTCGAACATCACCTTTAAAAACGCTCATGTATCGTTCAAAGGGATACATCCAATGCAAGAAAACTGGTCCCAACATTTTCACTTCCCTAGTCAAGTGGACAACAAGATGTACTATGATATCAAAGAACGAAGGAGGGAAATACATCTCAAGATGACATAGGATAACAACCACTTCTCTTTGCAAATTATCAAGAGTATCAGGGTCAATAACTTTGCTGCATAGACTGTTGAAAAAGAAACAAAGTCTGGTGATTGCAAATCGTAGATGCTTCGGCAATAAAGATCGAATTGCCACGGGCAATATTTTTTGCATTAGAGTGTGAAAATCATGAGATTTAAGACCTATCAACTTTAGATCTTTCATTGATACCAATCTACGGATGTTGGATGAGTAACCATGTGGCACCTTAACATTTACCAAGCATTCACAAAAAGCTTTCTTCTCCTTTCTAGACAACGTGTAACAAGTGGGAGGTAAGTATGTTCTTTTATTACCCATTTCACGTAATTCTGTTAATTGTGACCTTATTCCCATTTCACGTAGGTCCAGTCTGGATTTTATCCCATCTTTAGTCTTACCTGGTATATTTAACAGAGTACCAATGATGCTATCACATACATTTTTCTCAACGTGCATTACATCGATACAATGCCTGACTGTCAAAGAACTCCAATAAGGAAGATCCCAAAATATTGTCTTCTTCTTGAATGAAGAATTGTCACTCCGTGTGGCCATACTACATTGTGATTTCTTACCAAATTCATTGACAATGTATTTTACTCTTTCATAAACAACATCCCCTGGTATAGCTTTAGGTGCACTCCGTTCATCATTCCATCCATTGAATGCTTTGCGCTTCCTACGATACAGATGGAATTTTGAAAGAAACCTTCGATGACCAAGATATACAGTCTTGCCGCCATGTTTTAGTCTTATTGAATCAGTGTTTTCTTCACATATAGGACACACTTTAGCTCCTTTGACACTATATCCAGATAAATTCCCATATGCTGGAAGTCATTAATAGTGCAAAACAACATAGCGTGCAAACAAAATGTCTCTCTTCCTGAAGCATCATAGGTCATCACACCTTCAGCCCAAAGTTTCTTTAAGTCATCAATCAGAGGTTCAAGATAAACATTGATATCATTTCCGGGTTGTTTAGGGCCCGATATCAACAACGACATCATAACGTACTTATTTTTCTTACACAGCCAGGGAGGAAGATTGTATATAACAAGCATGACTGGCCAAGTGCTATGTTGGCTGCTCAATGTCCCGTACGGATTCATCCCATATGTATAAAGCCCAAGTCTTAGATTCCTATCTTCTTCACCAAATTTGGGGTACAATAGATCAATCTTCTTCCACTGTGGGGAATCAGACGCATGCCGTAGGATCCCATCATTATTTTTCTTAACATCTGCATGCCACCTCAAATTCTTCGCATCTTTCGGATTTGCAAACAAGCGTTGAAACCGTGATATTATAGGTAGATACCACAACACCTTGGCAGGAGAACCAGTTTTGGACTCCCCCAAAGTCGTCAATTTATACCGTGACGCACCACATTTTAGACAATCTTTCAAATCTACATATTCCTTTTGAAATAATACACAATCATTCGGGCATGCGTGTATCTTCTTGGCCTCCATTCCCATTAGGCACAACATTTTCTTTACCCGATATGTTGAGATTGGCAGCTCGTTTCCTTCAGGAAGCATTTCTTTCAACAAAGTCAACAATGAAGTGAAGCTTTTGTCGCTCCATCTATTGTTAGCTTTCAACTTATACAATCTCAACACAGCGCTAAGCTTCGTAAACTGAGCACAACCTGTGTATAACGGTATCTCAGCATCATGCACAATGTTTCTAAAGATAGGAGGTGGATCAGTGTGCTCTACCCTACAACTATCCAACATCGCATCAATGATGTCTACTGGAACTGGTTTATTCACATCTACATCATCAGAGGCATTTTCTTCTTCCACCCAAGCACTGCTATTGACATCTACTGGTTTGGAGTTTGAAATCTCTCCATGCCAGTGCCATTCTGTATAGCCTTGTACAATCCCGTTGCACATGACATGACTTTTGATTTCCTCACCAGTGCTGACTTTCAAGTTGTTATCGCAATGCCTACATGGACAGTAGAACCTATGTGTAGGTTTTTTCCTATGTTCCTCGGCAAATCTAATAAATTGATCAAGACCAGATATAAACTCTGGGGTGCAGCGATTGCGAATGGACATCCATGATCTATCCATTCTATGATCAAAGAGAAAACAAGTATATATTAGGACAAGATTAGGGTATACACTTACATCCTATCCAAGATTTACTCCTATTATCTACAATGAAGCCGGACTCCATACAAATAGTATATAATTTAGTGAGATTAGGTGTTCAAGAACAGTCCCATACCGGGGACTATCCAAGATTTACTCCTAATGAGTAAATCTTGGACGGGTTTCTAGGCCAACAAACACATGTGATGTCATTCTTATATATAATAAATGTGTACCACCTATCCCATCCTTGAACACCTAATCTCACTAGTAAGTGTATAATGTGTATTGGGTTTTTGAGAAAATTTCGGCAGCATTTCCCTGCTGTTCTCTAAGTACATATGTACTTAGAGAACAAACGAGGAAATGCTACCAAGATTTTCTCGAAAACCCAATACACATTATACACTTACATCCTAAGTGAGATTAGGTGTTCAAGAATAGTCCCAAACCGGGGACTATCCAAGATTTACTCCTATTGAGTAAATGTTGGATGGGTTTCTAGGCCAACAAACACAATAATAGATATGTAAATCATATCATTAAGAGCATGGTTTCATGTTAGGTCATCATAGGTCATAGTAATCCACTAGAATGAGCAAAAAATGTCTCATGGTGTTAAAATAGCATAAAAGTATTAGATCTTGATTCTAGAGTGTACAAATAGCAATGTTGATTAAGTCTATGTGATTAAAGATCAAGCAGTGTAATAAAATAGGGTTTACCTATGTTTGAGCCTAGTCGGGCGTCAACAGGGAGAGAGGGTGAGACGGAGGGTAGGCGAGTAGGCAGGAAAGCAGGCAGGTGAGTAGGCGACGGGCAGGGAGATGGCAGGCAGCAGTAGATGATCAATTAATTCCTGAAACAATACATAAATAAATACAAATCAGTACATAAATAAAAACAAATTGATATCCTGATTGAATCACATCTATATAGGCATCCAATACCATCATATCAGACATCAAACAAAATAAGTTAAATTTTAACCATATTTAAAACAAAATAAAGTTATTATTTTCTATAGATATCCAATACGGTTTAACATTTGCAATGTTGATCTATACAGATCCTCCTAAAGATAAAACCCAGGAAACCCATCAATGTTGATTTGATAAAAGAATTTTATAGAAAAAAGGTTAATGAACAAAGGCTCTAACTAGTTCCTTCTTTTACAATTGAAAGTATGCGTTCAAAATTTCTAGCTACTAGTAAATTAATAAAGCTACTAGTAATAGTTATAGGTAATCAATTCCTTAGATGTTGAAATTCCATTACTATCCATCTATGTGTGCAGGGACATATCCAAGGTTGCTATATATAAGAAAAGACTAAAATTATGACTGTTATATCAATTTGTGACTCTGTAACTAGACATCTAATTAAGAACAAACAATAAGACTAAGTTAATTTAGCTCAATTAAATGGAACAGAGTCAAAGGAAAAATTGTAAAATGATTTTTGTTGGCTGTAGCAAGGTTTTTTGATTTCTCTATTGTTTAATCACATATGCAATCACCATATAAAGATGTTTGAATGAATCTAAACTAATTAATTTGATTAGAAGCTCAAAATAGCTGGCCATTAGAATGATTGGACTCAATAATTGTAGAAGGTATGCAATACAAATCAGTACAGGCATCGCCGAGGCATCCCAGAGGCCTAACTAGGCTGGGCGCCTGGGTTTGGGACCCTAGGTGAACGCATGGCCACCTAGGCGCGCCTGGGTGCTGCCTGGGTAGGTCGGCAGGTACCTGGGCAAGCGAGCAGGGTGAGGTCGAGCAGGTCGAGAAGGTGGGCGGCGACGACACCAGCGAGCTCCAGGACTGCCGACGCAAGGTAGACAGGTAGCCACAGGGCAGGTAGGAGGCGGCGACACCGGCGAGCAGGGAGCGGCGGCGGTTCACAAGGAGCAGGAAGCGGCGGCGGCGCACAAGCAGCAACAACGGAGGTCGGCACACAAGCACAAGCAGCAGCAGCGGAGGGTCGGGCGGCAGCAGCAGTGGGGGAGATTCTCACAATGAAACAGAAGAAAGGGGAAGAGTCGGGTGATCGTAGGATATTAAGTTCATAAACGGCGTTGGTTGTTTACAAAACCGACACCTAAACCTCTTCAGCGTCAGTGGATCGTAAAAACCGATGTCCAATTGGACAATATTGGCCAAAATTATTTGACGGGAACCACTATCAGCGTCAGTTATCGAAGGATAACCGACACTGAATGTGACACTTTTCGTGCAAATTCTCATCATAGAAACCGACGTTGTATGTGACACGTTTTCTTTTTGCTCAAAAATTGGATTTCGCGGGTGATTTTAGGTGTCAGTGTGTTTTACCTAGCCGACGCTGAATAGAAAGCGGTACCCATGTCTGGCTGGTCTTTGAATATAGACATCGGACTTACTAAATAGCCGACGTGGAATGTTATAGGCGTCGGTGTATGTAAATAACCGACGCCCAGAAAAGCGACACTGGATGTTGTTTTTGTAGTAGTGCTAGAAGTAAACGTTGCTAACCCGCTATAAAAGTGTTTGCGCAGCAGAAACATAATGGACATGTCCAGATCAATTGGAATAAGATTTTTGGGTGATTGGCTCTAAGTGCAAGTGGGATTATGTTGGTATTTATACTTAGAGAGCCAATCATATGATGATTGGAATGCGGCATTTGATACCTTATTTGATAATAATGAAGGTAATTCCATCTATTATGTTTGTCTCAATCAGGCAATGATGACACAGACATAACATATGTCTAAAAAAGGATGTTACTCGATGACATATGTCTTCAGGTGGATGACTTGAGCAATGAGATCATATGTATGATAAGAGTACACACATTCTTGTTATGTCCCTAGTCGAATATTACTGTGGAAGAAAAATAGACAACAATAATACATAAGACTAGAGTATGTGTTGTTGATGATAGAGTCTCATTAGTCATGATATGTGATATCTAGTCAAACACACATGTATGTGTTAGAGAACAATGTATCAGAAAAACCCACCATGAGAGTGATACATGGAGACCATGGAATAGTACTTAAATCATCTCTCATAGTAATAGTGGTGATTATGGTTCTTAGACCTAAAATCACTAAACTCATCACATGTCGTTCAATATACCTAGACATCATCCAACGTGACCTTGAATAAGGGTTGCCATAAAGGTGATGCTGAGGTGCATTGTGACACATGGGTATGAGTGTGCGTGATGTAGATGGGATTTGTACCTCCTATAGGAGATTGATATCCATGCCTCTTGATAAGTGAGACTGACACATGTATGGCCATATTCATGTGATTCAATATGTGACATTTGAACTCACATGCATCTTAGACAGTCTTCTAGAGTTCAAGGAACATGGATTGAACATTGAGAGGATGACAATTCAATGCCTCAAGTTCAATCAGGATATTAGAGATAAAGGAACTATACAATCACGATAAAACTGATCACAGACTGTAGGTTCAAGTTGTTCTCAAACTTTCCATACACTTGGGTAATAATGATGTGTTTCTAGATACCTCTCATTGCTTATGATGCCATAAGTTGGTTATAGACATTCATTGCCAATGTAATTTGGAACCTATAGGGTCACATGCATAGGATGCACTTAGAATAGGACTTTATTCATGAATGATATTTTACTTGGTTGCAAAAAGTATTTAGGTATTAAATTAAACAACCGAGGTTCAAAATTGTTTGACTGGACTCTGAACCGATCGATTCAAGTGTTGAATCGATCACTTGGAGTGTAAGGTCAATTGGAATCAACATAGGTTGATTAATTGTTGAACCAGGGCATGAGCTGACCGGTTCACTTAGAGAATCGATGGGTTCAAGGTATGAGATGACCAGTTCATGCGATGAACCATCCAGTTCAATGATCAATTCGATTAGATCAAGGATTAGTGTTGGCATCATGTTTTGCATTAATTGTGCTTTGAATGCCAATGTGATTTAGAATAGGAAGCTACATGAACTGATAGGTTAATGGCGGGAATTGATCAGTTTTTTGTCTGAAGTTTAAAAAAAACTTGTGAATTCTATCCTTTTGACTCCTACATGGATAAGGAGCCCTGACCCTAGCCTCTCCAATAAATTGTAGGGTACTGGGGGCTTCCCAGACACAACAACAAGCTTTGATAATTATTGTCCTCTCTGGTTTTAATAACCAATAGAGAGCCTGAGCAAGTCCTACCTATAAAAAGTAGGGATAGCAAAGAAGAAACAATTCTGAGAGAGAAAATCGGTGCTAGTACACCAAAGTTCAAAGGGACAACTCCTTCACATTGGCTCTGACAGCGTAACATGGAATTCCTGATGGTCCACATGGACTAATCTAGATGCAAGGAGTTTTTCCTACTAGGAGAGCGCTGTCAACCTCTGACCATGGTGTTGCACCAGGAGGATGTCGTTGACAACTACTTGAGTGTTTCCTAAAGAAGAAGCTTGTTGCTACTTGAAGAAAGGCAGACACTACTACATCAATAGTTGTTGTTGTTCTTGCACCAGGACCAAGTATACCTATTATTACCCTTCCTTCCTAGATACATTGTTTCTGACACGATCTTCTAGTTAGGGAAACAAGCTTTAAATTTTGGTCTATTGCCTTATATGTCACCCCAATTTCCCAACAAACCTCACACGGTGGAACCTTTTAAAAGGGTTTAGTTCTAGACAATAATCATAATTAGGTACTTCTAAAGAGATAATTAATGAGTACTTCTCATCCCAATTTTTAAGACTCTAATTGAGATAGACATGCAAACGGATATCTAGAATCTGCATATTTTGTTTGGACTTGAGTCTGAAATTCTAAAAAAATTTGACATCACAGAATTCAGATCAGATTTCAGATATCAAATTTCATACTTGAAAATTTTGGGTCGAATATCAGATATCGTTGTATCCACTCTGGAAAAATTTGAATCTGAGAAATATATACATATGTATTTAGAAAAAAGTTGTTTTTACATAGAAATATAAGAATATAGATATTTTATCATACATATTTATTGTAATAGCAATAATTTCTATATATAATGTATCTATTAACATTAGATGTATGATTTTTGGTTCAAATAAGATATTTATCCGAATTTTGATATTATCCATTTAGATCAGGTTTGAATATTATCATATATAATATTCATCAGGTGTCGGATCAAATATCATATTTTTTTTTCTCTAATTTAGATATAAGATATAGTAGTATCCACTTTGTATTCAATCTATTTACATGTCTGAAATGATCTATTAAGGATTATTTTTTGCAAAATATTATATTTTATTCATTTTCTAAGGGTTGAAAACTATAAGATGATGATGGGATCGCTGGTGATTTGAGGTCGACCACTGGTGGACATACCTTTGTCACTAATGAAATTTTGTTGAGTTGACTTGTTGAAACCTAGTTTTTCTCAAGACACTGACATATCTTCTCATGATCTAGTGTGTTGCTTCTAGCTTGAATTATTAGGTTGATAACATGGATCACTAGTTAAATTTATGAAAATACCTTCCTAAATCCAATGGGCATAGTAAAACTTAAGCTTAAACAAAAAATTCTACACACTTAACATAAGAGATGTTGAAGATTTTAATACTTATTCAATTCAAAGTATTATAATGCAATATGTGATTCTATTCTTATATATTGATATTTATGACATATAATGTATACATGATTTTTTGGGAATGCCCTTTATAATGATCAAAATATTTTTGTCTCCCAGTACTTATATATGGGTCTTAACTTTGTTGAATTATATGTTTTTCTCTAGAGCATGACTTATGTTAAAAAAATCTAGTAATTCCCTAATCTATTTCAGATTTTTTGAGGATGATGAATAATAATATGAATTAATGGCACTTAATATTATCATATGTTTAAATAAAATCAATGATTATAGTGTGAAGAAGCTAGAGTTATGGGGACAATATAATAGCTATTTTAGGTTTATTACATGAAAGCTCGAGTAAGCATTTGACATATGGTCTAAATAATTATAAGTGAAAGCTTTTTTAGTGAAGTTAGAAGAGAGAATTTCATTACTAGGTTATGTGGCCTATTGATATCATCTATAGCTATATGAACAAAAAATTATCTGGAGAAGCATGTTCTCCAATGTTTAAATTTCTTATATTCATTCTTTCTCATATATATTATGCACGTGTCATTCATTATATTACTATATTATATCATTTAATAGATTATGATGCCTAACAAAATTAGACTGATCAAATTATGTTGCTTTTTACAAATCTCCCACGTGATGAGTATTTTACATCATTAACAAATAGGAACTATGACTCAAGTCATGTTCACATGCCTTAGGATGATAATGCCTTAGGATGATAATGATATGTGATATTATGATATGTCATGGATTGAGTGTCCAAGGTAGACCTAATATTTATGTAGGGTGCATGATATTTAGACCTCACACTTTTTACTTATAAAGACAAAGATGTGGTTGAGTCTTTAAGGGACATGCAAACTCCAAAATATTATATGGTGGCTAATTTGATTATTATTTATTAAATGTAACATAGTTAGGTAAATTCCATGTTAACAAGGGAATAAACATAATACACCCGAGTAGGATATAATGGTGTTCTACTAATTATAATTTCTTGTATGGTATCTATAAGTGGCCTCCCAAGCATCGTAAGTGTTTGCATGTTTGTTTGAGACAAATAATTGTGTTACATTGGCTACCATAATAGAATAAAGTATAATTATATAATTTGATAGAATACATTACTTCTAAATGAACTAATATGTTTCTAGTTGCAATGAGTGCATTGTGGATGCCGTTTCAATTTACTTTATTTCTCTTAATAAACCACAACCACATGCTTATCTTTCATGAATGGGAGTTTTGCATTCATTGGGATTGTATATGGGTATTGTGTGGTTGTTCAACATATTTTTAGTTGTAATGGAAGTAGTGAAAATGCCAAAAATAAATAATTATTAAATTGTAATATAGTCCAAATACACTCACTTTCTTGGAGTGTTTGTGTGGGCTCTGATCTCCAAACCATGACATAAACATGATTAAAACTTAGCGGAAGCGAATCGGTAATCAGCGGAAGACAAAAATCATGGGAAATTAAAACTTTTCGAGATAAGAACTTGGATCCATAAAACTTCTATCATAAAGAGAGATAATCTGTTTACATCTCAGGATAATTACTTCTTGAGTAATTATATACATCAAGATACAAAATCTCAAGATCACTATACAAAAGACTCCAAGACCTGAGAGTACAGAGGACACATAGGACTGACTCTAACTACACCACATGGCAGGACAATCTCCACCTGAGATGACTGCTGCCCCTGGTGCTGCTGCTGCTGAGACTGATCACCTGTAGGCTGGTTCCTTCGTCTCCGACGTCCACCTAAAAAGTTGAAGTCTACGGGGTGAGACAATTATACATAATTGTCCCAGCGAGAGTTATAACCCTTCTCCAGAAGATTTATTATAACATCAAAGAATATCTTAAGCAGTAAAGCCTTCAAAGTATTCTATAACAGTTGCAGGTATAACAAGATCTCTACAATTTAGGAGATATGGAGAATATAAACACTATCGCAATGTAACATCAATCAACTAACTTGGAGTCATCTCTAACAAGTTATACTACATGGTTGATTATGTTTTACAAACAACATTATGCCCTGTGGAGGTGAGGCATACCACTCATACTCCAACTGATCGCTGAGAAGTCACATCAGTATCATACATAGGTCATTAAGAGAGCCGGATTCTCATGACCTTCACCTTCCTCAGTCAGTAAGAGGATCACTTGTAGGACATCTCGTGTCTCTACTACTATAGCTCACCAGGGTAAACTGGTCCTTCGCTATTCTTAGAGTCACAGTGGCATTCTGTACTCTCTTCGTCATCAGGAGGTTTCATATTTACCTACCAATGATACGGATATCTGTGCTTTCTTCATCATCAGGAGGTTTCATGTTTACCTACCACTGATACGGTATGGAATTATAGTGAAGGATGGATGGATTACACATCTACATCACTTTCCTACACTAGGATGTAAGGTTCTACACATCCATGTACCCCACATACTCAAAAGTATGTGCTCCAGGAGTTCCCTGAGGAAAACATGTTTCACCATCACTTAATCTCTGACAATGATGGATCTATGATCAGGGCTCTACATTATACTTGATTAGTTAGGTACATTCAGTATTCTTTAACAACATACATTGTTCTCCAAACAATAACAGTAGCATAGCAGCTATAAAAGAAGAATACTAAATGTAACAGGCCTAACTCATATCAATCATCATTTCTCATTATCCTCATCACAAGTCATCTCTAAGGCATGACCTTGATGGTATTCATGGCTCTCACAGCCCATTATCAGCATAAGATACCACTGACCAGGCATCAGATTACTTTACTTATTCATAAGGCTAACCACATGCCTTTAATGAATATAACATCAACATCCATACCTGGATGTGATTACCTTCATATCAGAACCTGCATGGTTAATACAACTGATAAAGGTAATACAAAAATAAGGAATATACTTCCTACTCTTGTCATAAGAGATAAATCTCTAATTCACATCCAATAGAGTTTAATACTCAAAAGCATGCCATTACCCTTGAATTAGGGTTTACTATTCACATTAAGGTGAAATGAACTCATAACATCATCATGTATGAGTAACATCTTCATTGATGCTCTTAGATTAGTTAAAGGTTCATCATTTATTATAATTAGGGTTTCTATGATCTCACACAGGGGATCATACCCTAATTATGCTCATTCAAGTGCATTGGAGATGCTTTAATTGAGTTTTCACCTAAAAAGGGTACTTTCTCTCTCTAAAAGTACTTTCTCTCTCTAGAAGTACTTTCTCTCTCCTCATGCTGTTAGGTGATGTCAATATCACTCTAGATCAGGTTGGATTGAGTCATCATAGGCTAACATAGCCAAATCATTACCATCATGTGATTAGGGTTTGATTTGATCAAGGTATTACTTAATTTACCCTTCAGGGGTATTTTGGTAATTCAACCCATTGGTCATCATCATGGTCAAAACCTTAGTCCATTAACCCCTTAATATCCTAGGTTATCATTATGGTTTAATTAGGGTAACATTGAACCATTTACATCATCAATTGATTGGATGAAGTCAACCTTGAATCACATTGATCGATCTTCAACCATCAATCTCCAACTGATTTGAGATTGTTTGATAGTGTTGACCGTTTAGCTAATTTGAATTTCCAAGACCGCGAGCCCTCCTCTAACTCCAAGACCGCGAGCCTCCTTAAACTCCAAGACCGCGGGCCTCTTCAAATGGTTCAAGACCGCGAAGCTCAAATTGATGTTAAGACCGCGAGGGTCAAGTTGATGTCAAGACCGCGAGGATCATGAAGACCGTTTGCCCTTCTTTGACCTCAGGACCGCGAGGCCCCTCGCAGTCTTGAGACCGTGAGCCCCCTCTCGGTCTTGAGACCGCGAGCCTCCTCACGATCTTGAGACCGCGAGCCTCCTCACGACCTTGAGTCCGTGAGCTCACATGGTCTTAACCACTTGGACCATCAACAAGATTCAATGATACAACCGATAATGTCAACCAATGTTGAAGCCGTCAAAAGGTCAGAGTTATGTTGACCACTTATGAATTGGGTCAATTAAGGTTATGTTTAACCAATTGGTCATTCAATTGACCCTCAATTGTTGACCAATTAGGATTGAAATCGATTCAATTAGGGTCTATCAATGTTCACCCATCAACACTCAACAATGTGCATTAACACAAGGTTGAACCCTTCAATTGAGCTCCAATTGGGCCCAAACTTGGCCCAAACGGTCTTGAGGTCATGTGAGTGGACCCCACATGGTCTTGAGACCGTTTGCCCAAGATTTCATCAAAGTCTAAGGTGATTTGATAGGGGTTGAACCATGATTGTACCACAAAACAGAATTTTGATTAAATTGATAACTTATTTGCAATTAGGTCCTCAACTGGTCAAATTACTTAACCCTAGACCTTCAAACGGTCTTGGGTGATTGTCCTCTCGGTCTTGAGACCGTTTGGATGAGTTCCAAACGGTCTTGAGACCGTTTGCCCATCCAATTTTCGATTCTAGTGGAAATTCAACAAGGTTGAACAAATTGAGTTGATGATTATATCAATACTTTAATTGCAATGTAATTTGGTGTAATTGTACCTTCAATTGGTCAACTAATCTTGACCCCATACCTCCAAAAGGTCATGGTTGATTTCCCTCGCGGTCTTGAGACCGTTTGGGTGACCCCTAAATGGTCTTGAGACCGTTTAGGTCAATCAACCCTAAAAACCCTAACTAGGTCACCATAATTTCAGTACTGATTTCACCTAGGGTTAGCCCTAGTATTCACCCTTCAACTCTTAGCCCGTTTGGAATTAGACCATCAAACTTGGTGGGTTGTTAATTAATATAAATTTGAACAGTAATATCACACGGTCAACGCCTGGTCAACGACCTTACACGGTCTTGAGACCGTTTTCCCAAAAAGGCAATTTCAGACCGTTTGAGAATCAGGAATAAATTCATTTAAAGTTGTTACATAAAAAGGTCATATCTCCCGATTCCTTTGGAGTTAGCCTCTCAAACTTTGAGGGTAATTAGCCTATATAATTAGGAATAGATTTATTATACGTTCCACACTCGGTCAACGGGACAAAAGGTCTTGAAGACCGTTTGCCCTGTCGTGGTCTCGAGACCATTTGCTCACCTCGCGGTCTTGAGACCGAGAGAGCAAACTGGTGAGACCATTTAAGAAAGTGAAAAGCGGTGGGGTTTTCTTGGAAATCACGCCTTCATCTCCTAGCTCAAGAACAGTACGAATATCCCATGGATTTGCTTGCAAATTAGCAGGGAAAAGTAGGGAAACATGAAGAGCTATCATCTAACCACATATAAGAGATGTACATAGTAAAGCATGGGTTTAGAGTTATAAAACCCGCCTAAAGCTTGCTTCTTGAGCTCCAAGCTTTCAAGATCCAATCTCTAATGGCGTCCTTGAGTTCCCACAGGTTGGCCAAGGTGAAAACTCCAAGGAAGAATGAAAGTAGATGGCTAGAAAGGTAGGGTTTCAAGAGTTAGCCACGAAGTTGACCTTGAATTCGAGTTCTAACCATGGAATGGGGTAAGAAGAGGGGTTCAAACCTACCTTGCACCCTTGGTCGTTCCCCTTGAGCTCCAAGACAGTCCTTAGTTGGCCAAGCAAAGAGGAAACAGTGATATGCACGAAGGAAAAGTTCCTTTGCTTGAGAGGTGAAGTATACATATACTTGGGTGATGTTTCATTAAAGGCCCATAAGTTTCCCCATAATTCCAATTAAGTTCTTCCTTCATTACTTGCTCGTCCCTTCCTATTTATTATAAGGAAAACCTTATCTTAAGGTCTAGAAAAAGAAGGCAAAGAAGAACAATCTAATAATAAGGTACATACATAAAGAGATATTGCACATATACCCTGATTATTCTATCACAAGGCATATTTCATAACTTGATAACTCAATTGAGGTAACTTCCTCATCATTTCTTCTCTTAATGATGGCAAGAGTCTAAAAAGATACATTAGATGATATATTTTACAAATTGCATCCCTTAATTTGGGTAAATTGCATTTTACCCCAAATTAAGGTTTTAAGCACCGGGATTGCTTCCACAGCTGCACCTTGGTGCCCAAGCTTGGGAAATCCCTCATACTTTGCCAAAAAGATTCTCATGATGTCTCAACATCAGAGGAACATCTCAACATGTGCAAATTGCAAGCTAACCCTTTTAACTGGGTAAATTGCACATAGGTCCCTGTATATCAAAACAATGCTACAACTTTAAATAAAAAGGAGCAAATACTGAACTATATGTTCTTGAGAAACTTAATTACATGCTCAGAGTTAATCACAAAGATTTAATTACATATTTAGGCAAAACACCTAGGGTTAACTCATAACCCAGGTTAGGGATGTTACAAATTATCCACCCCTTACAAGGATTTCGTCCCCGAAATCGATAAAACATACTAAGGGAAAAGGGTAGGATACTTCCTTCTCATCTCATCCTCTAACTCCCAAGTGGCTTCTTCAACACCACGATGGTTCCAGATGACTTTCACAAGACTTATATCTTTCTTCTTTAACTTTTTAATTCGTTTATCAAGGATTGACACTGGTCCCTCCTCATAGGATATGTCATCATTCAATTCTACTTCCATAGGTTGTAGAACTGACTCGGTGTCTGGGTGACATTTCTTCAACATAGAAATGTGAAACACAGGATGTAACCGCTGTAACTCAGGTGGTAGCTCTAGTCTATATGCTACCTTTCCAATCCGTTTGATGATTGGATAAGGCCCCATATATCTAGGAGCTAACTTCCCTTTCCTTCCAAAACGAAGGACCCCTTTCCAAGGTGAGACCTTGAGATACACTCTGTATCCAACCTGGAACTCTAAAGGTCTACGACGTTTGTCAGCATAAGATTTCTGCCTATCTTGAGCAATCTTAATCTTATGTTGTATAACTTTAATCTTTTCTGTGGTCTGCTGCACAAGGTCAGGACCTAACAACTGATGTTTGCCAGTCTCAAACCAACACAAAGGTGATCTACAACGTCTACCATACAAGGCTTCATAAGGTGCCATATCAATGCTATGCTGATAGCTATTGTTATAGGCAAACTCTATCAAGCTTAGGTGTAGATCCCAACTTCCGGTGAACTGGAGAACACATGCTCGCAACAGGTCTTCTAAGGTTTGTATGGTACTTTCCGACTGTCCATCAGTCTATGGATGAAAGGCCATACTAAACCTTATCTTGGTGCCTAAGGCTTGGTGTAACTGTTCCCAAAAACGACTTGTAAACTGAGGACCTCTGTCAGAAACTATTGTGACAGGAACTCCGTGCAAACGTACTATCTCTTTAACATACAACTCTGATAACCTTTCAGCAGAATAGGTTGTTTTGACAGGTAAGAAATGTGCTGTCTTAGTCAACCTATCAACAATTACCCAAATGGAATCATGTCCTTTGCTTGTCCTGGGTAGGCCAACAACAAAGTCCATGGTTACATGGTCCCACTTCCACTGTGGTATGGGTAAAGTTTGCATTGTCCCTGCAGGCTTCTGGTGTTCAGCTTTAACTTGCTGACACACAGGACACCTCAGAACAAACTCTGCAACGTCCTTTTTCATCCCAGGCCACCAATACAGATCTTTCAAATTCCGATACATCTTGGTGCTCCCTGGATGCATAGATACATGGAAGAATGGGCTTCTTCCAGGACTAACTTTCTCAAGTTGTCCACATCTGGCACTATCATCCTTCCATTATAACAAGCTACTTGATCTTCTGAGTCATGAAAACCATCTTGCTTCTCATTTCCATACTCAGATCTTATATGTTGAACTGCAGCATCACCTAGCTGTGCTTCTTTAATCTGCTCTCTTAGGGTAGGTTTAATATGCATCTCAGCTAACAAACCGGCTAACAATGACACCTTCAACTGTACATTGTCTTGCCTTAAAGAGATAAGCATATCTCTCCTAGAGCATACTAAAGAGTTTAGTTGTGCTCTATTCATGGTTGATGTTGTTGATTTCCTACTCAAGGCATCTGCAACAACATTGGCCTTGCCTGGATGGTAATCAATTGTACAGTCGTAGTCCTTGATTAACTCCATCCAGCGACGTTGCCTCATGTTGAGCTCATGCTGAGAGAAGATATACTTAAGGTTTTTGTGGTCTGTGAAAATCTGGAATGTCTCACCATAGAGATAATGTCTCCATATCTTCAAAGCATGAACCACAGCAGCTAACTCCAGATCATGTGTTGGATAATTCTCCTCGTGTTTCTTAAGCTGTCAGGAAGCAAAAGAAATCACTTGTTTATCCTGCATCAACACACATCCTAGTCCATTTTTGGAAGCATCACAGAAAACTACATATCCTTTCCCTTGTTCAGGTAGCACTAGCACAGGTGCACTTGTCAATCTCTCCTTCAGCAACTGGAAAGACTGTTGACACTTATCACTCCAAGAAAAAGGAACATCTTTCCGGGTTAACTTGGTCAAAAGTAAAGCTATAGAACTAAAGTTTTTAATGAACCTTCGATAATAGCCAGCTAACCCCAAGAAACTTCGAATCTCCGTCGGTGTCTTCGGTTGTTCCCATTGTAGAACAGATTCTACCTTTGTAGGGTCAACACGAATTCCCGAGGCGGATATCACATGTCCAAGAAAAGATACCTCCGGTAGCCAAAACTCACACTTGCTAAACTTAGCGTACAACTTCTGTTCTCTTAGCAAGGTCAAAGCTTGGCAAAGATGCTGCTCATGCTGCTGAACATCATTACTATAAATCAGTATGTCGTCTATGAAGACGACAACACACTGATCAAGGAAAGGTCGAAAAACTCTATTCATGAGTTCCATAAATGCAGCTGGTACATTGGTTAGTCCAAACGACATAACTGTGAACTCATAGTGACCATATCTTGTCCTAAAGGCAGACTTGGATATGTCACTATCCTTAATACGGAGTTGATGATATCCAGACCTCAAGTCTATTTTTGAAAAGACTGTTGCACCACGCAATTGGTCAAAGAGATCATCAATCCTCGGCAGAGGGTACTTATTCTTTATTGTTACTTTATTGAGTTGTCTGTAGTCGATGCACAACCACATTGACCCATCTTTCTTTTTAACAAACAGGACCGGAGCACCCCAAGGTGAAGTACTCGGTCGGATAAAACCTTTCTCAAGTAACTCTTGAAGCTGTTTCTTGAGTTCTGCCATCTCGGCAGGCGCCATCCTATACAGAGTTTGAGCTATGGGTTTCGTGTCTGGGATCAGATTAATTTCAAAATCAATCTCCCGAGGTGGTGGTATACCAGGAAGTTCTTCAGGAAACACATCTTCAAATTCCCTGACTATAGGAACTTTAGTAGGATTGGAACTTTCCTTGGTAACATCTACCACATGGGCTAAGAATGCATAACATCCTTGCCTCAACAGCTTATCAGCAACCATAGCTGATACAAGACAGGTGGGCAGAATCTTTCTTTCTCCTTGAAATATCCATGTGTTGCTTTCATCAGCAAACACAGCCAACTTGGACTCACAATCCAAGACAACTCTATACCTTTCTAAGGTATCCATCCCGAGGATTATATCAAATCCCTGCATATCAAGTGGTATAAGATCCACTTGAATGCGATGGTCAGAAAAGAAGAGGATGCAGGGAGAACATACCCCCTGCAAAACGGCAGACCCACTCAACGGAGTCTCTAACAACAAACTATCTACTCTATGACTAACAGTCACATTGCAGTTAAGAATTACTTCACGAGTGATGAAAGAGTGTGTAGCACCCGGATCAATCAGAACGGATACAACACAGGATGTAGACATATCAGAATATAAAAGTTTCATCTGACCTGCCACTACCCGTGGATTGACCACTGCCTCAGGTGGGTTCATAGCATAGAACCTTGCAGTCGCCTGGTGTTGAGGTGGTGTTGATGATTCAGCTTGAGACGCTTGTCCACGTCCTCGAGCTGCTCCTTGATGTTGTCTATTCTGAGATCCCTGTTGATTCTGTCTCGGGGGTTGTTGTGTCACACCGGCAGGCCTAGAACGGCAATCCTTCATCAAGTGTCCCACCTTACCACAGTTGTAGCAACTCTTCTCCTGTTGCTGTGGTCTGGGTGGTCCAGTAACTGACACTGATGCAGAACTGTGCGTCCCTTGAAGCGGTTGACTCCGTCCTCTACCTCTGCTTGGTGTCCATTGAGTTTGAAAACTCGATCTGGGTGGTGGAGGGTTAGGTGCAAAGAATCTAGGTTTCTTGGAATCCCTAGATGAAGAACCCTGGAACTGTGGATATCTTTTATGGGTTTGTCTTTTCTCAACCACAGATCTCTCTATCCTTCGGACTGACTCAACGAAGGTAGAGAATCTCTCTCGGTTCTCTAAGGTAGATAAATGGGTTGACATATCAGAATTCAAACCCTTCTCGAATCTTCTGATTCTTTCCTCATCCGTAGCAGCCATGTGCGGACAGAACCGCAGCAACTCCATGAACTTAGCTTCATACTCGCTAATGTTCATCATACCCTGCCTTAGTTTCTCGAACTGAGAGATCTTCTCATCTAGGAAGGTCTTTGGAAAATATCTTTTGATAAATTCCCGACGAAACTCTTCCCATGAGAACTCTACTCCAGGCCTCTTCTGCTCTTCCATGTTCCACCAGTGACCAGCACTGCCTTTGAGAAGATAGACAGCATGTCTAACCTTCTCAGTTTCTGGAATCATAAGAATCCTGAAAGCCTTCTCCAACTCTGTCAACCATAAGTCATCATCTGCAGGGTCGGCAGTTCCGAAGTACTCGGTAGCTCCGACACGACGAAGTCATTCGAATGTCTTACTGATACCTTGTGCTTCAGGCTGGACAGGTGTCCTAGGTGAAGGAATGGGCATCCTATCAGTTATGTGAGTCATGGCAGTCATGAACTGCCCGAACATCGTCTGTACAGCTGGATTACTCATGTCAGCTGGGTCGAACTGGGGTGGCTCTCTTGGTGACTCAGGTGCATGTTGTTCTATTCTCAGAACTCTTGCACCGCCTCGAGGTGCACTAGCACTACTCTCTGCCACGTACTCATCGTGATGTTCTGACATTCTTATGTATCTTCTTCTCCTGAGGAGCAGAAGATTCTATTAGATAAGGAAGGAGTACTAAAGGTAGACTCGACATCCTAAGTCCTATGCCTCTGTAGACTCAACTGACCTAGAGCTCTGATACCACTAATTGTGGGCTCTGATCTCCAAACCATGACATAAACATGATTAAAACTTAGCGGAAGCGAATCGGTAATCAGCGGAAGACAAAAATCACGGGAAATTAAAACTTTTCGAGATAAGAACTTGGATCCATAAAACTTCTTTCATAAAGAGAGATAATCTGTTTACATCTCAGGATAATTACTTCTTGAGTAATTATATACATCAAGATACAAAATCTCAAGATCACTATATAAAAGACTCCAAGACCTGAGAGTATAGAGGACACATAGGACTGACTCTAACTACACCACATGGCAGGACAATCTCCACCTGAGATTACTGCTGCCCCTGGTGCTGCTGCTGCTGAGACTGATCACCTGTAGGCTGGTTCCTTCGTCTCCGACGTCCACCTAAAAAGTTGAAGTCTACGGGGTGAGACAATTATACATAATTGTCCCAGGAGAGTTATAACCCTTCGCCAGAAGCTTTATTATAACATCAAAGAATATCTTAAGCAGTAAAGCCTTCAAAGTATTCTATAACAGTTGCAGGTATAACAAGATCTCTACAATTTAGGAGATATGGAGAATATAAACACTATCGCAATGTAACATCAATCAACTAACTTGGAGTCATCTCTAACAAGTTATACTACATGGTTGATTATGTTTTACAAACAACATTATGCCCTGTGGAGGTGAGGCATACCACTCATACTCCAACTGATCGCTGAGAAGTCACATCAGTATCATACATAGGTCATTAAGAGAGCCGGATTCTCATGACCTTCACCTTCCTCAGTCAGTAAGAGGATCACTTGTAGGACATCTCGTGTCTCTACTACTATAGCTCACCAGGGTAAACTGGTCCTTCGCTATTCTTAGAGTCACAGTGGCGTTCTGTACTCTCTTCGTCATCAGGAGGTTTCATATTTACCTACCACTGATACGGATATCTGTGCTTTCTTCGTCATCAGGAGGTTTCATGTTTACCTACCACTGATACGGTATGGAATTATAGTGAAGGATGGATGGATTACACATCTACATCACTTTCCTACACTAGGATGTAAGGTTCTACACATCCATGTACCCCACATACTCAAAAGTATGTGCTCCAGGAGTTCCCTGAGGAAAACATGTTTCACCATCACTTAATCTCTGACAATGATGGATCTATGATCAGGGCTCTACAGTATACTTGATTAGTTAGGTACATTCAATATTCTTTAACAACATACATTGTTCTCCAAACAATAACAGTAGCATAGCAGCTATAAAAGAAGAATACTAAATGTAACAGGCCTAACTCATATCAATCATCATTTCTCATTATCCTCATCACAAGTCATCTCTAAGGCATGACCTTGATGGTATTCATGGCTCTCACATCCCATTATCAGCATAAGATACCACTGACCAGGCATCAGATTACTTTACTTATTCATAAGGCTAACCACATGCCTTTAATGAATATAACATCAACATCCATACCTGGATGTGATTACCTTCATATCAGAACCTGCATGGTTAATACAACTGATAAAGGTAATACAAAAATAAGGAATATACTTCCTACTCTTGTCATAAGAGATAAATCTCTAATTCACATCCAATAGAGTTTAATACTCAAAAGCATGCCATTACCCTTGAATTAGGGTTTACTATTCACATTAAGGTGAAATGAACTCATAACATCATCATGTATGAGTAACATCTTCATTGATGCTCTTAGATTAGTTAAAGGTTCATCATTTATTATAATTAGGGTTTCTATGATCTCACACAGGGGGATCATACCCTAATTATGCTCATTCAAGTGCATTGGAGATGCTTTAATTGAGTTTTCACCTGAAAAGGGTACTTTCTCTCTCTAAAAGTACTTTCTCTCTCTAGAAGTACTTTATCTCTCCTCATGCTGTTAGGTGATGTCAATATCACTCTAGATCAGGTTGGATTGAGTCATCATAGGCTAACATAGCCAAATCATTACCATCATGTGATTAGGGTTTGATTTGATCAAGGTATTACTTAATTTACCATTCAGGGGTATTTTGGTAATTCACCCCATTGATCATCATCATGGTCAAAACCTTAGTCCATTAACCCCTTAATATCCTAGGTTATCATTATGGTTTAATTAGGGTAACATTGAACCATTTACATCATCAATTGATTGGATGAAGTCAACCTTGAATCACATTGATCGATCTTCAACCATCAATCTCCAACTGATTTGAGATTGTTTGATAGTGTTGACCGTTTAGCTAATTTGAATTTCCAAGACCGCGAGCCCTCCTCTAACTCCAAGACCGCGAGCCTCCTTAAACTCCAAGACCATGGGCCTCTTCAAATGGTTCAAGACCGCGAAGCTCAAATTGATGTTAAGACCGCGAGGGTCAAGTTGATGTCAAGACCGCGAGGATCATGAAGACCGTTTGCCCTTCTTTGACCTCAGGACCGCGAGGCCCCTCGCTGTCTTGAGACCGTGAGCCCCCTCTCGGTCTTGAGACCGTGAGCCTCCTCACGATCTTGAGACCGCGAGCCTCCTCACGACCTTGAGTCCGCGAGCTCACATGGTCTTAACCACTTGGACCATCAACAAGATTCAATGATACAACCGATAATGTCAACCAATGTTGAAGCCCTCAAAAGGTCAGAGTTATGTTGACCACTTATGAATTGGGTCAATTAAGGTTATGTTTAACCAATTGGTCATTCAATTGACCCTCAATTGTTGACCAATTAGGATTGAAATCGATTCAATTAGGGTCTATCAATGTTCACCCATCAACACTCAACAATGTGCATTAACACAAGGTTGAACCCTTCAATTGAGCTCCAATTGGGCCCAAACTTGGCCCAAACGGTCTTGAGGTCATGTGGATGGACCCCACATTGTCTTGATACCGTTTTCCCAAGATTTCATCAAAGTCTAAGGTGATTTGATAGGGGTTGAACCATGATTGTACCACAAAACAGAATTTTGATTAAATTGATAACTTATTTGCAATTAGGTCCTCAACTGGTCAAATTACTTAACCCTAGACCTTCAAACGGTCTTGGGTGATTGTCCTCTCGGTCTTGAGACCATTTGGATGAGTTCCAAACGGTCTTGAGACCGTTTGCCCATCCAATTTTGGATTCTAGTGGAAATTCAACAAGGTTGAACAAATTGAGTTGATGATTATATCAATACTTTAATTGCAATGTAATTTGGTGTAATTGTACCTTCAATTGGTCAACTAATCTTGACCCCAGACCTCCAAAAGGTCATGGTTGATTGCCCTCGCGGTCTTGAGACCGTTTGGGTGACCCCTAAATGGTCTTGAGACCGTTTAGGTCAATCAACCCTAAAAACCCTAACTAGGTCACCATAATTTCAGTACTGATTTCACCTAGGGTTAGCCCTAGTATTCACCCTTCAACTCTTAGCCCGTTTGGAATTAGACCATAAAACTTGGTGGGTTGTTAATTAATATAAATTTGAACAGTAATCTCACACGGTCAATGCCTGGTCAACGACCTTACACGGTCTTGAGACCGTTTGCCCAAAAAGGCAATTTCAGACCGTTTGAGAATCAGGAATAAATCCATTTAAAGTTGTTACATAAAAAGGTCATATCTCCAGATTCCTTTGGAGTTAGCCTCCCAAATGTTGAGGGTAATTATCCTATATAATTAGGAACAGATTTCTTATACGGTCCACACTCGGTCAACGGGGCCAAATGGTCTTGAAGACCGTTTGCTCTGTCGCGGTCTCGAGACCGTTTGCTCACCTCGCGGTCTTGAGACCGAGAGAGCAAACTGGTGAGACCGTTTAAGAAAGTGAAAAGCGATGGGTTTTTCTTGGAAATCACGCCTTCATCTCCTAGCTCAAGAACAGTACGAATATCCCATGGATTTTCTTGCAAATTAGCAGGGAAAAGTAGGGAAACATGAAGAGCTATCATCTAACCGCATATAAGAGATGTACATAGTAAAGCATGGGTTTAGAGTTATAAAACCCGCCTAAATCTTGCTTCTTGAGCTCCAAGCTTTCAAGCTCCAAGCTCTAATGGCGTCCTTGAGTTCCCACAGGTTGGCCAAGGTGAAAACTCCAAGGAAGAACGAAAGTAGATGGCTAGAAAGGTAGGGTTTCAAGAGTTAGCCACGAAGTTGACCTTGAATTCGAGTTCTAACCATGGAATGGGGTAAGAAGAGGGGTTCAAACCTACCTTGCACCCTTGGTCGTTCCCATTGAGATCCAAGACAGTCCTTAGTCGGCCAAGCAAAGAGGAAACAGTGATATGCACGAAGGAAAAGTTCCTTTGCTTGAGAGGTGAAGTATACATATACTTGGGTGATGTTTCATTAAAGGCCCATAAGTTTCCCCATAATTCCAATTAAGTCCTTCCTTCATTACTTGCTCGTCCCTTCCTCTTTATTATAAGGACAACCTTATCTTAAGGTCTAGAAAAAGAAGGAAAAGAAGAACAATCTAATAATAAGGTACATACATAAAGAGATATTGCACATATACCCTGATTATTCTATCACAAGGCATATTTCATAACTTGATAACTCAATTGAGGTAAATTCCTCATCATTTCTTCTCTTAATGATGGCAAGAGTCTAAAAAGATACATTAGATGATATATTTTACAAATTGCATCCCTTAATTTGGGTAAATTGCATTTTACCCCAAATTAAGGTTTCAAGCACCGGGATTGCTTCCACAGCTGCACCTTGGTGCCCAAGATTGGGAAATCCCTCATACTTTTCCAAAAATATTCTCATGATGTCTCAACATCAGAGGAACATCTCAAAATGTGCAAATTGCAAGCTAACCCTTTTAACTGGGTAAATTGCATATAGGTCCCTGTATATCAAAACAATGCTACAACTTTAAATAAAAAGGAGCAAATACTGAACTATATGTTCTTGAGAAATTTAATTACATGCTCAGAGTTAATCACAAAGATTTAATTACATATTTAGGCAAAACACCTAGGGTTAACTCATAACCCAGGTTAGGGATGTTACAGTTTGAGTGGGTAGTAATTACTATGTAATGTGTTCTACCTTCCTTAGAAATTTTTGTATATATAGTATTGGACTAGGTTCAATTGAGAAGAATCCTATTAATTCTTGTATATAAATATCAATAGTGACTTCTTATGATCAATAACAATGATTTTAATTTATCAAAAATGGACCTTCTAGTTTAACAGTAAGGCATTATTATAGTTAGTTCATATATGGTGGTATGTTGAGTTTTCGATTGGCTTGACTATATCAAGATATAAGTTGTGGATCATACCTCAATGATTGCAAGATGTATTATTGGTCATACTAGTGGGATACCCAGTCTAATCTTATAGGTTGGCATATATCATTATGTTCTGATGGTGATAGAGTTTGAGATGCATGTTGTAATCAAAACGTAATAACAAGTCATCCTTTTTATCCGTCTCACTTCCATTTTTTTATTGTATGTTATATTAAGTTGAGTTTATCTCAAGTTTTATCCTAATGATTATGCTTTAATATGAAGGATAGTTCTAATAGTGCGCTATTAGTGCTAGGATTAGATGACCCTAAAAAATTAGGAACTAGGATGAAATGAGAAGTAGAGTCATGAAAATGACAAGGACATTACACATACTTCTTGCACACAATATTTCGGTGCCTTGGTCATGCATCCAAGTATTATGGAAGAGTTAAACTTGGAAACCTAGTATTTTGTTAGAGGCAGTTTGAGTGTACTACAACATACATGATTTTGAAATATAGAGTAAAATAAAAAATGATTAGAAATAAATAACTTGATCTAAGCCTCATGAATATAATAGAGTATTTTTATATAAATTATGCAATAAGCTTATCATTGTGATTATTAGTACTACAAATGACAGTGAATGAAGGTAAAATAGTGTACAAACAAGATCCATCTGGAATGGTGTTCATATAAAAATGATTCCTATAACATGAAAAATGACTTTGAATAAATAAAGTTCAAGTGTAATGTTGAAATTTCATGACAAATTGAGATATAGAAGAAGTGATTAAGTACATGAGGATTTCATTGATCATAATAGTGAGGAGAAACCTAAAGGAATAGTCCAAATGGATAGAGTTATTTTAAATGTTTTTAAGAAATACATATTATGAAAAGAACATAAAGTATAGATCTTTTGAAATATGTTAGCAATTTGTGAGAAAAGGACTTGAGATGATGAGATTCAAAAGTTATGAATGAGAAGTCCATAACTGTGAGATCTGCTTATACTAGAATCCAAACTTCATGAAAAGGTTTAGGGACCATATAAGCTTTAGGGAGCTATCGGAAGATCAAAGAAATTTACATAAAGAGTGGTTAAATGAGATGATACTGCCTAAATTGTGCATATGAAAGGAGGCGGAGTCACAAGGATCAAACTTTAAACTTATAACCCGAAACCTTCAAGGACCCCCACAACTTTATTACGGGGTCGAAGTAGATATACAGGGTCTAACATAGGGATGTGGGATCATTTAGGATGCTTAATATTTCACTCTTAAGTCAAATAAGCCAATCCGATAGTTGATAAAAGTATGGAACTAGAACTACTCTAGCAAAATGTCACGAAATAAAACAAAACAAAGTAAAGAAAAAAAAATAGAGTCTGTCAGATTCTACTAATCAAAGAGAAGGAGTTCATGTCTATGTAACCACAAGCTAGGTAGTTTATGCACCCGTTCTCGTGCGTAGAGAACCCTTGAACACATCAGCAAGCAACCTACACCCAAACATAGTACGTACTGTGGTATCTATTCCTGTGGGGTCATCCCACTTGCTTTCATGTAGCGTGACTAAAACCCATCAATGATGAGAAACCTCTCTCTTGAGGATGACAAATCAACACCCTAGAATATTCTAGATACCCTCTCAGGTCTAGAATACTCTAAGATGCTAGGAACATCTGTAACCTGGGCAGAACCAGGTAGTGGGCCCGACTGTGCCGAGCTGGGCCCGACCATGCCCAGGTCTATGGTTTTGCACAGATCACCTTGAGCCGTCATCCTTTCATATTCCAATCCAAACTACCTTCTCTTATCTATTCCTACAATGAATCTCTCGATATAGGTAGAAATAGAAGTTCAAGCAAGAATGAGATCAACCAAACTAGCAATCACAACGAGAATGAGAAGATAGAACAGAAAACGTACTAGATTTGGAATGAAACTACTTGTTTAACGTAAAAGTGCACAAACATGCCCAAAATAGGCTACATAGACACAAAGGAGCTCAACTTGCCATAAACTAGAAGGAGCTCAACTAGCCATGGACAAGCATAGTGAGCACCGATCAAAGATGAAAGAACATCATTTGTATATAATATAAATAGAACAATAGAAGAAAGGAGAATAAGAAGAGATTTAGCCCATGAAGGAGAGGTGGCTCTAGCTCCTTAGCCTCCTTATAGGCCAGATCTCATCTTTGGGTTGTCCTACTTGGTATTCTAGACTCCTTGACCTCCTTTCTCTTTGATTCTATCCTAAACAACAACTTGGTTGGTGTATGGAGGTGGAAGATGGCCGTGAATGGTAGGAGATGGGTGAATGGTGGTGGAAAATGACGGTGGTAGAAAATGACAGCAGATATCGGCTCTCATGCCCTATCGATGACAAGGAGCTTTCTTCCCCTTTCTTTTGTGACACTATCTGCTTGAGCATTTTGAAGCTATTTCTCATTACGTCCATCATGCTGAATATTGGTCTTGATCCTGGTATGATCTGGCTAGGCACGAGCATGCTGAGGTGGACATGGTCGGCTAGGGTGGGCTCCTATTGTTGTTGTTGTTGCTGTCTGTAGCTGTTGTCGAGACTCCTGGCATGACTGTGCTGGTTCTTGGCACGGGTGGGCAGAGAAGGTGGTTGCTACCGTGGGGTCTGCTACATTTTTTCTACCAACTCTTGGCATGGTTAGGCCTACCCTGGCATGGTCGCACCGGTGTGAAGGCTGATGCAGTAGAGTGTTGATGTGGTTGTGGCGGTTGCAATGGTAGCACTACTACTGTGGATTGGTTATTGTGGCGGAAGCTGGGCACAGGGCGGCAGTGCAGGTGGGGTTACGGGTGATGTAGATGCCTGCTAGTTCTTGGCGACACTGGGCACAGACATGTCAACAGTGGCCTGGGTGGGCCGAAAGCAGAAATCATCTAGTAGGAGTAGAATGGTGGCAGTGGTTGGAGGGGTGTGGCACTATTGGACGTGGAGGTGCAGTGGTAGTTGCTTCTGTGGCATGTTGCTACTGAGCACACCCTACTGCTTCGTGGCCGGCGGCAGTTGCTATAGTGGTGGCTGCTATTGTTCCAGGTTCACTGCTGCGGCCAGGTTGCTATTGCCTTGGCCGTTTTTAGTTTGCTAGAAGGTGGAGGAAGCAAGGGAAGAGAGGGAAAATGACGATGGTATCATGAGGGCTTCGCTAGTGATGAAGAGAATTCTGGTAGAAGGTGTGGTAAAGATTGACTCGGCCCGGGCATATTTATAAGACAAGTCACGTCGAGCCATTCTTGGCCCGACTATGCCAGGCTGGGCACGGTCATGCCAGCGTGGCTGGAAAATTGTTAAAAGGTGGACAACTCGGTTAAAAGGGGGAAAATCGATCAAAAGGTGGAGAAGCTGGTCAAAAGCATAATAGTCAGTAACAAAAGCTGAAAAGTTGGAGTCAAACTGACACGTCGGTCAGTCAAACTGACAATATTGTTTCTTTGACTGACTTTTGACCATCTGACCAAGGATTTCCTATTAAAAGAGGCATTTTGGGTAGGGAAACAGCCGACACGGTCGTGTGCAGCTGGGCACGAACATTCCGAGAGGGGAAATTCGAAAAACGATCACTTTTTACCGTTGACTGACAAGTGAGAGATTCAGACAAAAACATGGGAGCATCGCGACCGTGTCGACCTGGCACGGCCACACCGAGGCTGGCCCAGGAAGGCTCAGGTCTCAGAGAATCCTGATTTAAGTAGAAAAATGTGGGTGGAAGGTGTTGAAAATAACATCCGAATCAAACACCGTAGGAGAACAACAAGATATACCAAATAACTTCTTTCAAAAAGATAAACCAAAAGCAACTGTCAGGGTGAAAAGGAGGAAATGAATGCAATAAGGAGTAAAAGAAATCTAGATGATGCAAAGGAAACTAAATTTAAATAGTTAGAGGAAATATAAAACTTGATTTGACTTTATTATGCAATTTTTTTAAAAAATTGTGTAGGTAATAGGGGGTGGCTTCCCTACAACTCCTATACTTGGATCCCAAATCCATAGTTTCAAGATCCATGATAGTTGTGTCATACCGATGGGGTCTGCAATGTAAGAGTAAAATAAGCAGAGATTTGAGCCCTTCAGAGTCTGGAGAAAAAGAATAAGACTCAGTGACTCAGTGAAGTCATCTCTGTGTTGGGATTGACTTGATCTGCAATGAGATGAATCCTTCAGCAAAGCTCCCTCAAGGTATCCATCAATGTATGAATCTAAATAAGAAGTCCTTAGGATGTTGACATAGGATGAGATGGAGGAGAGAGGTTAAAAATCTTCTAGAGGGATCCTCTCTTCTCTCTCCACCTCTGAACTTGAGGTTGGCTTCTCGGATAAACTTTCATGTACAGTCTGAGTCATCCAATCATCTTCTGAATGAGAAGTATCCCTAGGTGAATCTGTTTGTGGTTCTACAACCCCAATCTTGTCACATTCTATGGGGTCTGGGGTATCTTCATGCTCAACAACAATGTTGTAGTGGATTGTCCATCCTGCTCCCTTGATCTCAACTTTTCCTTGAAAAGGGATTGTGGACAATGTCAACTCATGCTGGTCCAGTTCATCATCATTAGTATACTCACTCCAATGAGATGAATAGTCATCATCACTTTCATTGAACAAATTGTTCCAAACCATGTCTGGCGTACTTCTTAAAGCGAAGTGACAAGTCTCAATATGAGAGGTATCAGTCTCGTCTGGATCAACGTTTGATTCAGGTTATTCAAACTAACCTTCATGTTGTGAGGTTGTTTGACTATCCTAATCATCATCATCATATAACCATTCAAGCATGTGGCTTGTATCTTCCATTAGTTGATCAACTGAACCATATAGATACAATGAAGGATTTCCCCAGTTTGATGAGTCTTCATAGAAAAATGTAGGTTAGTCCATTCGATGGTCTGAATAGGATGGTGAGACAAATTCCACTTCAAGCCCAATAGAATGACTTTGATGACAGTAATCTTCCAAGTTGTGTGATGGTGCTTGCAACTGTGTGTTAACCCAATCGATGAGCTCTTGAAGCCTCCTGTCCTATTTAACATTCTTATCATGAAGCTTTTGTACTTAAGCAACATTGCTTTCAAGATCTGTCAATTTCACCATGAACCTTTATTGGGAATCTGTTGTATCAAACTGATGTACTTGGATGATTCCTTGTTCAACAGTTTGAAGTACAATTCTACTACGGTCTGCGATCTCAGTGTTTACTTGGAGCTGATGATCATACTTTTCTAGTAGTTTCTAGAGTGTATCTATGGCATACAACTCATGAAAACATAATTAACTAATGCATAAGCATTCACTAAACAACGGATTACCAAAAGTCACTAAAAATTAAAACCTTTTTATCAAGAGATCCATCAAAGGAAAACTTTCTCACATAGAACCAAAGCAACACATTTACATTCTTGTTGAAGGTACATATTCTGTATCATCTCTTTCTGAGAGTTACAAGCATTAACTGTCATGTCAAGCTAATCACTGGCAGTATAAAATCTCGAGGCACTGAGCCAAAATCTCGAAAGCACTAACTACTACTCCGAGGACCTGAGAGTATAGAGATGACACATATGACTCTATCTATATCTATACAAGACATAACAGCCAGTGTCTCCACCTGAGACTTCATTGTTGTCCCTGTTGTTGTTGTTGCTTCCCTTCACCTACTGAAGGATTCCTGCCTCCTCATCTGCGTCCACCTAAAAATGTGATTCCCATGGGGGTGAGACAATTATAAATTGCCCCAGCGAGAGATATAACTCTCTGCCAGAAACATTATTATTGCAGCTTAAGAAGATAAATATACACAAAGGAATTATATTTGTTTGGTAGCAGTTAATTCAGTGTCTAACATATTAGAACATCATTCTTATCAAAAGCAATACAGCTATAATTTGATAGAACAACATCTCACTTATTCTTTAAGGAATATGAAGAACATGTATAACATTTATTCACTATAGAATCATCACCAAAGCATTAACTCTCTTCAGGCTTAGATCATATATCTAATGCCTGGCATTGTCATTGGGGAGTCATGGCCTGTAGCCATACAATTTTCAGAAAGTGTTAGGGTCTTAGTCCCTCCACTCATCAAGTACATTTCCACTTTTAATAAGTTCATTATCATGATTATAGAATTTGGGTATTTGAACCCATAACTCACCATAGAACACTTATTTCCACTTATTAGGTAACTTCATACCTTCATATCATCTGACCCAGGGACATTATAATTCTTGCTACACAAAGCATTGCACATAGTTCACAAAGCTCATAAACAATATAAAATAATTAGCACATCACGTGACACACATGACTTATTAATTGTAAGTTACCTCTCACTAAGCAACAAAGAATATGAAGGCTTATAAGGCCTATAGAACATTTTCAGTATACAGAACATCATAGCTCATACCTGGCTATGCTCATCATCTCAACATATCTTAACGATTAGTGATCATGATACCATTACATACCAGTACTATGCAATACAAGGGTTATCTTATTACATTCATAACCCATTAGTCTATATTTGAGTTTCACATAGGATTACTCTGTGTTAGAACTTCACATAGCAAGGAATCAATATGGATAACATAAGTATTCAATCATACTTATTTATTCTCATCATTCATCATTGAATGTATTATCAACACACAACATGAATTTCTCTCTCATATTTTCTAGAATATGATTACATCATAGGTTATAGGTTTGGAATAACCTTTTCATAAGGCATGTTAGCCTACATTCAACAGAGTAAATTACATCTCAATGTAACCATTGACATGACACATCTCATGTGTCATTCACCCAATTATCCTGGACTTATAACACATCAAGGTATACCAATTTTGGGGTGTTGGATGTGATATCTATCATATCTTGATGTATCACTTCCCTCAACACCTTTATCTTACTTGAGTTCATACACTTAGTTTGTATTAGGGTATTCCCCATCCTAATACTTTATGCACCAGTTCATCACAATTATCATGTAAAGTATTGGTCATTAGTCACTCACTTAGATTATACAACCGTTGCCAATACTATGGCTCATCCTTAAGTTAGGAACTATTAATATAAGGATATCCATTATCAACCTTTCTAGGTGTTACATTTGTCATAACATTAATCACTATTCCACTATTAGTAATAGTATTCTCCACACTTATAATTTGAGGATTCACATAGCATATTCCATATATTTATAGATTTCACATAGTATTACACTTCAATAGAGTTTTACATAATCATCCTTTTATATCAAAGTTTCACCTAGTATTATGTGAAATTAGGATTTCGCAACACATCACCCAGTGCTAGGTCTTCGCATAGGATTGTGGCACTTCCCTATATTAGGGTTTCATACACCTTACCCCATTTTAGGGATTAATGTTTTCTATTCACATCCAAGTAATGTTTCTCTTACCTCCTACCCAAATTAGGGTTAGGATGTACAATTCCCATTAAATTAGGGTTTCCTTCATTGTTACACTCAGTTAGGGTTACATCATCACCCTGGATTTATGATAACACTAAGCTTTTCCCTAGATTAGGGTTCCACACATAGCTTTTCTCTAATCAGGGTTTCACACATAACATTGCTCAAATTAGGGTTTCTCACATAGCATTCCTCTAATTAGGGTTTCACATATAGCATTGATCTAATTAGGGTTTCACACATAACATTGCTCTAATTAGGGTTTCACACATAGCATTGCTCTAATTAGGGTTTCACACATAGCATTGCTCTAATTAGGGTTTCACGCATAACATTGCTCTAATTAGGGTTTCACACATAACATTTCTCTAATTAGGGTTTCTCACATAGCATTTCTCTAATTAGGGTTTCACATATAGCAATGATCTAATTAGGGTTTCACACATAGCATTTCTCTAATTAGGGTTTCACACATAGCATTGCTCTAATTAGGGTTTCACACATAGCATTGCTCTAATTAGGGTTTCACACATAACATTGCTCTAATTAGGGTTTCAGACATAGCATTGCTATAATTAGAGTTTCTCACATAGCATTGCTCTAATTAGGGTTTCTCACATAGCATTTATCTAATTAGGGTTCACACATAACATTGCTCTAATTAGTGTTTCACACATAGCATTTCTCTAATTAGGGTTTCACATATAGCATTGCTCTAATTAGGGTTTCTCACATAGCATTGCTCTAATTAGGGTTTCTCACATAACATTTCTCTAATTAGGGTTCACACATAGCATTGCTCTAATTAGGGTTTCACGCATAGCATTGCTCTAATTAGGGTTTCACACATAGCATTTCTCTAATTAGGGTTTCACATATAACATTGCTCTAATTAGGGTTTCACACATAGCATTGCTCTAATTAGGGTTTGGGCTCATTGATTAGGGTTTCATGATCTCATTATTATGGATCAACCCTTATTACATAGTTTACTCATAATGAGATAATTAGGGCTGAATTATATAAGCATTCATCTCTCTCATTCTCTCTCTCATCCTCTTTATGATGTTAACTACTCCAAGATTAATTTAGGTCAACTCTTCACTTGAGTACACATAGCTAGGGTTAACCTTCACAATCATCATGGGTCTACATCTTTAATAATGACATAGCTGATTGACCTTTGATCATATTAGATGTCCAAATGGTATAATCAATTAAACCATCAATTATATAAAGAATTCAAAAGGATTGACCAATTAAACTTTCAATTCCACAAAGTGATCAATTGGTTAACCATTGAAATCTTCAATTGCATTAAGTATCTAATTAGGTTCACCATATTGGACCTTTAATTACATGAGATATTCAAATGGATTCACCATGTTGATCTTCACAAAGTTAATTACTTAGACCATCAATTATCTTAGTTCTCATACATCAATTGGTTTAAAACCATTTGAACAAGTTATCCTTGAAACCAATTGGACAAGGTAGGTATTGAAAACTGTTTGCACTTTGGGTCTCCAAATAGTTTGAGATCGTTTGGTCCCAAATGGTCTTGAGACCGTTTGGACCCAAACGGTCTTGAGACAGTTTGGTCCAAACCTTCTCAAAAGTGCATGGACCAAAAAAGCACTTCAACACTCAATCGACTCAATGTTTCAATCCATGAACCAATTATAAATTGAACCACTAAAGCATTCATCAATTGGATCATTGAATAAAAATTAAATTAGAACTTTAATTTAGGGTTTTGAACCCAATTGAACTAGGTTTGATAATCAAGAAACCATCATTTACGGTTTGAAATCGAGGATCCATCAATGGTTGACATTGTGGAATCAAATCAATTGAAATCAATGAACTATCATCATCACATGATGCGACCTGAACTCAAACGGTCTTGGATGACCACCAAATGGTCTTGAGACCATTTGGTTGATCTCCAAACGGTCTTGAGACCATTTTCCCATTCCATCAATAAAATCCATGACATCCAATTAGGGTTTTGGACCATTGGATTGATTATCAAATCAGCACTTAGTTGCAATTCAATTTGGTACCTTTGGACCTTCAAACACATAGCCATACTTAACCCTAGACCTCCAAACGGTCTTTGGTGACTCCCAAATGGTCTTGAGATCGTTTGGGTGATCCCCAAATGGTTTTGAAACCGTTTGGGTCAATCAACCCAAAACATCATCTCAAACAATTTCAAAATCAGCACTTAGCCGATTAGGGTTTGTAATTAAGGAATCATTCACAATTGAAACCTTCAAGATCAACCAATTAAAACCATTGGATCAATATCCAAGTACCACAACATATATCTTCAAACGGTCAACCATCCCAAATGGTTTGGGACCCAAACCACCAAACGGTTTGCAAACTGTTTGGTCACCAAACGGTTTGGTGAAACCATTTGATCCCAACATTGAAACTGTTTGCCCTAGATATTTGAGGAGGTGTGTGCTTATGATGATGTCATCATCATCAAGCTTCAAACTCACGAAATCTACTGTGATTTCCATGGAGATTGCATCAATCAACCAAACTTAATATCGGAAATGTAGAAATGATCACCAATGGAATTGAATGCAATAATAAAATTAAGGGTTCAAGTTATAAAACCCGCCTCCAATTGAGCTCCAAAGCTCCAAGATCACGTCAACAATGGTGTATGCAACTATTTTCACTATTCCAAGGGTCGTCCGCAAGCTTTGAGTGAAAAGAATTGGTTAGAATGGAAGAGGGGATCGAGATATGAATAATTCATGCATTGATTTTCGTTTTTCACCATGAATTCAAGGTGAAAGGAGGTCAAGAACCTTACCAACAGGTTGGGGGTCGTCCTCCTGATCCTCCACAGCTCCTTAGTCATTTTACAAGCAAGGGGAAAGAAAGGAATCCCAAAAAGCCTTTGTTTTGGCTTGGAAAAGGTACTTTTATAAGAAAATTGATGAGAGAGAAAATACTTTATAAAAGTCTTTTAATTCCAAAATTGCTGCCACCACTTCTCCCTTGGTTTCTTGCATGCAAGGGCATCTATATCCCCGCCGAGTTCCCTTCCATTATCCATGAATTAAGGGAAAAGAAATTAAGCACCTTAACCCTTATAATAAGAATATCCATATGTGAGTGGAAATTCTTTTCCTTATAATAATGGTGAGTGGGATTTCACCTCCTTAGGATATGCTCGTGCCTTTGCAAGGCTTTAAACTCATCCACACACAATCCAACCATTTTAATTTTGGTAGAAGGCCCTTTAATTAATACATTCATTTTTTCCCTAAATTAAATTAGGGTTTCACTTAGGATTAAATCTTGATTATTTTAATATCAAGATTCTCTCTCCTCCAACTTAATTCAAATGAGGAGCACCTCTCATTTTATTTGCTATAAAAGATTCCAATAAACATTAGGGACCTTTTTGAAGTGGTAATTTTCATATTGAACCCTAGGTTTTGGGTAAATTGCACATTACACCAAAACTAGGTTTACCACTACATCATATTCATTCTTATGATATATCAATATCAGAGGAACATCATATCATGCAACATTTGCAATTTAACCCCTCAACTTGGGTAATTTGCACTTTAGTCCAAAATAAGCAAACATTGCTTCAACATTGTTCAAACATGACCAAAATTGAAACATAAGTTTCTCATGAGCCCTAATTACTTTTCCCAAGATTAGATTAAGTATCTACTCAGCCTTATTAGGAAAAACATCTAGGGTTAACACATAACCCAGGTCAGGGATGTTACAAATTATAAACCCCTAACAAGGATTTTGTCCCCGAAATCCCAGAAAAAGGAGGGACATATTTATTCAGTTATCATACCCTCAAGTATCCACATAATATCTTAATATTATGGAGATATCATGGATCCTGTAATCCACACAAAGTTCCTTTCATTAATTCAACCTTAACAATGTTTATATTTATGCAAAGCATAAACCCCTAACATATGATGTCCATATTGTTGAAAGGAAGAAGCATTAAAGAACATACTTCAATCATTACTCAAGAATATTTACCAAAAGAAAAACATATATATCTAACAGAGATAATTCACTCAGCAATCCTTTATTCATAAAGTTCACTTAGCAAACTCTATGTAATTGGGAATGTTCACTTAGCTTTTCCTTTTTGTTGGGAATGTTCATATAGCTTTTCCTTTTAGTTGGGAATGTTCACATAGCTTTTCCTTTTAGTTGGGAATGTTCACATAGCTTTTCCTTTTAGTTGGGAATGTTCACATAGCTCTTCCTTTTTAGTTGGGAATGTTCACATAGCTTTTTCTTTTAGTTGGGAATGTTCACATAGCTTTTCCTTTTAGTTGGGAATGTTCACATAACTTTTCCTTTTAGTTGGGAATGTTCACATAGCTCTTCATTTTTAGTTGCGAATGTTCACATAGCTTTTCCTTTTAGTTGGGAATGTTCACATAGCTCTTCCTTTTTAGTTGGGAATGTTCACATAGCTATTCCTTTTAGTTGGGAATGTTCACATAGCTCTTCCTTTTAGTTGGGAATGTTCACATAGCTTTTCCTTTTAGTTGGGAATGTTCACATAGCTCTTCCTTTTAGTTGGGAATGTTCACATAGCTTTTCCTTTTACTTTCATTATACTCTCTAGATTGTTTCAGAATGACTACTTGATCAGAGTAATAAAAAAGATAACAATCTAAGAGTCTCATACTTGCCTTATCTTCAATAATCATATACCTGGCCAGGGTATATAAGTATTGAGATTAGGTAATATGCACTTTATTTACTATCATATTCCTCACTTTTCATATCATTATACACACATGATTTTCCATTCTTAAATTTTCTTCAAGATTCACTTCTATATCTCATCTTTCAACACACAGATAAGGGAGATTATAAAGCATTTTAAGGAATCACTAAGTAAAATGTAGATTCTCATCTTCCTTATGTCCTTATAGGACTAGTCAAAGGAAGCTCAAAAACAACTACTTTCATATCTTTAGCACATAGAAACATGAAATGAAGTATCATGATGAATATATTTCATCTAAGTATTACCCCTCAAGGTCACCTACCACATTAGGTTGATTTCATCACATAATGTCCAGTTATCTCATGTTGCTGCTTTTGCTTTCTCTTAGTGACTACTGCCCAGGTGCACTAGGCATTTATTGCACTGGTGACACCAAAAACTTTGGCTTTTCAGAATATTTACGCAAATGTCTCTAAAATTATAGAGGCCTTACCTTAATTCTCAACTTATTGCCCCTCCTTGGGCACTACCATCACAGATGTACTATTTGTCCAAACTTATGGCAGAGTCTACTTTCTCACCATATATTAATCTTTCCCACATTTCCACTGTTTTAACATGACCATGTCACTCAGGAATCCTTTCAAAGCCCAAAGTTTATGCATTAAAGAATGGTAACTTAGATTGTAATACTAGTATCCAGTCTTCTATATGCATCACTATTATCCTAATTTTCCCTTCAAGAGCATAACATAGGATTCTTTATCCTGATCAAGTCAAGATGGGAATCCCCAGACACTTGTTCTTCTGTTGTCTGGTCCCATGCACCCTCTCCTGGTGCAACAACATTGCCTTTAGCAATGCGTTCCTCATGTTCTCCAGTCATTTTCAAGTTCTTCTCTCCTATATGAGCAGAAGATACTATCAGATAAACTGGAAGACACTTAGAACAAACTCTACAACCTTAGTCCTATGTCTCTGTAGACTCAGCAAACCTAGAGCTCTGATATCACTTAATTGTGGCATACAACTCATGAAAACATAATTAACTAATGCGGAAGCATTCACTAAATAGCGGATTACCAAAAATAACTAAAAATTAAAACCTTTTTTATCAAGAGATCCATCAAAGAAAAATTTCTCACATAGAACCAAAGCAACACATTTACATTCTTGTTCGAAGGTACATATTCTGTATCATCTCTTTTTGAGAGTTACAAGCATTAATTGTACTGTCAAGCTAATCACAGCCAGTATAAAATCTCGAGGCACTGAGCCAAAATATCGAAAGCACTAACTACTACTCTGAGGACCTGAGAGTACAGAGACGACACATATGACTCTATCTATATGTATACAAGACATAACAACCAGTGTCTCCACCTGAGACTTCACTACTGTCCCTGCTGTTGTTGTTGCTGCCCTTCACCTACTGAAGGATTCCTGCCTCCTCGTCCACGTCCACCTAAAAATGTGATTCCCACGGGGGTGAGACAATTGTAAACTGCCCCAGCGAGAGATATAACTCTCCACCAGAAACATTATTATTGCAGCTTAAGAAGATAAATATACACAAAGGAATTATATTTGTTTGGTAGCAGTTAATTCAGTGTCTAACAGATTAGAACATCATTCTTGTCAAAAGCAATACAACTATAATTTGATAGAACAACAAGTCACTTATTCTTTATGTAATATGAAGAACATGTATAACATTTATTCACTATAGAATCATCACCACAACATTAACTCTCTTTAGGCTTGGATCATATATCTAATGCCTGGCATTGTCATTGGGGAGTCATGGCCTGTAGCCATACTCTTTTCAGAAAGTGTTGGGGTCTTAGTCCCTCAACTCATCAAGTATGTTTCCACTTTTAATAAGTTCATTATCATGATTATAGAATCTGGGTATTTGAACCCATAACTCACCATAGAACACTTATTTCCACTTATTAGATAACTCCATACCTTCATATCATCTGACCCAGGGACATTATAATTCTTACTACACAAAGCGATGCACATAGTTCACAAAGCTCATAAACAATCTAAAATAATTAGCACATCATGTGACACATAGGACTTATTAATTGTAAGTTACCTCTCATTAAGCGACAAAGTATATGAAGGCTTATAAGGCCTATAGAACATTTTCAGTATACAGAACATCATAGCTCATACCTGGCTATGCTCATCATCTCAACATATCTTTATGATTAGTGATCATGATACCATTACATATCAGTACTATGTAATACAAGGGTTATTGATGGAGTTGGGACTTACACCAAAAGATTTTTAGTCTTCCAATGGGAGTCCCAGAATTCTATCACCAAAAACCCTAGAGAGGATTGATGTCTTCCCTAGGTTTACCTAGAACTGGTGCTTAGATAACAACTCCAACCCCATAAGAGTATGGAAGCCTTATCATAGTACAGATTTAGGATCGAACCCAAAAGACAACGGTCTTGTTGCAAGCAACAAGATGGAAAACGTACAACACTTCACTTAGTTATTTTACTAATTGGCACTTATATCAAAAGGTTGGATTTTGATTGGTTTTTAGACTAAAGCATGAAAAGTAAATAAAGCAAGTAAAACTAAGATTTAACAAATGATGATGAATCACTGGGGTTAAGCAGGTATTTACCACCGCTACACATGCATTGTATATGTACTAAGCAAGCAAGACTTATAAGCTAGATGCATGGATGTTCCACAAGACCGATGCCTTATAAGACAAGAGTGATGCATTGCATCCAAGGATGTTCCACAAGACCGATGCCTCGTAAGACAAGAGCGATGCATTGCATCCTTCGATGTTCCACAAGACCGATGCCTTATAAGACAAGAGCAATGCATCGCATCCTTCAAGGGTTAAGTAGCTCTCATTCGGTACATTTCTACGTGTCAATGAAGATATGTAGTCTTCCAAAGAGAGAATCTTACTCAACCTCATGAAACGTGCATCTAAAACTAACAAGCGAGTGATAATTATCAAATCGAATAGTATCTTTGTAGGCCTAGTCTCCTATTCGGATAACCTAGCTACGAGAAGTGCGGGAATGTTGCAACGCCAGCCATTCCCGATCAAATGGTCACATGCTTTACATCATTCCCCTTGCAAAGTGTGTTCCTCGACTTACCAAGGTTACTTCCATACAGATGGAAGTGCAACAGATGATAGTGAGTTTACTCCACTCTTTGAGATACACTCCTAGACACCGAAACGGATGCGTGGTGGATACACACACCAGAAACCAACACTAAATCGGTATTCGAGTCTCGAGAGCGGTCATAGACAAACCACAACAAAAGACAATAGATGCATACAAGAACGTGGCCATCATTCAAGCATGTATGAAACGATTTAGTATTAAAACGAAAGGATAACATCTTTTTAGTACAAAGTACAAAACATGGGCAGCGAGGCTAGTCCCCGCGCCCCAGTGGATGGAACTACTCGCTCCTCATAGAGGGAACAACAAAGGAGGAGGCAAGAAGAGATAGAAAGAACATCATCTCCACTGAGGAGAGAAGGTTGAACCCTTAGTGGAGAGAGCAACGATCTTCACCCTTCATGACTTGCTTGACGACGGATCTTCTCCTCTCACCTTCTTTGTTGATGAGAGAGAAGGTAGCTTTGCAATGGAACGTGAGTCTCAGACCGGCAGCCTCGGGCGGTGGATGGAGTTGTTCTGGTAGTAGAGAGACAGCCTCTGGATGTCTGGACTCTCCTCAGGGATGGCCCTTGAGGTCTTATTTATAGGCCTTGAGTGAGGTCAAACGGTCTGGAGACCGTTTGGGTTCAAACGGTCTTGAGACCGTTTGGCGTCAAACGGTCTTGAGATCGTTTGGCGTCAAACGGTCTTGAGACCGTTTGGCGTCAAACGGTCTTGAGATCGTTTGGCGTCAAACGGTCTTGGGACCGTTTGAACTCCATGCGGTCTTGGGACCGTTTGAACTCCATGTGGTCTTGGGACCGTTTGAACTCCATGCGGTCTTGGGACCGTTTGAACTCATGCGGTCTCGGGACCGTTTGGCTTCATGCGGTCTCGGGACCGTTTGAACTCCATGCGGTCTTGGGACCGTTTGGCTTCATGCGGTCTCGGGACCGTTTGAACTCCATGCGGTCTTGGGACCGTTTGGCTTCATGCGGTCTCGGGACCGTTTGAACTCCATGCGGTCTTGGGACCGTTTGGCTTCATGCGGTCTCGGGACCGTTTGAACTCCATGCGGTCTTGGGACCGTTTGGCTTCATGCGGTCTCGGGACCGTTTGAACTCCATGCGGTCTTGGGACCGTTTGGCTTCATGCGGTCTCGGGACCGTTTGAACTCCATGTGGTCTTGGGACCGTTTGGCTTCACTCGGCCTTGAGGTTGGTTTATTCTTTTATGATTTTTTTGTGCTTTTTCTGTAAGTGTAAAAGGAAAAAGTTAGTTTGATGATGTATTTACAAAAAGGGGTAAAATTAGGTTTATGTATCGTATAAACGTAAAAAGAGTATGGAAAACTAAAGAAATAGACTAAGATAAACTACTAAAATAGGAGGTTATCAGTTATCTTATTACATTCATACCCCATTAGTCTGTATTTGAGCTTCACATAGGATTACTCTGTGTTAGAACTTCACATAGCAAGGAATCTATATGGATAACATAAGTATTCAATCATACTTATTTATTATCATCATTCATCATTGAATGTATTATCAACACACACCATGAATTTCTCTCTCATCTTTTCCAGAATTTGATTACATCATAGTTTATAGGTTTGGAATAACCTTTTCATAAGGCATGTTAGCCTACATTCAACAGAGTGCATTACATCTCAATGTAACCATTGACATGACACATCTCATGTGTCATTCACCCAATTATCCTGGACTTATAACACATCAAGGTATACCAGTTTTGGGGTGTTGGATGTGATATCTATCATATCTTGATGTATCACTTCCCTCAACACCTTTATCTTACTTGATTTCATACACTTAGTTTGTATTAGGGTATTCCCCATCCTAATACTTTATGCACCATTTCATCACAATTATCATGTAAAGTATTGGTCATTAGTCACTCACTTAGATTATACAACCATTGCCAATACTATGGCTCATCTTTAAGTTAGGAACTATTAATATAAGGATATCCATTATCAACCTTTCTAGGTGTTACATTTGTCATAACATTAATCACTATTCCACTATTAGTAATAATATTCTCCACACTTATAATTTGAGGATTCACATAGCATATTCCATATATTTATAGATTTCACATAGTATTACTCTTCAATAGAGTTTTGCGTAATCATCCTTTTATATCAAAGTTTCACCTAGTATTATGTGAAATTAGGATTTCACAACACATCACCCAGTGCTAGGTCTTCACATAGGATTAGTGGCACTTCCCTATATTAGGGTTTCAAACACCTTACCCCATTTTAGGGATTAAGGTTTTCTATTCACATCCAAGTAATGTTTCTCTTACCTCCTACCCAAATTAGGGTTAGGATGTACAATTCCCATTAAATTAGGGTTTCCTTCATTGTTACACTTAGTTAGGGTTACATCATCACCCTGGATTTATGATAACACTAAGCTTTTCCCTAGATTAGGGTTCCACACATAGCTTTGCTCTAATTAGGGTTTCACACATAACATTGCTCTAATTAGAGTTTCTCACATAGCATTGCTCTAATTAGGGTTTCACATATAGCATTGCTCTAATTAGGTTTTTGCACATAGTATTGCTCTAATTAGTGTTTCACACATAGCATTGCTCTAATTAGGGTTTCACACATAGCATTTCTCTAATTAGGGTTTCACACATAGCATTTCTCTAATTAGGGTTTCACACATAGCATTGCTCTAATTAGGGTTTCTCACATAACATTGCTCTAATTAGGGTTTCATATATAGCATTTCTCTAATTAGGGTTTCACACATAGCATTTCTCTAATTAGGGTTTCACACATAGCATTGCAGTAATTAGGGTTTCACACATAACATTGCTCTAATTAGGGTTTTACACATAGCATTGCTCTACTTAGGGTTTCACACATAACATTGCTCTAATTAGGGTTTCTCACATAACATTGCTCCAATTAGGGTTTCTCACATAGCATTGCTCTAATTAGGGTTCAAACATAGCATTGCTCTAATTAGGGTTTCACACATAGCATTGCTCTAATTAGGGTTTCACACATAGCATTGCTCTTATTAGGGTTTCTCACATATCATTGCTCTAATTAGGGTTTCTCACATAGCATTGCTTTAATTAGGGTTCACACATAGCATTGATCTAATTAGGGTTTCACACATAGCATTGATCTAATTGGGGTTTCACACATATCATTTCTCTAATTAGGGTTTCACACATAGCATTGCTCTAATTAGGGTTTCACACATAGCATTGCTCTAATTAGGGTTTGGGCTCATTGATTGAGGTTTCATGATCTCATTATTATGGATCAACCGTTATCACATAGTTTACTCATAATGAGAGAATTAGGGCTGAATTATATAAGCATTCATCTCTCTCATTCTCTCTCTCATCCTCTTTAGGATGTTAACTACTCCAAGATTAATTTAGGTCAACTCTTGACTTGAGTACACATAGCTAGGGTTAACCTTCACAATCATCATTGGTCTACATATTTAATAATCACATAGATGATTGACCTTTCATCATATTAGATGTACAAATGGTCTAATCAATTAAACCATCAATTATATAAAGAATTCAAAAGGATTGACTAATTAAACTTTCAATTCCACAAAGTGATCAATTGGTTAACCATTGAAATCTTCAATTGCATTAAGTATCTAATTAGGTTCACCATATTGGACGTTTAATTACATGAGATATTCAAATGGATTAAACATGTTGATCTTCACAAAGTTAATTACTTATACCCTCAATGATCTTAGTTCTCATACATCAATTGGTTGAAAACCATTTGAACATGTTATACTTGAAACCAATTGGACAAGGTAGGTATTGAAAACCGTTTGCACTTTGGGTCTCCAAACGGTTTGAGATCGAGACCGTTTGGACTCAAACGGTCTTGAGACCATTTGGACCCAAACGGTCTTGAGACTATTTGGTCCAAACCTTCTCAAAACTGCATGGACCAAAAAAGCACTTCAACACTCAATCGACTCAATGTTTCAATCCATGAACCAATTATAAATTGAACCACTAAAGCATTCATCAATTGGATCAATAAATCACTATTCAATTAGACCTTTAATTTAGGGTTTTGAACCAAATTGAACTAGGTTTGATAATCAAGAAACCATCACTTAGGGTTTGAAATCGAGGATCCATCAATGGTTGACATTGTGGAATCAAATCAATTGAAATCGATGAACTATCATCATCACACGATGTGACCTGAACTCAAACGGTCTTGGATGACCAAAAAACGGTCTTGAGACCATTTGGTTGATCTCCAAACGGTCTTGAGACCGTTTTCCCATTCCATCATCAAAATCCATGACATCCAATTAGGGTTTTGGACCATTGGATTGATTATCAAATCAACACTTAGTTGCAATTCAATTTGGTACCTTTGGACCATCAAACACATAGTCATACTTAACCCTAGACCTCCAAACGGTCTTGTGTGACTCCCAAACGGTCTTGAGACTGTTTGGGTGATACCCAAACGGTTTTGAAACTGTTTGGGTCAATCAACCCAAAACATCATCTCAAACAATTTCAAAATCAGCACTTAGCCGATTAGGGTTTGCAATTAAGGAATCATTCACAATTGAAACCTTCAAGATCAACCAATTAAAACCATTGGATCAAGATCCAAGTACCACAGCATATATCTTCAAATGGTCAACCATTTCAAACGGTCAACCATACCAAATGGTTTGGGACCCAAACCACCAAACGGTTTGCAAACTGTTTGGTCGCCAAACGGTTTGCAAACTGTTTGGTCGCCAAACGGTTTGGTGAAACCGTTTGGTCCCAACATTGAAACCGTTTTCCCTACATATTTGAGGAGGTGTGTGCTTATGATGATGTCATCATCATCAAGCTTCAAACTCACGAAATCTACTGTGATTTCCATGGAGATTGCATCAATCAACCAAACTTAATATCGGAAATGTAGAAATGATCACCAATTGATAAGGAATTGATTGCAATAATAAAATTAAGGGTTCAAGTTATAAAACCCACCTCCAATTGAGATCAAAAGCACCAATCTCACGTAAAAAATGGTGGATGCAACTCTTTTCACTATTCCAAGGGTCGTCCTCAAGCTTTGAGTGAAAAGAATTGGTTAGAATTGATGAGGGGATCGAGATATGAAGAATTCATGCATTGATTTTCGATTTTTCACCATGGATTCAAGGTGAAAAGAGGTCAAGAACCTTACCAACAGGTTGGGGGTCGTCCTCCTGATCCTTCACAGCTCCTTAGTCGTTTTCCAAGCAAGGGGAAAGAAAGGAATCCGAAAAAGCCTTTGTTTTGACTTGGAAAAGGTACTTTTATAAGAACATTGATGAGAGAGAAAATACTTTATAAAAGTTTTTTAATTCCAAAATTGTTGCCACCAATCCCCCCTTGGTTTATTGCATGAAAGGGCATCTCTATCCCCACCGAGTTCCCTTCCATTATCCATGATGAATTAAGGGAAAAGAAATTAAGCACCTTAACCCTTATAATAAGAATATCCATACGTGAGTGGAAATTCTTTTCCTTATAATAATGGTGAGTGGGATTTCACCTCCTTAGGATATGATCGTGCCTTTTCAAGGCTTTAAACTCATACACACACATCTAAATTCAACCATTTTAATTTTGGTTGAAGGCCCTCTAATTAATACATTCATTTTTGCCCTAAATTAAATTAGGGTTTCACTTAGGATTAAATCTTGATTATTTTAATATCAAGAATCTCTCTCCTCCAACTTAATTCAAATGAGGCGCCCCTCTCATTTTATTTGCTCTACAAGATGCCAAGAAATATTAGGGACCTTTTTGAAGTGGTAATTTGCATATTGAACCCTAGGTTTTGGGTAAATTGCACATTACACCAAAACTAGCTTTTAATGTACAAGGATTGCTTTACAAGCTTAATCTTGGTGCCCAAGCTTGTGAAAACCATACCACTACATCATATTCATTATTATGATGTCTCAACATCATAGGAACATCTTTTCATGCAACATTTGCAATTTAACCCCTCAACTTGGGTAATTTGCACTTTAGTCCAAAATAAGCAAACATTGCTTCAACATTGTTCAAATAGGACCAAAATTGAAACATAAGTTTCTCATGAGACCTAATTACTTTTCCCAAGATTATATTAAGTATCTCATCAACCTTATTAGGAAAAACATATAGGGTTAACACATAACCCAGGTCAGGGATGTTACAATATCGACATTTTCTTGGAGATGAGGAGCTAAGGAGGAGGTGAGTGCGTTGACACTTTCTCCGACTAGCTCCACTTCTCTAACCAGTTCTTGATACCATGCAATTTCTGAGGTCAAAGGCTGATTGGAAATCTCCTTTGTTGGAACTTTCACATATGATGACGGTGGATGTGAGTATAGATCGACAAGATGTAGAGAATGACATTCAATTATTTTCCAGCAATTGGAACAATGGAAAAACTTGGGAGGATAGGTGGACAAGATGTCCTGTCTTGCAAAAGCAAGGTCCATGACTGAAGAGTATAAGAAAAGAAAAACTATTCAATATATATTGACAAGTATGTATAAAACAAAAGAATAACTATGCATATATATAAAGGCTTATGTATGACAAAACATAATCTTTATGTGTGTAAATGGGGAAAACCATGTCTCTAGCAATGGTGCCAAAAGTTGATACAGCCTAAATCGTGCATCTGTAAGGAGTCAGACTCAGAAGGATCGAACTTTAAAATTATAACCTGAAACCTTCAAGGACCCCCACAACTTTATTACAGGGTCGAAGTAGATATATGGGGTCAAACACAGGGATGTGGGAATGTTTAGGATGCTTAAAATTTCTCTCTTAAGTTAGATAAGCCAATCTGATAGTTAATAAACATGTGGAACTAGAACTAGTCTAGGAAAATGTCATGAACTAAAATAGAACAAAGTAAAGAAAACAAAACTTAGTCTGTCAGATTCTACTAATCAAAGAGAAGGAGTTCTTGGCTATATAACCACAAGCTAGGCAATCTATGCACCCGTTCTCAGGTGTAGACAACCCTCAAACACCTTAGCAAACTACCTACACCCAAACATAGTATATGTTCCTATGAGGTCATCCCACTCACTTTTGTGCAGTGTGATTAAAACCCATCAATGATGTGAAACCTCTATCTAGGATGACAAATCAACACCCTAGAATATTATAGATACCCTCTTAGGTCTAGAATATTCTGAGATGCTAGGAACATGTATGATTTGGGCAGAACCAGATAGTGAGCCCGACCATGCCAGGCTGGGCCCAACCGTACCTAGGTCTACAGTTTTGCACAGATCACCTTGAATTGTGCTCCTTTCATATTCTGATCCAAACTACCTTTCCTTATCTATTCCTCCAATGAATATCTCGATATAGGTAGAAATAGAAGTTCAAGCAAAAAAAGAGATCAACCAAACTAGCAATTACAACCAAAAAGAGAAGATAGAATAGAAAACATACTAGATCTCGAATGAAACTACTTTCTTAAGGTAAAGTACTGAAACATGCCCAAAATAGGATACATAGCCAAGAAGAAGTTCAACTAGCCCTGAACAAGCATAGTTGGCACCAACCAAAGAAGAAAGAACATCATTTGTACATAAACTTCAGAGAACAGTAGAAGAAAAGGAGAAGAAGAAGAGATTTAGCCCATAGTGGAGAGGTGGCTCTCGCTCCTTAGCCTCTATATAGACTGAATCTCATCTTTGGGTCATCTTCTTTGGTCTTCTGGACTCCTTGGCCTCCTTTCTCTTTAATACTGCCCTAAATAGTAGCTTGGTGGGTGTATGGAGGTGGAAGATGGCCGAGAATGGTATGAGATGGGTGAATGGTGGTGAAAAATGACGATGGATGGAAGCAAACTGTAGGGATGGACATAGGATGAACACTTCATCCTTTTTTGGACCTCTAAACTCTCCCACAAGGCTCTAAGAATCCAAATGTATGGAACCACATGGTGGAACCAGAAAAATCTCCAAATCGACCTCCCAATCCCCTAGAACCCCCTCCTGGTAGCGAGGGGTGGGTATTTATAGGTGAAGGCAGAGTGTATGTAATGAGTGATTGCGACACCTATCCCAGTCGCTACAATTATCTCGACATAGTTGTGTTAGGGATCACGATCGAACGGATGTCACGGTCGAGATGTTTGTAGCGGTCAAGGTAGACGTCACGGTCAAGCCAAGCGTCGTGGTTGAGACATGCATCTCGGTCAAGGTAGGTTTCATGGGTGAGACAAGTGCAGCTGACCCTTTTCCTCGGCATGGCCGTGCTGTGCTATAACGGTCGAGGCAGACGTCACTACAGTGATAGGTAATGTGGTCGTGACAGGTGCCGTGGTCGAGGAAGGTGTCATGGGAGAGATAGGTGCAACGGTCGAGGCAGGTGTAGCTGACCCTTGTCCTCAACACAGTCGTGCCAGGCATCTTGGTCACATTATGTGTCACGATCACGATGGATTGTAGTCTAGCTGCTGCAAAAACCAAGTGTTGGGGAGAAATCTGGGAGAATAGATGTCTTTTCAAGTTCGGTGTCTGCAAGTCCCAAAATTGGCTAGTTGAGCAACTTTATCTATGAAAAGATATAAATTACTAAAAGATAAGAGTCTAGGGTTATTTTGGGCATATTAAGGCTATATTGACATAAGACCATAAATAAATTCTTAGCATAGATGCATGAATTTGGGTGTTATCACGAGAATGGTGCAAAGATGACATATGTTTTGGATTATGATATAAAAATTTATTTGATAAAGCATAGGATGCAAAACAAGCTAGAAAGTCTACTAACTTGAGAAAATTTTACTCAATAAAGATCAATTAATAATGGCAAAGTGAGTTCAAAATATCTTGGGAAGTCAAAATCTCTAAATCTAAAACTGGCATTGGTTAAATCGATCCAAGTGACAATTGACAGAATGACTTTTTTTTCACATAATATAATTATAAGGATCTTATACCCTTCTTTTGTTAATAATTTTAAAGGAAAGGTCCTAATATGAGTCAAGAACCTTTGAAAATTAGGGATTTTCTTATGATTTGGGGAGGAAAGATCAATCATGATTACTCCTGGTCAATGATAACCACCCCTTATATAGAAAAGATATAATTATTGAAAAGAAGATTTGAGAACTGGTGACAGTTTCACATTTTTAATAGTGCGAAGATGATTTCTATAAAGAAAGGGCCTGAGAAATATGGGACTTACATATATAGTGATGACTTGTAAAACATCAATGGAAAGCCAAATGTTTCTAATAATAAAAGAGAGATTGGAGTTTAATAGGTAACTATCATTAAACGGTGTAAGTTTCAGGAGCATGGAAAATTTATCCTTTAAATACCAGGAACCCCATGCATAAGCATATCCTATGAAAAATGACATGAAGGAAATGCATAAGTAAAGATACCATTACAATGGACGATTGATATTTTTGAATGTACACTAAGAAAATTTGATGAAAATAAATAATATGAAAAATTTCACTAGTTTAAAATTTTTCAAAAAATCATATACATGAAGACAATAATTTTAAATAATTTGATGAAAGAAAACGTAGATTATGAAATATGGCACTAAATATGAAGGATTTGTGATCAAAATTTTATTAAAGGACTTTCATAAAATATGAGTGGTAATGATGATTTTTCAAACTAAAAGTAAAAAATTAATAAAGAACTTGTGCCTATATTGAAAACCCAGTGAAATGAATTACTAAGTTTGTGTTCTTTTAGTGAAAAAGTCAAAAGCATACTTGGTGGTTGGAAGTCTAAATAAAAATATGTCATTACTAGTCTTTATCACATTCAATCTACATTCTTTGTCTACATTTGTATTGGTCTTATTATTTTCATTTCCCTTTATCTCTTGTGAAAACATTGAGAAGATATGTAGGATTTTTTGTGGGTTTAATTCGAATAGGAGGAGAATGCACATTGCATAAGGTGGAAAAACATCACTAATACTAAGAAGGATGGTTTTTAAGTATCCAATCATTGAAAGATCTGGAAGGCTATTGTTCTTAAAAAAATTGGAGTGTTTCTATAAAAAGGATAGTCTTTGGGTGAAAAGGAATCATAAATAATAATACTTGGCTTCAATCTCTATTTAAATTCCTGATCATTCTAATTATTGGTTTCTCAATAAGAAAATTAGTGAGATGTCATACAGGAAGATATTTTGAAGTTCTTCATTGAAGGCGAGTCTACATTTTGGATGTGTCTAGATCAATAGTTTCCTAGTTTTGAGCTTTTAGCTGACACTTTTGGAGAGAAAAGTACTATCAAATCTAGTTTTTCGATGAGCACTAAACTCACTTCCGTTATCCATGGTGCATCACAAAAGGTTTTAAAGCTAGAGTAAGTTGTTCCAAGAGATCCGTGTACCTATTGGTGGTGTGGACTACCTTCTTTCAAAAAATAGCATGATTGACAATCTAGGAGCCATTTTGGAAGTGAATAGAGTTGAGAGCATCTCTTTGTATGTTTTTAGTTAGATCTGGATATTTAAATTCCTAGAATGTATCAAGTGATTTCTTGGAAAATATCCATGATAAGCTCTTAACCCTAAACTAGATAAGGAAATTGATTATTCATACCCCTTCCCTATGTTTTCTTGCCAAAAATCATTCTGATGATGCGATTGATATCATGCTTGAATCTCTTTATAGGAAGAAATGAAGAAACGTCAAATACTTAAAGATTAGTGTCTATCTTGATACTATGGAAGACTTGTCCAAGGTATTAAGTAGAAAAGAACACTTACATTTTTTTTCATTTCTTTTGGAGAGAAAGAACCCAAAAATTCCATAACGAATAAGATATTTGGATCTATACCTTTTGAAAAATTATTAGAAATGATTTTAATAATAAAACTGAGGAAAGTGGAGAGGATAGTTTTGGCAGTTAAGGTTTTCCCTATTTATTCCCCAGTTAGCTTTTGTGGTTGTTGGAATTGATTTCATGAAGATATAATGTCATGTTTGGTGGTTTTCCTTTTTATGTTTGAATGGTGATGCTTCTTTCTACAAGTTTTATGTGTGGGGGAACTTAATTTGGACCTATCGAATTTCTTACTATATCAGATTGTGTTGGCTTGAGCTTGTGGTTGTTTTTTATGGCTAGCCTTATCCTGAGGTGGATAATGCTTCTAGTGCATGTTAACATAAGTTTGATTCTTTTTTATTATTGTATCTTTTTCAGTTATAGGAAGGTACCAAAAGTTCTTTTGATTCTATTTTATTTGTTTTAAGCATGTTTTTCTAACTCATTACAAACATTTCTGATCATTCTAGGGTTTTGAAGTCTTACAAGTTTCCTTTTTGGATGCTTTTAGTATATATTGTTGAGAAAGTTGCTAACTCCTTTTAAAAGTGTTTGCCCTTAATTAGTTTGGGTGTCAGTTGTAAAGATCCATGTCTTCAATATACTTTGAGGATGATTCTTTTCTATGTTTTGGGTAACTCATGATGTTCAAAGTGTTTCAGACTTGAGTTTCCCATATTATTTTTCCTTTTTTTACTACTTCTTTAGGTATGTAAGACTGATTTTTTTTGTTATACCTTGGTCGCATTCTTCTTATCAAAATGTATTATTATTTTGCAACTTGATGCCCTCTTTGGGTTTGATTAGGTAGTGGATACTGTTTGTAGTTGTTTTTTCATTTTTTTTGTTTTAATTTGTCATTTTTAATGACAAAGGATTGATAGACACCACACTATAAATTGTCATGTAGAAAAAAATTTGAAAAGAGAGACAAAGTAATTTCTATATTCAAAAATCATTTGAGCTCTTCTAACTTTGATTTGTGATTCTAGGTCAAAATTTTAGAAGGAGGGAGAGTTGTGAAACCATGTTCCCTAATATACCTCTAAATTTTATTTTACAACTTATGTACATGAGTCATTTCCAATTAGCATCTAGTTAATATATAACTTTCTAATTATTAATGTTCATTCTTGTTGTCCTCAAATTTATTAGCAAATTTTTTGTGTGGTTTGAATATTGATCATGAGGGATTATGATTCCAAAGGTATTTTGGTCTTTACTCATGTAGAAAGTGACAAAAATCTATGTATAATCTTATGTGATACCATACTGTTTTCAGTCAATTATAAGTTGGATAATATTTTATTTTTTTATATCCTTGGGATCTTTACTAAACCTCTTTGGTTGTTAGAGAACCTTAGCCATAATTTCACTAAGGCCATATGATTAATCAAACCATTTTCTACCTAGGTCAACTGACTAATAAACCCCATGGTAACTTAGTGAAACTTAGAAAAACACTATAGATCACACGACCAACACCCACTAACCAAGGTCAGGGGTCCTCAAAGAGGGGTTACAAGTAACCATTCACTTTTAATTACTAAGTAAAGGTCAGCCTTCATTTTTTTTAATTCTCAATATTTGAAACACCATTTTACTAACAGATTAATCCTTGTTTAAGATTTACTTAAAAGATTACAATAGACTTCAAATTTTACAAAACCAAAGGGTTCTTGCATAATATACATAAAGTGCAACATATTACAAACTTCTCTCTTTTCTCCTCTCTCATTTTACAAACCAAGCCCTTGGCATCTTCTTGTTCACATAAAAGAGATCAAGAAGGGCATTGAGGAACAATATATTCTAGGTAGTTGTATTCACAACAAATTGAATTCGGTTGGTCATTCCATTGGGGAACAGAGAGATTTGTGGAGAAAGGATGAGTTACCTCAAATTCTAGTCAACTATCTATGCGAACCAGAGGCTTAATGATTACGAATAGGAAGCAAGTACCTTATATAGTGACAGAATGGACAAATACTTAGTTGTGTTTTTGTTCTGTATAGATGAGTTTTTGGTTGTTGGGACTACTTTTTAGGTTTTCTTGGTGTTTTGGATAGGTATATGGCATCCTAGTCGTCTTTCTTGTAATTTTTGTCTAAGATGTAACTAAATTTTTGATGGAATTTCCTACATGAGGAGGGTAGGATGAATAATATTGCCTCCTGACTTATTTCATTTTAAAAAATGTAAGCACTTGATCTTTGGATCAAATATTTACAAAATCATTTTAGAATATATAAACAAATCTTCTTACAATCATGATTTACATCAGATTCATGAAAGCTTACACATAGGATTGCAAAGTAAGAATATGAATAAGTATATCTAATCTTCAAAAGGTGACAACTCTTCCACTTCTCTTCTAGTTTTTCTTTGTCCCACTTGTGCATTAGTTCCCAGAGGGAATGAAACTACACATGGACCACAAGAAGGGTAATGTAAGTTAGAAAGCCTGATAGGAAATCCAATTATTGAGCTATTTAAAAAAATGAGTATTTATGTATTCAAATATAGGAAAGTTTGCTTGCTAGACTATGGTAATAATAAGAAGATGATCTAGTTACCATGCTAGTTTAAAAAATGTACAAAAATTCAAAGTGGTAACTAGAAACAAATAAGAGATTCTCAAAGCTAGTATCAAGATATCAAATTACCCAAAATGAAATTATTTATGCATTGGCACAATAAATCTAATATTTTTCCTTCACCAGTGGCTAGGTGCCTAATGTTCTCCACTCTATGAGAGAATGACACTTTTTCCCTTTGGGGCAAAAGCACTAGGGGGCCTATAACTTTCCATTATACACAACACAGTTTTTAAGGAAATGACCCGCCAGATCTATTGAGCTGAAGCTCTTAGCCAATATTCATATTTTTGTGCCAATATCAAAACAACCAATATAACATTTAGTCAACATTATTCAACATTCAGTTTAGTTGCAGTGACATTCAACATGAGGGAAAGACTAAAAACAAATTGGTTCACTACTTTTGTAAAATTATATGAATGAAATTCAAGAGGGATATCAATAGTTCAATAATATAATGGAGAATTTAGTACTTGTTCCAATCAAGAAATTTCCAAACCAAGATTCCCACAGGATCGAAGATGCTAATTTCTCAGGAAACTAGAAAGAGAGAATGTACTAGGGTTATCTAATGTTTCTTGGCTTGAAAATCACTTCTTAAGTGTCATTAGGTGAAATTTATTATTACTATGTTAATTAGAACATAGATTATATCATTACTCCATGACTGTATTTGAATTTGCCTTAAGTCATTGGACTTACAGATCATATAAATAGTACATTAGTGTCACTGTCATATAATACAATAATGCATGTCACATATGTTCTTTTATTAAGACACCTCTTTATCTTATATAACCTTTTATTCAAAATAGTTTCAATTTAGATCTATGCACTTCTTAAATCCAAATTGACTTTCTAAATACAATATTATTTACATATGTATCTAATTTCAAAATTCCTATGTGACAAACATCAAGTTGTTTTATTAATTAGGTCAATTTTCCTTATGACCATCTTTGCTATCTATGCACTAACATGTTTCACAGAATAGGGGATAACCGCATTTACATGAGACTAATACCCTAAAATGAGTATTAATATGGTATGTTTCTAGGTAACTAAACAACGGTATGGTCCATTGTAATTATCATAAGTATCAATATACATATACATGTATATAAGTATACACCAATATGATGCATATAGATGTAGATGACAATATGAAATATAAGCTCATTAAATTATCTCAGTACTTGAAATCCAAAATACATAACAATCATATGAGATTACCTATAATGATAGGATGTAATAATATTAATGATACATAGGTACATAGTATCTAACTAATTGATATAGCTATACCTACTGAGTATGTATGTATGTATGTATGTTGTGGTTTTAGGATAATATATCTTAACAAGCTATTAGTACTAGATTATTTTCTATACAATTCTTTAGCATAATCAAATTCTTTCTTTTCCTTATCAAATTATTTAACTTCTTAGATTAAGAATACTAAATGTATGTGTAGTGACCTGTAGGTGATGGAAACAAAACACAATTGATCTCATTCTAGGATTTCTAGGATTGCAATCTTTGTCAGCATGGAGACTTGAGGATTACATGTGACTCCTATAAACTTTCCATTACTTTCATGAGTTCAGACAAAATGTTTTCTATATACCTCTGACCAAATATTAGGTGGTAGGGGAAATGACTACACGACCACACCCTTATTCATGTGTCTACAATGACATGCTTAGATGGCTTGAATAGAAGAGGCTCTAACCACATGGGTAATTCTAGGGTGTTCTGAAGATGGCTCTCTATTAACCAAATACCCATTAGGACAAGTGATTTATGTACTATTCTATCTATCTCAGAGACCATCATATGTAAGCCATTAATCATAGTTAGGGTTGGATCAGGTCTAGACATAGCAAGGAGGTTGCAACATCTTATTTAAAAGATCAAGGAGATTGATGACCTATATATGATAGGTTTGTGAAGTTATATGTACTTTTAGATCTAGATGGCTCTCCTATATAGGCAAAGAGATTTCTAGGGGTTTGTATATGGAGAAGGTGATGAGGAAGAACAATGTTGAGGTGGTTGCAGGAGAGTTGATTCACTTATAGGAGTTGTTGTAGGTCCTCACCTCAGGCTGATAGAGTTGCAGGTTGTCTGATTATAATGTTGGAAAGTTTGAGACTACTTGGGCCAACGAGGATGGAGGACAATTCTTTCCCAAGAGGAAGATGCACATGTTTATCAGGAAGGTTGTAGAGTACTATGGAGGTTGTAGATTCCCATGGTGGTCGATATCATCTATCTTGTTTTAGCTATAGTAGAGGCAATGCATCTTTATAGGATGTTTTGGGAAAGATAGTGTTTTAGGAAGCATTGTGGGATTAATTTATTATCTTGTGATGATGACTTCTGTCATTTGTGAGGAAGTTCTAGATCACTAAAGTGACACCTTCTGTAACATATCAGATACTAGTTTCATTGTGATAGGGAAGAAGATATAATAGTGCTAGGGTGTTATACTACCTTAGGGAGGCCATTGGTGTTGTGGACATGAGACTTAAGTCGGTCCTAATTGCATTTCTATGGGGAGAAGGATTGAGATCATGGTTGACTGTTGGGGTGAAAAACTACTTTTTTCCAGTAATCATGGGTGAGAAGGTAACCTACCCTCTTTCTTAACTTTGGTCAATTTAATTTTTAAAGTGTTATTTACATCCAATTTTTTAACTGCTTCAACAATTTGTTACTTCTTAATAGGAAAGCCCATATCCATGGCATTTTAACCATTTCTTCCCTTCCTATCATAATAATTTCTAGAAGTTTTATATTTCTATTCTCAGGCACTTAACTAGGATATTAAATTTTCTCATTAATCACCCTTTAATCCACATATATGATTAGAAGTATATATTTTATATTTCTTCCAAAGCCTAAAGTTATAAATTCAAGAACACTTATGTTCATGGTTAAATCAACATATATTTGCAAAATTGATTTGAATTGTCATGCTCGATATCAAACTGTACATGGAACAAAACTTGAGGGACTAATTTGTAAATATTTCTAATGTGAGGAAAATGTAATAATTCATACACAAAAATTCAGATAGAGAGAAACTAATATCCAGAAACATGATAATCAACCAAAATAGTCAAATAAGATTTAGAGTGAGACAATTACAAATTGACTCTGATTCTAAAGAGAATTATGAATTATATCTCAAATTAGATTTGTTACCCAATATCTAGTATGTTATAACTCACCACCCCTTAAATTGGATTTCATCCTCAAAATCACCACATCCATGGTCTATTCAAGTGCTACTCTCTATCCCTCAAAACTATTTAACTAGAAATCTAAATAGGCATTTCAACTACAATGTAGTATGCTTCACTTTCTCTTAACCATTACCCTACATCAAACTCTCAATTTCTCTTCTATGATTTTCTTATGCCACCTTGATTCTGACTTAGCATAAGAAATTATCGAGAAATCTCCATAAAATCATTTTTTTCTTGGTACATTTAATATTATAAATAAAATAATTTGTCAATTGAAAATATTTTCAATGGAAAACTAAAAATCATCAAAATTAACATGAGACCTAAGTCACACTCACTAACTATTTGACTCAATTGTGAAAAGATTTCAATGGAACAACCACTGTCCCCCTTCTAAAACCCGATGCGACAAAGGCGATGAGCCTCATCCCCTCTGAAACCATCTACCACATCTATCGTACTATCAACATGCATGCTGATAGGATTGCAAAACATTGCCTTGCATCCAGCCATAGTTTTACTTTCGAGAACTCTATCCTTACTAGCTGTAATTTTATTACTCTTGTAAACATTTCTGATGTTTTTACTACACTAGAGAGTAGTATAAATAAATAGACGTCTCTAGTTTTCCCCCCAATTTTTTTTTTCCATGGAGCATCAAGGGTCACTAGAGTATTTACACTTATGGCATAGGGTAGAGGGATATTATTCTCCTTCCAAAGGGGAATTCAAAATTTCAACCTTGCACACTCGATCAACTTTTCACATTTCTTATACCAAACTAGTCAACTACTAAGTTGCACAAAGATTGAAATATATATACTGATTTTTGTCAGATATGATTTTCCCAAGTAGTATAACTTGACTTGGCTAGGTCGGTATGAAAAGTGAGAAACCCCATGACCACCTAAGTGGATTGGAAGTAATTATGACATAACCTTTGCCAGACATCCTTCCTTAGACACCTCAACATGTTCCACTTACATGGTGATGTTACTAAATGGTGCATTAGTCAATTAATTTTGCCTAAGTTTTTATTTATATCTTAAGTAGGTACGGTTAGAAATATGATGCATATAAATGTGGATGATAGTATGAAACATAAGCTCATTAAATTATCTCAATAATTGAAACCCGAAACATACAACAACAATCTAGGATTACCTATAATTATTGGATGTAATTATTTTACTGATACACACATACATATTATCCAACTAATTGATATATCGATATGTAATGGGGATGTATGTATGATGTGGTATTAAGATAGGATAGGTTAAGAAACTATTAGTAGAAGATTAATTTCTATACAATTCTTTAGCATTGCCAAGTTCTTTCTTTTCCCTATCTAATTATTTAACTTCTTATATTAAGAATACTAAATGTATGTGTACTAACCTATAGGTAGACTTGTCAAATGGGTGGGTGGGTTGGGTTTGGGCTGGGTCGTATTGGGTTCGGGTATGGTGGGTGTGGATCAAAAAGATGCAATTTTAATTTGGTCTAAGAAAGACAAATCCAAACTCGACCCAACGGGTTGCGGGTCACCCACGAGTGCCCATATAATAAGTGTTCTATACATAATTATTTTGTAAGTTGCTACTTTAATGGTAAAGGCAGACCATTCTCTAGTGCTTTTATATGAAATATAGCACAAGAACAACCAACTACTATACATTGTCACTATCAAATAGAAAACATGTTATATTTTTACAACCATTCAAGCACATAATATTTTTAGGTAAAATTCTCTAATGTACAATTAAAATCCTCTAATGTATGATTATGATTAATAAATTGGAGTTATTAACTAGTACTATGACTCTAGATTAAGTTTGATAGAAAAGGTAGATAATGTAATAGAGTTGGAATTATTTTACCCAATATCTCTCTCATATCAAATCTTGTTGAGCAAGTTCAAGTTTGGACTGGAACTCCTTAACAATTAATGGTCAGTATTATATCATATTATTTATTATAATTATTAGTGATCATTAGATTTATTTTTATATAAGTAATTCAGTTAAGAGGGCCACCCACAATGCTCGTGAGGGACCCATAAAACCTACTAAATAAATATGTGGGTATGGGTTTGGCTAATTTTAAATAGGTGGCAAATTCTATGACTCAAATCCAACTTAAATGGGTTGACACATTGATACCCCCTGATTTTGACCCAGTTTGATAGGTCTACCTATAGGTCATGGATAAAAAACACAACTAATCTCAGTCCAGGGCTTGTAGGATTGTAGTCTATGTCACCAGATCTCCATAGACCTAACTCGAGACATCCCATGGCATTGAGGCTTGAGGATTTCATGTGACTCCTCTAAACTTTCCATTACTTTCATGAGTACAGACAATGTGTCTTCTACATACCTACGACCCAAGATCAATTGATAGGGGAAATGACTCTACCGCCGCCCCCTTCGTTGTTATCTCCAGGGTATTCTAATGGCTCTCTATTAGCAAAACACCCATCCGTATGAGATAATTTGTTGTTGTTCTATCTATCTTAGAGAACATCGTAGGTAGGTCATTAATTATGGTTAGGGTTGAATAGGGGATAGTGATAGCGAGGAGGTTGAAACATTTTATATAAAAGGGCAAGGAGATCAATAGATTGCATATGATTAGTGTGTGAAGTTGTAGGTGCTTTTAGATCTAGGTGGTGCCCTTATATATGCAAAGAGATTACTAGGGTTTTTAATATAAGGTTGGTAATGGGGAAGAACAATGATGAGGTGGTTGTGTGAGAGATGATGCGCTTGTAGGAGTTGTTGCAGGTCATCGCTAAGGGATGGAAGAGTTGCATGTTGTAGGTTTTTGATGATAGTGAGTTTGTAGCCTGTTGGGTCAATGATGATGGAGGATAGTGTCTTATGCAACAGGCAGATGTACATGTTTATTAGGAAGGGCATCAGAGTACTTCGAGGATTGTAGGTTCCCATGGTGGCCGATATCCACTATCCTTCTCTAGCTATAGTAGAGACCATGATGCTTTATAGGATGCCTTGGGCAAGATAGGGTTTCAGGGAGTGTTGGGAAACTTATCTATTTTCTAGTGTTGATGACTTTCGTCATTTTCCAGGAAGTTTTATATCACTGTAAAGTGACACCTTCCATAATGTATCACAAACTAGTTCCTTTGAAATGGGGAATAAGTATATGGTAGCGCTAGGGTGTAAGACTACCTCAGGGAGGCTGTTGGTGTAGCAAACTTGATATGAAAGTCAAGTTTTATTGCATTTCCTATGGGGAGCTAGAGTGAGATCATGGTTTCTCATCGAGGTGACCACCTACTATTTTTGTATAATCATGGGAAAAGTAGTTTATAGAAGAAGGTAGTGATCCCTCTTTTTTCACTTTGGAAAATTTCATTAATTAAAGTTCTATTTATATTCCATTTTCTAATTGATTTAGTAGTTTGTAACTTCTAAATGAAAAATCCAATAGCCATGAGACTTTTATAATTGTTTCACTTCCTATCATAATAATTTCTAAAAATAGTATCTCTCTATTTTAAGGCTCTTAACCAGCCTAAATATTCTCATTAATCACCCATTAATTCACATATATAATTAGAAGTGTATATTTTATATTCCTTCCTAAACCATTAGTTATAAATTCAAGAACACTTATGGTCGTGGTCAAATCAAGATATATTTGCACAATTGATTTGGATTCTCGTGCTTGATATCAAATTGTTCATGGAAAAAAACTTGAGGCAGTCATTTGTAAATATTTCTAACTTAAGAAAAATGAAATAATTTATACACAAAGAATTCAAAAGGATATAAACTAATATACAAGAATATCAATGATTGACTAAAATAATCAAATGAGACTTAGAACGAGACATCAATTGCAAATTGAATTAGATTTAGAGAGAATAATGAATTATAGTTCAAATTATATTTAGTACCCGAAGTCTAATATGTTGCAATCTAAATATTTCTCTTGAGACCTCAGCTGCTCTGCTCCTGAAAAAACCAAGTTTCTGACTCCTCCTACAGAGCTAGACCCTTGTCTGAAAAATGTCTTAGTAGAGTGTATGATATATTGTATCACTGTGTAGAAAATCAACAAGGAACCAAAATAAATCAATTATATGATGTTAATAAAGTTTATAATTTAGAAAACTATTAGCATGGTAGGTGAAGTCTTAAATCATATAACAAGGCATGAAACATGGATAATTGATTGTGTATCTAAACAACTAAATCTCATCATGGTTTCTTTTAAGAACCCTTTATTATATGCCTTGGATCCACATAAGGTGTACAACATGTGGAAGTAGTGTAGAAAGTTTCAATCTCATTGTATAAGACTTCAAGTAGACATGCAGACTCTAAGTCTACTAAGTAGCTACCTGATCTGCAATAGGTTTTGCCACATTTGGCCTCAGAGGCTAATGGTATAGGTCAGATTATCTGGACTCATTCTCTAAACTTGGATACTCAGGCAGAGAGTCAAAGCACTCTAGATAACTATCTACATCAGTGGTTCCACAAGGGTTGACCAACTAACCAGTACTATAATTCTCTATACTAAATTGAGTACCATCAGAATTTTCGGTATGTTTTGAGTACTCTACTACTTTAAAGAGTCCTTCCTCATTGGGCTAAGACTCACATACCCCTTTGGTAATCTCTAGATACCTTATCTTGGACTGTGTTAGTCAGTATGCACATTTCCTTCTTCACAGTGCAGATCTCTGTGATGGATTCTATAGTGTTTACAACATTAAAACTCTTGTGGTTCTTTAGTTTCGCAAGTAGTGAACATTATTAACTGCTTTTTATGTTAACCCTATACTTAGGGTTCACCAAATTATGGCATTAAATATATCATTGTTGTTGATAGAACAAAATAAGCTTGAAGGGATAATTGAGTATTCTTAATTAATCAATAATATATCTTGATTACTATACTTTATATACTTCTGAGTAGCGACAATTACTAATCAAGTCTTGAGTTCACAATACAATTCATTAGTTGTAGAGATTAGGGTAATCTTGGGGATCTGTTTTTTCTAATTCTACTCTTACAATTTACCATGTTTCATAACAAATCATTAGAGATATATCATCATCTATAACACATCTCTAAAATAATGTATCAATCCTTAATATATCTAAAATATAGCATTCACTACTAATCAAGTCCATAATATGAATCACCAGACACAACAATATAATATCTAGGCTATTTGACATTATTTATGACAAATGAAGGGTTAGAGGTGATAATCTAGTCACCTAGAATGATCCAAGTTCACCAGTCTAGGATCTAGTATTCGTATGTCCTAATTTTTCTATATAGTTCTTGGATTTGTGATTAAAACATTTAGATTTACATTCTATTGGTATATCGATAGACCTTCTACTAAAAAAACTTCTTTCTAGAGGAAGAAGAAGAGATCCAATGACCATTGGAGAAGATCTCGAGCAAGGGAGAAAGTAGAAGAGAAGAGATCTATGGTTAAAACTATCCTTCCACGATCAGTTTCTAACTATTCTTCATGTTCTTCCTAAAGGTCATCCTAGAAATTGTCTCGCTATCTACTTCTTAGGCAGTTAAGGCTCTAGTTGTGGGGCAAATTGATATACAAATCCATGAGATTTTTTTTATTCATATATGTATAGCAAAAGTTATGATCATTTTACTGATTAATTGTCTTGGGCAATAATGAAGTTCATTTTTATCATTCTATTGGTCATAGATATATGTGGTCATCGGTCTGCATGGCCTATCATCCTATGTGGTTGTTGGTCTATGTGTTCGTTAGTCTGCATGTCCCGTTAGCCTGTGTGGCCCGTCACTCTATGTGACCCACCTACATGTGTGGTTGTTGATCTATGTAGTCGTCAGTCTATATAGCTGTCAATCTTTTTGGTCCATGAACTATGTAGCCTATCGGTTTGTGTGGCCGTCAGTCCAATGAAGAAGCAAACTGAAACCATTTCTACACATGTTTACTAAAATTTCCATGACTATATCATTATAACAATGGTTTGGTTCATTTTTTTGTGTTGGAAACATAATTGAATTCTCTACAATCTTAGACAATTAATTTGATTAGATTTTCAAATGAGAATTTCTTTATTAGTTGTTTCCTTAAGTATCATTAATTATCTTCTCACATACATGAGTGTGCTATATCTACACCAACTGAAGCTTGAATCTCATGGTATGCTCAAGTCATGATTTTTATTACCAAAGCATAAGCTTGAGATAACTAAAGCTGAGGTAAAGAACAAGGTAATTATAGTACTAACAAAAGTATAATTATCATTAAGGTTATATTTAAGCCTTAAATTGTGTGTAAGGAAAGTCAAGGGTTGTGACAATATATGCCCCTCTAATAAATTTCATCTAAAAATTCCTAGATGAGGAAAAGAGACCTATTACACATCTCTGGCTCTACTTCTACTACACCATGGTTCCTACAAAGGACCTTCACTAAGGGTACCTCCCTCTTTTTATGGTTACAAAAATATGTGATTTAGAATTTGTATAGGACCTTCAGCATAGGAGATATCCTCTCTTAACTATATATTCCTTAGATATGTGATCTTCTCTATACCTAAATGACACTTCTTCAAAATAGATACATGAAACACATAATTTATATTGGCTAGCTCAGGAGACAACTCAAGTTTGTATGCCCTTGGTCCAATTCTTTGAATGATTGGATAGGGACCCATAAATCTAGGAGTTAGTTTGCCTCACTTTCAAAACCTCAATACACCCATCTTGGTGACACTTTCAGGTAAACCTCATTCCCAACCTCAAAGTATAGTGGACTACATCATTTATCTACATAGATTTTATGTATCTCCAGTCAAACTTTCAATTGTTGTCTAATCACAAATATCTTTTCTAGTGTTTCCTCCACCAATTATGGACCTAGAATTTGCCTCTCACCAACATCATACTAGAAAATTGGATATCTACACTTTCTCTCATACACAAATTCATATGGGGATATGCCTCAACAAAAAAGGTAACTATTATCATAGGAAATTTCCATAAGGATAAGATGACTATCCCAATTGTTGTTAATTTAAAATACATGCTCTCAATATGTTATCTAAGGTTTCATTTGTCCATTTTGACTGTCCATTTGTTTGAGCATGATATGTTGTGCTAAACTTCAAACCAATTTCGAAAGAATGATGTAGCTTATTCCTAAATCTTGATGTGAACTTGAGATATTTGTCAGATATAATAGTGACTAATATTCCATGTAATCTAACTATTTTGTTAATGTAAACCTTATCTAGTTAGGGTGGATCCCATGTTGACTTAATAGGGAGAAAATGAGCATATTTAGTTAAATATATCCAAAATCACCCATATTGAGTTAAAATAATGTAATGTTCTATGTAACCCTACTAAAGTTTATGGTAATATGTTCCTACTTTTACATAGGAATAGGGAGTGGTTGTAGGTCATTTGTTGGCTTCTAGTGTTCAGACTTAACTTGTTGGCACACACCACACCTATCTACATACTCCACATCTCTCTTCAATCTTGGACACTAATATAGTTCCTTGAGGTTTCTGTACATCTTAGAACTACAACGGTTCAATGTGTACATATAAGAGGGAACTCCTTTGTGATTTTACTTCTTTAACTCAGTGTCATCTAGAATACACAATCTATCATGCTAATACAACAACCCATTATCTATATTTTCAAACTTTGTCCTTTTTCCATCTATCATAGCATGCATGATCTATTGAAATTTACTATCACTCTATTGAAGCTCCTTGATCTAATCATAGAATGTAGGTCTAACATGCATTTGAGAAATTAGCCCACCTTGTTTAGACAAACTCATATCTAAATTTATCTTTTTCATCTTAACTAGTAAGTGTCTTTTACACGTCATTGAGAACATTTATGTAGATGATATTGACTTCCTACTCAAAGCATTTTCTACTACATTGGCCTTCCTAGGATGATAATCAATGATAAGCTCTAACCACCTAAGTTGTCTTAGGTAACTATCCTTTTGTGTGAAAATGTACTTTAGACTCCTATTGTCAGTAAAAACCTGACATGACTCAACAAAAAGATAATGACACCATGTATTCAAAGCATGTAATACTACTGCAAGCTCATGATCATGTAAAATTCTATTTATTCTTCTTGAGCTATCTACAAGAATTAGACAACACCTTCCCTTCTTGCATTAGAACACATTCCAAACCTCTTGTGGATGCATCATAGAATACCAAATAACCCTTGTTTTCTTCTGGTAAAATCAAAATGGGTGATGCAGTTAACTTCTTCTTTAACATTCAAAAACTTTTCTCACATATTTTGGACCAAATAAAAGGAACATCCTTCCTTGCTTAGTGTGTAAGAGGTGTTGCTAATCCACTGAAGTTCCTTATGTACCTCTATTAATACCAAGATAGCCCTAGAAAACTTCAGATCTCAGTAGAGGTTGTAGGTTGGCTTTGATCAGCCTAAATCATGCATGCACAAAGAGTGGGTCTAGAGTAGTCAAACTTTTAAATTTATATCCCGACACTCAGGCCCTGGCAATGATAATAACGGGGTCTGATGTAGTAGATCAGGGTCAATCCACAGGGACAATGGTGGTATGTGTTAAGAATTGAGAGCTTTAACTTAGTTACACCAAACAAGGAGTGAGATAAAGTTTGTGTTCCGTATGGAACGATGGTACTTCAACAAGAAAGTAACAAACAAGTAAAACAATTCAAGAAGTATATAAAATAACAAGACATTCAAAGGATAAGGTATCAAATATGGATGGAAACTTGGATTGAGTTTCTACATCTAAAGTCTCTCACCAACATGAAATACTTGCACCCATTGTATACCCTTAAATTTTTTACAAGCAATCATCATAAATGTCTATTCCCTCCTCTATCTATCTTAGCATATATCTAGATTATAAGGTCGTCTCTCTCTCGAGATGGCACACAAACATTAACTTGTCATGCCATATGGTCATTAGCTTCAGTATTCCAACATTCTCATGCATTCATACAACTCCATAACTCTTAGATATAGCTTAATACTACTCTCTCAAGGTATTAACAATCAAACAACACAAGATGGTAGCTAATCATGAAAGTGAATCTTTAAGAACATGAGTATGGAGATAAACATTGCTTAGAGTATATATTCAATGGATGAGTAGCATGGAGAAATTACAAGTATGGTGAGACATGGAGATGGATAATGAGACAGAATGAAGGGGGATGAAAGGAGTTGGATAGATTTAGAGAAGAAGGTGAAAGATACACCAATAGTGACCAAGAACTGGACAAGGTTGATGGAGAGTTTCTCCACTCTAAATCTGGCATCGATGGGGAGGATGGCTGCTCTGTCACCCTCCTTGTTTCAAAGAAGAAGTAAGGAACTACTCAATAGAGGTGGAGGTACACTACTTCTTGGACTCTTGTCCTTGGAGATCACTAACTGTTGACAGAAGGTGCAACTATAAGACCAATAGTGAGGTGGGGTGTTCTTTTATAGCTCTCAATCTAGTGTTTGAGGCGGTGCTTGGGGAGCTTCACTTGTGCCATAAATCCTTTGAGCACATGCCTCGAAGCACGCACCTAACAGTCTTGAATGATCAATGGATTTAGAGGTGCCATTGGTAGGAAGGTCGTGCAGATGAGACATCATCTTCCTGGACATCAGTTGTGGTCTCGGGAAGACCATTGAGCATTGTAACCATCGACTACAAGAATTGAATGTTATAGAATGGTGCACCATTAGCTGAGATGTCTAGTCTAGCCATTAGTTAAGCAACACCTTGTGTCCCTATGGGCCAACAATTAATGGACCGCACATGCGAGCCATTGATTCTGGCCATCAGTTTGTAAGTTTTGATGGACCATCAATTTTGAAAATCGATAGTTGTTCTAAGCAGCTGCCTAACTAGCCATTGGTTTTGGAACTGATGGTCAGACTGACTGTCAATGGTAGATTTGAATGTAATTAGGGCCATTGTGTTGGGAACTAATGGATGGTCAGTGGTGGTGGTTTCTTTGCTCTAGAGTTGGGGTTGGTCTCCATCGGTTGTGAATACTAATGGGATTGTTGTCTGATGGTTTAAAACCATCATTTGATGATTTAAAGAAGTGGTTAGCATTGAATCAAGACATAAGTAGTAAATGTGTAAAATATGAGAAAGTAAAGATAAAATTACAAGATGGTAGGAAACTAAGGAAAAAATTGAGCATGGAATATGCAGAATATTGGATGTTATCACCCCCAACTTAAAGTCTAGCTTGTCCTCAAGCTAATAAATATAATCAAGGAATCAAGTAAATGCTAAGGACTTTATTTGTTTAGTGTTTTGTGATTGTTCACCATGTTTTTATACCATCCTTAGGTCAATACCTTCACAGAATAGCTTGAGTTGCTTACTATACTCCTAATTTCATCACTCTTCAATCCAGAGTCTCATGACCTCCTTTGCCTGACACATCCTCTTCTCAGAAGGAGTGTCCCCTTCACTAAATGCACCCAATCTCTTTTCCAAACCGTACTTAAGCAAAATTCCATAGAGTTAGCTTTCACACCCGACCTTTATTTTTTGGATAGTCATAGTTAATGGTGTAAAGGTGTGCCAAGGATGATTTTGTTTCCCACCTTTCTAGGGCTCTCTCAACCATGAATACTATTGTAAAATAGTGTCACTCAACTATTAGTCCCGATCTAGTTTCAAGCGATTATATGAGATAGACGTTGAAAGTCAAGTTGATTTTTGTTTGGCTTCTAGGATCCAATATCGAGCATGACACATTTGTAATCTTGAGTGCAATTATACACTAGATGGGTGGAGCCTTTCAACATCTTGTTGGGCACATGTATCATGTTGTTATTAATGCTCAAATTTTATTCTTGCTCACCCGGCTTTTTAGGGGATGGAATTTCTAAGGAAAGGTGGTCTGTCGAGCCTCTTTTGGGCCCATAGTGGGAATTAAGTACTAGAAGGGATAGTTTTTTCCTCTATTGTTGGAAATTGCACTTTCCAACCTATACTTGGAGGATGGGTGATCGATCGGGGATACACCAGATGGGTCCTCCTTATTTTCAAGGGTTTCTAATGGGATAGTAGCATCCCTTTTGCTGACTACAGTATCTTGAGATAAGAATGGCATAAATACATAGTCAAGTTGATTTTTCTTAGGTAACTAATAGCCTAAAACATCATTTTTGGAATGAATACACTAAGAAGATACTTGAAGACAAGAAGTTCTAAGATAAGAGTGGTGGCAACCCCCAAGAAAATTGTATTCAAAATTTTCCTTCAAAAATTTCTATTTAAATGTTTCCTTCTAATGTAAAAAAGAAGGTTGACATATATACATTGGTAAACTTTTGTCAAAATTTTAGCAGCAAAAATGTTGCATGAAAGAAATAGAATGCACAATGCAAAAAATTAGGAAGTTGGGCTGGTAAATGTATCGAGCTCTCATGTTCGGACCCCACCGAAAAAAAAACTTATCTTGAACCCTATCCCTAGGGTTTCAAAGAGTGAGGTTGAACTAGAACATGAGAGTTAAGGTTGTGAGCTTGTTAGTGTCCATTTTGACGTTTAGATATGTACAATGTATGTCCTCCAAAGGTGGTAGTAATAATCTTCTTAATAGTACTCCACCTTTTGGTCTGAAGTAGACAACATCTACATCCATAATAAAATGTAGAAACCATAGTCATTGGAGCCTAGCACTTGTTGGGGGATCCTATGGTAGAAGTGTGGTTTTTGGAACTTCACTCCTTCATTTAGAAGTCCCCTGCCATACATTCTTATTAGCTTGCGATTCATGTAGCCACTTCATATGCATTCTGTTCAGTGACACTTTTTGCTATTGTATAAGATAGTCATTTGGGTTTTTATATTGACTGATAGTAGTGCCCAATGTCCATTGTGTAGAATAGGAACAAATATGAAGCATGGCAAATTATACTTTAGATGATTGATGAGTCGTTAAAGCTCACCAGACTCTTTATTACGAACCATGTCTGCAACTATATCTAGATAGCCATGTAAATGTCATCAAGCTTGTCAGCTAGGAGTAACTTTATAAGGAGTGGAACGCGATAGGGGATCCACTGCCTACTAAAATTTAAGGAATAAAACATCCATTCCAAACACACTTAAAAGGTATGCTGAGCTAGGTGTCAAAATTTCAAATTTCACATGATGGTATACGAAAGACCAGAGTATAGCAGTGGAATAAAATTTTCATGACTATAATCAATTTTACAAAAGTACATCATCATCTCCCATATAGGGTTTACATGGATAATCCATCATAAGGATCTAGTAGAGGGAAATCTAAACCATATCAAGTTTGTCTCCAAGCATCAAATCCTTAATCCAGGTCCACCTCAGCATGCCATTTCCTCCATATTCTACACATGGGGTTGGAAGCACACCCCAACAAGAAGGAGAAAAGTAGATGACATCAGTAAAAGGCCAGTATGTGCATACTAAAATGGAATTGAGAAATATTATGAAATAAAGGACATCAAATAAATAGTGCTTCCCATAGAAGAGAAAAGGACTACCCAAGTGGGTATCAAGAGGAAGGAATTGCAAACATATGATAATAAAAGAGATACTTTCCATAAATAAAACAATAAGGTTGTGATACATAAGCACATATAAAGGATTAGGGCACACAACCCTTCAATAATAACATTAACCTTCATGTATGTGAGATAAGCATATCACTAGCACAATATAAAGACAATGGTGGCCAATCCTCGTAAACTTGAAACCTGATAGAGAATGGCACATAACCAAACTCCCCAATATATGAAGTGTGGGCACGGAAACCCATGTATCAGGCACATAACCTCTGTCCCAAAAATATAATAAGGGCACATAGCCTAGAAACCAATTCAATCACACTACTCTAGGACTACTGAATCACATAACATGCTTAATGTAGAGGCAAGTATAAAGTATAGTCAGAATAAATAAGATTTCCATCACATAAATGGACAATATAAACAACCACCACATAAGTGGAAAACTTAAGGTTTCTTCACGAACAAAGCATAAGTTCGAGTCAAAAGAAAGTCCAATCAAATAGCATGATAAAAAGATTAGAGTAAACATAAATATTTTACATGAAATTATGTTCTCAAAAGAAAGAGATATTGTGTAGGCTATTGTCCATAGGACCAAGAGAAAGATAAAAATGGTTGATTGCTTAAAGGAATATCAGGGGATGCAAACATACCTTATTTTAAAGTCTAAATAAGTCCAAAGTCAGATCTAGGTCCAAGACTAGGTCCCAAAGCACCTATTAAGCATATATGTAGATTTAGGGTTAGTTTTACATTAATTACTCAAACCCTAAAAATCACCTTCTTCTTTTATTAAATTAGGTTATCGAAACCATGCCATATTTTAGACTATATTTTCTGAGTTCAAAACATATATTATTGTATTTTTTTGACTTCTATATTTTTAAATCTGAATTTTGCAAGTTATAATTCAATTAGAAAAGTCCATTAAAATTCACTTTTTATAACATTAGATTCAGGCAACAAAATTAGTACCATTAGATAGGTTAAAATTTTTTGATTCAAAACATATTTATTTTATTTTTAGGAGATATGAATAATTTATTATGAATTTTTGAAAACCAATCAACTACAAAATTCCACATCATCAAGTAGACCCACGAGAGAGGAGAGAGAAGGAGAGAGCGTGCATGCTGAGTAGGTCCAATCATAGATGGCCAACTTAGTTGGTCCCACGGCCGTATCAGCAATGCACCACGATGCCAAAACACAAACGAACGAGCGTGAAAAGACCTTTTTACTCATGTAGCAAAACAAAAGCAATAAACGAAAGTTGAGGATAGACACAAGAATTCATCTGGGGTTTTTTTCCCTCTTTGTTCTTCGCCAAATGAGAACCAACATCAGAGGGTTCTCAAGCCTCAGTTTGCGATCAAGGGAAAACCACACAAAATAGATTGTGGGACTTTGTTACTGAAGTGCTATCAGTCCCAACAAACCACAACTTGGGCACAATGGCAAACCAGAGCCTAAGGCAAAGCATTCTGCCATTACTGGAGAAACTATGAGACCTCAAGATAGTGAGAGAGAGCCAAGCAAACTCAAAACCAGTTGTGGAAAGAGATCCATTGGCCAAAATCGAAGCATAATGCAAAGAATACAAGTGTTGTGATAGCGATGAACCCACTGATTACTGTGAAGGTTAAAAACCAAGAAAAAAGGGGTGAAGCTGATAGATCTTCAATTCGACTAATCAGAGTCCTTCAAAATCCCACCCTCACCTCATAGAGTAGAAGTTGACCACGAGAGACCATTGTTGTGGTCAGAAACTCACCAAGGAACTCGACGATGAAGGTCCAGGGAGACGGGGTAGGGGAAGGTAGGTGCAAGGCATTCAAGTCCAAAGGGACATTTGGGAATGATCAGAGTGGGTTCAATGATGGTGTAGAGGGGGTTATTTATAGGGGGTAAATCCTTAGGTGATCGGGAAACTTGTCGAACCTAGAAACAGGGCTCAGAGACACCCCTATATGTTGACTGAGCATTTAGGGAAACCAATCCCTATGAAAATAGGGATCATCAGGTTCATATTGCCACGAGGAATCTATTGGAGAGAAAAACTTGAAGAGAGAAGTAGAGAGGAAAGGGAAAGAAGTGGAGGAAAAACCTTATCAGTGTAGCCGTAAATGGTGAGTCTAAATGGAGGTAGGAGATGACCTCAGCTCCATTGGATCATCGTCCAACGGTCCAAGAAAAAGTGCATGTAAAAAGAGAACAGGAAAATCCACGCCACTGAGAAAATAAAGGTAATCTTATGCAAATCAAAATTCAACTAAAGTGTAACTTGTAATTTATTTCGTTTTTCTCTTTCTTCAATTGAGGCCCATACGTTATCCAAATTGCATGAAATTTTGCACATAGGTCAACTAAGGCATGTAGATTTTGATTTTGGCATTAGTTTTCTTATTTTAAAACTTTGATGCATTAATTAAGCTAATCATATTTTCTCTTTCCTCGTGCATTAATGGCACAAGAATTATCCAACTGTGATGCAAATTCACACATATGCCAATTTCAGTATGTATATTTTGAATCTAATGCTATTTTCTACTTTTGGAGTCATGTGATATTTTATTTGATATATTTGTATCTTATTCTTATTTCCTTTTCCAATTAGAATTAAAATAATTATTATTAAGAAAACAATGTGAAACTTGATTCCCAAGGCCATTGGGACCCAAGGAAATCAAATTTCACATTATATTTCACTTTTGATATTTCCTTTTATAAGATATATCACAATTAATATTTTGTGGCTCATTATTATTTTAGTTAACATATTATTTGACCATTATTATTATCATTATTCCAATTGTGTCCCATATCTTCACATTACAACCAAAAGGGTTAAATATCATAATTGTGCATGAAATTCTATATATTTATCATTTATCTCATGTGATATATTTTATGTATCCTTTATCGGTCTAAAAATTAATGTGAAACAGTTAGGTCACATTTTTTATATGTCTACATGTTAGAGTGATTTATTCATGCATTAACATATTAGGTTTTCAGTTAAATACTATTAGGTATATTTTCATCCTTGTTTGGAAAAACCTAAAGAACCATGCCTACTATCCTCCAAGACATATGATCAGGGTCAAGAGGCTAGGTTTTAGTATTTTACAAACTGGAAGACTGGCATGATGTTGATTGTCATATAACCATCAATCATGAGTATCTCATGGAGGTCTGGCCGGAGGACTTGAACACTATCTTAATCCAAGAGGGTGACAATTTCATCTCCTTGTGGCCTTATTTCATCCACGATAATAGTCAAGTCTTCAATTGACAACACATAGTAAGTAGAGGCCTTTAATGAAGATGTCCCTCAATTTGTATCTCTTACATACGGGCAGCATCAGACTTCTGTGCAGTTCTTCATGGTGGCGAGAGGACCGGTGGGATCTAATAACACGTATCTCACTGAGTTTGGGAGAGACTCTGGGATACCTCGGGAGGCCTTACTTGTGCAGGAGAAGACAAATGCATCTAATACCATGGTGGTTGTGACAGATAGAACCTTGGAAGCTAGGGAGATCTCACAGGCGCGGTGTCCGTCTCTGGTCAGGCAGCATCACAGAACTCTAAGGAGAGTGGTGGTGGATAGAGAAGGCAACAGCAGGTTTCTATCAAACAGACGGCTTGAGGATTTCATGTTCCTTGAAAGTGAATATAATGAGAATAGGAGGAGGCCTAGAAGGAGCCACAGTAGGTGAAGAAGAGATGGTGATAATAGTCGGTACCACAGGCGTTATCACTCCAGGAGAAGACACTCAGACTGTGATGGTGAATTTTTTGATGGTTGTTGGTCGGATTTTGAAGGGGGGTACAACCCTTGATCGGGTTCATCTTTGCTGGGGACGGCGTCACTAAGTTATACATGGGTTGTACTTCTATTTTTTGGAATATCAGGGGTGCATCTAATAACCCAACGAGAAGAGTGTTGAGCAGAATATGTGGTCGTTTTAAACCAGGAGTGGTTTGCTTGTTTGAGCCGTTTCTTCATGTGGAACAGGTTGTGGAACTCATAGTCATTGTGAGGCTTGACTGGGCAGTGGACAATCAAGAAGAGGGAGGAAAGATTTGGTTCTATGCTGACAGAGATATGAACCCTGCGATCTTCAGGAGACATATACAACACATCACGACGAGAATGGAAACCAGCGATGGATCTAAGTTCTTTATTACAGCTATATATGCCAGTTGTGATGCCGTTGAGAGAAGAACTTTGTGGTATGAGTTACTTGTATTGGCGGAACATATTGGTGATGAGCCATGGATGATCACAGGTGACTTCAATGTGGTACGTAGTATAAGGGAGAGACGAGGCGGAAACCTTCCAGGATACCAGGACATGCTGGATTTCAACACTTTAATTGCGGATGCAGCTTTGGATGAAATTCCATTTGAAGGAAGCCAATTCACTTGGGTGAATAAACAGATTCTTACACCTACAATGTGGCAGAGAATAGATAGAGTGCTAGTGAATGAAGCTTGGATGATGGCAAGGCCCGCTACCAGGTCGATACACTTGACCAGAGACAGAGTATCGGATCACAGTCCAATTGTTATGATCTCATACGCTCAAGCAGTAGACCGAAAGAAGGCACACTTTGTCTTTATGAAGGCATGGCTTGATCACGATGATTGCTTAAAAGTGATTGAACAGGCTTGGAGTGAACCGGTGACTGGGCATCCTTCCTTTTTTTTCTGCCACAAGCTTAAGCGGGTTAGAACAGCTCTACGTCGATGGAGCAAAGACTCTTTTGGTGAAATCAAACAACGTATACATGACCTGGAGGACGTGGTCTTTACTACACAGTTTGCTTTTGATGGGAATCTGACCAGGGTGAATGAAATTAATCTGAGGACAACTGAGAATGAGCTGCAATTACTACTAAATGAAGAAGAAGCAAGGTGGAAAGAGAAAGCGAGGATAAGCTGGCTTAAAGACGGGGAGCGTAATACGAGATTCTATCATGCTACTGTCAAATCAAGAAGAAAACACAGGAGGCTTAACAGGGTGGTCTTACAGGATGGCACTTGTATCTCGGATCCAAAGCTGATGGCGGAGGTGGCGGCCGATCACTATCAACATTTTTTCAATGAAGTGGTGGAGACAAGTAATACTGATATGGAGGAATTTCTGCAATATATCCCAGAATCATTATCTATGGATGACAATTTCTCCCTTATCGCTGCTCCCCATGAAGAGGAGGTTGTGAAACCCTTGTAAAAGATGGATTCCGCATCAGCTCCGGGTCCGGATGGGTTCACTTTGACGTTCTTCCGGGCTGCTTGGTCCATCATTGGTGAGGATTTTATGAAAATGACGGAGGCTTTCTTTAGAGGACAACCATGTTTTATGGGTCTTTTTTGCTTCCGTATTTTACTTATACCGAAGGTGGACACCCCAAAAAGGTTACCGGAGGATTTCAGGCCTATATCGATTGAGAACGTTGGCCTTCACATACTTGCGCGCGTTCTCAGTGATAGGATGGCTCCCATGATGCCGAGATTGATTTCTAAGGTGCAAGGTGCTTTTGTCAAAGGGTCTAATATCACTCATCACGTCCGAATTGCGAAGGAGCTGATGCACGACATCAACAGGGGCCAAGGGACACCTAATTTAATTTTGAAGTACGATATGTCGAGAGCTTATGATAGGACTGACTGGAATGTTCTGCGGAGAACTCTGCAGCAATTTGGGTTTACTATGGAGATGGTGAATTTGTTCTTAAGCTTCTTTTCTAATACTTGGGCCATGATCACTGTTGGAGAAGAAACTGCGGGCTTTTTCCCGATCTGTAGAGGCATCAAGCAAGGATGTGCTCTATCACCTTTTCTTTTCATTCTGTTTGAGGAGATTCTATGTAGAAGATTTCTGAAGATAGAAGAGGAAGGACTCATCTCTAGATTCCAGATAAGGGGAGAGGCAGTTCCGCCAAGAATCCTTTTATATGCAGATGATATTGCTATATTCTTCAATGCTGATCAAAGATCGATGGTGAAGGTTAAGGAAACCTTTGAGGCGTATGAAAGGGCCACGGGGCAGCGTATAAACAAGGCTAAATCCTCATGTGTAGTAGGTGGGAATGATTTGGAGATGATCGACAGAGTGGTGAATTGTCTTGATACGGGGGCAGCAAAGGATTCTCTAACTTACTTGGGCATTCCTATTTCTAAAGGGAGGATGAGACTTAATGATTTTGAGTTCTTAATGAAGAAGATTGTTGGTAAATTCACAGCCTGGAGGTCCAAGATCTTATCCTTTACAGGTAGAAGATTACTGATTGCTCATGTTCTGACATCCATTCCAGTATATACGGCGGCTGCGATTGGTATTCCAGCGGGTATTGCATACCGTATTGAGAACAAACTCTCTCAATTATTGTGGGCGGGCAGAGATGAAAAGCACAGAAAGGCATGGCTCAGTTGGCACAGAGTTGCAAGACCTTTTTCTCAAGGTGGACTTGGGATCCCACCTTTGCGACTGATGAATGATGCATTTGTTGGGAAGGCATGTTGGGAGGTGTTGACGTCAGACTCATTATTGGCCGTGTTCTGTAGGGGGAAGTATGGTAACTTGGCAGGAGGTCGTGATAATGTTTACCCCAGATCCTTGAAGCTTGGGCCGTATCCTTCCCCGTACTGGAAAAGAATTTGGGATATGTTGCCGCGGGTGTTCCCTTTGTGTAGATGGGTGGTAGGAAGAGGTGAAATTTCTTTCTGGGACTCGCGGTGGTGCGAGCAGCGATTGGCTGATCATGCGAGATTTTCTAGCGACAGAAGACATCCCTTTCTTATTAAAGATTTTTGGATTGATGGGCATGGATGGGATTGGGACCTTTTGAAGATGATTGTCAATGATGAGGGGCTGAATCTTATTCGTGATTCTAACACATGGATCGCTAATGAGGATGATAGGATGATATGGAGTCTGGGGATGCGAGGAGATTTTTCTATGAGATCGGTTAAGCAGGTATTGATGCTTGATAGAAGAGAAGGTCCAGTTGGACTAGGTTCAATTTGGGATACTAATTTTCCTAAGGCTGCTGCTTTCATTTGGAGAGCTGTTAGAAGAGCCACATCAACGGATGACAACATTAAAGCTAGATGTAGTATTCCGTTAGTATCTCAGTGTAATTATTGCGTGGAACCGCATGAGGAAAGCATTGAGCATCTGTTGTTTCAAGGACAAAATGCGGAGTTTTTTTGGGCAAATTTGCTGATTTGACAGATATGGTGCCACCCACCAACATAAGAAATATAATAGACACATGCGGTTTGGGGAAAAGGAAGAAACTTAAGGAATGGTTAGCTGGAAACTTTGTGGTTTTGATCCCATAAAGTATTTGGCGGTTGAGGTGCGAAGCAAGGTTTGAAGGAAAACACAGACCACTATGTCATGAATGGGAGTTTGTTACTAGTACATTGAATGTTCAGCTGAAGGAAAGATCTTTTATGATTGATTCTGATAATAGTATTTATGACCGTATGAGGGAGGCAAAATTGGTGGAACCTAAAGTCATGATGAGGCAGATTAAACTGCTAAGATTGATGACGCCCGACCTACATAATCTTAAGCTCAATCTTATGATCAGGAAAGATAGAGACAACCATGGAGTTCCTAGAAGATGGGCGGCGGGAATTATTAGGAACCACATGGCTGATATTTGCTTGGTTTTTAGAATGTGGATCAGGAGTACAGAGTACATCCTTGTGTACATGCAAGCGTGTGCCATCGGCCTGAAATTAGCAAGAGATAATGCGTTGGGCATCTCGTGTGTTGAACTTGATTAGGCTTACGTGTATGACATCATATGGAGCAACGGAAAGGAACCATGGAGGTCGAAACCTTTCATTCGTGAGCTGCGAGAGGAGGTTCACACTGCTATGATTTATGGATCCCTTGTTCACAAGGTCATCAACTCGATACCTCATGAACTAGGAAAATGGGGCAGCAGGTTGGATGAGCCATATGTTTCTTCTGATATCCTGAATATGCCATGCAGAGTAAGGGGTATGGCGGCCTTGGAGAAGCGTCGAGTCCCATAAATTGTAATGCAGAAAACAGTTAGCTAGACTGAGAAATAGGATGGGGAACATGTTGTTTGTTTTGTTAATTTTTTAGTACCTGCGTCTGATATAAGCAGGAGCTATATTTGTTTTTTGATGATTATGCCCACAAGAGGGGTGTGGGATGAATAAAAGTGACCCCTGGCTTAACCAAAAAAAAACATCATCATGCGTTGTCTCCCAAATCTTGCATTTGTTGGGGTACACTGCAATCAATATATATTTCCCTCAAGTTGGAATGATAACAAGCTCCTATCCCTTGTACAATGTGTTTAGGCATGTAGTGATTTCTTATATCGTCTTATGTTAAGGCTTCTCAAAAACCATCCTTCCACATGGTAGGTCCTTTACATTATAATTGTAAGTAATGATGCCTTGTGGAAAGATCCTCCATGGTTAGAAGCTAATGGTTGAAGGCCTTGAATGGTAGATTTATGAATTGTAGTTTCTTTGTATTGTGCAGTGTGTCTTGTAGCTCTTCAACTAAGGGTGCATTGTTGTTTTCCTTTTATAACTGAGTGGAAAAAGTTGATGTGGCATTGAAAATGGGGCCTATTTTTCCTTGTGCATGTATTCTTCAATAATAGTTCCACACAAACCTTGAAAACACCTTGTTTATATTTTTCTTATGTCAAAAGTCTAGATAGAGATCTTCCCTTATCAAATTGTATTTGTTATTGTTGTAGATGACATCTTCCCCTAGTTTATTATTATCTAGAATATCTACTAAAACATGGATGTCACATAGTAACATCCCTGACACTGATGTCATATCCATATCCTTCATTTTGCACAACAACAATGCAATGTTGTTAGGTTTGAAATAGCTATGACTTGTGGTTTGGGAAATAATGGATTATTTGGTTTCTTTGGTGCATTGTTTAACATCCGACTCATGTTTCCCTCATCCTATTACTTAATCCTCTATCTCCACTTCAAAGAGATTTGAGTGAATACCTTCTTCAATTGGTTCATTCAAAAGCAATTTGTTGATGAAGTCTGCAAAGTCAAGTAGAGGTGGTGGAGTGTCGTACACAAATAGAGGATTGAGCCTATTCATCACCTCCTCAATAGTTTCATGTACCTCCTCCATCTCCTCTATTGATTTAAGGATGATGTCATTTTTTCTGGTTGTTTTGATAGCTTCAATGGGAATGATGTTCATGTATATCTAGGAAATTCTGATTTCCCTTCACTATGGTTTCCTCCTCTGAGTGCTTGTTGGTGGAGTGCTCTGGTCAGGCTGAGACATTTACATCATTGTTTTCCCTAGTGGGAACTTCCACAATTCTGATAGAGTCTTCTTTCCCCTACCCAACATATAGCTATGATGTTGCTTCTTGTTCCGGAGGTGGTGCAGCTTTGTTGACATTTAATTTAGTGAACAATATGTCTGTCTTTAGCTACACATCGATGTATGTTGCCGGTGATGAGGCCTCCTCATTAGTGATTCATTATTTCTTTGATGCTGCCTCTTCATTGGAAAATGATTCCTAGGTGCCTCCTTCTGCTTCCTTCTTTTAGCTCATAGCCACACATTCTCTTGTCTCAAGTCATCTCTCTCCCAACGTAGTTGAGTGACCTCTCTAGTCATGCCCACCAAAGCTTGCATGACCTACATCTGATTTGCAACCACTAGTTACATTTTTTATTGTAGTGTCAGCAGTGGCTGCATGTCCGTCATGATCTTCTGTGCCTGTGGAGTAAGTGTAGACATATTCAAAGTTAAGTTACAAAAAAAATTAGAGTAGAGTTAGAGATGATCTTATAGAGGTCGTCGATCTCTTTCCCTATATCAATAAATTTGGCTATAGTAGGGGCTTGTCATGGCTGCTCCTGGCACCTCATCGAGCTTACCTACTGCCCTACTTTTTTTTGGTTTTGCATACTCTTCATAGCCCCTGCTCATATGTAGAATTTGTTCACCCTCATAGCTTGGTTGAGGCATCCCTTTTCTTACTAGTTCTCACTCTAGAATCTCCCTTTGGGTTCATTGATTGATATCATTTCTTATTGTATCCATTATTTCTCTATATTCTACTTTTTTTGGTTGTTCATACTCTTCATAGACCCTTCTCATATGTAGACTTTGTTCACCCTCACAGCTTGGTTGGGGCTTCCCTTTTCTCTCTAGGATCTCCCTTTGGGTTTGTTGATTGATATAATTTCTTGTTGCATCCATTATTTCTCTATATTCTCCTTGATCAGATGATGTATCATCTTGGATATTGTTGTTTGCTTCCTCAAGAATAGCGTGGTGGGATGCCACACTCATATTTGGTGGGAGGTTCTCTCATTCCCTCCTACTCTGGTTCCACTGATGTTTCTAGTATAACATTTCTTGCATCTATTATAGGGTTGTACTAGCCAGAGCTTTGTCAAGTGGTTTTTGGACCCTAGCGGCAGGGGTAATTGTTGGAGGTTTGACCTCTAGACTGTAACTTCCTAGGATTTGAGGCCTCAGATAAAATGATCTTAAAAGCAATGATTGGACTACCTATATCACCAAGGTACACCTCTTTTCAGGGAGCCCATCGCTAAAGAACTCAATGGTCAAGCGTGCTCAGTCCAGAGTAGTACTAGGAAGGCCAGTCGGGAAGTTTATTCTGGCTTACGTGTGAGTGAAGACAAAGTGCATAGTCAAGGCTAGTGGTAGTATGTGGGGCCATTCGTCATTCTTGAAACTCTACTAGAGACTTGGATAGTGGGCTGGGGTGTTACATACACCTTTTGATGTCTCTAGGATAATAATGGAAGGTGTCATCACCAGATGTTCTGCTTCATTTTTTTCCAAATTTACTGCCCAAAGTGTGGGGCATTTCGTATTCTTTGGTTTCATCTCCATCTTCTTTGGGAGAAGCATATCACTCTTATCTTTGCTAGATTTGCAACAGTGTTTTCTATCTGCTTCATATGTGGCTCTTCAAGTTCTTACACTTTGATAGTTGTGATAGGCTTAGCTTTATCTTTCATTTTTAGAATTCCATCCTCCCCAAAATATGAGTTTTCCATAATGGTAATTGCTTATTTCAAGAAGGGGTATAAAGTCATTAGATCTGCTGAACTTATAAAACTATTTCTTCTTCTACCTCTTTAAGTCGTTTGTGGCAATAAGATACTTGGCATGGACTAGGGCATCCCCAACATATCTGAGGAATAACTTTAACTCACTGGGGTACTCTACACTATTCTCAATATACGTGATGAGGTCACCCATGAAGAAATCTCGGGAGGCTTTGGGTTACAACTGCTAGCCTGTCAATCAATATTCTCCCAATATTGACCGAATTCTTTTCCATGAGACTCCACAAAATGCGAAGATCCATTTTGGCCACATTACTTGTGTTTGTCCCAAAGAACATGGTATGTGAAAAGATCTTATGTATGACACATATGAACCGAAAATGCATCATGGCAGCTTTTGACTTCCCTGAGCTGTATTGACTCTCTCTAGATAGTTTCTCCCATGCCTAGGTCAGTGAGAAAGCCTCAGACATCTCTATCACCTTGTGACTTGTTTATTCGAGTCTGTGAAAATTGAGTTTAGCCACTTCTCAGTAAGTATATATTCTTCTTTGATGATCTAGACTACTAATTTATAATATCCCATGAACTCTTTTGCTTCTTGTTTTGTAACCATCACTTTATTCAGGGACTATAAGAACTCTAAAGTGAGTTTCATCATAGGAGAATGTTTGTTGAAGCAAATGTTTTAAATGTCTATTTTGTCAAAGCTTTCCTTTACTCACTGATATATCCATGGCTTTACTAGGGTGTCCACATCTGCAAACCTAGTTTCTTTAAGAGTTTTCTTTGTGAACATTTGTTCCCATGCATGCATATGTTCATCATCTCTAGGAAGGAAGTAGTTGTTATGTTGTTCCTTGTAAATAACATTTGTTGTTGGTGGAAGTGTCCTGGAGAGAACTTCTATAGTAGTGGGGACTACTAGATGTGTTACTACCTATTCTTTGGTATTGTCCCCTACTGATATCCTAGTCACTTTGCATGGTCTATTTCGCGGAGGGGGACTTTGTGCTCTCCTCTTCTTGTGGTTCTTAACTCCAATACAAGGAGTGTATTTAGAAGTCTCAATCCTTGTAGACTCTTTAGAACTATAAAACTCTTTAGGAATTTTCCCTGCTAGAATTTTGAGTCTGTCTGCTTCTACCCTGGCCCTGAGGCTTTCTGGGGTAGGATCCCCTTGGATCTTGATATACTCAATGATTTCCTCTTTAGTTATTCCATTCTATCGATATCTTCTTGAGTCATGGTCACTCTGGTCGTACTGTTCTCACTCTCTTGACTGACCAATCCCTTGCTGATGATCTATTCTTTACATGTATTACCTGCCATTTAGATTTTTGGTTGCGATGTAGATATGGGTATATCTTTTTGTAGGGTTAGACCAACATGTAACTTCAAAGATTCTAAGTATAAAATTAAACATATGGTTTTTCTAGAGAGCTCAGACACCAGATGCGTCTGATAGGGGTCTGCAAACTGATGGTTTGCATAGGTAGTTGCCTACCGATGGTTTATAGAGAGATATCAATGAACTAAGAGAGAAGGTCAATGAGGGGAAATCTATGGTTAGTGAACTTGAAAATTGAAGGTATATCTTGATGCGACAATCGGTAATCCAAAGGTTCTACTTAGGAGGTAGACAGTCTTATGGGTAACTTGAGAAAGATGCCAACTGAAGGTCTTACCTGGATACCTAAAGAAATGGAGTAAATGGATGGTTTGTCTAGGTTTAGATTACCGATGGATCCTTAGGGAAACTACCTATAAGTGGTTGACAGAGTGATTGGGCGATGAAAAGCGATGGTTAGCAAAGGGAAAGAAGGGTAAGTAAAAAATGATGGTTAATAGATTGGAAGCGAAGAAATAATGGTGTATATTGGTGGTCCTCCGATGGTTTGCAATGGAAGCTAAAAAGATAGAAGGGAAGGAGGAAGAAGACAGACACAATTTGTCATATCAAGGGTATCAAACTAGGAGAAAACAAAGGTGGTTGGTTTCTAAAAGAAAACTAAAATGAGAAGAAAAATAGAGATTGTTACCTATCATCATCGTTGGTGACTTGTTTCGTGTTGATCCAGCCTGGTTGGCAGGTCTTCTGGATTTGAAATCATCAGGGTTGAACTTCAATTCTATCACGGTGTTTCTTCTTACCAAGGTTCACATGCTTATCGACGCTAAATAGGTCCCCTTCTGGTTCACCTCACTTCTAATGGTTGGAGGTTGAAGACGCTTCCCATCTTCCAATGGTTGTTAAGTAGCTAGGTTAATCAACTAAGCTAGTGAGATTAGGTGGATAGGGTTTAATGCTTTTGTCCAACTGTTTGGTGTACTAATCAACCCCTTTTTTCTTTTATAGTAGTTGTTTGGATGATGGTGGGGCATGTGTAGCCATTGGGTGTGGCATTACGCCTTCTGACGGCTTGCCTTGGATGCACCTCTTCTGATGGTTATAGAGATTATCCCTCTTTTGATGGTTCAATAACTCATGTCATCCAATGGTTTGACTAAGTTGAAGACCCAATGGTTTCCATTGCACCTTAGCTTAGAATGATACGATCGATCCTGGGTGTTTTGTAACCAGATGGTTGGACAACTTACTTCTTCTGATGGATCTACTAGCTTGGCCTTAGCCTTCCGATGGTTTCATTAGGCTTCAAAACCTGATGGCTAGTCAAATTTATGATCTTCTGATGGTCTAGGTATCATATCCTGACGATTACATGGGACCTTGCAAGATCGAAGAACATTCTACATGAAACTGATGGCTTGACGTAGGTTTGAATCCAATGCTCTTTCCATGAACCGATGGTCCCTACAGTAGAGGCAAAGATCTTATATCCTCACAAACCTTATTCTATGTACACTAGAAACTAGGAAATGGAAGCATGTTAATAGAAACATAATAAAACCTAGGGTAGAAATTAGTAGATTGTAATTAGTAAAATACAAAATAAACTATAATTCAAATAAATAGGTTAAAAAAATCCTTGGTTTGCCCCTTAAGAAGCCTAATTTATAGTCTTTAGTTTGACTCTCTTTGAGTACCTTCCTCATCATTCTTTGGGGGTGCTGGTAGTGGTTCATCCAATTTTACTGTAGCCCTTCTAGTAAAACCTTCATCTTAATAATATCTTTTCACTCCTTGATGGATATATCCTTGACACAGTAAAGGGCCCTGACCATCTTGATTTTAACTTTCCAAAAAAAGTCTAATTCTTGAATTAAATAGAAGAACCTTGTACCCTTCAGGCACACCTTTTGTTTTTAAGTGGGCATCCTGCCACACCTTGGTTCTTTTTTTATAAATCGCTTTCATAAGCATGGAGCCTAAGCTCCTCTAATTCTTATAATTGTAAAAATCTCATCATGTCGGCCAATGTTGGGTTCATATTCAAGAATTTGATTGCCCAAAAGGCTTTGTGCTCTACTTCAACTGGTAAATGGCATGTGTAACGAACTAAAATCTGGCTATATTCTCTTTTTGACCCTTTTCCCATTCTTTTTCCTATCTTTTATATCCTTTTTGTCCTTGATGTTGAATTTGTGGAAATAATGGTGGTTTGGTGAACATTTGATCACCATTTATACCAATATAAGGGTTTATGCACAAATACCTTAGTGAAAGTTTAACTTAAGGATATAAAGTGAAAAATGTACCACTCATGTGACACATTAATATAATAGATTCATTCTATAATATTCCTTATCCTTATGGGGCAATGAAGAGAAAAAGGAATGAATAATAATATTTAAACATGTTAATTTGACAATGAATTATTTAATATGAGAAATAGTGGTAGTATTTGTTAATGGTCTAAAATTCATAAGGGGGACTAATTGGTTAAAAGTAACTTGAGATTCGTCTTCCTTGGGTTTGGCTTGGCTTGGAGGCCATGTTTCACAAATTTAGGATAATATTAACCATATCTCTTTTATTTTGAAAAGAAAAAGTGAGTTTTCCTCCAAAATATGAGATAAATCATTTATTGACACAAAAAGTGGAAAATAGTCTTAGATTCATAATATACACATTTAAAATAATCTTTGTGTGAATTTTCATGTAATTTGGATAATCTTTAATATACATGTGTAGATTAGGAGAGACAAAGTATGTAAAAGTCCAAAATGTTAAATAATGAGCAAAGTAATTCCAAAGGATGAAAGTAATGGCCAATTCGTGTTCCACATGTTTTGATTTGGTTAAGAGTGAAGTTTCACATTAATTGGGTAAGTCTAGAAGTCTCTAATGTGATAATAAAGATAAAATATGGTTTAATGTAAAATAATTAAATAAAATATTTAGAAGCCTCAAAAGCAAAAACTAATGCCATATTTGGGCTCTACGCATCCAAACTAGGCTAGGTGCCAAATTTCATTGAACATAGAATTTGTTTGCACTCTCTTTGGAAGAGAGACAAAAAGATACATATATGCATCCTCATTTTATTCGATTTCTATTTTGGTAAGCACTAAATGTCATGTGAGTCATTTTTTTCTTATAATGCACATGATTTTCGTCAACGGTCTGGTTTTGCATCTGATGGTCCTAGCCTTGTCCCCTACCCCCATTCCCCCTATTTCCCACGCGAACTGGGAAACTAGTTCGAACGATTTTCTTTCTCCGATTTCTCCCCCAACCCCCCACCTTTTTCCTTTGATTTCTTTTCCTTCGGTCCTAGCCTTGTCCCCTACCACCATTCCCCCTATTTCCCATGCGAACTGGGAAACTAGTTCTGACGATTTTCTTTCTCCGATTTCTCCCCCAACTCCCCACCTTTTTCCTTTGATTTCTTTTCTGTCATGTTTGTGCACCCTTCCGCTCAATTCAATCCTAGGTTTTCTAGGGTTTCATGCTTCCTATGGTGCTTTTCACGCGGCCTCCTACCCTCCCCTATTTTGAATTTACCTCTTCTTTCTTTCCTTTCCTGTCACAACTCAGAGACCTTGGGACACAATATATAGCTCTGATGAGTAACCTTGGGGTCCTAGAATCCTATCGAAGCACTTGAGGTGGCTTGGATTTCCCTCTTCGTGCCTCTCCAGACTCCATGTATCTCGGCCGGAGACTTGGGCTCCTACCTAACATTCAACACCTCTGGGACCACTAGAAAAGGTGAAGAACTTCTCCAAACATCCATGTGATGCTTGCATGTTTCCAATTTGGCCTCCATTCAAAGTATGAGATAAAGCCCCTTTCTACCCAATTTTTGACCTACTAGACTAACAACAAGCTATATGTGATTTTGATGCCTGGTTTCCTCACCAAGCTTTTTAGTTTTGACCCAGGAGTCTGCATGGGTATTTTTTTTCATGCTCCTTTGCCCTTTACTCAGACCTTAAAGTTTCTCCACCCACCTAGCAACAATGAAGGTACACTTTTGGTCCTCATGCCATCTCGTGGCTTATTTTATGGCTACATGAATCTGGCCTAGAGCATGGACTCCAATTCTGATGTCGTTCTCCGACGGGGTGCATCCAAGCTAAAGATCAGATTTAGGCACCTACTATCATTATGTACTCACATTCTATTTTGTTTCTCACGGTTGAACAAAGACGAAGAAGATGACCACCTGAGATTTTACTTCTCTGCCCTCGCTTTCTTCCTCATTCTTGTTTTACTCACTAGGAGCAAAATAGTCATTTTGCGCTCTGCTGATTTCTTATTCTCTCGTTGAGTTTTACACATTATTGGCAATGGGCCAGTCTAGTTGGCCGCCCGTGATTGGGCCAAGTCATCCAGGTGGGCCCCTCTTCCTTCCTTTCTTGGAATTTCTTGCTTATTTGGATTATTCAATTTTTCTGATTGGTCAGACTTGTAAAAATCGTAACTTTCAATATGTTTGTCCAAAAATTAAAAATAAATATTTTCTAGAATAAAAAAATGAAATCTTTCTTATAAAAATGATTTTAGAGTCTAATTTCCATGTTTTTGAATGTTGTTTTTTGAGGATCTAATAAATCATATAAAAAGCCCTAAAATTGATAACTAATTCATATAAACTCCAAATTTGATAAAAAAAATATGTTTTCTTAATCAAGAGAACCTAATAAGATAAATTATAATGTTTTCAGAGTCTAAATCTGAGGTTTCCAAAAAGGTATAAAATTCGGGTTTTCTTTATACATATGAGAAATGCATACCCTAATCAATGTGAATATATTGAAATAGGCAAAGTTGAACTTGGGATAATATGAAAGTGGTGAAAGTTGATAATTAAACTCAATAAGAAAGGTATGTGCATCCTTACACCTTAGTTGGAAATATTTTCAACCCTAAACCTTATTTCCCTAATGAGGCACTTATTTAACCCTAATCTCCCTTTTGATATTTCCTTTTCTATACTTGCGTCAAAATTAGTTTTGTTATTTATTTCTTGGGTCTTGTACCCCACTGCCATGTTTCTATTATTTGATCCTTATACTTGCCATAGTTCTTTAGCATGTTGATTTTATTAGACTATTTAACTAGTGTAGTGGTACTTTTGTACAACCACCCATAGATAGGGCATGTGTAAATTGGCCCAAGGGAATGTGCTACTCCCCAAATATAAAACATTTGATATGTGAATGGAATGTGTTACTCTCACTCAACTATTTGGTTGAGGTCCGGTAGGTGCCTCAACTGTACTTAGTTAAGGTAGTCAATATTAATCATGCATGCAAACCTTTTATTATTTTTCTTATTATGGAAAGTATCTATTTGATAATGCCTCATACTTTTGATTATCTTCATCTTATGATGAAATCATAGCCTTACTTTCCATATTATTTCTTATCTTTTGTCCTTGTTCATTATTTCTGACACATACATTGCTTCTTTCTTTTGTTGGGTGCTTTCCCAACCACCCAGGCTTGATAAAGGTGTTGAACAGTTCCTTGGATCATAGTGCACAGAAGAAGCATGGAGGACCAACCTAGGATTAGGATATGGCATACATGGATTTTAGTATTTACCTATCTCATGAAGTTGTTTCTTGGAGACAAAGTTGGTGTAGTTTAGATTTCCCTCTATCTAGATCCTTTTGTTGTTGTGAACCCTATATGGATGATATGATGGAATTTTGTACTCTTTTGAAAAAATGAATATAATCATGATTTTTATTCCACTATTGTACACTTTGGTCTTTTGTATACCGTTATATAAAGATTTGAAAATTTACACCTATTTCAGGATACCTTTTGAGTATGTTTGGGATGGATGTTTTATTCTTCAAATTTTTAGTAAAGTGGTGATTTCACTCTTTTACAACATGCCTTGCCATATATCAACCTATAGGGTGTGGTCCCTATTGGAATCTTGTAGGATGTATGATATGCCCACATAACATCGTCCAACTTCATCAACCAATCTTTTAGGGTGTGCCTAACCATATTTTCCTAAATTTGTTTAATCTTCCTATTTGAAACCTCAACTTGACCTGAGGTTTGTTGGTGGTAAGGGGTGGCAACTTTGTGTCTTACTTCATATTTCTTTAGCAGTGTTGGAAACTATCTTCCTACAATGTGGGATCTCCCATCGCTAATGATGGTGCATGGGACTCCATACCAGGAAAAGATAATATTCTTAAACAATCTTATCACGACCTTTGAGTCACAAGTGGGGGTAGCTACCACTTCCACCCACTTGGATACATAATCCACTACAACCAATATGTATTGGCTTCCTTGTAATGATGGGAAGGTCTCATATAATCGTTTGCCCCAAACATTGAAAATCTCAACTTCAATACAATTAAGCATTGGCATCTCATCCCCCTTTGATATGTTTCCAGTGTGCTGACATTGTTTAAAAGTTTTTACATAGGCATGTGTGTCCTTAAATAGAGTATGCCAATAAAACCCATATTGCATAATCTTAGCAGTTGTCCAGTCTCCACTTAAATATCCACCATAAGGTGAAGAGTGACACTCATAAAGGATTTGTGGCACTTATTCTTCCATAATGCATCGATAGTATAGATTGCCAGTGGATTTTCTAAACAAAAGTGGCTCATCCAGTAATAGTTATTCAAGTTAGAAAATAGCTTCTTCTGCTGATTGTATGTTATTTTCGATGGCATTATTAGCAAGAAAGGTAATAAATATATTTGCAAACCATGGCACCTTGGGCTTGATGGACCTTTCCATCTTCAGAGCTTCATCTGGGTAGACCAGTAGTGAGTTGTTTGTCAGCTAGAACAATTTGTGACAAGTGGTCAACCACTACATTCTCTGTCCCTTCTTTGTCGATAATCTTGTGGTCAAACTCTTGTAGCAATAGTGCCCACAATAGGAGTCTGGGCTTGGTGTCTTTCTTCTACATGAGATATTAGATAGCTCCATGATCCGTGTAAACTTTCACTTTCAATCTAATCAGGTAGGACATGAACTTGTCAAAAGAAAACAATATTCCCAACATCTCTTTCTCAGTTGTGGTGTAGTTAACCAAAGCTTCGTCGAGCATTTTTCTCATATAATAAATCATGTGGTGTTTCTTGTATTTCTTTTTCCTGATTATAACTCCAATGACATAGTCACTCGAGTCACAAATTACTTTGAAAGGAAGCTTTCCATCTGGAGCCTATAGAATTGGGGCGGTCATCATATCACTTTTTGGGGTTTCAAATAAGGCATTCAATTATGATGTCGAATCTGGCATCTTTGATGAGAAGATCTGACATGGGTTTGGATACTTGGAGAAATCCTTAATGAATATGTTGCAGTACTCTGCATGTCCTAAAAAACTTCTCACCCCTATCATAGATGTAGGGGATGGGAGCTTAGAAATGGATTCCACCTTCCATAAACTAAATTTGATCCCTTTTTCAGATATTTAGTGGCCAATCACTATACCCTCCTAGACAATATAATGGCATTTCTCCCAATTCAAAACTATTTGTTTATCTTAGCATCGTTTCAAACCTTGAGATAGGTTTCTCAAATAGTTGTTAGAGTCGGTGCCATACATGGTAAATCATCCATAAATACCTCGGTAATATCTTCCAGAAAATCTATAAACACTGAAATCATGCACCTTTGAAAGGTTGTTGGTGCATTGTAGAGTATGAATGGCATTCTACAATAGGTGTATGTTCCGTAGATACAAGTGAAAGTAGTCTTTGGTTGACTGTCATGGTGGTTGGGGACTTGATAGAATCCCAAATATCCATCCAGGAAATAGAAGTATGAATGGTGGACTAGATGTTCTAAAACTTGGTTGATGAATGGCAATGGGAAGTGATCTTTCTTAGTTGCGGCATTAAGATTTTTATACTTGATACACACCACCCAACCTATTACCGTTTGTATTACTAATTCATCACCATTCTCCCCTTTGACCACTGTCGTACCACCTTTATTGGACAATATGTTGATGGGACTTACCCAACTACTATCACTTGTTGGGTAAATTATACATGCATCTTCGAGACTTATAACATCTTTCTTGACAACCTCTCTCAAGTTTTGATTCAACTTCCCCTGAGGTTGGTCTAGAGGTTGCATGTTTTCTTCTAGTAGTATTATGTGCATGCAGATGGCTGGTCGAAGGCCTTTTATATCTTTAGCAGAATGCCATGTAGCTTTCCTTCTCAGCTTGACTTCATTTAGTAGCTTTTCCATTTGGTCTTCTATCAAGGAAGAATTTATAATAACATGATTCTTTCTTCAATTTCAAGAAATTCATATTTTAATCCCTCAAGGAGTAGCTTCATCTCCAATTAGGTTTCAGTTCTTATTTCTCCTCTAGAGTTCACAAACTCTATATCTACATCGTCCTCATCATTGCAGTCATCTTCTGGTTGATTTAAATAGTCAAGAATTTTGACCACTTATGAGTCTTCAATTCTAGACCAGGATTATTTAGAGCTCTCATAAGTGGGTCAACTATAGCATTTTATTCCTGGACTTCTTCACACAAATGGACTCAAAGAGAGATGGTCCTCACATGGAGTCTTAAACATGAAAATCAATATGATCATTTCCCACTCTTATAGTGATAATTCCATCTTCAACATCTATCAAGGCTCTTGCAGTGGAGAGGAATGGTCTCCAGAATATCATTTGACATGTGGGGTCTTCCATTGTGTCTATCATGACTAGATCACATGCTATGAAAAATTGCCCCACTCGGATAGGAACATCATCTACCGATATCATAAGAGAATGGACTTCTAATTGAATTCACATCTCTGTCTTGACCATGTCAATAAGTCCTAGCCTCTGAGCTAGTGTGAGAGGCATAACACTACTCCTCCTCCAAGATCGTGAAGACCTTGTCTTATCTCATTATCTCCCACATTGAATGATATGGTGAAAGCTCTTGGGTCTTTCTGCTTGGTAGCCATCTTTTCTTGAATAAAAGCATTGGACATTTTGGCTAGCTTGACAGTTTCAAAATGGTCTCCTCGCCTTCTTTTTGCAATTAGGTCTTTGAAAAACTTCACATACGTTGGTATTTCTTCAATGGAATCTAAGAAGGGGACATCCATGTACAATTTCTTAACAACTAAAAACTTTTCATATCTATATTTTTAACAATTCTTGATAAGCTTATAAGGGAAAGAAATCATTGGTAAATAAGGATCCCTTCCTACTAGGACCTCATCAAATGGATCTAGTTTCTTCTCCTCTACTAGCTTCTTTCCCTTACCTATTTCCATTACCTTAACCTTCTTGCAATAACAATTACTTCATCATCTTCTTCTATTAGAATAGTTTTAGGTTGGGACTCAGTAGTAGGAGTGCTCTTCTTAATAGTCTTTCCTGCTAGTTCTTCTAGGACCTTTCCTGATCTAAGAGTAGCCATTTGTATTTTTAGTATTTGAAGGTATACTCCCCTATGAGTTCATTATCAGTTCTAATAGTTGTGCAATTTGTTGGTTGATTTGTTCGGCATGGACTTGTTGTCATCGATCTGAGCAGCCACACGTCCTAATTGGGTCTACACTATTCTCAATAGTCCCATATTGTTGGTAGCACTTTGTCTCAGTTGCTCATTTACATATTCTTGCCTTTTTGTGAATTCAAACAATTTAGAATCCATATCTTGTTGATTAGTGTTTCTTGTCTAACTTTGACCTTGACTTGGCCCTCTTGAGTTCTTGTTTTGGTTTTAGTATTATCCTTGGTAGTTGTTCTTGTTCAGCTGATAGGTCGTGTTATGTGTGAACATGGGTGATCCACCATCTCTGCCAAAACATGGTTGTCTTTTAGGTGGGTCATTCAGTTCATGAGCATTTTTAGCAACATGCTTGTTTCCATAGGAGAAACTAGGATGATTAGGCCCCTTGAAGTTAACATAAGAAACATTTTCAGTATTATCCTCCTGATCATCATCTCCTAGTCGGGTGTGGATGCAATTATCTACAATATGACCTCCTTCTCCACATGTAACTCACTTCATCACCTTTGTTGCTTTTTTCTTTCCCTTACTTCCAAAATCTTTCATCTATTTCACATCCAAAGGTATCTTACGAATTTGGGCAGTTATATCTCCTAAAGCCTTAGACTTGACATTTGTCCCTTCAAATGATGCCTTCTTGGTTGTTTCCCTATCATATTCCAAACCAGCTTGCATGGCAACCATATTGTCTATTATATTCACAGTTTCCTTTGGGTTCTTACCTAGGAAATCATTGTCTACAACTACATTCATTGAGGTCCTTTCAGAAGAGGTAAGCCCATTGTAGAAGGTTGTAACTAGAAATCCTTTGTCATAGTTGTGGTGAGGGTAGTCCCTCTAGTACTCCTAGAATCTTTCCCGTGCTTCATACAAGTTCTCATCGGGATTCTATACAAATCCAGTGTACTTGTGCTTGTTTCTAAGAGTCATCTTTACCGGATAGAACGTCATGACAAAAGTGTCATCTAGAGGAGCCAATTCATTGATTGTTTTATCAAGAAAAGCAAGGTACCATGATAGAGATTTATCCCTTAGAGAAAAGTTGAATTCTTAGTAGTATATTACTTTCTGTGACACCATGTCCATCTTGATGGTGTCACAAATTTTATTAAAGACATATAGGTGATGATAAGGGTTTTCTTCTCAGGAGTTTCTCCCAAAAGTCTTGTTCTCGATCATACTGATGATTGATGGTCAACTCAAAGTTTGGAGCATTGAATCAAGGAATAATGAGTGGCCATCTAGATTCATCAGCCCAAGTGCCAACCAACTCAAAAAGAGAAGGGCCTCCATCATCATAATCGTCATTGTTGTTATTTCTCCTATTTATTCTGGATCTATCACGACATTTTTCCTCATTCTCTTCCTCATGCTCTTCTTCCTCATGATTCTCTTCATCTCTATACCCTTCATGTTCCTTGTGAAAGCCTTCCACCCTTGGGTTGTGGACGACTGCCCTACAAGGAGCTATGATTTTTGCAATTGGTAGAGGTTTCAGTCGGTTCACTCAAACTACCTAAAATAAGTCGTACACTCAAGTTAGAAATTGGATGTGTGATACAAGGTATTTAAGATGGTTAGAGTTATCAAATTCAAAGTGTTCAACCAAGTCAATTGCTAGAATTGATGCACATGTGTATTCTAAGTAGACTCGGGGTTCTTAATAGTACTATTTTCCTTTTCTACGACAACAGAACCAAAAAGTAGATCAACCTAAATCATGGGTCCAAAAAGAGAGGATCTAGATTAATCAGACTTTTAAACTTATATACTTACACTTAGGCCCCTGCAATGATAAAAATGGGGTCTGATGTAGTAAATGAGGGTCGATCCATAGTGACAAGGGTGGTATGTGTTCAAATTTGGAGCCTTAGCTTATTTACACCAAACAAGGAGTGACATAGAGTTTGTGTTCCTTATGGAACAATTGTACTTCAGAAAGAAAGTAAATAACACAACAAGAAAGTCAAAGGATAAGGTATCAAATATGGATGGGAAACTTGGATTGGGTTTCACCATATAAGATCTCTCACCAACATGAAATACTCACACCCATTGTATATCCTTAGCGAGTTTACAAGCAATCATCATAAGTGTCTATTGTTGGGTTTTAGGGGAGGCAGAGAAGGCAGCGGAAACAAAAATTTTCTCCTCCCCAAACCCATAACAAGGAAATGTGTCAACGTCTATACAATAGAAAAGAATGGTTTGTGGAATCACACCTTGTCCCGAGGCTTGCTCGGCGACAATACCTTGCGCCTTGTGCGGTCTTCACCTCCGGTCATGGACGGTGTCTGTGCAGCTCTTGGTCGCATCGGGACTGACGACTCTTGGTCTCACCAGGACTGTCGAGATTGAAAGCTATCCTCTGAGCGGCAGAAATCTCCCACCTCTGAAGTAGTCCACACGAACCACCTGGAACTCCAAACTCCTTGTCCCACAAGGAATTGGAAGGAGTCGCACCCTCTTGTCAGCGTACTAGTCGCCAACACACTCTCATGTCACCAATTGTTTTCTACAGTTGTCTTTCCCTTGTTGTACCTCCCTTATCGGGTATCACTTACTCAAGCTCTCTCTCGGTTACCAAAACCAGAGAGAACGACAACTTCACAGAGCAACTGGTTGCAATGAGTTTTACTTTGAGAAGCCCCCAATACCCCTATATATAGGAGGGTCATGGGACAGGGTTCTCCATCCCAGGCAATGCGGGACTAAAGCAGGAGTAGAAGCGTTCGAGATTTTCTACAAAAACAACCAACTCGCAACCTGAACTGATCGTTTTACAACTGAAATGGCCGGTTGGGGACCTGAGCCAGTCGGTTGACACCTCAACTGATCGGTTGGGACACCTCAACCGGTCAGTTCATTTCTGAACCGGTCGGTTTGTGGTCCTGATCAGTTCCCGATTGACTTTCCATCTTTTGTTTCTAATTGGTATCAAATACCAATCCTTGTTCCAATCTAATTGGGCAAGTGAAACGAAAAGAAAATTCTCACCAATCCTACTTTCCCAACTTGCTCGGTTGCAACAGTTGAACTGATCATTTCAACACTTGAAGCAATCGATTCACCCTGTTCATGAGCCAATCGACTCACCACCTGAGCCGATCGGTTCACCAAGCTGAGCCGATCGGTTCACCAAGCTGAGCTGATTGGTTCATCACATGAGCCGATAGGTTGGGAGTGCAGATTGTGCAGAAACAGTCAATTGCAGTTTCAATCAATTCGATACTCTAATCAATGTGTCCAACACCTTGAACATTACGACATTGAGCTATCAATTAATTGAGTGTTTAATTGAACTACTAAACTCCTTTAGTAATCAATCTAAACATTGTTTGTGGACAAAACTCCTCTTCCAGGTTAAATCCTATGTGTGTGACCCTGTAGGTCCATTTCACGTTGGCAGTGAAAGTCCATAACACTTATGACTTCACAAGCAAAGAGCGGTGCCTAGTCACACATCAGTGCTACCCAAGTGAAAAAGAAAGTTGGAGAACAACTTTCAATCCTACAATCCATGAATGGTGTTATAGTGAATGTATAATTCATTTGTCACTGATCTCCCGAATGAACTCGAGGCATGGAACAGTCATCTTGTCAACGTTCATTCACTTTCTTGATCTCAGAGTAGATTGAACGAGATATATATGACATCAATATCACATACTAATTCACACATGTGTCCGCATGCCTATCTCAATCCTACTCATCAAGTGGCCTTGGATACCAAACTCCCTCAGGAGGGACAAATCCCATGTCTATCACTTACCCCTCAAAAGCCCCATGTGTCAAAGCCACCCAATCATCACCTTTATAACAACCCATGTTTCAGGACTGCGTTTGATGATGTCAAAGTGTGCCCAACGACATGTGTTGAGTGTAGTGATTTCAAGTCAAAGAATCACATTCACCACCATCACTGTGAGTACTGACTGTGACTACCATGTCATGGTTCCATGTGTCAAACTCACGGTGGGTCTGTCCGGTACACTTGTTCTCTAACAAGTACCTATGTGTTTGGTTTGATATCTCTATATCATGACTAATGAGATTCTGTCATCAACCAACACCACAATCTAGTCGTGTGTGTCATTGCTGTCTATCTACCTTCCACAATGACATCCGACTAGGGACATAACAAGAATGTACAAACTCTTAGCATCCGTATGATCTCATCGTTCAGATCCTGAACCTGAAGGCATACGTCATTGAGTACTGTCACTCTCTAGACATTCAATCTGTTCTATCACTATCTCATATGACTGAACCAAAAAGAATTGGAAGCTTGCCTTTGATGTTTATCAAATCAATCTTAATGTATCCCACCAATCATCCCATGATTGGCTCTCATGGCATACATACCAACATCTATTCCTCCTCTCTCTAGCTTAGTATAGATATATATTAAAAGGTCATCTCTCTCTCAAGATGGACACAAAAAATCAGTTATCAAATCGTATGATCATTAGCTTAAGTATTCCAACATTCTCATGCATTCATACAACTCCATAACTCTTAGATATAGGTTAGTACTACCCTCTTGAGGTATTAACAATCAAACAACACAAGATGGTATCTAATCATCAAAGTGAAGCTTTGAGAACAGGAGTATGTAGATAAACATTGCTAAGAGTGTATATTCAATGGATATAAGTATTTACATTTTGGAAGAACCTTAGTGGCTACTCCCAACCCAAGTTATATGACTATCCACTCATGGTGATGAATAGAGTGGAGAAATTACAAGTTTTTGAAAAATATAGCTATAGAGAAGGTAGTGGAAACAAAAAAATTATCTACCATATTCCCATAACCAATAGATCACGTCAATAAGTATAATGCAGGAAGGATAGGAGCAAGTCTAGTAACAATCCTCATCATTTTAGATGCACAGCTCTGATTCTTGGTTGCACTGGGACTAGTCAGATTGCTTCGCCTCCTGGTCCACACCACCAACAACAGAATGGACGTCGTTTTCTTTGAGCATTTCCTCTTGTCATGAACTACTGGTTGACGTTATCCTTCTAGTACATGACAACAACCTCCCCTCTCTAAAGAAGTCTACATGGACTTCCTAGAACTCCTGTCATCCTACTAGAATGGATATAAAGGAGTTGTCCATCCTGTTGATGTACTAGTCACCAACTTACTCTCCTACAACAATGATCTCAATTGCTCTCTCCCTTGTCTATCCCTCCCTGGTCGGGTATGACTTGCCTGGGCTCTCGTGGTTACCACAACCATAGAGTACAACATTTGTCATAGAAATTGTTCCTCAATTGTCTGTGTTGTGTTCTGGGAAGCCCCCAGTACCCCTCTATATATAGGCAGGGTTTGGGTCAGGGTTCCTAGTCAATGCGGGAGTCCAAGGGATCGGAAGATCTCAAATTTTTGCAACAATTATGGAAATTTCACAACCTGTGCCAATCCAAATGGATGTTTGGCACACTAGAGGGTCATCTGGCTTAGTCTAGATGGTCTTTTAGTACTTTCCCAGTTGCACACAAATTTGATAATTCATTTCCAATTAATATCCCACATTAATTCCTTGCAAAACAAGTAATGTGCAACTGAAATGAACTTGGAAATATCTACAACCTTCCCTCAGTCAAACTGGACCATCTCACCCATGTGAGACGGCCGTCTCGCTCACCCAAACGGCCATCTGGTGAGCCAAATCAGGTCATTCGGTTCAATCCAAAATCAATTTCACCTCGAATTAGACCTGATTCCCTAGACGCCCATCTCAACACTTGAGACTACCATTTGGCACTCTAGACAACCCTCTCAATACTTGAGATGGGTGTTTGGCAGTGCAGTCAACCTATATGTTGTGTGAATCAAATATCTAAATATTTTAGTACTTAATTCAATTGTCATTCAAGATTAAACTCCTCTTCTAGGTTGAGACCTATGTGTGTGACCCTATAGGTCCCATATTACGTTCATAGTTAATGTCCAGAACAACTTGTGACATCACAAGCAATGAGTGGTGCCTAGTCGCACATCAATGCTACCCAAGCAAATGGAAAGTTGGGGGAACAACATCAAACTAAAATTTTTGTATGGTGTTGCAGTGCTTGTATAGTTTCTTTATCACTGATGTTCACATTGAACTCGAGGCATGGAGCAGTCACCCTCTTCATCATTCAGTCTTGTTCCTTGAACCAAGACCAGACTGTCTGAGATATATTTAAGCTCAATATCAGATATTTACTCACATGTGCTTGTCCATGCATTTCTCAGTTTCGCGAATCAAGAGGCCTAGAACATCAAACTCCCATAGGAGAGATAAATCCCATTTCTATCTTTAATAGTCTATCCCCATGTGTCAAAGTCACCCAATCATCACTGTTATAACAAGCCATGTTTCAGGATTGCATTTGATGATGTCAAAGTGTACCCAATGACATGTGATGAGTGTAATGATTTTAGGTTTAAGAACCAGAACCTCCACCATCACTGTGAGAACTAACTATGACTTACATGATGATGGCTTCCATGTGTCATTCTCATAGTGGGTCTGTCTGATACACTATTCTCTAACATGTATCTGTATGCTTGGTTTGATATAGCCATATCATGAATAATGAGATTATGTCATCAACCAACTGACACACTGATTTTATGTGTTATTGTTGTCTATCAACCTTCCACATAATAACCAATCATGGACATAATGAGAATATGCATATGTACTCTTAACATCCGTATGATCTCATTTTCCCAAGGCCAATAATTTAAGACATACGTAACTAAGTATTATTATTCTATAGACATTTATAATGTTAAATCATTATCTCATAATCGAATTAAACAAAATAAATTGGAAGCTTGCCTTTTATTAATAATCAAATCATTTACATTTATTCCATTATAGTCATCACATGATTGGCTCTCTGGGCATACATACCAGCACAAGTATGGTGAGAGATGGAGATGGATAATGAGATGGAACAAGGGGGATGAAAGGAGGTGGATAGATTTATAGAAGAAAGAGAAAGATACACCAACAATGACCAAGAATTGGACAAGGTCGATGGAGACTTTCTACAATCTGAATCTAGCATCAGCGGTGAGGATGGTTGCTCCTTCTTTGTCCTTCCTCTCGAATAAGAAGTTTGAAACTACTCAGCGGAGCTAGAGGTACACTTCTCCTTGCACCCTCATCCTTGGAGATCATAAACTGATGGTGGAAGGCACAACTCCAAGACCGATGGTGAGGTGGTTGTGCAGAAGCACTCCTTTGTCTCCTTCACATTGTGACCCCCTCTTAGTTTCATGGGGTCTTCAATTTACATCTCTTAGTCTAATGCTCGTGGTGGTGCTTGGGGTTCTTTACTTGCACTGCAAGTCCTCTGAGCACGTGCCTCGAGGCACATGTATGATAGTCTTGAATGACCAATGCATTCATAGGTGTAGGCAGGTCACATATAGGAGCCATCAGTTGTTGTCCTAGGTAGACCATCAAATTACATAACCATTGACTTTGAGAAGTGGAGGTTGTAGACTAGTGTTCCATCCATTGATCTGACCAGTCTAGCCATTGGTTGAGATCCACCTTGAGTCCCGATGGGCCATTAGTTGATGGATCATACAGGTGAGCCATTAATTTTCACCATCGGTAGGTACGTTCTGGTGAACCATCTCAATTTTGACAACTAATGGTTGTTCTGACCAGCTGCCTGACTAGCCATTAGTTTGGGAACTAATGGTAGAACTGATTGTTTTGGATGGTAGATCTAAACGTCGCTAAGGGCCATCAAGTTGGGAACTAATGGATGGTCAATGGTGGTGGTTTCTTTTCTCTAGAGATGGGGATGGTCTCCATCAATTATGGAGACCAACGTGAGTTCTGTCGGATGGTTTAAAATCATCGTTTGGTGAGTTACCTACATGGGAACAAGTGGTCACCTTCAAATCAAGACATAAGTAGTAAATTTGAGCAAAATATTAGAAAGTAAAGGTAAAATTGCAAGATGGGAGGAAACTAATGACAAAATTAGGCATCAAATATCCAAAAACATTCGATGTTATCAGCTTACACTAAAGAATCAATTCCAACTTATTAGAGTCTATACTGGCTCTAATCCTAATATGACATGTCTGAGAAATAAAAATTCAGCCAACCAAAATTTGTATTTACTGAAATTAGCATAAAGCTGATGTTTCCTCAGCAACTGTGGGGCTATCCTCAAGTGTTGTTCATGTTATTTTGTATCTCTAGAATATATAACAATGACGTTGTCATGAAACTATTTGTTACCCTAAGTTCACACTCCTAATGGATACCAAAGCCAAAGGTGAGTGGACTTGGGCACCCATCCGTGGAATGGCACAAAAATTTCACATAGGCAATATATATTTAAAAGTAGTAACAACAAGATATAACAAGATACTAAATAAGGAGATAAGATATATGTACCCATTTCTATATTCTAGATAAGCCATTGGTGTTTCATTCGAGTCTAGAGTGCAATAGATCTTTGGAAACTACAAAATCGATAAACAAAATCTATCAATGTGAGTGCATTGAGTACGCTATGAAAAGGATGTAAACAATTTAAGAGTATAATAAAAGTTGCTTGGCTAGAAACATGATAATAAGAAAAGAACTAGAAATAAGGCAAGAACATTTAATGACATTATTTTATACAAAGTGTGTTTAAAGTGCATTTCCATTATACTTAATAACATATTATGGCCATTAACCAGCTTTCCATTGGAAGGGTCTGTAAGGGTGATCAAGATTAGCCAATCCTTTTATCGAAGTGGTCTGCCTTATCTTGACATCTCAAGTAAGGCACCCAACCTTGTGCCCTTACCTCGAGAATACAGGAAGGTACACAAGGTTTGTATAATGGACAAGTTCAATTATGTTTGAGGTTTATTCAACATATTTTAGGAAAAACAAACATACTAATCGCAGGGAACAAGTGCTCCAAGCATTCATACGTGCATGAATACAAACCAGCCAATATCATAGTAGGGCCAATAGATTAAGCGTACCTTAAGAGTCATGATTCTTGAGTAAGATACCTAGAGAAGATCCAAACTAAAGGAACCTAGAAAATAAAAGATACAACATGGTGTCTTAGATCACTAGGTTTGACTAAGATAAATGTGATATGAGTCATGTAGATGTTCCCCTGGATCTAGGTTTCAAATAGATCAACTTAGGTCCAAAGTTCCATACGTGCATGTGATCAATAAACCATAGTTTAGAGGTCACATCAATACCTTAGGTATAGGTGATACATCCACATCATGAGTAAGACTAGATAAAGATAAACCATTATTTAAGATTAAGGGAAGTGTGAGATTTAGATTTCATTATGGGATATTAATGCAAGATCATAGTTAGGCATATAAGAACAATTCAAGCAATAGAGTCTTATTCCCAGATCCTAGAAGCAGTAAGTAGAACAAGTTAAGATGTAGAGTTGTAGCATAGAGATTCTATTGATTTGAAGTCATTAAGATAGCATGGCTAGCGTTAGAGAATCATATGCAAGATTATAGAACAACAATAAACTTATGCATTTTAGACATGTTAGGGGTCATGGTCATGCAAGAGGTCACCATTAGAGTATAGAATGGGTTCCATATGAGTTAGGTGTTATAAATATCCTCAAGGTACTTATTTGAGTCCATAATATAGCATAGATCACCATTAGAGCTAGATTTGCACAACATTAAAGACTAGTTATCAACATGCATGCTAGATTATATTTCAAGTCAAGATTAGGGAATTTGATCACACTAGGGAAAAAAATGAACCACAAGGTATGTGATTGCACAAAAAATATGATATGTTACTGATTTAGGTCAAGCATCAAGATTAGGGAACATTCAAACAAGGGTAAGCATAAAAAGAGTAGTCTTTAGCATTTAGAAGCCCATCTTAGGTCACATATGCAACATTAGACCATTTAAGGGTGTAAGCATGTATAACCTTCGAATTTTGATGCATAAGGTAAATAACTCACTAATCTACAGCTGACATCAAAGTTTGGGGCATAAAAGACCAAACTTGAGCATTAGATGGCATATAACATTAATAAAGAGATCAAAAGATATCAATTATAGTAAATCAATAGAATTACAATATGAATTAGGCCTTACAACCAAACCCATTATATATATTGCATTCTCTGAATGTGAATTCATATATTATATGACCAAAATGGCCAAAGGAAAGGTGAGATATGACCTTTGCAAGTCTAAGCACGAAACTAAGAAGAAAGGAAGAGGGCTATCTTTCAAAGGGAGGAAAACCAGGATGATATTGACCCTTGGCATTGCATCCAATAGCTCACAACTCCTTAGAATCTATGTGAGAAGGGAAGATGAGTGGGCGGCCGTCCCACATGGCACCAACCCACTGGGCGGTGCTGCACTTGACCTAGTCGAGCAGGTCCATAACCCAGTGGAGGGCCCACAACTTATGGGTCATTGAATAGGTAGTCGAGTTGACCTACCTTGCATCCAAGGGTATGTAACCCATCACATCCATAGCACTTACTCGTGTGAAGGGGTGGTTCCATGCGGCGGTTTCGTTGCGGCACAAGGCGGTGCGTCTCTCCGGCGATGCCATGGCTTTGGACACCAGGGCCGATGAGGCAAAAGGATGCCCCGCCTGAGTTTCCCAGGTGCATATGAGGTCGAAGATGACCTCAATTGAGGATGAGGGTCACTGAATTGCAGATTCCTAGAAGTGGCTCAGCCATGGGTGGAGAATAAGAAAGATGAGAATTTGTGGATCTAGGGTTTGCAAAATATCAAAAGGAGAGGGGGAAGTTGCTTGGACAGAGGTTTTATAGGTGGGAAGGGGACCAATTGGTGTTAAAGGTGGAGTGATATGGTAGCTCCAAATTGGGGGTAGGTGGTGTCATATCACTCTCTCCTCCAACAAAGTGTAAAGAAGGTAAGGGACAAAATCATGATCGTTGAAGGGGGGCTCAAGCCATGGCCTTAGGATCCAAGGGTCTAGATCTCATGTTCAAGGTTTCAAGACCTTTCATTAGCTGAGGTGAGGAGATGCAGATTAGTTTCAAGCAAAGGGAGGGGCTCATGGGAGATGTCATCCTTGTCTTAAAGAGGCAAACTAGGCCCAAAAAGCCAGAAAAAGGGGTTAAAAGGGGAATAATCAATGAGTCATAACTTAGTCATCTGAGCTTGAGTATTCCCCAAAATTAAATCAAATCATCAATTAAGATTGAGTATTCCCATTCAACATCAAGATCGACATAGTATTCAAATAAGATATCCAAAGTCAAATAATCGAGCCTCATGGTCTACATATAGTCACATAGATCAAAAAATTGGGAGAGCATCACATGAGTCACATATCTAGAGAGACTGTTATATAGACCACCAATTTGAAGAGGTCACATTTTAGGTCAATTGAATAGAGCTCAATGGTGGCACATGAATTTCATTCCCAAAAATTTAGGGTTCTAGATTCTACATTGGACTAGGTGGGTTCCATAATTGAGATTTTGTACTTCAATAGTTCAAGATCAACATCATGATGTCATGCTCAAAATTGATGGAAGGTCCCACCCTAGTCCATACAGAGCTCACCCCTAAGTCATAGATCGAGAAAATTAACATAATCATTAGTTCAAAAATTTCTAGGTCTGGGAACACAAAAGTCATTAGTCATATATCGAGGGTGATCTCAAGATCAAAATAGGGTGATCACAGGAGTCAAGTCGATATTAAGGTCATTAATCATGAGTCATGATTTTGTTATTCAATATTGAGAGTCAATTTTAGACATTTAATTCATAGAACAAACATATCAGATCTAGGGTTTAGATTCCTATTTAGACCTAAAGGTGATCATTCATCCCTATATAGCAATCAAGCAACAATCGTGTAACATTTCAAGCAATGTTTCGAGTAATATTCAAGAAATGAGCACATTTCAAGATATAAATAATGAGTCCATTATCATGGTATTCAAGGTTGATGAATGATCTAGACTTACGTATTTCTAGGAAGTCAACCACAAGATATAGTCAATATCATCATATTTCAAGATCTTCATTAAATCAATATTCAACATCGAGTATCGATATTGTTATAGGTATTACCTATTAGAGACTTAGGTTAAGAGATCACAATCGTGTATAAGGGGTTACCTTTCCAAACTCTAAATAATCAACAAGGTGAAAATTTAGAGGCAATCATAATGGGGATGTGACCTAGATTAGGGGAGTTACACTTTAACTACTACCCTAATCTAGCACACTAGTCCATATTCATCATCAGTCATGAAGATTGTCCAAACATGGCTAGTTTCAACTATCAAATCCACACGATCATGTGTCAAACAACAAGACCATAATAGAGAAATCATGTTTCAAGATTTGTTTTTACAAGATCATGGTCATAATAGAGAAACCATGTTTCAATATTTTGTAATATTAAGGCCAAATTGTGTTCCCTTCTTTCATGATCAAGCTAAGGGTAGATTTCAAAAATCAAGAAGTCAAATTGATAACTCGAGGGTTTGGGCATAATAGTGCAAGATTCTGATCTAGGTCCACCATATCGTTCAAATTGAGCCTACAAAGATTAATAATAGTCAGTAGGGGGGTCTCCTCTTGTATCAAGTCCTCACATCATGATCTAGGGTTCCATAGAATAGTCATATCATAGTAGGTGACATGATACATATCAATATGGAAAGAGTTTTCTTAACTATATTTGAGGTTTAATCAACAATAGAGAGACATAGGTTTAATCAATATGTATCTCATCAAAGTGCGGTGTACAACACGATTTCCACCTTATTTCACCATATTAGAAATTTACCTTAAACATAAAAACATTTATATCTAATTAGGTAATATCGAGTTTGCATGAGTATGTCACCATCATGAGTACTTTCTTACATCAAATGCGGTTTTCAATTTAAGATCACATCATGTCATTATCATCTTCATTAACTTCCATGATTTCAATTCAATTTTAGCTTTCCCATGCATAAGCTACCCATAATCGAGGAATCGTGTGATTGATAGTCATGAGAGAAGAATCACATGAGGAGATGAGAAGACTAAATGATCATCAACTACTTGGGTGTCTTAGGTGGTCCTTCAAGAAGAGATGAGATGCTAGGAGACTATTTAAACTTGAAGGAAAGGATTTTTAGTCCTTCATGGGTTCTTGAGAGGTGTTACACCTTAAACATATATAGAGGCCTATGTGTATAGCTCTAATACCATATGTCATGGAACTGTTTGTGTGGACTTGGGCGCTCATTCATACAATGAAACACAAATTTCACACAGACAATATATATGTAAAACCAGTAACAACAAGATACTAAATACGGCAATAAGAGATAACCATTTCTAGATTCAAGATAACCCATTGGTGTTTAATTTGAGTCTAGAGTGCAGTGGATCTTTGGAAACTATAAAACTAATGAACAAAATATACCAATGAGAGTACATTGAGTACGCTATGAAAGGCATGTAAACAGTTTAAGAGTATAATAAAAGTTCATTGGGTAGATACATGATAATAAGCAAAGAACTAGAAATAAGACGAGAACATTTAATCACATTATTTTATATTAAGTGTGTTTTAAGTGCATTTCCATGATACTTAACAACATATTATGGCCATTGACTAGCTTCCCATTGGAAGGTTACATAAGGGTGCTCAAAATTGGCCAACACTTTATCGACATGGTCCACCTTATATTGACATCTCAAGTAAGATGCTCAATCTTATGCCCTTACCCTAAGAATATAGCAGGTAGACAAGGTTTGTATAATGGACAAGTTCAATTACGTTTGAAGTTTATTCAACATATTTCAGGAAAAACAAATGTACTAATCATAGAAAACAAGTAGCTTAAGAAAGTAATTAACTAGCCAAGTATTCATACAAGCATACATACAAACCAGACAATACCATAGTAGGGCCAAGAGATTAAGCGTACCTTAAGAGTCATGACTCTTGAGTAAGATACCTAGAGAATATCCAAACTAAAGGAGCCTTGCAAAGAAAAGATACAACATGGTGTATTAGATCACTAGGTTTGATTAAGATAAATATGATATAAGTCATGTGGATCTTCCCCTAGATCTAGACTTCAAATAGATCGTCCAAAGTTCCATACGTGTATGTGATCAATCAACCATAGTTCAAAGGTCACATCAACACCTTAGGACTAGGTGATACATCCACATCATGAGTAAGACTAGATAAAGAAAAACTCTTATTTTGGATTAAGGGAAACATGAAATTTAGATTTCATTATGGTATATTCATGCAAGATCATAGTTAGGCATATAAGATCAATTCATGCAACAGAGTCTTATTCCCAAGTCCTGTAAGCATTAAGTAGAACAAGTTAAGTTATAGAGATATAGCATAGAGATTCTATTGATTTGAAGTCATTAAGATAGCATGGCTAGCATTAGCGCATCATATACAAGATTATAGCACAACAATCAACTTATTCATTTAAGACATGTTAGGGGTCAAGGTCATGCAAGAGGTCACAATTAGAGTATAGAATGGGGTCCATATGAGTTAGGTATTATAAACATCGTCAAGCTACTAATTTGAGGTCATAATATAGCATAGATCACCATTAGAGTTATATTTACACAACATTAGAGACTAATTATCAACATGCATACTAGATTATATTTCAAGTCAAAATTAGGGCATTTGATCACACTAGGGAACAAAATAATCCACAAGGTATGTGAGTGCACAAAACATATTATATGTTACCAATTTAGGTCAAGCGTAAGGATTATGGAACATCCAAACAATGGTAAGCATAAGAGGAGTAGTCTTTAGCATTTAGAAGCCCATCTTAGGTCACATATGAAACATTAGACCATTTAAGGGTGTAAGCATGGATAACCTTCGAATATTGATGCATAAGAAAAAAATAACTCACTATCTAAAGCTGTCATCAAATTTTGGGGCATAAAAGACCAATCATGATCATTAGATGGCATAGAACATGAAGAAAGATATCAAAAGATATCAATTTTAGTATATCAGTAGAAGTACAAGATGAATTGGGCCTTGCAACTAGTCCCATTCAATAGGAATCATTATCTAGACGTGAATTCATAAATTATATGAGAAAAATGGCCCAATGAAAGGTGAGATATGACCTTTGCAAGTCTAAGCATGACACTAGGAAGAAAATAATAGGGCTACCTTTCAAAGGGAAGAAAAATGGGCCATCTCAGCCCTTGACATTGCATCTAGCAGCTCACAATTCCTCAGAGTCTGTGTGAGAAGCGAAGAGGAGTGGGTGGCCACCCCACATTGCACCAACCCACTAGACAGTGATTCACTTAACCCAGTAAAGCAAGCCCGTGACCCAAAGAGGGCCCACAGATTCAGGGCCATTGGATCAGCGGTCACGTTGACTTACCCTACATCCCAAGGTTTGTAACCCATCACCTCCATTGTTACGACCCCACCTTCCGATAACCCCCAATTAAGGGAGACCGAGAGGTCAAAGCCGCACCCATAACTTCTGGATCAAAGGTTCGACACTTAACCAAGAACAATTATCAAATTTTAACAGACTATACTGAAAAGCTATAAGAAAATAAATTTTTGCATACCTTTTTGAAAACTTGAATCTCTAAACTTCTATCCACTTAAGGATTCTACTCTAACTAATCCTCCTTGTATTTTACTTCATGTATTTCACAATATGACGATTTACTATTTGTCCTTTTGGCTTGTTCCTAAAACACCGACAAACAAAACGTCGGTCAGCCAAAGCTGGTATGTGGGGGAAACAATAAACGTGCAACTATGATAACAACATAATCATTCAATTAATCATTTAACAATCAAGATTACGTTTTTAAATATAACTCCGTGATCCATGAGTACCCTATCCACTGTGCTATCCCTGCAGTGGACCTGGATACTACCTTCATTATGGTAGATCCCCATTAAACCCCTCATGGTCCCACCTATAGATGAACCAGTATCTAGGGTTGAGTCACATGGCACTACTGGTAAGTAGCCCACTCCTTAACTCATGGCAGGCAAATGAGTCTCATGGCACTACACGTAGGTAGCCCAGTTTCTAACTCTCTGTAACCTAGACCTTGCTCTAGGATTACCCCTTTTTTTAGCCTTTTCAAATCAATAGAGGTGGACCCGGATCTAGCCAGTTATATATGCACATTTATAATGATAATCATAGTCACTTTATAGTAGCATGAAATAAATAGACATCCAACAGTTATTTTCAAGCAACCGATTAAAACTTTGGGAATCGTCGTGAAACTAGAGTGATTATTCATAAGCATAACCACATACCTGATTTGATGATTTCACAAGCATTAAGTAAACCCAACCAAGAATGAAATCCAAGCAAGCAATTCAATCATCAGATAATTCCTGAAAAGAATATGCACTCTATTTATTACACACTTTATCAAGAATCTACTTTATCGACTTGGATTCACTTTCTAGGGTTTTTGTATCCATTTTAGAGTTTCATTAATCTTCATTAGGGGTTCTTAGATCCATTCCTCAAACTTAATCCCTTTTAGGTCAACAACCCTAAAACACTCTTTTCCATTTATATGAACCTTAATTGCTCAACTATCCATTTTAATAGTCTTTTATACCCAAATTGACTTAGGATCATCATATCCCTATTTATTCATTGATTTGAACAATTAAACTAATTAAAAGACATATTCTCCTAAATTAGGGTTTTCAAGCTCATTAATGCATAATCATGCACGAAACCCTAAATTAAGCCAATTATATAAAAAGATCATCTTTTTAGATCCTATTTTCACTTTTATTAACAACAGGTTAATATCAGCTTGAATTATCCAAATAACGTCATTAAGTCCATCTATCATCAAATCTACGAGTTTTTCTTTAATTAAATCATTAAAGATGATAACTTTATGTCCTTTTCAAATTTCAAGCATATTTACACACATAAACTCAAAATTAGACTAATCATGTGCAAAGGTCTTCCTTTTTTAATATAATGTACCTTTTTACATTTAACAGGTTAACATCAACTCTCATGATCCATTAAACCCTATTAAACACTTTATTCATTTCAAAATAGGGTTTATTAATCTTTAATTCATTAAAGATGATAATTTACACTACATCTCGAACTATGATCATATTTAGGCTACAAAACTATTTTTATTGGATTCCTTGTGTCCTTTTGATCAAAATTCATATATTACTTGTCCTAATCAGAGTTACCAATCTTTATTTATGAAATTTGCAAGGAAACGTACCTCTCGGCCAATCATATGGCGCCAAGTCATCCTTTACAATGCAACACAGTTTGCTTGGAAACATAACGGATTGACCGTTATGCCCTCGGTAAGTGATGTGTTTCTTCAGCCCCTGGTGGGAACTTCGTCCAACGTGCTTTGATCACCTTCAACCTCACGACGGCGCCCAACGGCCGCCCTAGATGCCATTGGCACCGCTCCTGCTCCTCTCCCATGGCCCGAGGGTCTCCGCCCATGGCCGCCCCAACACCGCTTCTCCTTGGCGCATGCAGGGCACCCCCAAGATGCGGCCGACATGGCCGTTCTTGACCACAAAAAGCCCGCAGTTGCTGCCGCAAACCGCTGCTAGGTCAGGGCTGAACGCAGCCCAACCTCTCCTTCCTGGACCCCGACGACCATTAGGGATGGCCCGCCCACCTTCGTCGTGCCTCTTTGCAGGCGAGGGCGGCATTGGATCATTGCCAAAGCGGGTTGATTGCTCGTGCCAAGCCCGCACTACCTGCTCGACCTGCAACCAAGAAATGGCTACTGCGTGAGTTTCAAAGCGCGACGAAGACGACTGCGCCCTTCCTAGTGTCGTGGAAGCGTCATGTCTCCATTGTAACCTCCTCACGATGCCTGGTTGCTCTGGGGTAGCATGCTTTCTCTTGGTTAGGGTTGCGTGCAAAGAAGAATGAGGAAGGAGATAACTGTGTGGGATTCCCTCCTAAACTTGAACCAATATCTTACCCCTTTTATAGGGGAGAGAAAAGAACCCATAGGTTGGCTTAAACATGACTCAAAGAGTCTCTTTCCAAAAGTATTCATTTTCCTTCAAGGACAAGTAATCCTTCTCTCTCTCTTTATCCTTTTGATATCCTCTATTATTTGAGTATATAGGAAATTCGAAATTCCTCTTTCTTATCCCCTTTATTCTTGCTCTTTAATCCATTAGAACGAATTTCTATTTTCTTTTAATAAAATTACTTCCTTTTTCATAATGGCACCAAAATCATTAATAAAGTATCATATTATCTTTTATTTTGCAAATTTTGGTATTTTCTCTTTCTTTCCTCTTTATTGGGACTCCTTGGATCCCAAGACACTCCATTATTTCAAAATTCTTTTTATTGGATACTTATTATCCTTCTAGATGCATCTTTATGCATTATTTCACATTATCTTGTTTATTTCTCGTTAAAATATCTCTTTTTGAGGATTTATCTTTATTTCTCTTTTATTTTCCTCATTGACATTCCTTTTATCATTAGAAATCCTTGGGATATGAAATTCCACCAAGGATAACTCAATTATACCTCTTTTCACTTATTTCCCACATTTTCTCATTTTTATCAATTTCTTTCTTAATAAAGAAATACCTAATTAATCTTTTCTTTTCTTATTGCTTTCTTTTTGCAACTTTGGACTCCTTGGAACCCAAGGAACCCAAGAGGCACGAAATCCATCATTGGATTACATCTCTTTGCCTTCTAGAGGTTTCTACCTCTTCCTTTTCTCAAATATTCAATTATTGAATTACTAATTGAATTTTCTTTGTTATTTGGGCCCAATAGTCAATAAAGCCCACAACACAGACATCAAGGCTATTGTAAACAAAATCCATGTATTCAAAACAAATTATACCATTCTTTTTTCAATTATCTTTAATATGAGAAATTACATTTCTCACCAGATGAATCCCAAAAATTGGGGTTGTAACATCCTTCCTCTCTTATAGGAATTTTGTCCTCAAAATTTTATCAAGCAAACAAACAATTCAGGATAAGACTTTTCCATGTCCATCATTGGCACCTATGTGTCCTTACCATACTTGTGGCATCTCCAAAGAACCTTTATCATCACATATTCTTTTCTCTGAGTTCTTTCATCCTGGCATCTAAAAACTGCACAGGTGGACTCAGGCCATTTCAGCCTCCCTTGGGGCTCACTAGGTTCATTGCTCAGCACATGGTCAGGGCACCTCACATAGTGCTCTAAATTGGACACATGGAACTCATCATACATTACTTTATCCTGAGGGGTAAGGTCGATCTTAACCTTCTCCACCAAACCATGTCAAAAGAACCCATGCATCGGGGACTCGGCTCTCTTAGCTATAACTTAGAGGTGTTGGATTTTCATGTCACATATTCTCTCACAGTGAACTACATATCAGTCTACTTTGCATCTGCTCACGACTCTTGTCGTCTCTAGGGTCCTTTCAGCCATTGCACGATCAAAGCGACTTCATCTACACACACTGTGGTCCTTTTCTAACCATCATGTGGTCCTTTCACCAACATCACCTTACTAAAGTGGTGACTGATACAACCTCTCCTACAGAGCTTCTTAGAATCCTGATACTGGATATGGTGGTCATCATCACATCTTTCATAGGAAAAGAACTGTCTCTAGATATCACCCTGAACGAGCACATATGTTCTCATTAGACACTTTAGTCTGGATCATACTAACCATTAGTTTGGGTTGATAAACTGTACTAACATTGAGTTCTTCATGTACCTACTTCCACCTTTTGGAAGGGAACCTTTATGTCAAACTCAAGAACCTTTGAACTCGCATCATGGTGTAGTTGAGTAATATCTCTCATATGTATTTCAACCCGATCTGTCTCTTGACAGAACTCTCTTCTTTCTCATGTCATCTAGGTAAGGCAATCTACCATAACCCATATTGCATCTTGACCTTCCTTGGTCTAGGGGAGACTTATCACCACATTCATAATGATGAACTCCCATTCCCTCTCAGGGACTCTTTTGTCCTCTATATCGATACACTAGGTTACTGGGGTTCATCCTTTACCTCCTGGCTTGCATGGCCATATACCACATGCAACTTTATCCAAAGTCCTACTGTCACTTATTATCTTGGTGGTACGGTGTATGGTGATCTTAAAATCATGATCTCCTCAAGATCGATTCCCCAGAAACCCTAAACCACTCTAGTTGGGGTTTCATCACCTTCTTTTCCAAAGAAGTACATCTGAGGTTCTACTACCATCCTTTCATAGCATCAAGGACTAGACTGGATAACCAAACAACCATTAACTTGTTCAACAAATCTCATTACATCAGAGTATTAGCCAAACATATCTCCTTTCCAAACTTAGGGTTAGCCTAACAACCTCTTCTAGCTTCTAGCCAAACTAGTCAGATACATCTCAACCATAACATCCATTACCACTTCACATCCTTAGGTATTAGGTAACATTGAAGACATACAATTCCACATATTTCACTTATCATCTCAAACTCGAATTCTAAGTCTATCTTTATCGAGAACACTTTGAGATCATCTTCTTGGTGATCAAACTCAATCTTGTATGACTCATATCTCATGATAAAGATTACCTTAGTACTCTTACTATTTGTAAACCATTTATGTATTATTCACTCTACAAGGATATGTTATCATCTCTGTCCTCTTACCTCATAGCAACGTTCCAACTCATATCCATCTTTTATCCTTGGTGTATGGCATGCGTACTGTCCTATCTCTCACTCCCATAACAAGAAGAAATAAGCATTTGGCGGCCGTCCAAATACAGAGTTCTTCCTATTCCAAGAGTAGAGATGGTACATCCCACCTTGACAGTACACCTTCTAAATCGAAATGTGCCATTTATGCCTCATCATTATATCAAAGTTACTTCCATGGAAAACTAGTCTTTAACCTACTGAGGTTTATATCCTTGGTCATCTCCTCTAGGTCTATAGGATGCCGGCTCTTTTGGGGTCATCCCTCTTCCCTCATGCATCAAGAGAGTGCCCTACTCACCTGCCCTTTGGGTCCCATGAGTTCATGAAGGTGATCAATCTCCTAACCCATGGCCCTCAGACAAGGATAGTTGCTACCTCCTGACCCTATGGTCATGTGCAACTGGGGAATTAGGCAACTCCTACTTCCATCGGTCTTATCCCTACCTGACCCTAGGATAGACTTAGGATGCTCCATTTATAGTACATGTCCAACTTAGAACCTTTCCCAATCCTTCATCATCTCTCTTTGTATACATGGGCTGACATCCATCCTTTCATAGGGGTCATGGTGACCTGCCTACCTTGGTCAGGCCCCTTACCAGTTACCTCCATGGTAACACATCCACATGCACTTAGAGATGGATATCTATGGGTCTACAAGTTCATTCTAATACCATGTACTTTTCACTTAGCTTCTCAAGATCTTATGAGACCTCTTTAGGTTACCTTAAACCAACAAAACTGATATACACCCTACCAAAGGGATCCCTCTCCCAGGAGGGGAGGAAAACTATCTCTTGACAATAAGGTCACAAAACCTCTTAGGTATAGGGTTTACATCCACATGAGTCTACTTAACCCTAGAAAGCTATTAAGGCACAAGCAGATCACCTACTGAACCATGCTAGGTCATACTTGTCCTCTTTCCTCAATGCTGGATTAAGATCATACCCTCCTTTATCATCAACCTAGCTGTGAGGGGTTCATCAAACATACCTTAAACTTAAGGGGCTTCCCTTTTCCTCTATACATGAGGAGTACCATGCTCGAAACTATAGAAACTTAATTCTTGTCATGAACATTAGGTACACTGCTTCCCCTCTTAGGCCTAGGAACCCTAGGTTCACCTTTGGGTGTCCAACTGCATGCTCAAACTCTTAATCACGAATCAAGCATGCAAAAGGCATGACATGTACTTCCTGTCATCCTTCAATTTGAGCAACACTTAGAGTTGGGTCCTCCTCAAGGACAACCAACAAGGTACAAGGCCTCATAACCTGCTACTAATCTTCTCCAGGGTATACAGAACTTCTTCTTCCTTTCTCAGAAGGTAAACTCTTATACCATAGGCACATAGGTGCCAGAAACCTCATCCTCTCTCTAGGGTTTGGTTCCTCCCATGGCAACCAATACATCATCAACCACTAGGTATCAAGCATGTGACGACCACTATCATCCACTTAGGTCACATCATCCTCAACTCCTAACTTCTCCTCGTATCCTGGAGTCTAGGATTCCAACCTTCTTGCTTGGTTTCCTGCTCTCTCTTTAGAGCTAACCCTACAACCAACCTCACCATTAGAGGTCCTCTCTCCATGAAGGGTCAACCTCAAAAGCATCCTCTACATAGGTGAAGCCTAGGCTTGAACTTATGTTTGCTCAAGATCATTTGTATCCCTTTATGCTTATTTCATAAGCCGTCCATCGTGATTCCTTAACCAGGGTTTCATCCTACTACTGATGTGTCCTGGGTGCAAGCCATACCCTACTTGCACAAGCCCATAGGGTCCTATAGGTTCTTCTCTAGTTTTATCCATGGAGGAACTATCCTTCACTCTAACCTACTCGACCCTTCCCAGGGTTGGGTTGCCAGAGGTACTAGGTCATCCAATGGCTCATATGGAATGCAAGGCATATCCATCCAAACACCTAGTCTAACTCATCATGCCATCTCTCTCTCTAACCTTCACTCAGGGTTAGGGTTAACATCATCCTTTGAGGATGTGCCAGGTCTCTACTTGCAATGGAGATTTCTATCTCCAAGACTAACTCTCTTTATCTATCCTCCTGATAAGAAGGTCTAGCATTAGGTCTCTTCTGAGGGCATGACAACTTATGTCATACGACCTAAGCATGTATCTATTCTTTAGTTTGCGCTTAATCTATTAAGCTTATGTCCATGACATCTTATTTACATACTTTTCATTAATTTGGTGGAGGGTTCCTTACACCTTATTAACCTTACCCATACCTCAAGAGGGTGAGGAGAAGAGAAAACCCTAATCCTTAAGGTTCTTAGCAGAATTTTGTGATGAGAAGGGATGAATAAGATGAGAAAGTCCTAAAGGTATCTTATTTTGATTCATACCCTATGACTTTGGCCAGGCAGTCACACGGATCCGAGAGTCCTCGTATTCCGACTAGAGGTGCGGAGGAAAATATTGCCAGCCCTCGGTTGTGATCCTTTTCTAGACACCTCCTTCTTTCGGATAATCCTCTAATAACTCCCTTGGGTTCTATGGAGTTTGTAAAATTTAATAATTACTAATGGTTAAGTGGGGAACCTATGCTCTGATACCAAATGTTATGACCCCACCTTCCGATAACCCCCAATTAAGGGAGACTGAGAGGTCGAAGCCGCACCCATAACTTCCGGATCAAAGGTTCGACACTTAACCAAGAACAATTATCAAATTTTAACAGACTATACTAAAAAGCTGTAAGAAAATAAATTTTTGCATACCTTTTTGAAAACGTGAATCTCTAAACTTCTATCCACTTAAGGATTCTACTCTAACTAATCCTCCTTGTATTTTACTTCATGTATTTTACAATATGACTGTGGGCTCCGATCTCGAAAACACGAAATAAACTCAGCGGAAGCATTCGATTAGAAGCGGAATATGAAAAATCACTGGAAATTAAAACTTTTTAAGAAGAGATCTTGACACCATAAAATTTCTTTATAAGAAACAAGATAAACAGTTTACATCTCTGTTAAATCACCTCTTGAGTGATTATATACATCCAGATACAAAATCTCGAGATTCAAAACCAAAATCTCAGACCTATTGACTCCTAGGACCTGAGAGTACAGAGACGACATAAGACTAACTAACTACAAGACTCAGCAGTCAGTATCTCCACCTGAGATTCACTGCTGCCCCTGGTGTTGCTGCTGCTGATACTATTCACCTGTAGACTGGTTCCTTCGTCCTCGGCATCCACCTAAAAAGTTGAAAACTACGGGGTGAGACAATTTTAAATAATTGTCCCAGCGAGAGTTACAACTCTCCGTCAGAAGCTTTATTATAGCAAACAAAGAACAGCATATGCAATATAAGCTTTAAGATAATCAACAGCAGATTTGACATTTAAGTAAAGCAACTGCATTAAAGAATATAAAGAACATGTATACTAATGTAGCAGTGTAACATCAATCATTGTGTCTCGTAGTTTAATCTAAGAAGATATGCTACGCGGTTGATTATGTTTTACAAACATTATTATGCCCTGCGGAGATGAGGTATACCGCTCATACTCCAACCGATCACTGCTAAGTCACATCGGTATCATACCTAGGTCATCAAAAGATCCGGATTCTTATGACCTCATCTTCCTCAGTCATTTTGAGGATCAACATGCAGAACATCTCATGTCTCTGCTACTATAGCTTACCAGGGTATTCTGGCACTTCGCTATTAGAGTCACAGTGGCATTCTGTACTCTCTTCGCCATCGAAAGATCTCTTGTTTTTCTCTCATCGATGCGGCATTAAAGATTCCTCAGGTGATTAGTGATACATCATCCCGGCATAAACATATAGTGAAGGGTTGATAGATTCAAGATACATCTACATCAACTCCTACACTAGGACGTAAGAATATTCGCATCCATATTCCCCCACATACTCAAAAGTATGTGATCCAGGAGTTCCCTTAGGAAAACCTGTTTCACCATCATTTAGCTTCTGACAATGATGGATCTATGATCAGGGCTCTACATGGTATGATTATACTTGGTTATTTAGGTACATTTCAGTATTCTTTTAGCATCAAACATGTTTTCAAGCATTTAAGTATTAAACATTGCTATAATAGAAGAATACTAAATGTATCAAGTTTAACCCACATCAGTTGTTTGATGGATATCAATTCATCATAAGTCATCTAATCAACATGACCTTGATGTTACTCATGGCTCTACAACCCATTCTTCTCATATGTTGTCACTTAACTTAGGCAACTTAGCATACATCATTATTTATAAAGCCTTCAACATGCTTTCAATGAATATAATATCATAACCTTTACCTGGTTATGATTACTCTCTTATAAGGACCTGCATGATCAGTTCAACTGATAATAATAAACAATTCATTTTCAGATCAGCAATTTATAAAGCAGAAGTAACCTTTCAAGTCAAAGTTTATACCATCATGCATTTACTAAGGACAGGTTCCTTTATTGATGTCAATTAGGGTTATTCAATCCCTCTTATTATAATTAGGAATAATTATTTCTCACCTCATATCTTAATCATGAAGATTCATGCTTAAAAGCATAACCTGGAATTAGGGTTTATTGTACATTTTATCACATCACCCTCATTTAGGGTTTACTATTCACATTACATGTTATTACCCTAGAATTAGGGTTTACTATTCACTTCATAGTGAATTGAACTCATAGCATCATTATGTATGAAATTATCATCATTGATGCCCTCAAATTAAGTTTAAATTCATTGATTACCATAATTAGGGTTTCTATGATCTCACCTTGATGGATCATACCCTAATCATGTACATTCACATATATTGAAGGTATGTTAATTGATTATCAATCATATTAGAAGCCTTCTCTCTTCTCTCACTACTAAATGATGTTTACATCACTCTAGATTAAGTTAGGTCAAGTCAACTTTCATTAACATAGATCAAATCATCACCATAATGGTCATTAGGGTTTGCTTGATCAAGATGTGTTGTCTACTTGAACCCTTCAAGGGTACATTGGTAATGTTCACCATTATCCATAACATAGGTCAATCAACTCATTTCTTGTTCCCTTATTGTCTTTAGGTATGATTAGGGTTTGAGTTAATCAACCATTGAACCATCTAAGCCTTCAAGGCATTAGGTATTCTTAACCCTAAAAGTCCCCAAATGATTTCACACTTCAACCTCCAAACAGTTTTGAAACCGCATGGAGGAGTTGACCATTTGATATCTTTGACCATAAAAACCGCATAACACTCAAGATCGTTTGACCTTAAATGGTCTTGTAACCGTTTAGTCATGTTGACCGTTTGGGCATGGTTGACTTTGAAACCTTTTGATCAAACTGCATGGGTTCAAACCGCATAAGCTTCAAACCGCATGAGCTCCAAACCGCATGACCTTCAAACGGTTTTGAAACCATTTGAGCCCAAACGGTCTTGAGACTGTTTGGCCCCAAACAGAAAATGGTCTTGAGACCGTTTGGTCCAAATGGCTCAAAACCGCATGGACCTAAAAAGCACATCAACACTTGTAATCAATTAGGGTTTTCAATGTTGAACCCCTCAATTGACCCCATATATGTTAACCACTTATCAATTGAGACAATTAATGTTATCCTTAACCAATTGAACATTCAATTGACCCTCAATTGATAGCCAATTAGGGTTGGAACCAATTGAATTAGGGTTTGTAATCGATTAACCATCAACATTGATCAACATGAGTCCAATTGAAGTTGAACCCATCAATTGACACTCAATTGGGCCCCAACTTGGTCCAAACGGTCTTGAGACTGTTTAGACACCCTCCAAACGGTCTTTAGACCGTTTTCCCAAAGTCACATCAAAATCTAAGTCAAATTGTCAAGGGTTGAACCCTAATTAGGTTACAAATCAGCACTTTTGATTAATTCAACAACCTATTGTGATTGGACCCTCAATTGATCAAATTACCTTAACCCTAGACCTCCAAACGGTCTTGGGTGATCACCAAACGGTCTTGAGACCGTTTGGGTGATCCCCAAAGAGTTTTGAAACCGTTTGGGCCACTCAACCCAAACTTCAATATGATTGGTTCATTGAAATCAGCAATTGAATCTGATTAGGGTTTAGGTGATTAAAGTGCCTTTAACTTGATAATTACTTGCAATTAGATGGTGATTATTTGTGGGTGGTTAATTCAAGATGTGTACAAAAGACCCTCAAACGGTAAACACTTAGTCAAACCCCTCAAACGGTTTTGAAACCATTTGAGTCCAAATGGTTTTGCAAACCGCATGAGATCAAACGGTTTTGAAACCGTTTGGTCCCAAACGGTTTTGCAAACCGTTTGAACCATGGGGGAGGGACCGTTTGATAAAGTAACCTAGGTATTCACGACCATCATCATCTACCTTGAGACCAAGGTCGGTTCTTCATGGATTTTCTTGCAAGATTGCAAGGAAGAGTAGGGGAAAGGAAGAACTAGCAACTAACACATAGAAAAGAGATGCATAACAAAGCAAAAGGGTTTAGAGTTATAAAACCTGCCTTAAGGTCGTCCCTAGAGCTCCAAGCTTCCAGGCCTTTAATGGCGTCTTCAGCTCCATAGGTCGGCCAAGGGTGTTTCTCCAAGAAATGGTTGGGAAAGATCGACTAGAAAGAAGGAACTAAGTAAAAAAAAGCATAAAACCAACCTTGCTCCATGGTTTCCTTCACAAATCCGAGCAAGAAGATAGCCCAAACTTACCTAGAACTCCTTAGCCGTTCGCCTCTGATCCAAAGCTCTGCCTTAGTCGGTCTAAGCAAGGGGATAAGTGAGAAGGAAGGGGAAACATTTTCTTTGGTTGCAAAGGAAGAGTATATATATACTTTGGGTGAAACTTCAACATAAGGACATCTAGTTTCTCATTTTCACATCTAGGTTCCTCTCTTCTTTAGGCATGCCCCTTCTCCTCATTTCTAAGGTAAAACTCTTTCTAAAACCAAGGGCTAAAGGCAAATAAAGGCAACTTATTACTAAGGTGCACATATAAAAAGGGTCTCTTCACTTACAACTTGGTGCTTTATTTACAAAGGTTATCATTCTTATTTGATTATTCAATTGAAGTGCCCTCTTCATCATTCCTACTCTAAATGATGCCAAGAGTCATATAAGATATTCTTGAAGGTGTATTTTACAAGTTGCACCCCTCATTTTGGGTAAATTGCACTTTACACCAAAATTAGGGTTTTAAGCACAAGGATTTCTCCACAAGCTGCATCTTGATGCCCAAGCTTGGAGAATCCATCATACTTCATCATATTCACTCATATGATGTCTCCTCATCAGAGGAACATCTTAACATGTGTAATTTGCAAGTTAACCCCTCTTAATTGGGTAATTTGCACATAGGTCCCTGTATTACAAACAAATACTACAACATTGTTTAAAAAGAATAAAAATAGAATTATATGTTCCTCAGGAGCTTTAATTACATACCAGGAGATAATTACAAGCATATAATTACATAATTAAGCAAAACACCTAGGGTTAACTCATAACCCAGGTCAGGGATGTTACAATGACGATTTACTGTTTGTCCTTTTGGCTTGTTCCTAAAACGCCGACAAACAAAACGTCAGTCAGCTGAAGCTGGTATGTGGGGGAAACTATAAACGTGCAACTATGATAACAACGTAATCATTTAACAATCAAGATTATGTTTTTAAATATAACTCCGCGATCCATGAGTACCCTATCCTCTGTGCTATCCCTGCAGTGGACCTGGATACTACCTTCCTTATGGTAGATCCCCATTAAACCCCTCATGGTCCCACCTATAGGTGAACCAGTTTCTAGGGTTGAGTCACATGGAACTACTCATAAGTAGCCCACTCCTTAACTCATGGCAGGCTAATGAGTCTCATGGCACTACACGTAGGTAGCCCAGTTTCTAACTCTCGGTAACCTAAACCTTGCTCTAGGATTACCCCTTTTTTTATCCTTTTCAAATCAATAGAGGTGGACCCAGATCTAGCCAGTTATATACACACATTTATAATGATAATCATAGTCACTTTATAGTTTCTTGAAATAAATAGACATCCAACAGTTATTTTCAAGAAACCGATTAAAACTTCGGGAATCGCCGTGAAACTAGAGCGATTATTCATAAGCGTAACCACATACCTGATTTGATGATTTCATAAGCATTAAGTAAACCCAACCAAGAATGAAATCCAAGTAAGCAATTTAATCATCAGATAATTCCTGAAAATAATATGCACTCTATTTATTACACACTTTATCAAGAATCTACTTTATCGACTTGGATTCACTTTCTAGGGTTTTTGTATCCATTTTAGAGTTTCATTAATCTTCATTAGGGTTTCTTAGATCCATTCCTCAAAATTAATCCCTTTTAGGTCAACAACCCTAAAACACTCTTTTCCATTAATATGAACCTTAATTGCTCAACTATCCATTTTAATAGTCTTTTATACCCAAATTGACATAGGATCATCATATCCCAATTTATTCATGGATTTGAACAATTAAACTAATTAAAAGACATATTTTCCTAAATTAGGGTTTTCAAGCTCATTAATGCATAATCATGCACGAACCCCTAAATTAAGCCAATTATATAAAAAGATCATCTTTTTAGATCCTATTTTCACTTTTATTAACAATAGGTTAATATGAGCTTGAATTATCCAAATAACGTCATTAAGTCCATCTATCATCAAATCTAAGAGTTTTTCTTTAATTAAATCATTAAAGATGATAACTTTATGTCCTTCTCAAATTTCAAGCATATTTACGCACATAAACTCTAAATTAGACTAATCATGTGCAAAGTTCTTCCTTTTTGAATATAATGTACCTTTTTACATTTAACAGGTTAACATCAACTCTCATGATCCATTAAACCCTATTAAACACTTTATTCATTTAAAAATAGGGTTTCTTAATCTTTAATTCATTAAAGATGATAATTTACACTACATCTCGAACTATGATCAGATTCAGGCTATAAAACTATTTTTATTGGATTCCTTGTGTCCTTCTAATCAAAATTCATATATTACTTGTCCTAATTGGAGTTACCAATCTTCATTTATGAAATTTGCAAGGAAACGTACCTCTCGGCCAATCAGATGGTGCCACGTCATCCTTTACCATGCAACACGGTTTGCTTGGAAACATAATAGATTGACCGTTATGCCCTCGGTAAGTGATGTGTTTCTTCATCCCCTGGAGGGAACTTCATCCAACGTGCTTTGATCACCTTCAACCTCATGACGGCGCCCAACGGCCGCCCTAGACGCCATTGGCGCCGCTCCTGCACCTCTCCCACAGCCCGAGGGTCGCCGCCCATGGCCGCCCCAGCACCGCTTCTCCTTGGCGCACATAGGGCACCCCCAAGACGTGGCCGACATGGCCGTTCTTGACCACAAAAAGCCCACAATTGTTGCCGCAAACCGCCGCTAGGTCAGGGCTGAACGAAGCCCGACCTCTCCTTCCTGGACCCCGATGGCCATTAGGGATGGCCCGCACACCTTCGTCGTGCCTCTGTGCAGGCGAGGGTGCCATTGGATCGTTGCCAAAGTGGGTTTATTTCTCGTGCCAAGCCCGCACTACCTGCCCGACCTGCAGCCAAGCAATGGTTGTTGCACGAGTTTCAGAGCACGAGGAAGACGACTGCGCCCTTCCTGGTGTCGTGGAAGCGTCAGGTCTATATTGTAACCTCCCCACGACACCTGGTTGCTCTGGGGTAGCATGCTTTCTTTTGGTTAAGGTTGCGTGCAAAGAAGAAGGAGGAAGGAGATAACTGCGTGGGATTCCCTCCTAAACTTGAACCAATATGTTACCCCTTTTATAGGGGAGAGAAACAAACCCATAGGTTGGCTTAAACACGACTCAAAGAGTCTCTTTCCAAAAGGATTCATTTTCCTTCAAGGACAAGTAATCCTTCTCTCTCTCTTTATCCTTTTGATATCCTCTATTATTTGAGTATATAGGAAATTCGAAATTCCTCTTTCTTATCCCCTTTATCTTGCTCTTTAATCCATTAGAACGAATTTCTATTTTCTTTTAATAAAATTACTTCCTTTTTCATAATGGCACCAAAATCATTAATAAAGTATCATATTATCTTTTATTTTGCAAATTATGGTATTTTCTCTTTCTTTCCTCTTTATTGGGACTCCTTGGATCCCAAGACACTCCATTATTTCGAAATTATTTTTATTGGATACTTATTATCCTTCTAGATGCATCTGTATGCATTGTTTCACATTATCTTGTTTATTTCTCGTTAAAATATCTCTTTTTGAGGATTTCTATTTATTTCTCTTTTATTTTCCTCATTGGCATTCCTTTTATCATTAGAAATCCTTGGGATATGAAATTCCACCAAGGATAACTCAATTATACCTCTTTTCACTTATTTTCCACATTTTCTCATTGTTTTCAATTTCTTTCCTAATAAAGAAATACCTAATTAATCTTTTCTTTTCTTATTGCTTTTTTTTGCAACTTTGGACTCCTTTGAACCCAAGGAACCCAAGAGGCACGAAATCCATCCTTGGATTACATCTCTTTGCCTTCTAGAGGTTTATACCTCTTCCTTTTCTCAAATATTCAATTATTCAATTACTAATTGAATTTTCTTTGTTATTTGAGCCCAATAGTCAATAAAGCCCACAACACAGACATGAATTCTATTGTAAATGAAATCCATGTATTCAAAACAATTATACCATTCTTTGTTCGATTATCTTTAATATGAGAAATTACATTTCTCACTAGATGAATCCCAAAAATTGGGGTTGTAACATCCATAGCACTACCATGCATGAAGGGGGAGGTTGCATGCGGCTACAACACGGCGGCACAAGGCGGTGCGTCTCACTAGCGATGCCATGGCTCTGGACATTAGGGCCGAGGAGGCAAAAGGATGCCCTGCTCAAGCTTCCCAGGTGCATACTAGGTCGAAGATGGCCTCAGTTGAGGCTAAGGGTCACTAAATTGTAGATGCCCAAAGGACACCAAGCAGCGGAAGCACCATGGGTAGAGAACAAGAAAGATGAGAATTCATAGAGCTAGGGCTTGCAAAAGATCAAAAAGAGGGGGGGGGGAAGTTGCTCAGACAAAGGTTTATAGGTGGGAAGAGGACCAATTGGCACTAAAGGTGGTGGGAGATGGTGGCGCCAAATTGGGGGTAGGTGGTGCCACAACACTCTCTCTCCCACAATGCATACAAAATGTAATGTACAAAATCATGATCGTTGAATGGGGGGGCTCAAGTTGTGGCCCTATGATCCAAGGATCTAGATCTCCTATTCAAGGTTTCAAGACCTTTCATTGGCTGGGTTGAGGAGATGCATATTAGTTTCAAGCAATGGGAGGGGCGCATGGGCCATGCCCTCTTGGTCTCAAACAGGCAAACAAGGCCCAAAAAGAAAGAAAAAGGGGTTAAAAGGGGAATAATCAATCTATCATAACTTAGTCATCCGAGCTCCGATTTGGGCATGAAAATATGCATTGGCAAGGTTAGAGATAGCTCTAAAACATAATCATAAGAATAGGATACACAAATTCTCAAGGATATGATCAAATTTCAAGGGAGAAGTAATGATGTATGATATGTTTGAAAACTACATTAGGGTCAAATTGTGTTTCATCAACGTATCAATTGTACTCAGTACATATCAATATGCATCAAATCAAAATTGATTATTGAATTGAATGTAAGACAACAACTTTGAGTGAGGTAGGGTTTAGAGTTGCATAATGGACAAGAGAGAAAGACCCAGTCTATCACAATCATCTATGAACACTACTATAAATTGATCTAAGTAGGGTTTGAAAATTCTATTCGTCATATCCATAACGGTTTCTGGGGCATTTGTATGTCCAAAATACATGACTACAAACTCAATGACCACAACTTGTTTTGAATGCTAATTTAAGTAGATATGATGTCTTTATCCTTAGATAATGAGGACCTCACCTAAGATCTACTTTTTCTTGATGTAGCTGATTACATGTCATAAATCCTAGGTAAAGGATATTTCTTTTTAATGGTTATCTTGTTCAATTGTCAATAGTCTATGCACAATGACATAGTTAATCCTTCTTCTTCACAAATAGTACTAGATCTCCCCAAGGTGATGTACTACGTTGAATTATGCCATTATTTAGTAACTTTTTTCACTGAGTTTTTGATTCCTTTATCTCTGCATGTGCCATTCTATAGGTTGGTAATGCTATTGGGTGGCTACTAGTAAAATATATATCTCAATTTCTACATCTCTCTCAGGTGGTAAACATGATAACTCATCAGGAAAGACATCAGAGAACTCACATAATACTGGAACATCCTCCATATTGGTTGTTCTTTTTCTTCCCTAGCATCTACCACATGTGATCGAAAGGTCTCACACCCCTTTATCATCATCCTATCATCTACAACAATTGATACTATACAAATGGGTAAGACTTTTCTATCTCTATCAAAGACACATGAAAATCCACTTAATGAAAGATAGCTTCTTTCTTCCAACAATCCAATTGGACATGGTATCTCTCAAGGTGGTCCATACCCAAATAATTTGAAAAGAAATAATGTTTAAGGGTATGAGATTAACCACAATGGTATTCCTACCAAAACATTAACCATGATGGTATTCCTACCAAAACTCAATAGACATCCAATACAAATTTATATCAAAATTGTTAGCTCACCAAACAACACTCTTAACAACAACTCGTAAGATAAATCTTGATTTAAAAGATTAAACCCATTACTAATGACCTTTGTATTAAAGAATGTGTAGCACCAAGACGTATCAAATGTGTAACTACATGTTGCTAAAGAGAAGCATCTCACATGTGACAACTCAGGGTGAAACTACTCCTTCGGATTGAGTAATAGAGAAGAAATGTCTTTTATCTCTTCCTCTACTATGATGTCCTCATTACTAGGTTCTCCCTCACTAGAACCTAAAGCTAATGAAAAAATTGCTCCTGTGAATGAGGCATGCCTCTATGGAGAGTGATATAGATATTGTGAACTCTATGTCGGTGCAAACTAAAACTTTGGACAATCCTTCTTAAATTGTCCCCCATATCCACAATAGTGACACCCTTGAAAATAGGTTACCCACTATTGACCAGAATCTGGTCTGCAACAAGTGTCGCACATATCCATCTCATGTCTTTGTGGCTTGTCATTGATGTTGATGATCTTGAAGGCCTTGAACAAGGCTCCCACCTAGTTGGCATATTCCATCTACTAGGATAGATCTTCATATACTATACGAAGGTACAACATGACTTGAACCAGATCCTTGCCTTCCAAAACACTAAACCTCATCCTAACTTGGAGAAGAAACCACCACCTCCTATGTATCCACTAAAACTTTGTCCTTCTTTACCAAAATATTCAAATATTTTCTTGCTCTCAAATTGCTTATCAACATTAAGTGATTCTTCAATATGTCTTACTGCTTTAATAAATTCTCCAAAATTTTATGTATCTCTTCTCCCTATAGATGATTTTCTATGTCTAATCTTGGATCTTATACCTCCTCAAAATCTCCTACATTTCTTTACATCATCTAGTACAAGTTGAGGACAAAACATTAGCCAACCTTATGAAATATGGCTCATATTTGACAATTGACATTTTTCCATGTCTAATATTATCCAACTATCTAATTTTGTCATTTCAGAAGGTAGAAGAAAAACACTTAAGGTGAAAATCATCTACAAAGTCCCTCCATGTCATCACCATATTCCTCTTCTTATCTTCCACTTCATGCCATTACAACTCAACTTCTTCTTTGATTAGATATACATCATGATTCAATTGATCATCCTATGGTAACTCCATTAGGTAAAAACTTTTTGTAGCTATCGGAGCTACACATCTACCACACTTAGGTATGTTGTCCCAAAAGACTCAGTTCCACATAGTTTCTTTGCCAACTTATATGATCTCATCGGGTCCTTACTAGAAGATAAAGGCCTCCTATCCATTTTGTACTTTTCTTTATATTCAAAAAAATATGGTACATCCTTATTGCCTCATCCCTATCATCTCCAACTTGATCCATCCCTATCATGGGCATAATGTCTCCCAACTTGTTCTTCACCATGTTCATGTCCTCTTTCTGCCATATGCATATCCATAATAGAATGATATCTATTAGAAAATTGCAGTTCAAGAGGAAATCATCCAATTTTTATTGGTCCCTTATCGCCTCTATCCTAAACCTAGGCTCTAGCCATATTTCAACCTTGCTCTGATACTAAAAGTAAACATGATCTGATCCCGCTAACTAGGGATAGGGCCCACCAAAGAGGAATTACAACTAACCATTCACTCTTAGTTGTTAACTGTAAATCAACCTTAATTTTTTACTTCTACATATTTAAAAGACCATTTTATTGAAATATGACACCCTATTTAAGAGTAACATAAACGATAACAATAGAGTTTGAATTCTATAAGAGAGAGAGTTCTCTCTTAATATACATCAAGTAAAACATATTACAAACTATTGTATTTTCTCACTCTCTTATTCCTAGTATCTAGAGGAAAGATAAGAGACCATCTAAATATTCTAACTATTTCTTTTGAGACCTCATCTGGTCTACTCCCGATGAAAGCAAGTTTTTGACTCCTCTTGCAGAGTTTTACCCTTGCTTGAAAAATGTATCATTAGATTGCATGAGCTACTGGCTCACTACATGGAAAATTAACAAAAAACCAAGATAATCCAATTATATGATGTTAATAAATTTTCTAACTCGGAATACTACTAGTATGGCAGGTGAAGTCTTAAATCATATACAAGACAAAAAAAATTGAGAATTGATTGCATATGTAAACAACTAAATCCAATCATGATTTATTTTAAGAAACCTTTTATTATATATGTGGACCACCACATGATGTGTACCATGACATGTGGAAGGAGTGTAGGAAGCTGCAATATCACATTACCAGACTTATAGTAGACATGGGGATTATAAGTCTACTAACTAGCTAACCGGTTTGCAATGGGCGTCGCCATGTCTGACCTTGGTGGCTAATGGAAGCAGTCAAATTATCTGGACTCTACCTCTAAACTTGGATATTAGGTGAAGATTCAAATCACTTTGGCTTAACTATCTGCATTAGTGGTTCCATAGGGACTAACCAACTAACTAGTATCATAGTTCTCTATAGTAAAATGAGTACCATTGGTTTCTCCGATAAGTTTTGGGTACTCCACTACTTTTAGAGAGTCCTTCCTCCTCGGGCTTAGAATCCCTTAGCCCTTTGGTACACTTTGTCTACCTCATCCTGGACCCTATCAGTAAGTATGCATGTTTCCTCCTTCACGGTACAGACTTCCTAGTTGGAGTTTAAAGTGTTCAATGCATCTAAAGTCTAGTGACTCTTTAGATTCACAACAAATAAACTATTATTGGCCACTTATCTTAACCCTATACTCTAGTTACTCTAAATTCTAGCATCAAATAAACAACTAGCGCTGATAGAAAATAATCTTTAATTGATAACCGATTTTTTGAAATTAATCGCTAAAATATCTTGATCACTTTACTTTATATATTTCTGAGTAGCAATAATTACCAATCAAGTCTTGAATTCACAATACAATTCATTAGTTGTAGAGATCAGGGAAAATCCCAAGTCTCTGGTTCCTCCAATCCTACTCTTAGAATTTACCATGTCTAATGATGAATCATTATAATGCTAATATCATCTATAACACATCTCAAAAACACTGTATCAAATAGTATTATATCTGAGGTTTAGCATTTAGTACCAATAAAGTTCTTAATCTGAGTCACCAATCAAAACAATACAAGATCATTATGGTATTTAACATTATTTCTTACAAAAATCAAGGTTTAGAGGTGATTTTCACTCACTTAGATTCAATTTTTAGGTCACTGGTCTTGGATTCACGTGTCTTGATTTGCTTTATAGATCTTATATTCATGATCAAAACATCCAAATCTACCCTATATCAGTCTATTAATAGACTTGTTTCTCCAAAGTTAGTCTATTAGAGGAAGAGGCTAAAGAAGGAAGGAAGAAAAGATCTTTCAATGAGCCTTATACATGATCTTGAGCAAGGGATAAAGTAGAAGAGAAGAGGTCTATGACTAAAATAGTGTTAACATGATCAATTTGTAGTTGACCATTAGTATATCCCGTTCTTCTTGTTCATCCCAAAGGTCACCCTAGAAATTGTATCATCAGTGACCTATTGAGCAATTTAGGGCTTTGTTGTTTAGAAAATTAAAATATGAATCCAATAAAACAAATTTCTTTGGATTCAGATACATATCATAAAAGTTATGATTATTTTACTAATTGGTTGTCCTAGGAGACTACATAGTTCATTTTCATCACTCTATGTAGTCGTCAGTCTGCATACCCATCAACCTACAAGGTCATCGATCTGTGTGGTCAATGATATGTGTGGCCTGCCTGCTTGCATGGCCCTCAGTCTGCATGACACATTGACTTATGTGGTCATCAGTTTGTTTTGTCCATTGGCATGTGTGCTCATCGGTCTGCATAGTTTTACGCCTTCATGTTCGTGGGTCCAACAAAAAAAGTACTAAATCTAATTCTACATATGTGTACTAAAACTACAATAACTCTCTCATTTGAACTCCAATTTGGTTCTTTCTTTTTATGTTGTATTTGTAATTAATTTCTCTATAATCCTAGAGTATTTTTTTGATAAAATTCCTAAATTATAATTCTTTATTAATTATTTCTCAAGTATCATTAATTATTTTCTCACAAACATTTGTGGGTTATTTCTATATAAACTATAGCTCAAATCTCATGATATGCTCAAGTCATGATGTTAATTACTAAAGCATAAGCTTAAAATAACTAAAACTAAGATAATAAATAAAGCAACTATAGTATTAAAAAAAGAGTAACTAACATTATGGTTATCTTTAATCGTAAAATTACCATTAAGGAGAGTTACATATTGTAACAATAGATGTCATTCTTATTTTGGCCATTAGTTCCACTGATGAATAATCAGTGAACCAAATAATGGGGTTTCTAGTATTAGAGGTCAGGATCTCTAGTTGACCAACCTAGAACCCATGACTTAGCTTTTCAGTCAAACCTAATCATGGTAGGTATACCGACTAAAGGCCTTGCCTAGTATTTTCTACAAGGGTTTATATGTCACTTTTGCACCATCCGACCTCGATATATATGTTTATATAAACCTAAAATATTGTTTAACACCATTATGGATATGTGGAGGACAAAGTCATTCGAGAATAAGTGCATTGAGGTTATTTTTATTATTTTATATGATCCATGCTAGGCGTCAAGTTTGTAATCCATGAGAGACCTAATCTTAGTAATTTACTTGATTTTACTCATCCAATAGCTTCTTCCTCTACTCTTAATCCTCATCTCAAAAGTTTGCATATTTCTTGGTAAAACCCCTCATTTTAATCTCATCCCGTCTATTTGTTTTCTTTGATGAAGATTTGGGTCTTTCATGATGGTGGAGAAAATGAAGTTCTTGAGGAGATGGATAAAGAATGGAAGAAATATTTTTCCTACCTATGTGCCTTGCTAAAGGTGAATGGTTTTAAGCCCACTAGAGTGACTTATACATGATAAGTCTTAACCTTAATGAAACAATGATCTAGTTTGTACTTGATGGAACAAATTCATAGTTAGTCATAGGTTTTGGCAATGCATTTTATGTATTATTTGTGAGTTTAATTTATATTGTAATACACTCTTACATTATGAATATTACATGTTTCTATTCATGTTCTAAACCCACTAATCCTCTTTAAATCAGATCTTGACAAATTTCATTCATACAAGATCATACTTAGCTCAAAGGTGCACTACTACAGAAATGGCTTATAACCTCACTTTTAATGGTGTCGGTTGTAATAATACACCGACACATAAACCATACAACGTTAGTGTATAAAATAAGCCAACATCAATCTGTGAAGGGCGACCAGACACGGGTATCTCTTTTATTCAGTGTCGGTTCTTTAATAAGAAACCGACACCTAAAAGTAACCGCCAAAACCAAAATTTCTAGCGAAAAAAATTACCTCCAAAAATTGATATACATCGTCGGTTTTTAAGACAGAAACCGACAACTAAAGGTTTTCTGTGAGACAAAAATTTTCTCACTTTTTATCATCGGTTTTGTGACAATAACTGACGCCACTGTGTTTTCGCGCGAATAACCGCAAAAATTTTCACCTCCCTTTAGTGTCGGTGTTTTGTTGCAAACCGACACTTAAAGTTTTTATTGTCAGTTTTTGTTAGCAACCGACACCTATAGTTAACTTAACAGTGCGAGGTAGACTCTTCCTCTTCTGTTTCATTCATTTCCGCTGATCAGGGTTTTTGCTCTGACGATTCTACTACTGCTCTTCCTCCGCCTCTGACACCACCGTCACTCGCCGCCTCTACTTCCGCCAGCCGTTACCGGCGACCAGAGCTCTCAGCCCGATGATTGCCCGACCAGAGCTCTCCGCCGCAAGAGCAGCAGTGTTGTCGGAAAGGAGCAGCAGCGCCGCCCGCACGGAGTAGCACTGCCGCCTGCACAGAGCAGCAACATCACTGCTTGAAGCAGCCAACAACGTCGCTGCTTGAAGCATCCAGTAGGGTTGCCTCTTCGAGCTGCTAGAAGGGCCACTGGTTGAAGCACAACCAGCCCTCCTGCATGCCCATTATCAGGTTTTCCCTTGACCTTCCCCCCTATTCTTGCTTTTCCTGTATCACAGGCATGCCCATTAATCCTATGGTTGTGGCTGTGTGCTTTCTTTTTATATGTGTGGTTTACATGCATCAATATTCTGTAATTGTTCTATGACAAACTACATTTTGTTCTACACAATATTACTCACGTTTACAACATACTCACATATCAATTCAGGGTTAATGTGGGGGATTTGGGGGCGGGATATTGCACTACAAGTTCTTCATGTGCTTATCTATGCATAACCTTTTATATTTATTTATCCTCTCTCAGTTCAAGTTTTAGAATTCTAGGTAGTTTTAAGCTACATCTTCACTACTTCTACCACTTAAAAGTTTTGATATGTAGATTCATCAAGTTGATGAATGCATTATTACATGGTTTAAAGTTTGATTAATTATGGTAATCTAATCATTATGTTTTAAAACTAATGAGAACATTTAAAAATTATTTGATTCACATAATTAGGGTTTGAGAATTGAATTTTATCGGCCGATTTTTCCCAAGATAAACTCAATCGACCATGTATTCAAACTGAAATATAGCAGTCTAGTATTCGAATTTTATCTTTTTATTGGTATATCCAATTGATCTGAAATTTTAATTATGTTTTGGAAACTCCATTTTGGACATCATGTTAAACTTTCCTAATTTTGTAATGATGTTTGAACTCTATAGCGAGGAGTGGTGGTTGAGGTATTCCCTAGATTAACTCGACCGACCATGTTGCATACTATATTGATTGACGATCCATGGGAAATTCTATGGATATATGACTGTGCTATTTCATGTGAATATTTCCTAAAAATCAGGTCAGTGGTCAATATGCTTGGGATTTGAAATTGACATTATAAAATCATATTTGAATTGTATTAGAATGAATTATACAAGTGTTCGTTGAGTCTTATTGAAATTGAATATGATATATACATAAGGATTAGTGTGAGGTGAAAATATTCCCTATTTAGGGTTGTGTTGATGGATTACTGAATTATGTAATTCTTATGATGTTGAACAAAGGATGACTTCTTGAAAACCCTATAAGTTTAGTATTAAGACGAGTATGAGTGATAAAGCTAGAACTTGTATATAATGGTGCAAATGTGATGAATTGTTGAAGTGTAAGTATTAATACTTGTATCATATGGTTGATCAGGACCGTGTTGATGATCACTGTGAGGGTGAGGACATGCTTGCACCGCCTGACAATGTAAGTTTTAAGAATATATCCCTGAGGTTTCTATCTATATGTTCATTTATAATTATATTATGTAAGTGTGTTTTTTTAATCAAATTTTAGGTTGGTGATGTACCCCCTGAAGAAATTACAGCACTTGATGAGCAGCAAAAGAAAATTGAGAAAGTGAGGGGCATCACAATGATGAACAAGTTAATACAGCAAAGGGGCAATGGACCCAAATTGGCTGTGGATTTCGATCAAGCAGGAAATCCATATGGAGTGAACTGCAACTCATTTGTTTCATATCTTGGGGGTCTTACTCACAGCCATTACAATCTTATCCTAGAATCATGGCATAGAGTTCCTAAGGAGAAGAAAGACCACATATGGAAGGAACTATGCGTGAGTTATTATTATTTGTAATTCTATTTGTGTAGATTACTAATTTTTAGGATACTGGTTAATAGAAATTCTATTTAATTTGCAGAGCATATTTGATCTGGATGAAAAGTTGCATCGTTAATGTGTGATGCAACGTTGTGGGAGGGTCCTAAGGAATTATATGACCAATCTCACCTGAGATTACATACGCGATGCTGAAAATAGGTTCTTGATAGATTCCAATTCTAGACATTGATCAGTATTTCACTAACTTTACACTAATAATTTTTTTTGTATTCTCTTTAAAATATATATAGGAAGAAGGAAGCCACACAAAAATGGAACTACTTGGACCCCAGATAAAGGGAGGAGTTTGTTACCCAAAGACAAACAGATGAATTCAAGGCATTAAGCGTCGCCACTCCCAATTTAATTAATATATATTTTTATGTATTCACCTATTCAAGATTAACCCTTAGTGTTTCTAACCAAATCAATGTGCTAACTAACTAGGCAAAGAGCGATGCTCAACGAGCAAGGCGTGCACTGAATGTGCACGACCACACAATGGGTCTAAGAGGATATGCAGGCGTTCGCCAAAGACTACAGGCTGAGTCTACTCAGCCTACTGCTACTCAAGAGACTGCAGAGTCCTCTATAGATGCTCCCGCACCTCTGCCTCGTCATGTTATTTGGATAGTTGGGAGGCAAAAACAAGAAGGGAGAGATACTGAAGCCCGCAACCGCTGAGGCGGCTGCAAAAATGGTAAAAATCAAACTCTTAGAGCAATCTATCGATATTGATTATTTTTATGTTTAGTTATGAATTTTTGTTGATGGTGCTTAGCGGGAGCTACACGAGCAGAGGAAGGAAGGCAAGTTCATCCCTCAGGGCACAAGGGATGAACTGACAGTTGCTCTTGGTAATCCAGAGCATCCTGGACATGTAAGGGGTGCATGCGCTGGTGTGGGCATCAAAGCGTTCTTTGGGCCATCCCAACGTAAACTTGTCCCAAAAGTGAGACTTTCACAAGATGAGGTAACTTATTCTTATTTTAGAACGTTATTGCAAAAGGGAATTCAATAATTAGAAACTAGAATTTCATTTATCCATGTATAGGTAGATTCCTTAATTGAAAAAAGACTCCATGAAGCATTTCACAAGTGACAGGCGTCTCAGACTGCCACTCAGACAATACCTGTGGCGAACCTCTCTTCCCCTACTCCTCGTACTGTAGAGGTTGGGAGTAATCCTATAGACCCACCTAGCACGTCCTCTGTAAGTATTTTTATGGCATATATAATAGCTAGTCTGTTCAAGATGATATGTTTGTGTATATATGCATATAACATTCTTTACGTAAATTTGTAGGGGTTGAAGCCATGCCAACTACAAAGTGAAGGATATATCATTGCAGATGCATTGATTTACCCACCCCTTAAAGGGTGCATGTTTCATGGGAGTCTAGTACCAGATGGCATCATACGTGTGAGCCCCATACATATACTCACTGGCTGGACGAATCTTACACTACCTCATGCACACCCAGATGCTGAAACACTTGGTGAGGCAGTAGGCAGAGTGATACTGTGGCCCGAAGCGGATGTCCTCCATACTGATATTGTATGATAAATTTTCATTACTTTACTTTTTTAGTGTGTATATATATATGAGTCAATTGATATGAAATTATATATACAGGTCAAACATACGAGACCCGCTACATCTCGGCCTCCACCTCCTCGACTACCAAGTTGGCTTGCAGGGGACCTACACACCTCAATAGGTCCTAATTGTAGGAGTGTGGCAGTATGGATCGGCGAACATAATCCAAATTTCCCTATAAATGTTACTAATCCGAAAAATGTTGCAGGTAAATCATAGGATAATAATCTATTTATACAAGTTTTGTTGTTCTACGGTGATAATAAATAGACGAAATGTAAACAAGAAGTAATACCAGACTGTTGAGGCGTGCTAGAATGCACTGTCCTTAAGAGTATTTCCGCCTTAATCAACGACGAATGTCGGTGCAGCAGTAATCCACGGCGGGTACCCTCCCAGGATACAACAACAAGAGGAGCGAAGCGTGCACCCGCAAATCCCTCCTCAGGCGAGAGGTCTTTGATCGTTCTTCCAGCGATCACCGAAGAAGCGGCAGCAGCAAAACAACAAATGGAAAGATAGTATCTAGTGTTTCTGTTGCGTGTGTTAAAAATAAAGGAAAGCGTTTGGTTTATAGGAGCCCAAAGATGGATCAACGGATGCGAGCGGTTGCCAACCGAAGAGACATCGGCTAGCGGTTGCCAATGGACATCTGCTATGTCAAGAGATGCGACACTTGTGGATAAACCCAAGTGTAGCAAATGACAAAACTTTATCGGGGCAGCGCTCGCACAAGGGGCTTCGGGAGGCCGGATTTGCACCCCCTGCGCGCGGGATGCGTCGTGCGCCGACGCACCCGATTAAAGGGTTTTCGGACCGGACCGGCCCAAACCCATTTGGTCTGCCCCACCATGCACGTGCGAAGCCCATATCCTATTTTGTTCCTCAAATATTACATGGACCAGTAGCCATATAAGAATAGGAGAGAAGTCTCCAAAGCAAGCAATGTGGGACTAAAAACTTTTGCTTTGAAATACAGAAGCAGCCACAACAATCCCCCACAATTTCAAAACAAAACCAAACTAAAAATCGAGTTGACCACTGGAAGAACTTAAATAAATAGCATGCATAAGCTTTGGTAGAACTGAGTTCTTTGAACTAAAGCATTGAGTAGATATACATAATCTGTAGAAGATTGGTGGAACTATGTTCTTGAACCAATTCCTCCTTTGTCAGATTAGAGATACATTACTCGCATGATATTTATAAAATCAAGTACCTTTCTTACGGTTTGGCACCTTAGGCCATGCTCCTATTGGGAAATTCATGAGTGCTCTAGAGATATGCCTGAATCTCAACAGGAGCGGCCTCACTCCACACTCACATAGTTGGACTTTCATCAAGTATACATTGAAAATATACACCACCATTAATGGCTATGAAATCCATTAAGAAGTATATTCAACTAAAATATTACAATTGTTGTTTACATCATAAGAATGAGATACATTTATTACAACACATTTTGTCATCCAGTGACTTAGTTTTTCCCATTGAACCTTCTTCCCGGGATCACCGTTCATGATGGTTGGGTTTCCATCACTTCGACTTCTGATATGGGCATAATCCCATTTTTCTTGATGTATCGCTCACTAGTCGTTGACTTAATGGCTTTGTCAGAGGATCGGCCAAGTTTAATTCTGACTTAACATAATCCATTGAGATTATGCTAACACATAAAAGTTGCCTCACAATATTGTGACGTAGGCGAATATGCCTACTCTTCCCATTGTAAGCTTTGCTTTTAGCTCTTGCTATGGCAGCTTGATTATCACAGTGTATAAACACTGGTGGAGAAGGTTTCTCCCAAATGGGAAGATCCATTAGAACATGTCTCAGCCATTCGGCTTCAGTTCCAGCCTTTTCTAAGGCAATAAACTCAGATTCCATAGTGGAACGAGCTATACATGTTTGCTTGGAAGATTTCCAAGACACAACACCTCCACCCATAGTGAAGATGTAGCCACTTGTAGATTTCAATTCATCTGAATCCAAAATCCAATTGGCATAAAAAAATCCTTCTAGCACAGTTGGAGATCCACAAAAAATCAATCCATGATTAATTGTGCCTTTAAGGTATCTTAAAACCCTATGTAGAGCATCCCAATGATCCTTATTAGGATTTTGAGTATATCTACTTAATCTCCCCACTGCGTATGCTAGATCTGGATGAGTACAATTCATTAAGTACATCAGGCTTCCAATAACTTGTGCATACTTGACTTGTTGAACACTATTACCTTTATTTTTCTTGAGATTGCAATTAGAATTAAAAGGTGTACTGACCGACTTACAATCAAACATTAAAAACTTATTGAGAATTTTCTCAACATTGTGTTGTTGGGATAACAAGATGCAATCATCATATTTAATAAGTTTAATTCCTAAAATTACATCTGCTTCTCCCATATCTTTCATGTCAAAGTTAGAAGCCAAGAAGCCTTTTGTACTATTTATAATATCAATATTAGTGCCAAAAATAAGCATGTCATCTACATATAGACATATAATAACACAACCTTGGTTATCGACTTTAGAATATATACATTTCTATCCTTCATTTATATGGAATCCATATGATACAATAACCTTATCAAATTTCTCATGCCACTGTTTAGGTGCTTGTTTCAAGCCATAGAGAGATTTGATTAGTCTACATACCATATGTTCTTTTCTCGGAACTACATAACCTTCGGGTTGATCCATATAAATTTCTTCATCCAAATCTCCATTCAAGAAAGTAGTTTTAACATCCATTTGATGTATAATTAATTTCTTAATAGATGCCAAAGCAATTAAAATTCTGATTGAAGAGATTCTTGTTACAGGAGAAAATGTATCGAAATAGTCAATATGATGTTGTTGTTTATATCCTTTGGCAACCAAACGAGCTTTGTATTTATCTACAGTCCCATATGTTTTCAATTTTCTTTTAAAAATCCATTTACATCCTATGGGTTTTATACCTGGTGGAAGTTCCACTAGTTCCCATGTATGATTAGATAAAATAGATTCAATCTCACTATTAATTGCTTCCTTCTATAAAGAGGAATCAGTTGAACTAATAGCATCATTATAGGATTGAGGGTCATTATCCACTATAAAGGAATAGAAATCATTACCAAGATTCTTTTTCTTCCTCATCCTAGTGGATCTCCTAGGTTCTATATCATCAGATTCTAAAACATCATTAGAAATGGATGTACTTGGGATATTCTCTAAAAAATTATTTGATGGATTAGATAAATTTTCTAGGGGAGTTTTCATAGGAAATATATGCTCAAAAAATTCAGCATTTTTAGATTCAACAATAGTATTAGGTTCTACAACATTGTTGCAACTTCTAATAACCAAGAATCTATATGTGGCACTATTTTGAGCATAACCTATAAAAACACCATCTAGAGTTCTAGATCCCAATTTTCGTTTCTTAGGCTCAATTAGTAGGACTTTAGCTAGACACCCCCACACTTTGAGATATTTCAAATTAGGAGGATATCCTTTCCATAATTCATATGGTGTCTTATTTGTCTTCCTACTAGGGATGCCATTTTGAAGAAAACAAGATGACAAAATCGCTTCCTCCCACAAGTTGTTGGGTGCTCCTGAATTGATTAAAATAGAATTCATCATTTCCTTTAAAGTTCTATTTTTACATTCAGTAATACCATTTCATTGAGGTGAATATGGAGGTGCGTATTCATGTATAATACCATGATTTAAACAAAATTCATTAAAAGGAGAACAATCATATTCACCACACCTATATGAGCGAAGACATTTTATTTTCTTATTGAGTTGATTCTCTACTTCTGTTTTATATTTAACAAACATTCCAAAGGCTTCATCCTTTGAATGTAAAAAATATAATTTTGTATATCGAGAGAAATCATCTACAAAAATAATATAAAAACGTTTTCCACCTCTAGATAGATTTCCTTTTAAATCTCCAAGATCAGTGTGTACTAAATCTAGTAATTCAGAATTTCTATGTGAAATTTGAGGACACAGTTTCTTGGTAGATTTAGTTTCAGCACATATTTGACATTTATTATTTAAATTAACAACACCATTAAAATCCTTTAGTAAACCTAAAGATTTCATGCGTTGTAAATATTTAAAATTAACATGTCCTAATCTATTGTGCCATGTATCAAAAGAATCAACGATATAAGCAGAAGGACTTATTTCATTATCAGCAAAGTTTGGTACATTCAACATAAAAAGACCATTTGAATAGTATCCCATGCCTATGTAGTCTCCAGATTTGGAGAGAATGACCTTGTTTGATTCAAAGGACACTTTCACCCCAAACTTCACAAGTTGAGAGACAGAAATTAAATTCACACGAATATCTGGGACAAACAACACATCTTTGATCAGTATAATTTTTCCAGAAGTCATCTTGATCATGACATTGCCCTTTCCAGTCACAGGAGAAGCAGTGGAGTTGCCCATGACAATCCGGTGTTCCTCCTGTCCCACTTCAGTGAAAGTCACGAAGGCATCTCTATTGCCACTGATGTGGTGACTAGCCCCTGAGTCAATGATCCAATCATTCTGGTGGAATGATCCCATGTTGTCAATGCTGAAAAATGCCACAAACACGTCCTTAGTAACAAGGTTGGTTGAAGGTTCCTTCGAATCCTGGATTGCTTCTTTCTTCCTATGCCTGCATTTAGGAGAAGTATGACCAGGTTTGCCACATACATAACAAAAAACATTATTTTTATCTATGTCTTTGCGGCCTTTATTTTTATGATTGTTTCTTTTATCCTTTTTCTTCTTCCAATGATTTTTAGCATGATCAGAAGATTTATTATTTTGTTTGACATCAGAGTTAACAAAATTCACGGAAGAAATCAGTTCCTTTTTCATATCAGATTTTTCTCTTATACGATTTTTATCTTCCACTCAGATGTGTATTATCACATCATCCAGAGACATCGTCTTTCGTTTATGTTTTAAATTGTTCTTATAATTCTTCCAAGAACTGGGAAGTTTTTCAATTAAACTACCAACTATAAACGATTCAGGAAGATCTATCTTTTCATTTTTCAAATCATCGAGCAAAATTTGAAAATCATGAATTTGAGTGATTATATCCTTGTCATCAGACATGTGAAATTCCAGAAAATTTGAAACTGTAAACTTTTGCATAGAAGCCTCTTCTAAAACATATTTCTTATTTATACTTTCCCATATTTCAGAAGCAATTTTAACAGGGAAGTATGCATCAAACAATTGGTTAGAAATAGTACTTAGAATAACATGACGACATATACGGTTTGCCTTTTCCCATTCAACATAATCAGATTCAAGTTTTGTTTGGGATAAAGCAAATGCAACATTCGATACTTCTAACCTTTTCTTGCCATCATCTGTAATGAACACTGTCAAACGTTTCAATTTTGGAAACATCAGGAAGAGGAGTTTGCGACACTGTCGAAACAGTAACAACTTGGTTGTTTGGCGCAGAGGGCGTTACCGGCATAGAAGGAGTTTCGAATCCTTCCATGTTTTTAACCATCGTAGAAACAGAAAAATACTCTTAAGATTGTTATAATACGGTGATAATAAATAGACGAAATGTAAACAAGAAGTAATACCAGACTGTTGAGGCGTGCTGGAATGCACTGTCCTTAAGAGTATTTCCGCCTTACTCAACCACGAACGTCGGTGCAGCAGTAATCCACGGTGGGTACCCTCCCAGGATACAACAACAAGAGGAGCGAAGCGTGCACCCGCAAATCCCTCCTCAGGCGAGAGGTCTTTGATCGTTCTTCCAGCGATCACCGGAGAAGCGGCAGCGGAAAAACAATGAACGGAAAGATAGTATCTAGTGTTTCTGTTGCGTGTGTTAAAAACAAAGGAAAGTGTTTGGTTTATAGGAGCCCAAAGATGGATCAAAGGAAGAGAGCGGTTGCCAACCGAAGAGACATCGGCTAGCGGTTGCCAACGGACATCTGCTATGTCAAGAGATGCGACACTTGTGGATAAACCCAAGTGTAGCAAATGAAAAAACTTTGTCGGGGCCGCGCCCGCACAAGGGGCTCTGGGAGGCCAGATTTGCACCCCCCCTACGCGCGGGATGCGTCGTGCACCGACGTGCCTGATTAAAGGGTTTCCGGACCGGACCGGCCCAAAACCATTTGGTCTGCCCCACCATGCGCGTGCGAAGCCCATATCCTATTTTGTTCCTCAAATATTACATGGACCAGCAACCATATAAGAATAGGAGAGAAGTCTCCAAAGCAAGTAATGTGGGACTAAAAACTTTTTCTTTGAAATACAGCAGCAGCCACAATAAGTTTAGCATACGTATTAATGCATACATAATAGAAGTTCTGCATACGTATTTATGCAGGTCAAACATTCAGAAACAACATATTTATAAAAGATATTTTGGAGTTGTTTAAGTATGAATGGATTAACACATCTATGATAGAGTTGTGGATATGGTGAGATTAATGCATACGGTAATCTGGTTTATACATCTATATACCTTGTTTTATATATTAATGTATATGTAATATATGTTTTGCAACCACTTATACAAGACATATAAAGATTTTGAGTTTTCCCATGTGGGAGTTTAGGTTCTATCTTTGATTAGTCTTGTAGATACAAACTATGGTTCAGTTACTTTATATTGTTGTGATGCTTTTGAATATTTTGGTAAAAATAATAAGATGGTGATAATAGCTCCATTCAATGTCGAGTAAGTTTACTTTGGTTATAATTTGGACTTAAGAAAATTACATTTTTATTGCGGATATTGAGTTATTAATTTTCTACTTTCTTACCTATAGTTCTAAAAATTGGGAGTTATTAGTTATTGTCCCCAAATTTTCACCGTCTATTATCTAGATCCTGCGGGGAGTGAGTTGGATGTATATGGACATGCAATTAAAATGCCATTATTCTCATAAGAAATATTTTATGTTTTTATATTTGTTAACATATGTTACTGCATTATTATTTAATTATGTAATTTAATGGGTTACATTAACATATATAGGGCTTTACAAGAGTACAAAAAAGCTGGAGGAAAGGTCCCCAGGAAAAAAAGCTGACACTCATTTGGAAGAATGTGAAAGTAATTTCCTGACTCCAATGTATATATTATTTATGTGAAGTGTGCTTATTTGTATTTTTGAATATTTTGTATGTTTCAATTTATAGTGTGCTATACAAGATAACGGCTGGGCATGTGCCTATTATGTGATGCGATTTATGGACCTAATCATCAAACATGTTGTATTAGAAATCGATAACATACGACATGTATTATACATAGTCTCGTTAGATAATATGAAATATATGAATCTTATTATATATTATTATAATTATGTATGTACATCATTCTCTTTGTAGGTCTTTAAAACTGAGGACTTCAACATAGGTGTAAAGCGTTTCGATGTACATGCTCCCTATACGAGAGATGAATTAGATGTTGTAAGAGAAGATTGGGTAAAAGCCCTGCAAAGAGTGAGAATTTTTCAATATGATTTTTATGACCATGATGATGATGAATAAAATAACTTTGTTCTCATAATTACTTTTGTGTGAATGTCAATGAATTTTTATGAATTGTCATATGTGTGTGAAAATCATCAATACATGAATATTTCTACATGTGTCTGAATGTGAAAAGAGATGAAACAAATGGAACTGTAGGTTGCTACTGGTTTCTACATGTGTGTGATGAAAAAATAATATGAATTAAATTTCTTATACATGAGTGTGAATCACATATATAATAATTTGTCCATCATGTTAATTTTGTAGGTTTGTGGCCTGTTGTTGGATGATATCAATGGATGTCGTAAAACCTGCAGTTCATAACTGAACTACAGGTTTCTCATCCTATGACCAACCACAGCAGGTCTGCAGACTGACAGAAAAAAAAATCAAATCATAGATGTCGGTTATTTGTATAAAACCAACGACATATGGTTACAGTGTCAGTTTCCATACTAGTACCGACGTCGATTTCCCTACACCACGGCCGTGCTGGCCAGAATGGTCGTGGCAGCGGACCAGACATAAAATGCATGTCAGATATCTGTATAAAACCGATGATATATGGTTACAATGTCGGTTGCCATACTAGTAACCGACGTCAATTTCCCTAATGAGACTAGACACCACGGCCGTGCTGGACAGCACGGCCGTGTAACCGGGGGATTCAGTATCAGTTTCAAAGCGGATAACTGATGCATATACCCCCTGCTGGTGCGTTTTCGGCGCGTTTTTGGTGGCGCGCGAAGTGTTTTGGCGTCAGTTTGAGAATCGACACGTAAAGGTTGGGCTTTTAGCGGCGCCCACATAGGTTTCACTTAGAAACCGACACTAAATGCCTTAAATAACCAACACTAAAGGTCGGTTATGTACTAGTGGTGCCCTAAATGGGCCCTTCTTGAAAAACTAATTTATTAAGGAATGTGTGAGTTATAATTGTCATAATTTCTCAAAAATTACAAATCATTATATTGGTTCAGAAAATAGGTGTTTTAGTATAGTCTAGGATGAACTAGCTTAATCAGGGCAAACGTATAGACTTTACAGTGTATCAGTTGATATAAAGAAAATGGTGATTCTATGATTTTATATGATGTGGAAGGATTATGTGATTTTGATAGGGAGTGATGTTTTAAAGTATAAGAGTAATGGATTATACTCACATATCATGCGTTTCCTTAGAATGGGTCAATTCTATCTTGATAATCATAAAAGTTAGGATTTTGTTTTTGCAAAAGTAGAGATTAATTATCATTCATCCCACACTCTACAATAGGCCAGAGTTTAGAATGACAAATGTCAGCCTCTCCATGGAGCCAAGGGGGTTTAACAGAATCAAAAGTAAAACTATTATCTGTAATAAGGAAAAATCTAGCTATATTGTCTGCATAAATTTATGAGACTGCGGGATGTATGATAAAAGGGGTTTCCCCACCTCATCACACAACTTCTTAAACTTTCGTAAGATCAGAGCAAATTTGGTTTTTGGAGTAACCTCAGAAAGAACTTATAAGGATGTGGTTGGATCCAACTGAATGATAGGAGCATGCCATCCTATACTTTTGTAGAGCTCCAATGCATCGATGATGTCTAGGAGTTCCGCCTACAATGTCGAAGTGGTGCGACTGGGCGAGCTAAATCCTAGTAGCATTTTCCCGTTCATGTCAATAAGTGTAACTACTTTTCATATTATTTCATAAAATCTGATGTGAGATAGATTAAAGATACAAATTTGGTTGAATGCTATATTATTGATGTCTTATTCAAGAGTTACCACACAAAGACAACCATGTGGCCAATAGTGATATGGTATGGATAATTAGTAGTCTAACATTGGTCAACATTAAGGTTTTCTCTAATTAATTCATTGAAACCTAGTTTTTCTTATAAGTGTGACATAATATCAGTCATTGGACGTCTTTTCGAAAGCTAGGTTCTTAACTAACTAGAAAAATTTGATGTGAGGATTCAATATAATACCTTGGATATTATACAACAAATGAGGAAACCTAAGATAAATTATGAAATTATTGAGAGGATAACAAAGGAGATGATACATTTTAAAGATCTAAATTAAGTGAAAATATTATACTCCATTTTAAAATTGGACTACTTGCATGTGAATTGTTAATCATTTGTGTTATACACTTTCTCTTTTAAATACCATACATAATAACCATACGACTTTAATCTTCCATTAGTCATTTATTGGCCTTTAAATATGTCAAATTACTATGTTTTTATCTAGAAACTTCCTTGTATCAAAATGAATCTAATTAGTGCCTACTATATGTCAATTTTACCAAGCATGGTGAAATATAATATGTAATTCTAGTTAAATCCCTTAGGATCTAATATTAACTTCACACAATTATGATGGTTTGCATGAGAAATGACAGAGTAATTTGGTATGACACTGTTGATACTCAATTTGGGGTTTACCAATGAAAATTTTAGTTGAATATAATCCTTATGACCTAGATAAATATAAATGAAAGCTATTCTTATAATAGATCTGTGTGGATATAATTATGTTTATTTTATCCACAACTACATGGATTGTATTTGTCTAATCATGAAAATTACATTCTAACCATGTTTTGAATACATTCAAAATTTTATGAAATCGAATAAAGCTACATTCCAATAATAATAGAGGTAAAGATGGGATATTCAAGCTTCATTTAATAACATATGTATACCTAGAGTAAGTTTAATTAGGCTTTTCTTGGTTACTCAATATTAATAATATCTTCTTTTATTGACATTGTGAAAACATAACATCAATGGTTCTACCAACACAATATGGTTTGTAGGAGAGAAAAAAAGGTTGTGGAATGGTTTTTTGGTGTTCATTAATGATTATGTAATCTAAGGGAACTTCTCTCAAAATTTTGACCGAGGAGGACATTTGACACTTGAAACAAAGTTAAAAAATGAATCCATGAATCATTAACAAGGGGATTTACTAAGTAAAAAAACTTATCAAGCCTTTAAAATAGTAGTGATGGTAGAGTTTTCTAATCCCAATTTCCTTGAAAATATGCACAGATCTATTGTATTTCTAGTCACCTACATGATTTGTTACATCTTACACAAGAAAATACAATTGGTTCCATAAGAATAGTGTGCTATATAACATCAATTTACACTAAATTGTGAGGACAAGTCCAATAAGAAACTCTTAGTAAATTATCTAATTGGTTTCTCAATTAGTAAAGGAATGATTCTAAACACAATATTCATTTTATATATTGAAGTAGGATTTATATAGAAGCAGAAACATGATTCCTACTTTGTTTTGTACTAATTCATAGTAAATTCACAAGCATATAAAAACTTGTAATAATCAAATAATATCAAAGAAATATGGGGGATTTCCATATAAATCTACTCAACGGGGGTTTATTCAAACCATGTATGGGGCTTGTTCAAACCATATACAATGATTTGAGCATTATTGATTCTTTTCATTCACTAAAAATAAGGTAATATAGTCTAGACACAATACTTAAGAAAATATTATTCTAGAGCTACCGTTCACTTTTTCTCAATGTTCTCTCTTAAAAAAGCATACATGTGGCTTTAGTTATGTGTCTTTAGTTATATGTTTCAAATTACATAACTACAAATATTGATAGAACCATAAACCTTTTGAAACCACAATGAAAATATGAAGGCCATAAGTTAAAAGAGATTATACAAAAGAGAACAAGAAAATGAAGACCAAAATATAAATCAAGCGGCCTAAACTTATTTGTGTACATATATTTATAGGATGAGATTTCAAATAAGAGCTAGGAAGGAATACCTAAAAGTGAAATAAATGTAATAGGAGGGATGAAATAATTGTAGATGTAAGTAATTTCATGATCAATGCAGAAAATGAACGATGATGAAATTTTTTATGTCCCTTTTCCCTATGATGAAGTCTTTTGGAAAGAAAATAGATGTGCAAAAGAAAAAGTAAGTTGGAAATTAGAACAAGGAGAGAAAACATATATGATGTTTTCAAAGAAAAATCTCCAAGGAAGGCACTTTGTTAAAATAAAGACATAACTGATTGTGGTGTCGATTAGAGGAAATGGTTTTCATGTCGACATTGGCCACAATCACCAGGAAACTTCTCTTGCACTTCTTTCATGTCATTATGGATAGTTGAATGGACACAGAGAGGGGGTTCTTCACTTTGAGGTGACTATAATTAGTTTTGGTAAATTGATTAATGGGTAATGGTATCTATGTCTATATGGTGAAGATTCATCTTAATCAAGGGTATTGCTATGACTCTCTCCCTCATTCTCTCTCTTTCTTGTTTGTAATACCTGATGTACAATAAATTAAAAAAATGCTATGTCTAACACAAAAGTTGCTCCTTTTTATAGAACAATGGATATGTTTACTTAAGAAACAAGAATGATGAAAATCCTAATGGTAAAATACATCGAATGTTGTGGAAGGTATATTACCTACTAGAAGGAAACTTGGGGATTAAGATGGTCATCATTGATTTGCATCATAGGTGGGGTTTTATATGACTGTTGATATTTGATCATATGGTAGAGATATAATCCAAAGACATGTTATGAGATCAATAATGTTGTAAGAGGGAAAGGATTAATACTTTCTAGAATAATATACTTACCAAGATGCATGATGGTATAACTTTGATCCTTAACATACCCTTTGGACTAGGTTTTAATCTTGACGAGTTCTTGAAACTTGCCAATCCAAATTTTTCTAAGGAAATGCACTTGACTTAGTTGTAAATATTTTTTGTTTGACACATGGGTCGTGACCCTATATTATGGTACCTATTAGATAAACAACTTTTCCTAGATCCACTTATATGGTTTAGGTGTTTTAAATTAGGGTCAATATTCAAGTAGAACCTTATTGGTGCATTACTAGATCGACACATTTGTTATTTGTTCATTATCAGTAATAGTTTCTATGTTTGGATACATAGTCTATACTTGACATGCATGATTTCTTTTTCAACATGACATCCATGTGTGCAAAACTATGTATATCTATGGTGTTCACCCACTACATATATTCCACATTATAGAAAACCACTAGATAAGACCAAGGGATACTATGCTAGAGACAAAGTCCATATATTCCAATTTTTATGAAGGCAAATCCTTAAGCAATAATACTTAAAACATTTATAACAAACTTATTTCAGATCTCATTGAATGCATTGACATGAACCTACCATTCGACCCTTTGTTTTCTTCCACACTAACCCTACACCCCCCAAACAACAGGGTGTGGAAGCCATGATAATTTCTTTGTATGATTACTCTAGTGATATCATGCAACCTATAGTGTAGTCTCATTTGTCACTATTTCATGGCCATCTCTCTTCTTATCTATGCTCTACCTTTCCACAAGAGGTCACCTTCTCTCTCCCCTTAGACATCATGCAACCCCTTTCTTACCACCACCTCATACCCTACTTCCTGTATTAAAATCCTATATTACTTGGACTACAATGCCCCCATTTCTCTACTATAATTATTATACCCACCATTTTCCCCAAGAGCAAAAACAATATCTTCTAGACAACTTATAAATTATGTGGAACTAGTGCAACAACCATGAAGTTTACATGAACTATGACTTGATGGTTCAAGCAATACATGTGTTCCAAAAAAAGCACCCAAGTGAAGAGTACATGATTACCTCAACTTATAGCTTGGCTTGAGTTTCCTTATTTCTTGCCAAGGTTGACAAGTACCAAAACACTCTATCCATTTGTACACCAAAACTACTTTTCTCTACCACATATGTCGTTATTGCATTAGTATAGTTGTTTGTGCAAAGAAGCAAACAAAAATTAACAGCTCAATAGTTAAAACATGTTTCATATAGTTTTAAGACAACATAGACATGTGAGCCCTTGTTGTCCTGATAACCGTAGACACCCTGAGATGTACAACATAGAGGCAAATGAAAGATGTTTTTATGGAGGTTCAAACATGGGTTGCTCCCTTGATGGTCCTTTAGCTTATCCAACCGGTCGTCCTTGTTCGGTTGCTATTTTCATAGTTTCATATCAATCAGAATTTTTCTTTTTCATATCAATCAGAAATTTTCACAAATTTATCCACCATGCCCACTGTGCCTCCCCCATTAACAAAGTCAAACCCCAAGGGTGGGCTAACCCTGACCACCCAAAGTGGTTCTCGTCCCCCAAAACTTCCATAAATAGTTTCTAGGATGGCCTGCATTAGATGCATTCCTAGCCATGGGTACTTGATTCTATGCTTTCACCAATACTTAAATCCTAACATAATGGTTCATGGCCGCCGCTGCGGTTTAGAGGGAATCGCGGCATCTATAGCTGTGCATGTTATCCTCAAGCCTAAGTAGAAGACACAATAGGCCTGAGATCAAGTCCATATTAAACACCGAAAGAGCTAGGTAAGTAATGGGTTCTTGCTGGAAAGCGTACCTGTTATATATAGGCATTCTAGTAATCACGCAGCTAGACATAGCCATGTAGGCTTTTCAAGCCTCATCATCAATTCACATATATGTAGTTGACACCTTGGTTCCCGTTCTTATTGGTTACTTGTTAAGTGTAGGACAAAGGCAACTTCTTTCATTAAGCACAAGTGCAAATCGTACAATAATCAATGGCAATTATCAACGCTTTCCAGCAAAGGAAGGGTTGTAAGGGAGAATCAGGACCGTGGAATCTGTAGCGTTGTGGTCTACCCAGCAGACATGCTACGGTAGCACCATAGCGGTCAAGTTCAAACAAGTTACGGGTCTCTATTATGGGGAGTTTACCAAGTACAGATCTATCTAGCTTTAGACTAGTAGTAGTTATAGAGTTTGCCTAACACGATTTGTTAGCATGTATGCACGTTGCTATTTAAAATCTTATCCCCTATATAAACAAAAGGTATCCCAGTCATGGAGAGAATGCAGTAATTTTTCTTATCGTCGGGTGCACTGTGCAAAATTGCATTAGAATTTCGTTTAAATAGAGAGGTTCTGCGTATAACAAATTGCAATCATGCCAACATCGCCTAACTGGTTAGAACTACGAAAATGGGCCAACCGAAATTTGATAGACATGAATCACCTAAGAGGGAATTACATGTAGAGAAAATTATCTGCCCACCTTTCCTTTCGCCTCCACTGTGAGGATCCCTAGGTTTGTCGAGTTACAAAGAATCTTGCATCAGATCAATCCGATTTTAAATAGTAAAGGTTGAAAATATCCTATTAAGTATGCTCTAGTACTGGTACAGCAGTATATATTTTTTCAGGCTTCACCAAAGATGCATATACCTTGACACCTAGTTGTCCGATCCTTGTTGAATATTCGACAATTCTAGGGAAAAAAACAATATCTCCCTTCAAGAATAATGTGCAAAAATAAGCATCCACACCTTTTGCCAACGGAAAGAAGTAGGTTATGCAATGGTCTTTACAGTTCGGTGACCCTATAATTTACAGGCCCTAGTGGTTACTTTCCACTCAAAATGCAAGGCTTGCGACAAAGTTCTAAAAGAAGCTATGGACCATGAACAAAGGGATTTAACTAATTACACAACTTATCAAGCTTCAGAATATCAATTAAAAAATAGTTCATATAAACCTTACTTGGCAGATACGCTCATAGTTGTTTGACTTCTAACTAGCCACATCAATTGAGGTGTACACCGTCCACAAAGATAATAACTTCGTTGAGATTAGTGTGACAAATAACGTCAAGGTTTGCCAAGAAGGAGAGCTCACAATAAATAAGCAACCCTTAATGAATTACCACCATGACATGTCTCTTAAGTAGCCGATTCCAAACAAATATTTAGATCTAGACTTGGGAAATGAGATTTCTATAAAGGTGGTACTGACTTATAATAAATTCATAAGCAAATTGAAACTCCCTAGTTATCATGAAATTTCCAAAACAAGATGGGCTTTTCTTTATAAAAGAAATACATGAGGTACCTTTCCCAAACAATCTACAAAAGTTTCAACAATTTTTGTTTCTACTAACTCACACCTCTGAATAAATTAGGTTGGGAGATATCAAAGGGGGAACCTCGCCCCGCTTATGAATGAGGGAATAGAGGTAAATAACCTATCCTTGCATGCCATAAATTATTTTGAATCTCCTTTATAGTTTTCTCATTTTCTCCTTTAATAACAACAAGGTAACTCTATACTTGTGACTTTAAATAATTCCTTTGAATCATTCATAAAGGCCTGGCAGCACATGCAGCTTGTTGCCAGTCTTCCTTCCCCATCGATGTAAATCATTCCATTAGTTGGTGAATTTCAAATGTTTCTTCATGAACACTATTGAATCACATGATCTTCAATATTGTTACAGCCTAAATTTCTTCAAACCTTATCGAGGAGATCAGGGAAATAAGTTAAATTTTTTTAACAAAAGAGTATGTGCAATATAACAAAGACCAAAAGAGAAACCATGCACCCTAAAATTTATTAGTGAAAAATACGACTAAATAATATGTAGATGCATGTGAAAGGTGAAGGAAAATGGAAGAGAATAGGGATGAACCACAAGTTGATATAAGTAAATTTTTAAAGAAACAAATAGATAAGAAATCATGGTGCAACCACCCTATGTCCCTTGACATCGCACAAAGTCTCATTGAAAAAGATTAAAAGTGCAAAAAAAATGACATGGTACATTGGAACAAGGACAAATATATATGTGATCTTTTAGAAAAAAACTCAAAGAAATGTGTAATAGATAAGTAAAAACATTCTCTATTGTGGTGTGGGTTAGGAGAAAGGATTTTGGTTCCCATCTAGCTACCAAAATCACTAAGAAAACCTCTCTCTCACTTTTTTCTTGAAATAAAGCTATAAACTGAATGCACTTACAAGGTGATCATCACAATACAAAATTAATCAAAATGGAAAACCTTGGAAAAACATAGAGGCTATAAACAAACATCATTATAACACATATCAATTTTTCATTCTTTATATCAAAGTTAAACATAAAGGATTAGGAGTGTGGAAACTAACACCTGAGTTTCCACTAAAAGCATCCCATGAAGTGAGCATCACTGGAGTTAACACGAATCACAATGGAAAACCTCCAAAAAATTGGAGCTAGTAAAAAACACCATTATAGCACATATTAAGGTGAACTTCTTCCTTTTTAAAATTAAGCATGCATCACTATGATCCATCTTTCTAGTTTTCCATATTCTAAATTTTTGTGATATGTAAGACTTTACATATCATTAATTATTAGACAAATAATACATAGAAGAAATGTAATTTATATCTACGGATAATTGGAAAAATAAAATTCACATTACATGTTCAATTGCAGTAGAACATTACAGTGCAATTTTGCCAGTATTAGATCACAAGATGAACCACGGTCTCAACACACAATATAAGGACTTGAGTGTGCATCAAATTTCTAACCAAACTAAGATACTACGACTCGGACCAACCATAACTTATCTCCTCACTTGTACATAAAAATATAAAAATATGATTTTTCTACCTCAACAAGTTGGTATTATATAAAAAATAAAATACATAATTTATGTTACAAAATTAAACATGCTAACTAAGTGAAAGAAATAACTAAATCGATATGTTGAACCTAAAAATAGAGATCAATAGTCATTGATTATGTAAGCATAAAAAATGAAATCAAATTAATATCACATTGAGAACAATATCACATTACAAATAGCTATTGTTTCATTAATCATAGTTTTATTATTTATTATCTAGATAAATAGCCTCACATATGATGCAAAACTCAAAATTATTACTCTTCTATACAATTCACAACTCAGAAAAGGATTGTGACATGGTCCCACCTATACTTCCTAAAAAACAACCACTAAGAAGCCCAGAGTATGTGACTAGTACTTGATTCGCAAGCGTGCAGAGGGTCTCATCAGCAAACTAAAATCAGCTACAAGTTTTGACCTAGGGAAAATAAGTTCCCTCCTAACTAGAAGCTAAGCCTAAGGTTTTTCCTCATCAAGATAAAGGTCAAGAACTATTATTAAAGCTTGGCATGTCTTATACCAACACAATAGAGAGTTTTGGCCATGTCCCATCATATATCACTAATAAACACCATTAAAGTGTAAAAATTACACAAATCCTACTTACAACATATATCTCAACGCTTAACCACTTAGATCTTATCTTGTTACTTAGGATTTTTGTGTAATTATATAGTCGTATTCATTTGTTCACACCAATATCTCAATAATGTGCATAATTCTCATTCTGTGTATTTCAGGTTATGTATAATTGAATAAATAGTTAGCCCTTTAATTTAAGTGTTTAATGTGTGCAATATGAAAATGACAACATATTTGAAATTGTTAGTTCATCTAACAATCATAAAGGTGATATGTAGTTCAGCAAGCATCATAATGGAGAATTTCACTGGATTTCAAACACTAGAGTAAGAACCACTAATTAAGTTTTAATAATAATTGATCTCCATTTATCATAATCCATCCTAATTCAACTATAAAGAAAAATAAACTCGTTTTGCTTTGTAAGAGGATATTTATGTAGAGATATTATTCATGTTGAAATATAACCATCTAGAGTATAGTATATCATTGTAATTTCTTAGTCAGAATCATTAAGGCATACACATGATTCAATCATCATCAATCACTTCTCATGATTCAATCATCATCCATCACTTCTCATTGGGATTGATGTTAAATTTATTGATACTTAAAATACATTAAAACACGAACCATGAACTCTAACTAAGTACTGAATTATGAAATGAAAGATGAATAATTATCTAGAAAATATACACAATTGGGAAATCTAACTTTAACTCATTCAGTTCATGCTTAAACTACCATAAATTGTCAAATTTTTATGAAAGGATACAAATCACTATGTGTCCACTTACCCACTCGAAGTACCATTAATTTTGAGGTACCACAACCTAACACCAATAAAACCCTCAAATGATCCAAAAATTCCACCTCTTGTATTCTCTGTATGTCCAAACTATAAAAAATCTAGGGAGAAGAAAGTAATAAGGGAGGAACTCAAGGTACAGAAGGATACGAATGAGTTAGGAATGTTGTAGGAAGAAAAAACTCAAGATCTAGAAAAACAAATAATTCACAAATTACCATTATCCATAAGAGGTTGACGAGACTACATAGTCTAGCTCCAAGTCATCTTAATTCCACCAAAACATGATATTTTCCTTTTCTTATCCCTCACTTCATTTTGTGAGGCTAGAAGAGAGCATATAAAGATTGAATATGTGTTTAGGTATATCATGATCATATTGTCCCTTGGTATGAAATGTTCCATACCCTTGTTACATTTCATAAAAATCCCAAAGGTAGTTTCTCTATGCAAAGGGAAGCCGACATTTGGTATGGCCACTCTTACCAAATTACAGGTTGTTCGTTGTAGAATTGGCTATCAAATAAACAAAGTTAGACTGTCATTTTGATGGTTAGAAGGATGTTTTTGTCAACCTCAACACAAAATCTAGAACTGAGCCAAAAGTCAATCCCAAATTGGATCGCTTGATTTCAACCAACAAGTCATCTTACTATTTAAACAAGTTTGTTGGCTTGTGATCCAAAATAGGCCGCAAGCTACCAACTTCCTCAAAACAACTTCAACTTCGAATGTAACCCAAATATAGGGTTTAACACCCTCTAGGGGTGCACAGTAACCCTTAGATAACTTTGAAACTGGATGACACCAACCCAATGAATTTAACACATCAAAAATCACAACAAACACCCATAATCTGAAACCTAGATTTTTAATGAACTAGGGTTTGATGTGACAGAAGATCATGTTATTTATTATCACGTAAATAATTGTAATTAATTAATAAAGTGTAATCATGTCTTAGTCATTGCCAATATATTTATCAATATGAACTATATTGACATAATGTCAATATACAAGATACATATGGCAATCAATAATTAAGGTTCTCACGCAATACCATGTAGCATCCATATTTCAGTGCTTTACATTGTTGGAAATAATATTTCTTGTAAAACATTAAGAATTAGGATTATCCTTTAGTAATTGGTGACATTATAGATAAGGGTTTTCATTCAATTCAAAGTAAAATACAACTAAATAAAAAAACATACTTCTATCCTCATATTATAGTGTTACAACAATGAGGAGCTTCAATTCTGCTTGAAGAAAAATGGAATTGTTGCCAAAAATGATGAACCTGGATTGGTACATGTAGTAAATTGGTAAAAACTCATTCTCAAGAGAAGACGATGGTTACATCACTCTCTCTCTCTCAGTAGTAATACATAAGACATAACGAATGCTAATTTTTCACATTTGAAATGATCTTTTTATAGAACATGTGGTTCATGTCCTCAATAAGATAGAATCTTAAAACTTCTATCAATAAGATATGTGATGTTTTGACATGTTAATTGATTTTGAAAAGCACTTTAGAGATTGACATGGTCATTACTGCCATGCTACATGGGTGGTTTTTTTTCTTTGCTAAATATGCATGGTGCTTCTATTTATTGCTATCAATGTCTAACTACAGTCTGTGTTACATATATAATTGCAAAAGAACATAAACAAGAAGAATAGAGAACAAAAACCTACTTAGCACAATTTGTTCTATACATACACTTAAGATTAGAATAAAAAAATCTCTAATGGGCTTCAACTCCTTTATTGTTATTATAAAAGAGACACATGTCCCTTTCTTGCCAAGCATGATAAAAGACTTTAAGGCTACTCAACTGACCCTTCTTAGTATGCATCAAATTTTAACAATCATCTCAATCATTGGGCTTACGAGCAATCTAATTAGTCTTCACATCATCATATTAGATAGCAATGATGAATTGAAATTATGGAAATAAATGAGTGATGTCTTCATAGTCTTCTTCACACATCGATCATTTAGAAACAATTTGTAGGCCAAACTTCCTCAGCATGTCCTAGGTGGAAACGTTATTCTAAAATATCTTCCATACCAAAATAGAAAAGCTCCTCGAGATCTCATTGCTCCAAAGAAATTTAGATCAGGAATACTTAACTCCAGAACTCCTAACAATATTAAACAATCTTTCAAAGTAACAATTTTTTAACCTTTGAAGAAGATACAATATTTTTGTCCAAAAAATGTCCTCAGATCTGAGACACATTCATTGAAGTCTTTATAGCATCTTTTATCAATACAGTTCCAACATTTATCTCCAACAAACTTGTACAAGTTTTCATCAAACCAAATGCCAACTTTAAAATGTTGCATGGATTCAAAGATACTTCAAAAAAATTACCACTATGTACCCAAGGGACCGTTCTTAGTTTTAGAAAATCCCCTTTTCCAATTTCAAAGGAGAAGTGTGGGAAATTGTAATGTATATGCTTCATAATTTGATCAACATCCATTCTAATCAATCTTGATTGGTCATAGAGAGTCTTTCTTTAGGTATTTCCCATCAATCCAATGATCCCATAAAGGATCCATTTTACTTCCAACATTCCATATAGTTTGAAAGATGCTAGCATGATTCTATCACTAACTCTTCTAATGCAAAGCCCTCCTTCAGCTTGGGAGCACCAATCAATGTAGTGTATCTTGTCCTCAATAATTCCAACATTCCATATAGTTTGAAAGATGCTAGCATGATTCTATCACTAACTCTTCTAATGCAAAGCCCTCCTAAATAAAGTTATTGTAGATCCTTTCAATTTCCTCAATAATTGAAATAGGGAAAGGAAAAGTGGAAGACCAAAAGAGATGCAAATGCATCAGAGTAGATACAATAAACTAAATCTTGCCTCCAAAAGAAAGGGTTTTATGCTTCTTTAAGTTTTCACTTAATTCTATCAATGAGAGGGGCACAATGGGATATGTTTAAATTTCCATATATGAAGGGAATACCAATATATCTCATAGAAAAGACTCCAGTAGGCACTTGCATAATGCTTGAAGTGCTCACCTTATCCGCTCAATAACTATAAAAGATATGAGTTTTGGTTGGAATAATTTTTACGGCCAAAAATAGTATTAAACTATCAATAATACTTTTAATAGAATAAGAATTGGATTCACCAGGTTCAAGGAACAAGATAACATCATTCGCAAAAAGCAGATGAGAAACACTCATATAAGAATTATTAATTGGCCTATAAATCTTTTCATTGACATCATGGTTCATGGTAGCAGTGAGTCCTTCCATGGCCAAGACATAAAGATAAGGCGGAATTGAAAAATTCCATTTGAAGGATATATGGAATCAAAAGGTTGGCCATTAATCAGTACATGGTATCTACTTGTACAGATAATAGATCCAATCAATCCAACAAATTGGAAATTTCATTTCAATAATAACAATCTGAATGAAATCCTGATTGATTGCATCATAAGACTTTATAGGGTCAACCTTGATACACATTTAGGCCTCTAACAATCCTTCTTGAAGTCACTAATTAGCTCATTAGTCAAAAGGAGGGCATCAGAAAGCATCCTTCCTTCAATGAAGCTGCTTCACTCTTGCTAATGAACTCATCTAGAATAGGTTTTGATATGTTGGCAAGGATGTTAGTGATTATCTTCTGGAGGAAATTGCACAATGCTATTGGACACCGATATTTTATGTAGATAGATCATTTGACGTTAAGAATAATAGTAATATAAGATATGTTGAGTTCACTGACCATCTTCCCACTTTTGAGGATACTTTTGATGGCACAATTACATAAAGTCCAATGGTACCCTACACCTCCTTATAGAAATGACCAATGAACCCATACCTAAAGCTTTGTCTCCATCATCCTCCTTAATGAATTTCTTAGTTTCTTCTTGAGTAACTAGAGTATGTAATCTCTCAATTTGATCATTAGAAAGAGAAGGAAGTAACCAATTGTGATTCTAGTTTATAGGACAAGTGTTCATACTACTATACCGATTGGAAAGGTCATTGTAAGAAGAAACATACTAACTCAGTATATCTTTATCATACACCATGATGTTATCAACCACCAAGGCTCTAATACTATTACAATTTTATCTCACTTTAATAGTATTATAAAGAAACTCAGTATTGTTATCCTCTAGCTTCAACCAATTAATTCTTCAAATTTATTTTAGCATATGATTCATTCACTTGTTCATCATAAATCTCCTTCTGGCTTGTTTTTTACTTTAGTAATATTTCTTAGATTCATATCACAAGGAGACAAATCAACATTTTTTGGCCTCAGGAGCATTGAAATCAGAATTGTTTTTATTGTCATTGAAATTACCAATCTTATCTCTTTTCCATTTCACCATCTTGGGCTGGACATTTTTCAACATGGAGATAACCTGGAACATAGGGATACCCTTGAAATCAATCTTCTAGGAATCCTCATAAATATGTGCAAAGTTATCCTACTTAGTCAATGCATTGACGAAATTAAAATAACCTCTTTTCTTTTTAAGAATTTTTCTAAAAGAAACAAATAGTTGTCTTTAATCATTATTGATAGTATTTATCATGTAACATCCTCATTTTTTGAGTACTTTATTGTAGTTTCCTAAGTGCATATTATTCATGGCCCTTTTATTTAATTAGAGTTTGTACCATGCTCTGAGAATTTTCCTATTAAGAAAAATGAGTAAAAATGATGACATACAAATTTCAAGGTTTAACATATTAGGATAATTAGTTACTATATAATAAAATTTTATCTTATTTTTAATATACTAATCTATCTAGTCACCTTTATGAAAAATGGACCATGTTAGAATATTATACAAATAAAATAGAGAAGTGATTAAATTTTGGGATCAGTTGGAGTTGGTTTGATTAGGCATTTTCACAAAGATAATAGAAAAAAGGCTTTTATTTCAATTTTCTTGATTTTTTGGTGTATCGAGTTTAATAAGTGTTGTCGGATGCAGAAGACACTCAAGTCATTTAATTGTAGCAGTATGTCCCTTCTTCAAGCTTTTTCCTTCTTGTAACAGGTTTCCCAACTTTGATCAAAGTTATTTTTAATCTCATGACGGTTTTGGAATCAAATTTCACCCATATATTCAAGGGATCAAGGTGAGTATTTGTAGACCTCACTTAAACCCTGGCAGTAACCCTATGATAAATTCTCTTATCACCACTGACCCTCTCTTGTTCACTAGTTATAGTGAATGCCACAGATTTCCCCATCACCATGTGAGTAGCAAGAAAGCTTAAAGGGCGTTTCTAGAACTGTCCTCTTGTTTCAATTGTAGCCTTTCACCCCCGAGCCCTACCAACCTACTTCATGTTAAACCTCAGGATCCCTACAAATGTTCTCCCTACTCTCACCACCTTGAACCAATTACCTATGATGTAACCATCCTTGCACTTTTCTGGACCCTTCCGCACACCCAGAAGTCACCCACGAGTAGTGTTCCCATTAGTCGACAAAGTTATAGTGGAGGTGCATATCCAAATCTTACAGAACCATGCTCAGTGTTGTAGACTTTGGAGAAGACCCATGACTATCATACTATCCCCCAGGAAGCTTCATACGCCCCAAATTCAACTTTAGGGTAGGTAAATCTTCTTTTCTAAAATTCAAATGTTCTTGCTATTTTTTGATGATTCCACGTTCTCAGTGATCATCAAAACCATTACAGTAGCTTGACAACCTCTAGGTGACCTCATGAAGTCATATTGGTTTGCTGAGTAATGATGCTTTGTGTAGACTTTGGAGTCAAGACCTAAAAGCAGCAACTTCCAACATCCACTGTTGGCTTCTCCAGCTGTTGGTGGTGATGCCAATGCTCATTTGATTCTCCTTGATCTCGAAGAGACTTGTGCTTTTAGTTTACCTTTAAAATATCATGGAATCAGGGTATTCCATCAATTTCATATTGGTTCTTCTGTGTGAAGAACAATGGGTTATGGAAACTTACGCCTTCGACCTTGTGTCATGCTAAGGAACAAAAATCCACCCAAGGGTATTATGGTCAAAAGCTAGTATGTATGTCATTTTGATATATGTGACTCAAAATTGTATTATTTGGTCATTGTTTGGTCAGTAAATGTTTAATAACCTAGTAAATAAACTATACATCAAAAAATATGGAATTTGAGCTAGAGACTGGAAAACATGAAATGGACCTGATGAAACCTTCACCTTGCCCTAATTATGAACTAGTAACTAACTATAGTAGGTGTATATTATTTTCATATTAATTCTAAGATTCATGGGATTATTTTTTATTATCTTTAATTTCTTGGTTTGAAGATCAATGATCTGAACCAACAAATTAACTAGCAATATCAATCACCTAAAGTTTACCAATAGTGAGGATAAAATATGTTGATGCTAAGTTAGGTGTAAGCTTATGTTGATGGGAGATATGTACTAAAAAATATTTATGATACTTCTTATGTACTAAAATTTTGATTCGAAATATACATGATCCCTTCTAATTATGTTGAGAACTTAAAACATGAATCCTAATATCATTACCACTACATACAAGGGCTAGTATAAATAAATGATAAACCAAAGTTGAAAGGGTATGGTCAATGAAGTAATATAAAGATAAATGAATGTGATTTAAACCCTAACCTAAATCATTAACACATCCAATATATATGGTGAAATAATACACCCTTGTAAGCATTATGACTTTAGATCATGTGTTGTATCCTAAAATTCATTCAAGAGTCAAATAAAAGCACCTATAAACCCTAATTGGGAACACTAACGACCCTAGTAAAAGACATGAAAATTGATAGACCTTTTGGTTTTTTAGGAGAATGTTAGAAGCAAGACTTGAAGAACTATTTTCTTGAGAAAATTTGGCTTATGACATGTAAGTGGGACATGACTTTAAATTCTAGTAATCATATTATATTTAGATGAGTGGTATAAATAAATAGATTTTGAATGTTTCCTTAATGCAATAGTTAACTACATTTGAATTTCTAGGTACATAAAGAATGATATTTTTATCTTGAGCAATGTAGCAATTTCTTCTTGCATGCCATGAGTCCTAAGAATTCAGATTGATTAGTAGAACTAGTAGATTGCAATTCTTATCATAAAAAGCTACTATTTATTTCTTCATATAATGAGTAGGACTAACAAAGTTAAGAATTTCTTTGCTTCAAGCTTACTTCATTATCGTTGAATAAAATTCAGAATATTTTAACCTATCAGAACATGATATCTGAGTCAACCTCAGAATTGGAAATAGAAATAGAAAGAGAAAGAACAAAAAGAGAACACTATAACATAATTCAATATTATATGATGAGTGTTACTATTTTAGAAGTATTGTGGTACATAGAATGGAATATATTTATGCCACAAAAGGTGTGTTGCGTCATGGAAGGCACTTTTTTCCATAGAATACATCTCAGTGTCACTAGAAGGCATTTAATGCCATATAAGGTGTTTTACACCAATAAAGGCACAAAGTTTCGCAAAAGAGGACTTATTGTATAATAGTGATCATAAAAAGTTAAAAGATGTAAATAAGATATATCTATTGTAGTTGTATATTCCAAGTTTTAAGAATGCAATTATTTCCCTCTAATTATTAGAATTCAATGCCACTTATGCTAATCCTAGGGTTTCCTTTGTGAATGACTAGGGATGAGACATGCGTAGGTTTCAAGCTTTAGAAATATTATCCAAGTCATAGTTTTCAAGTGTAGAGTTAGGAGGATTGCTTGATGGGGCACTTACTACAAGATCCAAGATTGATGTTTATGTTTCATACTTTATACTCTTCTATTTTGTTTTATTTCTAAGAATTTATGTTAATGCCTTCTCACACTAGTCTATAATGGTTCTTTTCCATTACTATTTTATTTGTATCATGTTTGAGACATTCCAAAAAATATCTAGCTTCCGGTCATGTAATAAAGAAAATTAGGGTGTTACATATTGGTATTAGATCAATAATGTAGATGACCACCATACAAATTCTCAAATTCTTAGTTTAGATTGCCCAGTAGAATATCAAGAGACTAGAGTACCGATTTAGAAAGAGAGTTAGAATCGCTAATTATAGAAGAAGTGAGTGAAAGATAGTATAATCCATGATGGAGGTTTATTTAGGCGATAGAAGTTGAGATATAAATTAGGGTTATGTGTCAAGCTTCTTTATACTTTACATGCTAAATCTAGATTTTCATATAGAATGCTCTATCTCCTTTCCCAAATGTTTATGGTATGTGTCAAAAGCTTAAGGGGAATTTTAGAGGGAATGGTATGTGCATCCATATATATTTATGATGTGTGTCTCACTCTTACTAGTGCATATGGTATGGGACATGTGTAAAGTGAGGTGTTAAGATGAGTATGATAGTACATGCCACCTTCAGAATATACAGATGACAATACTGGGAGGTGACAAAAAAGGTGAGAGTTAGTAATAAAAGATTGAGGTAGATAGTCACCTGCACCTAATTAAATACATATTAAAACCCTAGAGAAAACATGTCCAATTAAGATACTCCAATGTAGATGATTAAATTGAATATCAAGATAGATCTAGGACCCTAAGGTGGGCAGATTCCATTAGTTGAACTGAATTTCGAGGATGAAATTTATCCAATGTAGGTAGAGTTGAAACATCCTCATTTTTTAATACTTTATTATAGTTTCTTACATACATATTATTCATGATCTTTTTTTTTAATTGTAGTTTGTAAAATGCTCTGAGAATTTTTCTACTAGGATATAATGTGTAATTGGGATGACAAATAAATTTCTAATATGTAATCGTGTTTGGATAATTAGTTATTTAGTAATAAAGCTTTATCTTTTTTTAATTATAGTAACCTATCTAGTTACCTTTATACATAATTTACCTAAAAGAATATTCTAAAAATATAGTAAGACAAGTGGGTTAAAATTCGGTATTAGTTGGAGTGGGTTTGGTTAGAAAAAAATGCAAGATAGTGAAAAAAAAGACTTTTATTTTGAATTTCTTGATTTTCTGTTGAATCGAAATTAATGAGGGGCATAGGGTGTATATGCAACTCAATTTATTTAATCATATCCGTCTAACCCTTCTTTAACCTTTGTCCTTCTCGGAATAGGTTTCCCAACTTTGATAAAACTCAATTTTCTTTCAGATCTGGCGATTGTATTGTAAACAAATTACACTGTTATCTTTAGGGGATCAAGGTGAGTATTTCTCGACTTCACTCAAACTCTAGAACTACCCCTATGATAAATGCCCTTCTCTAACACTGACCCTATCCTAGGAACTAGTTATAGAGAATACCAGAGCTTTACCCATCTCCCTATGAGCATTGGGAAAGCTTGAAGGGAGTTTATGAAATTATCCTCTTGTTTTATTTGTAGCCTTCCACCCCTGAGCCTTCCTCACCTACTCCATCTTCAATTTCGAGTTTCCTACAATTATTCTCCCTATTCTTTCCACCTTGAACCAATAACTCATGATAAATCATCCCTACATATCTTTGGACCCTTTCACATACACAAAATTCCACGACGAGTAGTGTTCCCCCTAGTCAAAAAGGTTGTTGATGGAGGTGCATAGATAGAACTCATAGAACCAATCCTAGTGGTCTACCTACTTTGAAGAAGACCCAAGACTATCTGACTAACCCCTATAAAGCTTCATACACTCTCAATTCAAAATAAGGGCATGCAATTTTCCTTTTCCCAGATCCAAATCTTCTTGCTAGTTTTTGTCGATTCCACTTCCCAGCCATCATCGTGACAAGCACAGTGGCTTGACGACCTCATGGTAAAAATGTAAGGTAACTAGCTGTAATATGCTCAATTTTTATGAAATTGAATTATATAAATATAAGGTGTGAAATGGTAAGTGTTTTCCTCAATGGTATTATTGATATAATAATGTTACCCAATTTGTGGTATGGGTGCAACCCATGGCCCAAGTGAGGCCCCATGAGACTATTTGAATTGCAAATAGGTCCTTGGGAACAATAGAAAGAAACAAGAGATTTCATACATAAATAAATAGGAATGTCTTTATGGTTTGATATGTAATTTAAATATAAGATAATATGCAAGTTTTCAAAGAAAAATAAGATACATGGTGTTTTAGATAATTAAAGGAGTAATTATCTAGATAAGAATGGCAACACAATGATTGAGGCATCAAACAAGGATATTTTGATCTAACTCTTGATATATTTCAAAATAATAAGGAAAATATGAGAATTCTAGTAACTGGAAGGAAAAGGACATTCCATGAGATAATGGCAAATGTTTTAAATAAATTTTTGAAAGAGAAAGTTTTGGTATATGAAAGATGTGCCAATAAATTAGAGTTAGGAAAGGTATAACTGAACTATAGGATATATCAAAGACGAAGATAATGGATAATATAGATTGAAATTCATGAAGAGCTTCCTAAAAGGTTGATGATCTTTCATCCAATAGGTGCCACATGATTATGTACTTTCCTTAATCATTTCTTTTTAGTTTCCCAACCACGTTTCTTTGTGTCAAAGGAGTTGGCCAAATCCAAGATTGAAAGGAGTTATTATTATTTGGTGGTTTTCGTATTAGGAGTGTCTAGCCATGACTTGAGGCTACTATGATTAATCACCTTCCTTTTAGTGGATCATGGTGTATGATTATCTCTTTCACACGTGGTTATATGAGAAAGGAAACTCATACTTTCCATGAGTCTTTCCCCTACCTTGCATCTAAAAAAGGGAGCAAACCCAGGCCTCCCACCCATACCTCTCCTTCTCCACCATCCTCCTCGGAACCATAAAGATCCACCTAGTATCTATATAAAGGACCATGGGAGTCCTCACCTCCATGCAGAACATGTCCCCTGGTCTCTATAGACTATGGAGGATCCTCACAGAAGGTCCCTTTCATTCAAGCACTCCTGGACCCTCCACGCAACTGAGAACAAAGGTCCTTGAAGTCTAGTTGCAGGATCAGCATCACCATGTATAGCAGGTCTTGCCCTGCAAGAGTCTAGTCGTACTCTTAGACTTGAACCCAAGGATCCCAACAATGGGGGCCGCAATAGTGATGAAGGTTGTTAAAAAGGGAGGATTAGATCACTGATGACCTACTCTATGGTGGCTCCCTCACAGTGCAAAACCTTCATGGGGATGTATGACGTGAGTAGGTGAGTGATTGAAGGTGCTTGTAGCATAAGGGTGTTCGCAGAAGGGTCAAAGAGATAAGGCATGGAGTCTCGTAGGTGCCTCTATGAGTTTGCACAAAGGCGCCATGCCTCACAAATGGGCGGTCGGCGAGCGCAAGTTGATGCAAACCTGTCACGAGGGAAAAGAAGATAGAAATTTAACAACTAAAGGTTCAATATAATAGAACCAGTGAATATTTGCTAGTTCAGTGAAAATTGAAGTTGTGAACGACACTCAACCTAACAAGCATGGCACTAGAATCTAACCAATTAGGAGATGGCACGTGGCGATATTTTAGTGGTATAAGTTCCTATTTTATTTAAATGATAGGAATTACTGTGATTACCCAAATATAGAAAACTTATATATTAAAATGATTGTGAAAACAAGAGGGACACAAATAAACTATAATTGAGATTCTATTCTGATCCCAGTCCCAAAAATAGTGTTAATGTATGTTAAAGTGATGATTAATAAATGGAAACCCTTGATATGGACATTAAAGAGTAGAAAGCATTAAAAACCTTTCTTTTATGTTATTCTCTAACATTTTTAATATAATCATAATCTAATATAATTATGATAATAATAACGAATACTTAGGGTTTCTAATATGAATAATCAAGCATGATAAGAATTAGGGTTTATAGATCATAACTTGTTATTTTGTTAATGAACTTAATCAGATCTAAGTGTTCATAATGAAAGGATATGATATAATGATAATTAAGATTTCAACTAGTGGTTAATAAAGTGAACAAACTAGGGTTTTTTCCCTTATTCATTACCCAAACCATAACCCTTATATTAGGACTCGAGTAGGTTTTTATTTGAATAACATGATGATGACACTTTAGGATTTACATACATGCAATTAACTTGTTGATTGACTAGATCTATTGATTGATTGAATATAGTTGAAGAATATATCGTATGATATATGCATGGTTCTAAAAAAGGTATGTAGTTATGATTATGACTAACTGCAATATAGATTTCAAGTGTTTGTCAGGTTTTCTCGAGGATTGAACAAATAGACTGTTGGATGTTTATTTGCATTTTGTTAAATTATAATGGCACTATGAGTATCTCATAAAGATGAGAATAAGTGAATAAAATGCCAATTTTATTTGCAAGTAATTGATTGATTATATGTTGTTATATTACTTGCGCACTTTTGCAAGCACCCCACGTACATAGTATATTTTGTTATATTGATTTGTTCTTTGTTTCATGCCATTTTAGCTAGATGCAATATATGAAGAGATCGAGACTTGATGAATCAGATGAAATCTACCAAAAGATATTAGAGTGAAGAAAAATAGGATTTCCTAGATAGTTCTTCTATATAGTTCTCATGTAAGAATTTCATGTAACTCCTCAGAAGAGTATCTTGTGAACAATATTTGAATTAATGGAAATTATTTTCTATTATTATTTGTTAAATCAAAATCCTTGGTAACTTTAGGTAATGGGTCTCAAATTTTTGGGTCTTTCCATAATTGGGGGATGCTAAAAAGTGAGGTTGTTACACTAGTATTGTTGGTTTTTTGAGGAATGATGCTTTGTGTAGACTTTGGAGTTATTCACTAGAAGCATAAACTTTTGGTGGCCCTTGTTGGTTTCTCCTGTCACTACTGGTGATGAGTCAATGCTTGTTTAACTTGCCTTGATGTCGTCAAGAAACATACATATGCTTTTGGTTTTTCCTACAAAGCAACATGGATCAATGGGTAATCAATCAATGGTGTGTTATGTTCTTCTATGTGACGAACAATCAGTTGTGGAGTTTTACACCTCACCCTGATGCCACACTAAGGGATGAAAATGTGCCCAAGGTTATTTTGGTCAAACAACCAACACACACACTAGTTTGATTTTTTTATTAAAATTAACATTATCTTGTCGGTGATTGGTCAAATATTTTTTAATCTCGTATAAATCCTAGTAAATAATCCATTCTTTAGAATAATATGGAATTTGAGCTAGATACTTGTAAGATGTAATGAACCTAATAAAACTCTCATTATTCCCTATTGATGAACAAGTAAATGACTATTCATGTATGTGCATATTATTTTCATATTAACAATAAGATCCATGGGCTTATTATTTATTAGCTATAATTCCCTAGTCTGAAGATTAGTTATCCCAGCCAAACATTAGACCAATATTACCAAATACCTAAAGTGTAACAATGTTACAATAGTGTGGATATAATATGTTGATGCTACCATAGGTGTAACCCTAAGTCTAAGGGATATATGTAATAAAATAATTTTGATGACACTTATGGACTAAAATTTGGATTAGAAATATATATCTTAACCCTTTTAATTATGTTGAGAACTTGAAACATGAATCCTAATATCATTATCACTACATGTAAGGGTTAGTATGAATACACCCTAAACCAAAGTTGAAAGGGTAGGGTCAAGCAAGTAAGTAAAGAGAAATGAATGTGATCGAAACTCTAGCCTGACTTACATAAGGCACCCACTACAAAGGGTAAGATAATACACCCTAGTATTGACTAAGACATTAGTTTATGTGTAATATCCTAGAATTCACTCAAGCATAAAAACATGCACCTAGAAACCCTAATTGAGAATAGTAGTAATCCTAGAAGTCTTGACCCTAAGAGAAGACACAACAACTTATTTACCTTTTGGTTTATCAGGAGAAGGTTAGAAGAGTATTTTCTTGATAAGACTTAGCATATTACATGTAAGTGGGCCACACCTTTGAATTCTAGACCTTCTGTTATATTTAGACCAATGGTCTAAATAGTTAGATTTTCAGCATTCTATAAATGCAATTAACTTCATTTATATTTCCATGTACATAGGGAATGATATTTTTATCCTAATCAATGTTGTAATTTCTTCTTACTTGCCATGAGCCAAAAGATTTCAGTTTCATTAGTAGAACTAGTATATTGTGATTCTCATCACAAATTGTTAGTAATTATTTCTACATATAATGATTAGAACTACCAGAGTTTAGAATTTATTTTCTCCAAACTTATTCATTACTTATTAATATAATTCAGAATATATTTACATATTAGAATATGATCTCAGAAATTACCTCAAAAGAGGAACAACAAGCTACAAGGTAAAGAGCCCATTGATTCCCTAGTTCTTTTTTTGTACATAGCCTCACTCTTATTGTTAGGGATAAACCTAAGATAGTAGCTTATGTGGATTCGAGGATCTGTAGGTAGTGGGATGTGTAGACTAAGCCACATGTACAATATATAGGATTTTTTCTACCCCTATACCATGCATAAATTTTTGGAATACAATTTACCTTATCCAAAAAAATTACCTCAAAACTAGAAATAGAAATAGAAAGAGAAAGAGAATACAAAAGAACACCAGAACATTATTTAATATTATATGATAAGTCCTAATAGAACACAAGTATTGTAATACACAAAATGGAAATGATTTATTCTACATAATCTAGGTTACACCATAGAAGGCACTTTGAACCATAGAAGATACCTTGATATCATTGAAAGGCATGTCATGTCATAAAAGGTGATTTGCACCATAGATGGCATATAGATCCACATAAGAGGACTTATTGTATTATGGCCACAAAAAGATAAAGAAGTAAAATAAATATGTTTACTTTAGTTGCATATTTCAAGTTTTTATAATGCATTTATTTCTGTCTAGTTATTAGAATTCAATGCAACTTACATTAATCCTCCAGTTTCAATTGTGCATGGCTGGGGACGAGGTGTCCACAAACTTCAAATTCATAAAGAATATTCCAGTCAGAGTTTGCAAGTGTAGAGTTAGAAGGATTGTTTGGTGGGGCACCTATAGGGAAATATAGGGACCGCGTAGGTAGCAAAAATAGAAATTTTTTTGTCCATATTTTCCTTAACCAACAGATCGTGTCAACAATAATGTATCTAAGAAATAGGGTACAAGACATACCTTGTCTTGGAGAAGTCCAGTGAGTATTCTTGTAGATAGATGTGTTTCCTTCTAAGGTATCACACAAACAAAAACCATAGGCATCCTCCTGGTGTAGCACACATGGACAACGGTTGACATTGTCCTCCTAGCGTGGAAACAAAATCTTCCATGTCTCTACGTAGTCTAAGTGGACCACTAGGAGCTCCACATTGCACTTCTACAGCCAACATGAAGTATTTTTCCTTTCGTTTGTCAACATGCTAGCATTGTCTTCCTTTCCCCTTGCTATCTCTCCCTTTTGAGTAGGACTTCTAGGTTCTCTCACACATTACCAGAATTGTGAGATGAGGATTCTTGAGACAATCTCTTGACCTCCTCTCTAGACTTTTTAACTATTGTGTAACTTGAGCCTTGGTCACTTCCTTCTTATTGAGGAGTGGATGGGCTAGGGTTTCTAAAACCTAGGGTATATAAAAGGTCAGATATCTTGGTTTGACGGTTGTTGCACATAGCCATTTGGTCAACTAGACCATCCAGTTGGTTGACTAGCACACCTAATCGATTGACTAGACTGTCCAGTCAGTCGATCGGCTTACGGTCAATAGTGACATAACACTATCTTTTAATGTGATGATTAATTTACATCATCACACATATGAATAATATTTGACCCAATCAAAATGGTCCTTTGACTCGGTCAAAATAGTCATTTTTATCCAGTCGATCGACTGGACATTCTAGTCGGTTGATTCGATATTTTGACCATACGCTCGTAACCTGGTTGTGTCGACTGGTTGGAAACTCCAACTAGTCGATTTGTTGATTCCATCATCTAGGGTAGGTAAGAGTGTCCAGTCAATCAACTGACACACTATTCAATCAAATGGACAATCTAGTTTGTCGATTATCATAGACGATGTTGTATAATTTGATTACCTAAACTCTTTTAGTAACCAAGCTAAAACCATTTGTGAGTAAAATCCTATTACAAGTGCATCCTATGTGTATGACCCTACAGATCCCATGTTACATAGGTAGTGAAGTCCATATCCATTATGAATACACAAGAAATAATAGGTATTTAGCAAGACATCATCTCTACCCAATTAAATGGAAAGTTGAAGGACAACGTTAACCTACAATCTGTGATCAATGTTAAAATGATCGTCTAGTTCCTTTGTGTCTAGTATCCAGATTGAATCTGAGGCATGGAATTTTCATCTTCTTAATACTCAATCTGTGTTTCCTAAACTAGATAACATTGTGAGATATCATATATTGACTCACACGAGCATGGTCATGCATTTATGAGTCCCTCTTATCAAGGGACCGGGATATCAACCTCTTAATAGGAGGAACAAATCCCATCTACATCACTCACAGTCAATCCCCATGTGTCAAAACATACCCAATAACCATCTCTATGGCAACCCTTATTCAGGATCACATTGGATGGTGTCAAAGTTCATCAAATGAGATGTGGTGAGTGTAATGATTTTAGGTCTAAGAACCACTATCACTTTGAGAGTTGATTCTTCCTACCATTTCATGGTTTCCATGTATCACTCTCAAGGTGGGTCTATCCAGTACAATGTATTTTAACATGTGCATATGTGTTTCAATTGATATCCAATATCATGGATAATGAGACTCTAACATCAGTCCATACACATTCCAGTGTTATGTATTATTGTCATCTTTTTTACTTCCACAATAATATTATATGTATAATCTCATTCTTCAGGTCCTTTAACCTAAAGACATATGTCATGGAGTAACATCATTCTTTGCACATCTATTATGCTTGTTTCATTATCTCATAACTAAGACTTGCATAATAGAAGGAATTACCTTTTTTAAATATTAGCAAATCAAGTACAAGATGCCCCATACAATTATCAATTGATTCACTCTATGGGCATACTTACCAATAGACTCCAACTTGCACTTAGATCCAATCACCCAAGAGTCCAATTTCAAGTAATTTATCATGACCATCATGTTTTCACTGTGTAACTGCTTTTGTCAGTGGGTCAACACCATTTGCTTCTAGTTGGTGCAAATCTTCACATCTCTTCAATGTACATCTTTTTTATGAGATGGAAGTGTTGTTGTATGTGATCTAGGTTCCTTAGCCTATCCAATTTCTCCATTGTTGCTTTAGCATCTCTACTGCATCGTCAATGGTTGACACCATCCCAACTTCACATATGAAATTCTTAATCCATATAATACCATTGTTGTTCCCAAAATAGTGATATACTCATATTATATTGTAATCAACAACAATTGTCTCTTGCTCAAAACCTTTCTGGCTTACAGTTTTGTTCTTAAGGCAAAAGAAGAAGTTGTGTTCAACATTTTTGTCAATTTGGAGGCTTGAATCGGTGTAAACTTTTACACCCAACTCTTCCTTGTCACCATAAGCAAGGAATTGATCCTTAGTACAACTTAAGGATGTTCTTTATGGAAGTCCAGTGACCTTCACCAGAACCTGACTGATATATGCTCATCTTGGCCAAGTATACAAGAATTAGGGACAAGTGCATAACATTGCATACATTATAGATCCAATCGTGAACGCATATTACATCTTATGCATGTGCTCCCATTCTTCACAAGAATTGAGACACTGGGCTCTAGAGAGACTAATTCCATGGGACACAGGAAAATTCCTCTCTTTGAGTCCTACATGTTGAACCCATCAATTTTTCAATGTACATACTCTTACTTAGGCCAAGTAGCCTTCTTGATCTAAATATATAGATTTTTATTCCTACCCCCATATGATGCTTCATCTAAATCCTTCATATAGAAGGTATTTACCAGCAGTTGTTTACCATTTGTCGGGTAGGGATGTTATTTCCTATTAAATATGAAGAATACAACTGTGACCCACTAAACTCCTTGTAAACACATGTTTCATCTTCATTTTAACTAAAGCCATAGCTCCAAGATGCTTCCCTCAATCCACAGATTGACCTTTGTAGATAAGATGGAATGACAAGCATGACCATGATGGATGTCATCCATGTTGATATTCAAGACCCACTTGTACCCTATTGGTCATACCCCTTTAGGTGGACCCACCAAGGTCTATACCTTGTTGGTGAACATGGAGCCCATCTTAGATCTCATGGCCTCAAGCCATTTCTTAGACTCTACCCCCTTAGTATAATCTTAGTAGTTTTTAGATCATCATCTTTGACCAACTCATTGCTTTCTTGAGTTATGAATATACAAATCTTTCAGGATCAAGGTGCGTCCTACTAGTTCTATGAGGTTCATGTGTTAAATGAGGAACTTGATATTCCGCAACAGTTTGTGACTCTTCTTATTCCTACTATCCCTCTATAGGTTTAATGTTTTCTTGAATTATCTCAAACTTCTACAAGTTCTATTTTTCTCTCACTATTTCCTTTGGAATCAATTTCCTTTGGAGGAAGACAGTAGTATTGGCAAAAAAACACTTCATTTTTAGATGGAGTGTAAAGTAGTATCCCTTGGGATATCCTCAAAATAACTTTTATTTGATATAGGACCAAGCTTTTCAAGAAACTATTTTTTTTCATAAGCTTCAAATACCCAAATCTTTGTTGAAGATACATCAGGATGTTTCCTATGCCATGTCTCGTATGGTGTCCTTTGAACCTATCTAGATGGTACGTGGTTAGTGTAAACGATGTGGTTTCTAAAGCATATCCCCTAGAAGAAAATCAAAAGATCAACTATACCTATCAATGATCACACCATTTCCAACAGGGTTTCCTTATTTCTGATACACCAATATGTTTCAGGTGGAGTAAATTGTGATACAATATCAAGAAAATGCAAAAGGTCCTCAGGCTCTTGGTTCAAGTATTCTCCACATCAATCATATTGAAATTATTTAATACTAGTAGAAAACATTAGCATTTTTTCTAAAAGGTCCACATACATCACTATGTAGGAGTCCCAATAGATCACTTGCTCTCCCACTATTTACAGCGGAAGGTGTTTTTGTCATTTTTTCTTATAAACAAAACTTACATGTCTCTATTGGTTTAAAATAAAAACAGTCAAGATAACCATCTTTATGGAATCTAGAGATGTGTTTCTCATTTATGTTCCATACATGACATTGCCATAGGTATGTTCTATTTGAGCTATCAAGTCTTTCATCATTTACATCATACATACTTATCGCTTGAACTATTGAGTATAGACTATGAGACATTTGGGCACTGCCATAAAGATCTTATCTTTAAAATCAAACATCAATATTTCATTATATGAAATTTTAATCCACTCTTATCCAAACAAGATATAATGATGTTTCTAATTAAATAAATATATGTAATAGCAATTCACTAATTCTATTACAAGCTTGTTGGGCTGAGATAAATGATAGGTTCCAACTACAATGACAAAAACGTTTTCTTCACGTAGTTCTGCCTTATCTTTCTTACTTCCTCTCGGATCCTATACATAGTAACATATGTGAGAACCCCATCATGTATCCTATATCTAATATGATGAAGTATGCGAATTTATCTCAATAACGTATATACCCAAAATGGATGTCTTCGTACCTTGCTTCTTCTTCCTTAGTTCTTCTATGTAAAGAGGGCAATTCCATTTCTAGTATCCAACTTGGTGATGGTGGCTGCAAGTCCCTTCCATAATCACTCCTCCCTTTGCTTTAAGTGCAGAACACTTGGGTTTCTATATAGCCTTACAAATCTTCTTGGTCTTGCCTTTGCTCTTGGACTTCTCCTTTTTCTAGTGTTCATGATCATAGATTTAGGATTATCCATCTTCATTTGTGTCTCAGCAGTTCTCAACATGCCAAGCAACTCAGACAATGGCTTAGTAAAATTTTTCATGTCATAGTTCATGACAAATTGGTTATATGATTTAGGAAACAATTAGAGAATCAAATTTGTATCCAAAAATTTGAGCACATGCATCCCTACTGAATCTCCCTCTGCCATATTGCACTTAAACAACATGTTTGAGATATCATATCTCTCTTGTCTTTCCTAATCCTAAAATATGTTCTTGAGATGTGTTACCATCTCGATAACTTACACATTTTCATGTTATCTCTGCAACTCATAGTTGATAGAGCATAGCATCAGGAATTTGACATCCACAACATTTTTAGAGTGCTTCTTGTAAGCATCCCTTATAGCCTTAGGCACATTGGGAATGTGTTCCTCTGGTTCTGGTGTCTCTAGGGCATAGAGTGTGCACTCTTGAGTGAGATTGATTCTTAAAGTCTGGAACCAGTGATGGGGCTCTAACTGTTGCATCAAGAAAAACCCTAAAAGAATAACTCCAAGGTTTAGTTGAAAGCAGTGCACTAATTTCCCACTCCACACAGTGGAAGACTTATTAAAATATACTTTAGGATCAAACCCAAAGGAAAACCTTTCTAAGAAGTTATATAAATTTGGAAGTCTTAAGAGTAATATGTATCATCGAAAAGTTGATTGATTCATTAAACTAATTTGTTGGCAACAAATAGAGAGTAAAGCAGTAAATGAATGATAATAAAGAGAACCAGGGCATGGGGTTTTGCTGCCAAAGCTTGTGTATTATCCTTACAATATATAACCCTTCAGTATCAATTACCAAATAGAGGTTTAGCTACTGCACCCTCATGGAATACAGGTCGTAACTTGGACTAAACTCCCTTGGAACCGACCAAGCTCGAAACCCAAGTTCCTAGTTCATTCCCATTGGACTCCCTCACTTATGACTGGCCATCCTCAACATATTAGCAAATCATAGCCCAATCACCTCACTATCCTTTACTAACACCTCAAGGGGATAACAAGATCGTTCTAGAGTTCTAATCACGCTCACATCAACTTGCATATCCCTGATTATAACATACTTTTGAAGCAAGTCATCAATTTGCAAGGCAAGGAAATAAGTAGAACAATACTTTATTTAGCAATAGTATTGTTGAGTTTAGATACAGGATAGAATAAAATGTGAGTTGTTGGGCAAGTCCCCATGCCCCAACACAAATGTCTACTCACTCATGGTGAGAGACAACAATGGAAAGGTAGAAAGAATGATGGACGGGACCATGATGCTGAGTGTAGGAAGACTCATCTCTCCACTGTGGCTGCGGCCTCCTTGCTCCTCACTAGGATTCTAATTGTGTAGTGTGGCTTCTAATCACAATTAGAGACCTTTCTGAATGGTCGAGAAGGGTTCACTTTTATAGATGCATTCCTCACTGCTAAAACCCTAATGTTGAATACTTTTGGTCGAAAGAAGCTAATTGCATGGTCCGTACTCAGTCTAATAGGAAACTCACATGGGTTAGTCAATTTGGACCTCACGTCCAGTTCTTTGGCAGACCAGTGTGGATTGAACCAGAATAGGTAAAATGCTAGGAGCCCGCATCAGATCTAAGGAATCTGGAAGACTCTAGGTAGAGAGTGGCTTGAGTCTGGCAAATGGCGATGTCGATCGCTTGACTAGGTGTTGGAGGGTGAACAATGGAAAGCTTCCAAGGCCTTCCTTCCCTTGAGGTGTAGTGTCATGAGGGCTTGATCGTCCTTCTAGACATTGATGTAAATTCTTTGCTGGTTTTGAATGAAAAATATATAAAGTGGAGATCATTGCATTTAAGTAAATATAAAGCTAAAACTAGGAAATAGAAACAAGACAACCCCTAAAAAGTGAGTAAAATAGTATGCAAAGATGAGTATAAATAAACTTATCAAACTACCCCAGACTTAATCCTTTACTTGTTCCGAGTAAAGAAAAATTAAAAGAAGCTCAACAATTGATGTTAGGATCCAGAATTTCCTCTCCCAACTGAGCAAACTTTGTGCCCCCTTCCACAAAACACGATCAAGCAACCACAGTCCTTTGGGGTCATGTGGCCAAACTTGGATATCCCTTGATTGGGATGGTTCCTGCATTTTCTAGACTTTAGAACCTGCGACGAACTGACTTCATCTCAATAGTACTCTTGATCAGTCAATGCAAATAGAAGGGAGCACAAGTTAGGGATTTTTGGCTATTTTGGGGAGAGTTTTGATAAGTCCCATGTGTTGGTATGCATGCCCATAGAGCAAGTCATATGATGATTGTAATGGGATACTTTGTAAATGATTTGAATAATAATAAAGGCAATTTCCAATCTATATGTTTAAACTATTTCTGAGATGATGGTGTAACATGATAGATGTCTAAAGATTGTCTTACTCAATGACATATACTTTTAGGTTCATGACCTAAACGATGAGATCATATGGATGTTAAGAGTATACATTCTTGTTTAGTCCCTAGTCGGTTGTTATTGTGGAAATAGCCATAGACATCAATAACACTGAAGACTAGATTGTGTGTTGGTTGATGACAGAATCTCATTAGTCATGATATAGTGATATCAAACCAAGAACATAGGTACTTGTTAGAGAACAAGGTATCGGACAGACCCACCGTGAGAATGACACATGGAACCATGACATGTTAGTCACAATCAGCTCTCACAGTGATGGTGGTGAGTGTGATTCTTAGACCTGAAATCACTGCACTCAACACATGTCGTTGGGTACACTTTGACATCATCAAACGCAATCCTGAAACATGGGTTGTTATAAAGGTGATGATTGGGTGGCTTTGACACATGGGGCTTTTGAGGGGTGAGTGATAGATATGGGATTTGTCCCTCCTAAGGGAGTTTGATATCCTTGGCCACTTGATGAGTAGGATTGAGAAAGGCATGCGCATGCACGTGTGAATCAATATGTGATATTGATGTCATACACATCTCACTCGGTCTACTCTGAGATCAAGGAAATGAATGAACATTGACAGGATGACTGTTCCATGCCTCGAGTTCATTCTGGATATCAGTGACAAAGGAATTATACATTCACTGTAACACCATTCACGGATTGTAGGATGAAAGTTGTTCTCCAACTTTCTACTTTCACTTGGGTAGCAATGATGTGTGACTAGGCACCGCTCTTTGCTTGTGAAGTCATAAGTGTTATGGACTTTCACTGCCAACGTGAAATGGACCTGCAGGGTCACACACATAGGATTTAACCTGGAAGAGGAGTTTTATCCACAAGCAATGTTTAGATTGATTACTAAAGGAGTTTAGTAGTTCAATTAAACACTCAATTAATCGATGGCTCAATATCGTATGGTTCAAGGTGTTGGACGCATTGATTGGAGTATCAGATTGATTGAAATCGCAATTGACTGATTTTGCCCAACTTGTGCTCCCAACCGATCGGTTCATGTGATGAACCGGTCGGCTGAGGTTGTTGAACCGGTCGGATGGAGTGTCCAGGCCGATCGGCTCATGCCCAGGTTGAAACGACCGGTTCAAGGGTTGAACCGATCGGCTCAACTGGTGCAACCGACCAGTTGGGAAAAGTCATGTCGGCAAGAATTTTCCTTTGGTTTCAAATTGCCCAATTCGATTGGGAATAAAATTGGTATTCGATACCAATTGGGAACGAAACAAGGAAAGTCCTTTTGAGCTGGATTAGGACTATGAACCGATCCGTTCAGGGCACCAACCGATCGGTTGGAGTGCCCCAAACGATCGGCTCAGGTCCAACCGATCGGCTCAATGGCCGAACCGATCGGTTCAGTTGTGAACCGATCATTTTAGGTTGCGAGATGGTTGTTTTTTGTGGAAAATCCCAAACCCTTCTACTCCTGCTTTAGTCCCGTATTGCCGGGCACAGAGAACCCTGTCCCATGACCCGCCTATATATATAGGGGTATTGGGGGCTTCTCAAAGAACAACTCAGTGCAAGTTGATTGCTCTGCAAAGTTGTCGTTCTCTCTGGTTTTGGTAACCGAGAGAGAGCCCGAGCAAGTGCTTCCCGCAAAGGGAGGTGCAGCAAGGGAAGGACAACTGTAGTTGCAATTGACAGCAGGAGAGTGTGTTGGCGACTAGTACGTCAACAGGAGTGTGCAACTCCTTCCACTTCCTTGTGGGACAAGGAGAGTGGAGTTCCGGGTGGTCCGTGTGGACTACTTCAGAGGCGGGAGGTCACTGCCACTCAGGAGGGCAACTGTCATCCGACAGTCCGGTAGGAGGAGGAGTCTTCAGTCCCAGTTCGACCAGGAGCTGCACAGACACCGTCCAAGACCGGAGGTGAAGACCGCGCAAGGCGTGTGGTATTGTCGCCGAGCAAGCCTCGAGACAAGGTATGATTCACAAACCATCTTTCCTATTATATAGATGTCGACGCGATTCCTTTTGTTCCGGGTTTGGGGAGAAATTTTTTTTTTGTTTCCGCTGCTTCTCTGATTCCTCTAAAACCCAACAGTGGTATCAGAGCCACGTCAACCGCTCTATATTTTAGGATTATTGACGTGATCGATTTTGGTTTGTCGCCTTTATTTATTGCATGCGATGCGAATAATATCGGCTTTATACATGTCCAATCCACAAATCCCTAATATACATATATGATATGTAATATTAATGCACTCGATACGCGTCGCCCTTAAACAAGTTTTGTGGTGGATGTGTAGCATGATTATGGCCTTTAAACCCCTATATCTGTGTGTGGTTGTTTGTGTGGTTGCTTGCATATCGGTCTGCGCACCGATTCCCTTTCTCATATTCCTGATGTAACTCGAAATAATTCGAGAATTCTTTTCCTACCTTTGCTCCCCCCGAATGTAACTCGGGGTTTCACAATTCAATTGTAAAATAGGATAGATTTTATTTCCTGTTATGTCAAATAACGGTGGACAACCTGAAGACGATCGGTTCAAGGAGTGAACCAATCGGTTGGTGATCCAGACGGCCGGTTTGAGGAACAAGATGAGTGGGTGGCGACAGAGGAGATGCACGATGACCGGTGAACCGATCGGCTGGAGGCGCCAGTCGATCGGCTGGTGGCACCCGGACAACCTACTTGATGGCGAGCCGATCAGTCATGGAGATGAGCTGATCAAACCCAGAAAGGCAGGCACAGATTTCATCTTGTACAGGTTGCATGTGATGTAGACCTAGATGACCGTGATTCCTCTTGGCTCGAGGAATCACAAATAGGAAGGCCATAATCATTGCTTTTATCGTTTATGCATGTTTTATGTGGGATATAGCATGTATATGATACGTACTATATATTGTGGTGATTGGATATGTATATGTATATAAAACCAAATCCCTCATTAAAATATTAAGTCTTATACGCCTTCCATTAGCGAAACACATGGCAAACTTGATCGACCAAGCGTAGGTTACGCCAAAGTGTGGTGCACCGTCTATCTTGTGGAAGTGTGAAGGGTCGACATGTAGGTTCTGCCAAAGCAGGGTGCATGTTTACCGTGTCGGCTTATGGGTTTCACTTAACTGGTGATTCTTAGAGCGTCTAAGCCCAGAGGCACGGAATGTTCATGGCAAGGTGTTGTGCATGTTCATTCATCAAGAGTTGCGTATGATGCAATTGGCAAGAGTTGCCTACCCGGAAGATCTGAGTTGTGGGTGACATCCAAAGCTGGTCCATGGCTTAGAGGATTCTAGGATCTTGACCCACTAGAAGATTGTACGCTGTAATCTTCCAAATTGATGGTGAGGGCTATCAATTTGAGTCAAAATAGTGGGAGCGGTAATTAATTAAAGGCCTAATTAACTATCATCAAATTTTATTCAAATCAAATCAAAAAGGGTTTTGACAAATGCAAATTTTCTCTTGTAGAATGGCAAAAGAATCATCTTTTAAAATGGGCAAATTAATTGAGAATAAATTCCATAACTGGTTGAGGACTGTGAGAAGTGTTCTGCACAATCCAGATATACCAGGAGCCTTAGAATCCACTCTATGTACGATTAATGCGTTGGTGAAGGAGAAAGTAGGTAAGGGAGAGAAGTGCTCTCTCGCCAAACCAATTTCTTCTACATGGAGAGGATGGAAGGAATAATGGAAGAAGAAGTCAGAGATAGAGATCTCTACTTCTGGTGTATACGTGATAGAGATTAACTTTACTACTTCTTCGTCACGGGTACTTGATACCGGATGCGGATCTCACATTTGTTCAAATGTGAAGGATCTTAAGAGAAGTAGGCCTTTGGGGAAAGGCGAGGTTGAACTACGTGTTGCTAATGGGGCAAGAGTTTCCGCCAGTGCCGTAGGAACCTATGAGTTAACTCTACCTAGTGGGCTAATAATAGAGTTGAAGAACTGCTATTATGTACCTGCCATAAATAGGAATATCATTTCCGTCTCTTGTTTGGACAAAGATGGATTTGAATTTCTTATTAAGAATGGAAAGTGTTCCATTTCTAAAGATGGGATCTTTTATGGCAGTGCCCCTATGTCTTATGGTCTATACTTGATAGACTTGGAGACAAGTGTATACAACGTAAACACCAAAAAGCAAAAACTCAACGACTCAAACAAAACATATCTCTGGCATTGTCGTCTAGGGCACATAAATGAGAAGCGCATTTCTAGACTCCATAAAGATGGTTATCTAGACTCTTTTGATTATGAATCAATAGAGACATGTGCATCTTGTTTGTTGGGCAAGATGACCAAGACTCCCTTTTCAGGTAAAGGTGAGAGAGCTAGTGATCTATTAGGACTCATACATACTGATGTATGTGGGCCTTTTAGAACTAATGCCAGAAATGGGTGTCAGTACTTCATTACCTTCACTGATGATTTCAGTAGGTATGGCTATGTGTACCTGATGAAACATAAGTCAGAAACCCTTGAAAGGTTCAAGGATTTCATGAATGAAGTACAGAACCAGCTTGGTAAAAGTATTAAGGCACTTCGTTCCGATCGAGGTGGAGAATACTTGAGCCAGGAGTTTGAGGACCTTATGCGAGCTCGTGGTATTGTATCACAATGGACTCCGCCTGGAACACCACAGCATAATGGTGTGTCTGAAAGAAGGAATCGCACATTGTTAGATATGGTGCGATCTATGATGAGTTTTGCTGATCTTCCAATTTCTTTCTGGGGTCATGCTCTTGAAATCGCTGCGTTTACACTTAACCGTGTACCATCTAAATCGGTTCAAAAGACACCATATGAGATATGGACTGGGAAGCGTCCCAATTTGTCTTTTATGAAGATTTGGGGTTGTGAGGCTTACGTCAAGAAAACGTTTCCTGATAAGCTTGGACCCAAATCTGATAAATTTTATTTTGTTGGATATCCCAAGGAAACCAAGGGATATTATTTATACCACCCAACTGACAACAAAGTGTTTGTTGCCAGGGATGTTGTGTTCCTAGAGAAGGAATTTATTTCCAAAGGAAACAGTGGGAGGAATATAGAGCTTGAAGAGGTTCAAGCCCAACAGGAGAACATTGAACCGGTAGATGTACCAGAGGAAAATGGAGATTCACAAGGTGTTGTGGAATCTCAGTATCCTCAGGTAATACATGGACCTCGTAGATCTAGTAGGACCCGCCTTGAGCCTGAGAGGTTTGGATACCTTGTAACTCAGGAAGGTGGAGAGTTGATCATAGATGATGATCCAACTACCTACGTAGAGGCTATGGAGGGACCAGATTCTGAGAAATGGCTTGAAGCCATGAGATCTGAGATGGAATCCATGTACTCCAACAAAGTATGGACTTTGGTGGAACCACCCGAAGGGATCAAACCCATAGGGTGCAAGTGGGTCTTCAAGAAAAAGACCGACATGGATGGCAATGTGCAAACTTATAAAGGCAGATTGTTTGCGAAGGGTTTTCGACAAATTCAAGGTGTTGATTATGACGAAACCTTTTCTCCAGTTGCCATGATTAAGTCCATTAGGATCATGCTTGCTATTGAAGCTTATTATGACTATGAGATTTGGCAGATGGATGTTAAAACCGCATTCCTTAATGGGAATATTCATGAGGATGTGTACATGACACAGCCTGAAGGTTTTGTAGATCCAAACAATGCCAATAAAGTCTGTAAACTGCAAAGGTCAATCTATGGATTGAAGCAAGCATCTCGGAGTTGGAATCTTCGATTTGATGAAGAAGTCAAAGTGTTTGGCTTTATTCAAAATGAAGATGAACCTTGTGTGTACAAGAAGGTTAGTGGGAGCTCGACCACATTTCTCATATTGTATGTGGATGACATACTTTTGATGGGGAATGATGTCTTAGCCTTAGAGAAGGTAAAGACTTGGCTTGGGAAAACTTTCTCAATGAAGGACTTAGGAGAAGCATCCTATATTCTAGGAATTAAGATCTATAGAGATAGATCTAGAAGGCTTCTCGGACTAAGTCAGAGCACGTACATTGACAAGGTGCTGAAGCGGTTCAGCATGGAGAACTCAAAGAGAGGCAACGTCCCTATGCTACATGGAGTTACCGTCTCTAGAGCTCAATGTCCCCAATCTTGTGAAGAGAGGGAGTGTATGAATGGGATCCCATATGCATCAGCCATCGGATCCATCATGTACGCTATGTTGTGCACATGCCCAGATGTCTCGTATGCTCTCAGCATGACGAACAGGTACCAGTCAGATCCCGGGGATGCTCACTGGACAGTCGTGAAGAACATCCTCAAGTACTTGCGAAGGACTAAGGATCAGTTTCTTGTGTACGGCGGTGAGGAAGACCTGGTTGTAAAGGGTTACACCGATGCAAGCTTCCAAACTGATAAAGATGATTACAGATTGCAGTCAGGATTTGTGTTTTGCCTTAATAATGGAGCTATGAGCTGGAAGAGTTCCAAGCAAGAAACAGTTGCCGATTCTACTACAGAGGCCGAGTATATAGATGCTTCGCATGCAGCAAAGGAGGTTGTGTGGATCAGGAAGTTCATTTATGAACTTGGAGTAGTTCCCAGTAGCTGTGATGCAATTGAGCTTTATTGGGACAATAATGGAGCTATTGCACAAGCTAAGGAGCCCAGATCACATCAGCGGTCCAAGCACATACTGCGGCGCTTCCATCTCATACGAGAGATCGTACAGTGAGGAGATGTGAAGATTTGCAAAGTACCAACTGAAGACAACATAGCTGATCCACTGACTAAGGCCCTTTCTCAGCAGAAGCATGATGGTCATGCTAGGTCACAAGGACTGTGTTTCCTTGGTGACTGGCTCTAAGTGCAAGTGGGAGTCTGTTGGTATGCATGCCCATAGAGCAAGTCATATGATGATTGTAATGGGATACTTTGTAAATGATTTGAATAATAATAAAGGCAATTTCCAATCTATATGTTTAAACGATTTCTGAGATGATGGTGTAACATGATAGATGTCTAAAGATTGTCTTACTCAATGACATATGCTTTTAGGTTCATGACCTAAACGATGAGATCATATGGATGTTAAGAGTATACATTCTTGTTTAGTCCCTAGTCGGTTGTTATTGTGGAAATAGCCATAGACATCAATAACACTGAAGACTAGATTGTGTGTTGGTTGATGACAGAATCTCATTAGTCATGATATAGTGATATCAAACCAAGCACATAGGTACTTGTTAGAGAACAAGGTATCGGACAGACCCACCGTGAGAATGACACATGGAACCATGACATGGTAGTCACAGTCAGCTCTCACAATGATGGTGGTGAGTGTGATTCTTAGACATGAAATCACTGCACTCAACACATGTTGTTGGGTACACTTTGACATCATCAAACGCAATCCTGAAACATGGGTTGTTATAAAGGTGATGATTGGGTGGCTTTGACACATGGGGCTTTTGAGGGGTGAGTGATAGATATGGGATTTGTCCCTCCTAAGGGAGTTTGATATCCTTGGCCACTTGATGAGTAGGATTGAGAAAGGCATGGCATGCACGTGTGAATCAATATGTGATATTGATGTCATACACATCTCACTCGGTCTACTCTGAGATCAAGGAAATGAATGAACATTGACAGGATGACTGTTCCATGCCTCGAGTTCATTCTGGATATCAGTGACAAAGGAATTATACATTCACTGTAACACCATTCACGGATTGTAGGATGAAAGTTGTTCTCCAACTTTCTACTTTCACTTGGGTAGCAATGATGTGTGACTAGGCACCGCTCTTTGCTTGTGAAGTCATAAGTGTTATGGACTTTCACTGCCAACGTGAAATGGACCTGCAGGGTCACACACATAGGATTTAACCTGGAAGAGGAGTTTTATCCACAAGCAATGTTTAGATTGATTACTAAAGGAGTTTAGTAGTTCAATTAAACACTCAATTAATCGATGGCTCAATATCGTATGGTTCAAGGTGTTGGACGCATTGATTGGAGTATCGGATTGATTGAAATCGCAATTGACTGATTTTGTCCAACCTGTGCTCCCAACCGATCGGTTCATGTGATGAACCGGTCGGCTGAGGTTGCTGAACCGGTCGGCTGGAGTGTCTAGGCCGATCGGCTCATGCCCAGGTTGAAACGACCGGTTCAAGGGTTGAACCGATCGGCTCAACTGGTGCAACCGACCAGTTGGGAAAAGTCATGTCAGCAAGAATTTTCCTTTGGTTTCAAATTGCCCAATTCGATTGGGAATAAAATTGGTATTCGATACCAATTGGGAACGAAACAAGGAAAGTCCTTTTGAGCCGGATTAGGACTATGAACCGATCCGTTCAGGGAACCAACCGATCGGTTGGAGTGCCCCAAATGATCGGCTCAGGTCCAACTGATCGGCTCAATGGCCGAACCGATCGGTTCAGTTGTGAACCGATCATTTCAAGTTGCGAGATGGTTGTTTTTTGTGGAAAATCCCGAACCCTTCTACTCCTGCTTTAGTCCCGTATTGCCGGGCACAGAGAACCCTGTCCCATGACTCGCCTATATATATAGGGGTATTGGGGGCTTCTCAAAGAACAACTCAGTGCAAGTTGATTGCTCTGCAAAGTTTTCGTTCTCTCTGGTTTTGGTAACCGAGAGAGAGCCCGAGCAAGTGCTTCCCGCAAAGGGAGGTGCAGCAAGGGAAGGACAACTGCAGTTGCAATTGATAGCAAGAGAGTGTGTTGGCGACTAGTACGTCAACAGGAGGGTGCAACTCCTTCCACTTCCTTGTGGGACAAGGAGAGTGGAGTTCCGGGTGGTCCGTGTGGACTACTTCAGAGGCGGGAGGTCACTGCCGCTCAGGAGGACAACTGTCATCCGACAGTCCGGTAGGAGGAGGAGTCTTCAGTCCCGGTTCGACCAGGAGCTGCACAGACACCGTCCAAGACCGGAGTTGAAGACCGCGCAAGGCGCGTGGTATTGTCGCCGAGCAAGCCTCGGGACAAGGTATGATTCACAAACCATCTTTCCTATTATATAGATGTTGACGCGATTCCTTTTGTTCCGGGTTTGGGGAGAAATTTTTTTTTCCGCTTCTTCTCTGATTCCTCTAAAACCCAACACCATGGGCATAAAAAATTGGACGACATGGGATAAAGACATGGCACAAACCCATTTCCCTAGTCTCTCCTCTATTCGACTTGAGACCTTATTTGGGATTCGGTTATTTTATTTGTCTCCCCTCTATTGGTCTCGCATTTTGTGGCTCATTGGGCTCTATTATTTGTGCCATGTCTATAGATGAAAATAAAAAAGGAGGTATATTTTATGGAAGGGATGCCACCCCGGACATAGGGTTTGGCATATAGTGGGAAATGAATTTTTTTCTTTCTTTTTTGGGTGGTGAGGAACTAAGAAATGATAGAAGATGAGAGGGAACAAGATATTGACTTGTGCTTCTTCACTTTTTCATTGCATTGGAATATGATCATCATATTATATTAGTTAAATTAGTTAATGTAGGGTAAAAAAGTGTTTATGAATTTTGTTGCAAGTCATATCGGAGGCACATGTGGCTTGACCCTTCTAACTCATTCTGCTTATCATCATTTCCATGAGGAAAGAATGCTCAATTGTTGTCATCGGGGCATAGATCTGTTCAAGATATATTTGTTCCTTAGAATTTCCTTTTGCATGGGTTAGCTCAAGAAAAAGGGAACTGTTCATTTATATACTTCCAATTTTTGCATACATCAAAATGGAAGGCTAGGTAAAGGCCATTACTCACAAAAAATAGAAAAACTAAAATGAAAATGAAAGAAAGATAGATGAAAATAAAATATGATGAAAAATAGTTTGAAGATGAGAAAGGGAAAGGTTAAAAAGGCCATTAATCACTCAAAATAGAAAAACTAAGACAACATACTACATACCCTCCAACCCCAACTTTAAAATTATGCTTGTCTTAGGGCATTTATAAGTTAGAGATGGAGGGGACTTGATATGGAGGGTCGTGGGGTTGGATATGGAGGTATTGCATGGTGCTCTTCATCCAAGAGCACACACTTGAAACCCTATGAGTGGGTTCCTCTCCTGTTGGCAAGGTCATGCTATAGATGCAATTTTGGCCACCAGTTACCATGATCCTCATTTGGAGGAGGTATGGTGGTTGTGCGCTCACCCCATTCTCTGTAGCCTACGTCCAACCAATGGTTTATCATGGGGGTGATGGCTTGGTAATCATACAGTCAGTTGATCACTGGATCTGGATTGGCTGGTGGCATTCCTCATCGATGTGTCGGGTGCATGAAGTGGAACTCCCAGGAGACATAGGTGTCCTGGGAGTAGAAGAGTTGGATATCTCGATTGGATGGTATCTCGTTGGTCAACAAGGGGCCACCATGTGAATGATGAAGTCTGTCGTTGAGGTTGTTATTTGAGAATGCCATCAGTGGTGTTGTGAGGGGATGGGTAGGAATGCATGACCTTGCTTCTGATCATTGAAATGAGGAATATTGTGCTCTCTGATCCTAGTGCCTCATTTCATTTATAGCCACAAAGTAGAGACTTTAGGAATATCCTAAAAGTTAGGTGTTATGAGCCATGCATGCATTACACCTAGTCCGATAGAGATTACACATCAATCACTTCCTAGAAAGTCCCAATCAAGATATTATGGTAGTGAATATTAATGATAGTATTGAGATAAGAGTGGATACTAATTCCAAAAGACAACACTCTCATAAAAGATCAAGACATATTTATTAAAGAGAAGGAAATAAAATCTGTTGTGGAAAGAAAAGGAAAAATAAAAAGAACAATCCTCGTCGGGCCATGTAGACCATGCTCTACGTCCTTATTGCGTCTCAAGATTGTTATATCTCTTTTTGTCAAACGGGTGATAGGTATGAGGATTTGATGGATGGATGGGTATTTTCATCATGTTCTTATTGCACCACGTCGGTTATCCATCAACCAAATTGGGTTGACAAGGGCATAGCCCTCCCCTTCTCCTTCTCTCCTCTCTCTCTCTCTCTTTGAATTAATTTTGTCAAAAGAAAAGAAGAATTAAATGAAAAACAAAAGGAAATAAAAGGAATAAAAAAGGGGGTTGGGTTTCTCCCAGCAACTGTCCTAGTTTAACGTCGCAGACCTAACTGATGATCGTGTTACTCACGTCAAATCACGAGCAGGGTTTCTGAACCCTTATCTTTTGAATCAACAGGCCCTAGATCATGGTTACGATGGTGTACATACTTTGCTCAGGGGTGAGTCCTTATTACTTTATTTGGCTCCCTAGAAGTCTGTTTGTTTCAGTTCTAGATTACCTTCTACCTTGAAAGCTTCAATTGAATTATACACCTTTAAATCTTTGAGGACCCAATATTCAATCATCTTCTTTTATGGTCGTAGGCCAAGTTTTCCGACTTCACTATCTACTAAATCTCTCACAGTGTCTAGGAATGGTCTCCCCATAATGAGTGGGAATAGATTATCCTCTTTGATCTACATTACCACAAAATCACATGGGGCATACGTATAATGTCCTAGCTTCACTGGGACATCTTTGATTATTCACAAGGGTTTTATGATGGATGCATAGGCCAGCTGAATGGTCCTTGTTGTGCGTAGGAGGTCGATGAACCTTAGATGATGGAATAAAGTGTATGGCATCATGGATATGCTTGTGCCTAAGTCAATAAGTCCCTTGTAACATGTAATGTCTCCTAGGAAATAATCTATCCAAAAAGATAATGGGTCATTTTTCTTTTAAGGCAGTTGGCTTTGTATTACACTGGAGATCATTTATGCTAGCGTCACAGTCTTGTATTTCTAGGTCGAATGCTTTCTGGACATAAGTGTCTTGAGATATTTGCACCAGATTGGCATTTCAGTTAGCACATTGAGGAACAGGATGTTAGCATGGAGTTTCTTCATGGTGTCTTTGAATTTCATGAATCAGTCATCCAGCTAGGTCTGCTTGAGATGACATGCATATGATATATGGGGCTTGTACACAGGTGCTTCGAGTGTCATTGATTGTCCAAGATTGACTGTCGGTGTTGCAATTGTTGAATTATCATTGGTGCCTGGATGGACCAACATCACATGTGGGTTTGTTATCTGGACTTCTACTGGATTGACTACTAGAAAGTCGTTCAGAAAACTTGGGTCCTCGAATAGGTTGCCTTCATTTATGGTAGGCAGAGTAGAGGCAGGAGTGGGGGTTAGACGTGTGGAGTACATGTTTCCTGAACTAGTTATTATGGTGTTTAGCTGCCCCAGATGCCCGAGATTGTTTTTGGGTTGACTCGGGATCATGCCTGTTGGGGGTTGTTGATTAGCCGCTAATTGGACGATCTATAACTACAATATCTTTTGGTTAGCTATGGCATTGGATAGTTGAGTCTAGTATGACACCATCATCTCCCAAAGTGTCTTTATTGGGTCCTGCTCTGATGTTGTCTCTATCTGCAGTGGCGGGGGCTGATTTGGATTATGATATTTTTGCCACTAATAGTAGTTCTTGCTAGGAAAATTAAATCTAAAAATTCCCTGGTTGCATGAACCAATGTAATTTGACGGAGGTCTAGCCTGAGTGGATTTCATCAAGGTGTGTTGATTTAGGCTCTCGACTCTAGTGGGGTTCCCATATTAGAAACCAGGATGACTACGAGCTTGGTTCGGGTTATAGTACTCTTGCCCTAGGATATTGTGAATTGATTTCACATCCTCAGCTTGGGTGACTATATAGTGTTTCTCATCCTAGTGCTCATGGAATGAAGCATATAGTTGTTGATAATGGATCGTGTTGTGGTCCACTACATTGCAGAACTTGCAAGAAGGTGTAATGAGTTTTACTTGAGGCATCTGGTTCTTCCTCTCATCTGGTTCTTCCTCTCATATTCACAGTCAGTACTCACAGTGATGGTGGTGAGTGTGATTCTTAGACCTGAAATCACTGCACTCAACACATGTCGTTGGGCACACTTTGACATCATCAAACGCAGTCCTGAAACATGGGTTGTTATAAAGGTGATGATTGGGTGGCTTTGACACATGGGGCTTTTGAGGGGTGAGTGATAGATATGGGATTTGTCCCTCCTGAGGGAGTTTGATATCCAAGGCCACTTGATGAGTAGGATTGAGATAGGCGTGCACACGCATGTGTGAATTAGTATGTGATATTGATGTCATACATATCTCGTTCAATCTACTCTGAGATCAAGAAAGTGAATGAACATTGACAGGATGATTGTTCCATGCCTCGAGTTCATTCGGGATATCAGTGACAAAGGAATTATACATTCGCTGTAACACCATTCACGGATTGTAGGATGAAAGTTGTTCTCCAACTTTCTACTTTCACTTGGGTAGCAATGATGTGTGACTAGGCACCGCTCTTTGCTTGTGAAGTCATAAGTGTTATGGACTTTCACTGCCAACGTGAAATGGACCTGCAGGGTCACACACATAGGATTTAACCTGGAAGAGGAGTTTTATCCACAAGCAATGTTTAGATTGATTACTAAAGGAGTTTAGTAGTTCAATTAAACACTCAATTAATCGATGGCTCAATATCGTATGGTTCAAGGTGTTGGACGCATTGATTGGAGTATCAGATTGATTGAAATCGCAATTGACTGATTTTGCCCAACCTGTGCTCCCAACCGATCGGTTCATGTGATGAACCGGTCGGCTGAGGTTGCTGAACCGGTCGGCTGGAGTGTCCAGGCCGATCGGCTCATGCCCAGGTTGAAACGACCGGTTCAAGGGTTGAACCGATCGGCTCAACTGGTGCAACCGACCAGTTGGGAAAAGTCATGTCGGCAAGAATTTTCCTTTGGTTTCAAATTGCCCAATTCGATTGGGAATAAAATTGGTATTCGATACCAATTGGGAACGAAACAAGGAAAGTCCTTTTGAGCCGGATTAGGACTATGAACCGAACCGTTCAGGGCACCAACTGAGTGCCCCAAACGATCGGCTCAGGTCCAACCGATCGTCTCAATGGCCGAACCGATCGGTTCAGTTGTGAACCGATCATTTCAGGTTGCGAGATGGTTGTTTTTTGTGGAAAATCCCGAACCCTTCTACTCCTGCTTTAGTCCTGTATTGCCGGGCACAGAGAACCCTGTCCCATGACCCGCCTATATATATAGGGGTATTAGGGGCTTCTCAAAGAACAACTCAGTGCAAGTTGATTGCTCTGCAAAGTTGTCGTTCTCTCTGGTTTTGGTAACCGAGAGAGAGCCCGAGCAAGTTCTTCCCGCAAAGGGAGGTGCAACAAGGGAAGGACAACTGTAGTTGCAATTGATAGCAGGAGAGTATGTTGGTGACTAGTACGTCAACAGGAGGGTGCAACTCCTTCCACTTCCTTGTGGGACAAGGAGAGTGGAGTTCCGGGTGGTCCGTGTGGACTACTTCAGAGGCGGGAGGTCACTGCCGCTCAGGAGGACAACTGTCATCCGACAGTCCGGTAGGAGGAGGATTCTTCAGTCCCGGTTCGACCAGGAGCTGCACAGACACCGTCCAAGACCGGAGTTGAAGACCACGCAAGGCGCGTGGTATTGTCGCCGAGCAAGCCTCGGGACAAGGTATGATTCACAAACCATCTTTCCTATTATATAGATGTTGACGCGATTCCTTTTGTTCCGGGTTTGGGGAGAATTTTTTTTTTGTTTCCGCTGCTTCTCTGATTCCTCTAAAACCCAACACCATGGGCATAAAAAATTGGACGACATGGGATAAAGACATGGCACAAACCCATTTCCCTAGTCTCTCCTCTATTCGACTTGAGACCTTATTTGGGATTCGGTTATTTTATTTGTCTCCCCTCTATTGGTCTCGCATTTTGTGGCTCATTGGGCTCTATTATTTGTGCCATGTCTATAGATGAAAATAAAAAAGGAGGTATATTTTATGGAAGGGATGCCACCCCGGACATAGGGTTTGGCATATAGTGGGAAATGAATTTTTTTCTTTCTTTTTTGGGTGGTGAGGAACTAAGAAATGATAGAAGATGAGAGGGAACAAGAGATTGACTTGTGCTTCTTCACTTTTTCATTGCATTGGAATATGATCATCATATTATATTAGTTAAATTAGTTAATGTAGGGTAAAAAAGTGTTTATGAATTTTGTTGCAAGTCATATCGGAGGCACATGTGGCTTGACCCTTCTAACTCATTCTGCTTATCATCATTTCCATGAGGAAAGAATGCTCAATTGTTGTCATCGGGGCATAGATATGTTCAAGATATATTTGTTCCTTAGAATTTCCTTTTGCATGGGTTAGCTCAAGAAAAAGGGAACTGTTCATTTATATACTTCCAATTTTTGCATACATCAAAATGGAAGGCTAGGTAAAGGCCATTACTCACAAAAAATAGAAAAACTAAAATGAAAATGAAAGAAAGATAGATGAAAATAAAATATGATGAAAAATAGTTTGAAGATGAGAAAGGGAAAGGTTAAAAAGGCCATTAATCACACAAAATAGAAAAACCAAGACGACATACTACATACCCTCCAACCCCAACTTTAAAATTATGCTTGTCTTAGGGCATTTATAAGTTAGAGATGGAGGGGACTTGATATGGAGGGTCGTGGGGTTGGATATGGAGGTATTGCATGGTGCTCTTCATCCAAGAGCACACAGTTGAAACCCTATGAGTGGGTTCCTCTCCTGTTGGCAAGGTCATGCTATAGATGCCATTTTGGCCACCAGTTACCATGATCCTCATTTGGAGGAGGTATGGTGGTTGTGCGCTCACCCCATTCTCTGTAGCCTACGTCCAACCAATGGTTTATCATGGGGGTGATGGCTTGGTAATCATACAGTCAGTTGATCACTGGATCTGGATTGGCGGGTGGCATTCCTCATCGATGTGTCGGGTGCATGAAGTGGAACTCCCAGGAGACATAGGTGTCCTGGGAGTAGAAGAGTTGGAGATCTCGATTGGATGGTATCTCGTTGGTCAACAAGGGGCCACCATGTGAATGATGAAGTATGTCGTTGAGGTTGTTATTTGAGAATGCCATCAGTGGTGTTGTGAGGGGATGGGTAGGAATGCATGACCTTGCTTCTGATCATTGAAATGAGGAATATTGTGCTCTCTGATCCTAGTGCCTCATTTCATTTATAGCCACAAAGTAGAGACTTTAGGAATATCCTAAAAGTTAGGTGTTATGAGCCATGCATGCATTACACCTAGTCTGATAGAGATTACACATCAATCACTTCCTAGAAAGTCCCAATCAAGATATTATGGTAGTGAATATTGATGATAGTATTGAGATAAGAGTGGATACTAATTCCAAAAGACAACACTTCTCATAAAAGATCAAGACATATTTATTAAAGAGAAGGAAATAAAATCTGTTGTGGAAAGAAAAGGAAAAATAAAAAGAGCAATCCTCGTCGGGCCATGTAGACCATGCTCTACGTCCTTATTGTGTCTCAAGATTGTTATATCTCTTTTTGTCAAACGGGTGATAGGTATGAGGATTTGATGGATGGATGGGTATTTTCATCATGATCTTATTGCACCACGTCGGTTATCCATCAACCAAATTGGGTTGACAAGGGCATAGCCCTCCCCTTCTCCTTCTCTCCTCTCTCTCTCTCTCTCTTTGAATTAATTTTGTCAAAAGAAAAGAAGAATTAAATGAAAAACAAAAGGAAATAAAAGGAATAAAAAAGGGGGTTGGGTTTCTCCCAGCAATTGTCCTAGTTTAACGTCGCAGACCTAACTGATGATCGTGTTACTCACGTCAAATCACGAGCAGGGTTTCTGAACCCTTATCTTTTGAATCAACAGGCCCTAGATCATGGTTAGATGGTGTACATACTTGGCTCAGGGGTGAGTCCTTATTACTTTATTTGGCTCCCTAGAAGTCTGTTTGTTTCAGTTCTAGATTACCTTCTACCTTGAAAGCTTCAATTGAATTATACACCTTTAAATCTTTGAGGACCCAATATTCAATCATCTTCTTTTATGGTCGTAGGCCAAGTTTTCGGACTTCACTATCTACTAAAGCTCTCACAGTGTCTAGGAATGGTCTCCCCATAATGAGTGGGAATAGATTATCCTCTTTGATCTACATTACCACAAAATCACATGGGGCATACGTATAATGTCCTAGCTTCACTGGGACATCTTTGATTATTCACAAGGGTTTTATGATGGATGCATAGGCCAGTTGAATGGTCCTTGTTGTGCGTAGGAGGTCGATGAACCTTAGATGATGGAATAAAGTGTATGGCATCATGGATATGCTTGTGCCTAAGTCAATAAGTCCCTTGTAACATGTAATGTCTCCTAGGAAATAATATATCCAAAAAGATAATGGGTCATTTTTCTTTTAAGGCAGTTGGCTTTGTATTACACTGGAGATCATTTATGCTAGCGTCACAGTCTTGTATTTCTAGGTCGAATGCTTTCTGGACATAAGTGTCTTGAGATATTTGCACCAGATTGGCATTTCAGTTAGCACATTGAGGAACAGGATGTTAGCATGGAGTTTCTTCATGGTGTCTTTGAATTTCATGAATCAGTCATCCAGCTAGGTCTGCTTGAGACATGCATATGATATATGGGGCTGGTACACAGGTGCTTCGAGTGTCATTGATTGTCCAAGATTGACTGTCGGTGTTGCAATTGTTGAATTATCATTGGTGCCTGGATGGACCAACATCACATGTGGGTTTGTTGTCTGGACTTCTACTGGATTGACTACTAGAAAGTCGTTCAGAAAACTTGGGTCCTCGAATAGGTTGCCTTCATTTATGGTAGGCAGAGTAGAGGCAGGAGTGGGGGTTAGACGTGTGGAGTACATGTTTCCTGAACTAGTTATTATGGTGTTTAGCTGCCCCAGATGCTCGAGATTGTTTTTGGGTTGACTCGGGATCATGCCTGTTGGGGGTTGTTGATTAGCCGCTAATTGGACGATCTATAACTACAATATCTTTTGGTTAGCTATGGCATTGGCTAGTTGAGTCTAGTATGACACCATCATCTCCCAAAGTGTCTTTATTAGGTCCTGCTCTGATGTTGTCTTTATCTGCAGTGGCGGGGGCTGATTTGGATTATGATATTTTTGCCACTACTAGTAGTTCTTGCTAGGAAAATTAAATCTAAAAATTCCCTGGTTGCATGAACCAATGTAATTTGACGGAGGTCTAGCCTGAGTGGATTTCATCAAGGTGTGTTGATTTAGGCTCTCGACTCTAGTGGGGTTCCCATATTAAAAACCAGGATGACTACGAGCTTGGTTTGGGTTATATTACTCTTGCCCTAGGATATTGTGAATTGATTTCACATCCTCAGCTTGGGTGACTATATAGTGTTTCTCATCCTAGTGCTCATGGAATGAAGCATATAGTTGTTGATAATGGATCGTGTTGTGGTGCACTACATTGCAGAACTTGCAAGAAGGTGTAATGAGTTTTACTTGAGGCATCTGGTTCTTCCTCTCATATTCACTGAAGGATTTTTTCGAGATTATCCTGCTTGAGAGAGATATATTTCAGCATTTTGGAAATAGATTTGAGTTATGAATAATCCTCCGCCATGGCTACTTTAAGAATGCCCTTACCCAAGGGTCTAGTCTATTGAGTCTAACTTTTTTCTGCAAGGTTGGTTATCTTTAGCGCACTGCCAAAGCTCTGTTGCATGAAGTTTCCATTAGAGGAAGAGTTTGGGAACTTCTTTTTCTCATTATCAACCCCTCCCCCCCCCCCCCGATAAAAAAATTTGATGATTTGATTCTTGAGGATGCCATGATGTTGGCACTTGCGTAGGAGTTTGTTGAATTGTTCACATGCTTCATATAGGTCCCCTCATGATTTGTCCCATAATCGAATATGTCACCGAGGGTGGGTAGAATTTCTCTAGAAACATGTCTTCTAGGGCCTCCAATGTCGTGATTAGGTCCCCTCAAAGAGCCTATACCACGCCCTAGCTTTGTTGGCCAGGGAATATTTGAAGAGTTGCAATCACATGGCGTCATCAGTGGTGTTGGATGGCTTCATCATCGAGTAAAGATTGATGAATTTGAGTAGATGTTCCCGATAGTCATCTCCAATCCTTCCCGTAAAGGCGGAGTTTTCAAGTAGGAAAACCCATTGGGTCCTTATCTCGATTGGATCGCTTGGAGGTTGGAATGGATGAGCCAAGTCAGTGCCTTTAGGGATAAAACAATCCCATAGTTATTTGGCACATTATATGGCTTTAGCATCTTCTAAGTTGGTCTTGAATTTGGCCTACTCATGCTCCCTAGCTTCTATAGTGAGTAATTCTCGTTGGGCTGTAATAGCCTCTTTAATTCATGGTTGGATATTTGCTTCTGTAGTTGTTGTGTCTGCCATGGTTTTCTCGTTGTGAAGCATTTTGAGGGCTCTCTTGATTTCAAGATTGAATATCAATCTCGAGTCAAGACTTTTTGATCTTTTCTTATGCTTGGAGTAGTGGAAAAGAAGCATATTGATTGTGAGATGATAAGTTAAGTTCAAGATGATTTTCAATAATATCAAGCATAAAAAGGAAAAACCCTAATTACATTTATACTTTCAAAAATTATTTAACTATTGTTGTCCCTGATAGTGGCACAAATTTTGATGGGGCTCCAAGTGTCACACCAAGAAAAACCCTAAAAGAAAAACTCCTAGGTTTAACCGACATAAGTGCACTAATTCCCCACTCCACACAAGTAAGCCTTATTATATTATACTTTAGGATAAAACCCAAAGGACAAACTTTTTAAGTAGTTATATAAATTCAAAAGTTTTAAGAGTATTATTTATCACAGATATGTTGATTACTTAATCAAACTAAATTGTTTCCAGCAATAATAGAGATTAAAGTAGTAAATGAATGAAAATAAAGAGAACCAGGGAATGGGATTTTGCTACCAAATCCCATGTAATTATCCTAACAAGATCTAACTCTTCAATAGAAGTTATTAAATAGAGGCTTAGTCATTGCACCTTCATGGGATACAGGTCATCACTTGGACTAAACTCTCTTAGAATCAACCAACCTCAGCACCCAAGTTCCTAGTTTATTCTAGTTGGACTCCCTCACTTATGACCAACCATACTTTGTACATTAGCATATCGTAGCTCAATCACCTCACTATCCCTTGCTGACAACTCAAGGGGATAACAAGATCATTCTAGAGTTCTAATCATGCTAATAAAAATATGTATATCCATGATTATAACATACATGCATAGCAAGTCATCAATTTTCAAGGCAAGGACATAAGCAAAATGATACTTTATTTAGCAATTGTATTATCGAGTTTAGATACATGCTAGGGTAAAATACGGGCTATTGGGGCTAGTCCCCATGCCCTAGTAGAAACATCTACTCGCTCATGGTGAAAGACAATAGCGGAAAGGTAGAAAGAATGATGGAGGGGGCCATGAAGCCTGGTGTAGGAAGACCAATCTCTACACTGCTATCACTACCTCCTCACTCCTCGCTAGGTTTTGCATTGGGCAATGTGGTTTATAATAACCAATCAGAGACCCTTTTGAATGGATGATAAGGGTTCCCTTTTATAGATGCATCCCTCACTGTCGAAATCCTAATGTTGAATATGTGTGGTCAAAGGTAGCTAATTGCATGGTCTGTACTCGGTCCAACAGGAGACTCGCATGGGTTACTCAATTTGGACCTCGTGTCTGGTTCTCTGCAGACTAGAATGGATTGAACCAGAATAGGCTGAATGCTCAGAGCGTGCATCAGAACTAAAGAATCTAGAAGACTCTGGGTAGTGAGTAACTCGATTCAGGTGAATGGCGAGGCGGATCGCTTGACTAGGTGGTTGGAAGGTGAATAATGCTAAGCTTCTAGGGCTTTCCTTCCCTCGAGGCATAGAATCATGAGGGCTTGATTGCCCTTTTAGGCATTAAAATATATTTTTGGCTGGTTCTACATTAAAATATATAAAGTATATTAAAGTTTAGAAAAGAGGAGATAAATGCATTTAAGTAAATATAAATCTAAAACTAGGAAATTGAAATATGACAACCCCGAAAAAGTGAGTAAAGCATTATTCAAAGATGGGTATAAATAAACCCATGAAACAGTCATGATAGATTTTCCCATTCAGTTTGTCCTTATCAAGGACCAATCATGGAGGAAAAGTGTTGGTGTTTTCCATTGTTTCTACAACACAAATTTGCATTTTTTTCAAAATACTTTTGGTTTGAATATATTGACAATATTAATTAAGATTTTAACTAATTATCATTCCCACTATTTTGTTTAAATTGATAACCCTTGCTATCAATTAGGAAGATTGCAATGTATAGTCCTCTAGTGAGTCAAGATTCAAATCATTGAATTATTTCCCAACCAATATCAACATACATAACCAATTATTAAGTTAGGAAACATGTGCCAATTGCATCCAATGTAATTCTTGGATAGACGGCATGCACAACTCCTTGTCATAATCCATCTGTATGCCTCTAGTTACTTAATCCTATTAAGGTCACCTAGTTAGGCCTGACCCAAAAGTCAACATGATAGAAATGCACCCTATGATGCCAGACCCACATAACTACCATCACACTTCCATGAGATAGATAGCCCACTAGGATGTGTCCACACTTGGTCGATCATGATTTTCATATGAGTTGCTTACATAAAGCATCTAAGACTTAATACTTATTGAAGGATTTTATTTATAAATACATATACATATCTAATCACCACATACTTATAATAAGTATCATATACATACCATATCCATAGACGAAACATGCCATCACAAATATATGAGTGATGGTTATGTCCCCACTAATGCAATTATTTGGAGCCACAAAGAATTGTAGTCCATCGAATGTCACAAATCATATCTATCCACCTGTATTGGAACTTCTTATGTTGGGAACAGGCCAGTCGGTCGACTGGACCATCCAGTTAATCAGTTCATCCTCCTATCGATTGGCTGGTCACTATCAATTTGTCTAGATCAAGCAGTTAGATGGACTCTTCTAGTCAGTCGTTTGGGCCTCTAGTAGATGGATTGCCTCCTATATCCCTCTGATCGATTGAACAACTCATTTGGGTTGAATGCCTTCTTCTTGCCAAAACATAAACTAATGTTAATCCTATCTACATATTACATTTTATAAGGAGAATATTGTTGGTATGTATGCCAAGAGAGCCAATCATGTGATGATTGTAATGGCATAAATGTAAATTATTTGATTATTAATAAAAGACAAGCTTCTAATTTATTATTTTTAATTTAGTTTTGAGATAATAATGTAACATTATAAATTTCTTGAGAATAATATTACTCAATGACATATGTCTTCAAGTATTATCCTTGGGGAAAGGAGATCATATTGATGTTAAGAGTGCATATACATATTCTCATTGTGTCTCTGGTCGGTTGTTATTGTGGAAGGTTGATAGCCAACAATGACACATAAGATCCTAGTGTGAGTTGGTTGATGACAAAATCTCATTACTCATGATATGGAAATATCAAACCAATCACATAGATACATGTTAGAGAACATTGCATTGGACAGACTCACCATGAGAATTACACATGGAAGCCATCATCATGGAAGTTATAGTCAGTTCTCACAGTGATGGTGGTGGTTGTGGTTCTTAGACCTAAAATTCTTGTACTCGTCACATGTCGTTCGGTACACTTTGACATCATCAAATGTATTCCAAAAACATTGATTGTTATAACAATGATGATTGGGTGACTTTGACACATGGGGATAGACTCTGAAAGATAGAAATGGGATTTGTCCCTCCTACTAAAGTGTGATGTCCTAGTCCTCTTGATTAGTGAACTAAGAAATGCATGGACATGCGCATGTAAGTCAATATGTGATATTGAGCTTACATATATCTCATACAGTCTGCTCAAGTTCAGAAAACAAGATTGGATGATAAAGAGGGGGACTACTCCATGCCCCGAGTTCAATCTGGACATCGGTGACAAAGGAACTATACGAACACTACAAAACCATACACAGATTGTAGGTTGAAGTTGTTCCCCAACTTTCCATTTACTAGGGTAGCATTGATGTGCAACTAGGCACCACTCATTACTTGTGATGTCATAAGTTGTTATGGACATTAACTGCCAATGTAATATGGGACCTATAGGGTCACACACATAGGTCTTGACCTAGAAGAGGAGTTTAATCTTGAATGACAATTGAATTAAGTACTAAGTGTTTAGGTATTTGATTCATGTAACATATAGGTTGAATGCACTGCCAAACACCCATCTCAACTGTTGAGACAACTGTATGGAGTGCCAAACGGTCATCTCAAGTGTTGAGATGGGCGTCTGGGGAGTCACACCTAATTCAAGTTGAAATTGGCTAAAATATGAACCGGCCCAACCAATTGGCTTGACTCGAGTCAACACACGACCGTCTGGGTGAGCAAAACAGTCATCTCACATGGGCGAGATGGTCTAGTTCGGTCGAGGGAAGGTTCTAGATATTTTTAAGTCTGTTTTGATGGCACATTAATTGTTGTGCAAGGAATTAATATGTGATATTAATTGGAATTGAAATTGCCAATTTCATATGCGATTGAGAAATTGCAAAATGGCCATCTCACAGTATGAAGCGACCATCTTGCATGCCAGATGACCATTTGATGTGTTAGACTACCATTTCGGTGGTCACAGGTTGTGAAAATTAAACTAAACCCCACATATAAAAAGAGGGGTATTAGGGGCTTCCCAGAACACAACACGGGCAATTGAGAATCAATTTCTCTGAGAAACATTTTCCTCTCTGGTTGTGGTAAATGAGAGAGCCCAAGCAAGTCCTACCCGACTACAGAGGGATAGAAAGTGAGAGAACAACTGAGTTCATTGTTGTGGGAGAGACAATTGGTGACTAGTACACCACCGGAAGCGACGACTCCTTCCTACATGTCCTAGCAGGAAGATAGGAGTTCTAAGTGGTCCGTGTGGACTTATCTAAAGGTGGGAGGCTATTGTCTACCGCTAGGAGGACAACATCAACCAGTAGTCTATGACAAGAGGAGCTACTGAAAAAGACAAGGTTTGTGGCTATAGTCTATGGTGCAGACTAGGAGCTGTAGAAGTCAGTTGAGTCCCAGTGCAACTAGGATTCAGAGTTGCACCTCTACTATGATGAGGATTGTTGTTGAACTTGCTCCAGGACTAAGTATATCGTCGAAACCATCCTTCCTATATTATAGTTATTGACGTGATCTGTTGGTTATGGGAATATGGTAGATGATTTTTTTTGTATCCGCTGATTGCTCTGTAGCCATATTACCCAATGGTGGTATCATATCCAACATTAATTTCTATATTATGGGATAATAAATATGATCATATTTTGGTTTTTGTCATTTATTATTGCATGTGATGTGAATAATATCTTGTCAAATCCAACACCACGATAATCCCAAACTAATATATATATAATATGATATTATATATATATATATATGCAATTTATATGTGTCATCCTAAAACCGATTCTAATGGTGGATGTGTAGCTTGGTTATGGACAATAACCCCTAAATTGTGTGCATGGTTGTACGGTTGGTTTATCCTTTTATCTTGGTCTATGAAGCAAGCATCTATCTTTTCTTCCCAATGTAAGGTTAATTATTTCCTACCCTTGCTCTCCTCGAATGTAACTTGAGATTTCTCAATAATTATGTAAAGGTAGGATATTTTAATTTCTTGTTATGACGAAGATGAAGATGTCCCAAAGACGAGCCGACAGACTGAAAGACTACAGAGGAAATGTTGGATAGGACAAATCGATTGGCAGGTAGACCCGATCGATTCACTGGAAGATCCAACAAATGGTGGAGCCATGGAACTAGACAATCGGTGAGACTACCTAACAACCAGCCAGGAGGTGAGTTGATCGGTCTAAGAGTTGAACCGATGAACCCATATTGGCAAGCAAGGATCTTCATCAACAATAGGCTTCTGCATGTGATGTATACCTAGATGACATAATTCCTTATGTCTCCAGTGGATTACATTAGGTTGGCCATAACCATCGGTTTCATTTGTTGTATGTTTTTGTTGTGGGATATAGCATGTATATGATACGTACAATATATATGGTCATTGGTTAAAGTATATCTATTTATGCAAACTCCTCAAATAAAATATCAAAGTCTTATATGCTTTCCAAAAGTGGCACACATGAAAAGATTGATCAAATAAGCATAGATTCCACCTCTGCGAGGTGCGTCGTCTATCTCGTAGAAGTGTGATGGTAATAATGTAGGTTCCACCTTCATGGGGTGTATTATGATTGTGTCAACTTTTGGGTCAAGCTTTATTGGTGATTCTCAGAGCATCTGGGCCCAGAAGCATGTAGATGATTATGGCAAGGGGTTTCACATATCATCTATCCAGAATTGCATATGATGCAATTGGCAAGAATTTCCTACTTTGATGGTTGACTGTGTTTGCGGTATTGATCGAGCCACAATTGAATTATCTTAGATCTAGCCCACTAGAATATTATATGCTACAATATTCTGAATTGATATTGAGGGCTATCAATTCAAATAAAATAGTGGGAGAGATAATAATTGAAGACCTAATTAATATCGTTAATTTTTTTTCAAATCAAATATAAAAGGTTTTTGATAAAAGAAAATTTTCTCTTGTAGAATCAAATGACAAACAAATCCAAATTGTGTTTGGTCCTAAAGAAGGAAAAACTTGACATGAGAAATTTTCACTATTGGTTTTGGACTTTGAGAAGAGTTCTCAATGAAGATTGCAAGCTTTACATCCTTGACAAACCAGTGTCAGAAATACCTACTCCTAATGCACCTAGGGCACAAGTGGATGCTTACTAGAAGAATGCCAATGATGCCTTAGAGATAAAGTGCCTTATTCTTAGCTGAATGAACTATGAGTTGAATGACCAATGTGAAGACATGAGTGTTCCTTAGATGGTAACATGTCTTAGGAAAGTGACACTTGGTCTTACAAAGCAAGAAAGGGGCAATATCCGATAGGTGCTAGTTGAGTTCAAGCTGACAAAGGGAACCTCGGTAGAAGAACATGTGCTCAATATTATTGGACATGTGTATCATATTGAAAAATTGGGATTCACCTTGAGCCAAGAGTTGGCCACTAATATGATTCTAAAGACTATGCCAGAATCATATAGCCACTTTATTGCATGTTACCAAGTGAATAATATGGTTGGACAGATGTCAGACTTTCTTGCCATGTTGATTCATGTTGAAGCAAAATTGAAGAAGGAAAAACCCATAATGATGATCAACAAAGCTGAGTCCAAGGATCAAAACAAGACCAAGAAGAGTTCTGAGATTGATCCCAAAACCAAATCTTCAACACTCAAGATAAGGAGAAAGAAAAGTGTAAGAGGATCTCATCCTTTGTACTTGAAGGCATTCAAGAAGAAGAAGGTTGGGATGGCGATCTCCACTTTAGGTATATGTGTGATTGAGATAACTCTATCTAGTTCATCATCATGGGTATTAGATATTGTATGTTGAACTCAGATATGTTCTCATATGCAGGATCTGAAAGGAAGTAGCCCTTTGGGCAAAGGCAAGGTGGAATTGTGAGTTGCTAATGGCGTAAGAGTTGCAGTCAGTGCAGTTGAAACCTATAGTATATATTTACCCATAGGTCATGTAATAGAGTTAAATAACTACTATTATGTACTTGGCATAAATAGAAACATCATTTTTGTATCTTGTATAGATAAGGATGCATTTGAATTCCATATTAAAAATGGTCTATGTTCTATTTCAAAACAGGGATCTTTCATGGTAGTGCCCCAATGTCTTATGGTCTTTACTTGTTAGATATAAAGATATATGTATATAATATTAATACCAAGAGATGAAAACTCAGAAACTCAAACAAAACATGCCTTTGGCATTGTCTTCTAGGGAACATAAATGAGAATCGCATATATGGACTCCATAAAGATGGTTATCTTGACTCTTTTGATTTTGAATCAATAGGGACATGTGAATTTGTTTATTGGGCAAGATGGTTAAAACCCCTTTCACTTGTAACAATGAGAGGGCTAGTGACCCATTAGGACTTATACATACTGATGTGTGTGGACCTTTTAGAACAACCACTAGAGGTGGGTATCAGTACTTCATTACCTTCATTGATGACTTCAGTAAGTATGGCTATATTTATTTAATGAAACTAAGTTAGAAGATCTTGAAAAGTTGAAGGACTTTATGAATGAAGTAAAAAACCAACTTGGCAAAAGTATTAAGGCACTTCATGTTGATCGAGGTGGAGAACATTTAAAGTAAGAGTTTGAGAACCTCCTTAGATGTCTAGGTTCATCATTACATTACTTATTCATCCATTTGTACACTATCTTGAGCCTTCCTTCTAATGCAGCATCCCATAGAGATGACATTCTGTCTAGGTATATGATCGCTAGAGAACTTGAACCTTCTATGTAGCATTCCATAGAGATGACTATCGTATGGGCATGCTTAGCTCTAATGATTCACCATTATCAACTCAATGTCCTCTTTGGGCAAGTTTGGATTGCAGGATGTAGATGAATTATGCAAAATGTTGCATTTTGTTAATCCAGGAATCTCGCACTTAACAGCTTTTTCCGCATGGCTGCCTTTTTCATTCTTCCTCTGCAGCTGACTCCAGCTTGTCTAGCCCCCAATCTCATTAGAAAATGAGCTTTACTCAAACTCCGGGTAGGGAACTTGCATTTAGCTGATGCAGTCCAAATGTTCCTTTTTTTCTGACGCATGACATTTTCAAAAAGATGCCACTTCCTGCTAGGTGAGGACTTAGATTGAATTTCATTTCTTTGTATAATTGGAAGACATGCTATAGGATAGTACTCAGTTTCTGTTGGTGCATCCATTGAGTACAAGACTGAGTGGTTTGCATCGCATCTCGGACCATTAGCATCTTTTACGACATTGAGGAAATCAAAGGTGAAATAAAGAGTTTTTCCTAATGATATCCTTGAAATGCCCCTACCACTTCTAATAATAAGCAGCTTTTTTTCACCAGCATCTTCTACAGGCAATACTAGACCATTGCAACATATAAAACTATGTCCAAACCGATAAACTGCAGCACACCGTGCAGACTTTGAGATATTATCTTCCACGGATAGATCAAAAGGAGATTCCTTATAGGCAGCAATGAATTCACTTCTTCCAAGAATACCAAAGATGTTGTCATCAACACATGCACCCTGATGTATAAAAGGTGGTTCCTTATGTACGAAGGGTGTTTTCCGGGGAGAAGGATGTTTCGGACCTACTCGCTGCAGTTTCGAGTATTGGACATTGAACGAAAATGTTCCTACATCAAGGACAATGAAGATTTCATTACCCTTTGCACAGTAGGCCAACACATCATACTTTGGTGATAAGTGGGGAAAGTCTTTGATTTCATTATGAGACCCAGGACTTTTTAAAAAAGAAGGATCGTGTTTGAGATATGCAAAGAGATTGATTCTCTCCCATTTTTTGGAATGCGGTTCATATGACTGGATGCTGGGAGGTCCGTAATTTGCTGCGCCAAAGTTGTTAGGCAGGACATAGAGTCTATCTCCGACTGTCAGCACGATAGGCCTTGTCTTCTTAACATCCGACTTCTGGGTCTCAATTTTGTCTTCGATTTCCTCTATACTGGATGTAGATTCAATGAGAGTTGTGTCCAGTATGTATAGCTTGTCTGAATACTTTCGACCGTAACAATGACAAGCATCTTCGGTGGCAACACCTTTAGGAACCATATAACCTCCAAGGAAAAAGAACTTCCTTCCTAGGGTTCCACAACCCATACATACAGGATATTTAACAGGATCAAAGCGGAAGAGAGGCTCCCCCAACGGAAATCCCTCAGGTTCATCTCTTTCTAAAGTTTCAGGAGAACGGGTTTTTCCATTGCGTTGATAAGGATTCAGGCTGTACAAGAATGATTCATAGACCGATTTGTGGTAGTTCCTCTGATAATCAAAACGATGTAACAGCCACAGGCGTTCTCCATTACACTCGGCAGAGGATGTCAGATTGAAGACAGAGACCGCGCCCCCAAGCAGGTTCTCTCTATATGGCACTCGCATAGGAGAAGCGCCCTTGATAAATCTAGGGATTCTTCGCAGTGGAGCCGTTGCCAGGATACTCCGGCTGCGCAGGACACCTTCCGAAGAAGATTCGATTCAACCTAGGCGGCACTACGCAGTCTGCAGTACTCCAGGCTGATCACGTACTCAATCCCGGCTATCGACACCCCGCAGTTCATGCTAAAGTTTCTATTTTTCAAACAAACAAACAAAAAGCCGTTGCCGACGGGCGAAAGGAGTGGGCACTGAGAACCTCCTTAGATCCCATGGGACTCCACCTGGAACACCTCAGCATAACAGTGTATCAGAAAACTGCATATGGTGCAATTGATGATGAGTTTTTTTTTTTTTTTAAGGAAGCCAGGAGGCTATTTTATTCATCTTGCCCTCCTCGTGCAAGCCAAAACGGGAAAAATTTACAAGGCTTTAAACTATTGCAAAGGATAAACTTGGAGGTACTACCTCCATTACAATTTTCTTTCCCTATAAGATCTTCCATGCATTCAGGGGGTCTAGGGAGGTCGCATTTACACTAAACCGAGTACCGTCTAAATCAGTTCAAAAGACACCATATGAGATATGGAATGGGAAGGTCCCAAAATGTCTTTTATGAAAATTTGAGGTTGTGAAGCTTATGTCAAGAAAATGTTTCCTAAAAAGCTTGGCCCAAGGTCTGATAAATATAATTTTGTTGGATATCCTAAAGAATCTAGAGGATATTACTTTTATTCCCAATATGACAATAAAGTGTTTGTTGTCAGGGATATTGCATTCCTTGAGATGAATTCCATTTCCGAAGGAATCAGTGGGAGAAAAGTAGAACTAGAAGAAGTTCGAGACCAACAAGAAAACATTGAATGAATAGATAAACAAGAGGAACAGAGAGAATCACAAGACATTATGGAATATCAAATTTCCTCAAGTTACAACAAGAGGAATAGAGAGAATCACAAGACATTATGGAATCTCAAATTCCTCAAGTTACATAGGAACCTCGTAAATCTAATAGGACACACCCTTGAGCCTGAGAGATTTGGATATCTTGTAACTCGGGAAGGTAGTGAATTGGTCATAGATGATGAGCCAATATCCTATAAAGATGCTATTAAAGAACTAGAGTCTGAGAAATGGCTTGAGGCGATGAGATATGAGATGGAATCCATGTATACAACCAAAGTATGGACTTTGGTGGATCCACCTGAAGGGGTAAAACCGATAGGGTGCAAATGGGTCTTAAAGAGGAAGACTGACATGGATGGTAATGTACAAATGTATAAGGGTAGATTGGTAGCAAAGAGTTTCATACAAGTTCAAGGTGTTGACTCTGACGAAACCTTTACTCCAGTGACCATGGTTAAGTCCATCAGGATTGTAACACCCCTGACCTGGGTTATACTTTAACCCTAGGTGTTTTGATTAAGAAAGATGATTAAATGCTTAATCTTATCTTGTGAAAGGTAATTAGGGTTCAAGAGGAACTTATATTGCAATTCTAGTCCTTTTTGAACATTGTTGAAATCAATGTTTTGCCTGTTTTGGACTAAAGTGCAAATTACCCAAGTTGAGGGGTTTAAGTGCAAATTGTGCATGATAATATGTTCCTCATGTGTTGAATCATCATGAGAGTAACGATGATGCTGAGGTATGGCTTATGGAAGCCTGAATACCAAGAAAGATCTGATAAAACAATGTATGTGCATGAAAACCTAGTTTTGGTGTAATGTGCAATTTACCCAAAACCTAGGGTTCAATATGCAAATTACCACTTCAATAAGGTTCTTAATGTTCCTTGGCATCATGTAGAGAAAAGAAAATGAGAGGGGTGCCTCATTTGAATTAAGTTGGAGGAGAGAGAATCTTGATATTAAAATAATCAAGATTTAATCATAAGTGAAGCCCTAATTCAAGTTAGGGCAAAAATGAATGTATTAATTAAAGGGCCTTCAACCAAAATGTTATTGGTTGGTTGAATAAGGATGGACGTTCTTTTTCCAAGATAAGGAACGAAAATATCCTAAGAAGGTGAAATTCCACTCACCATTATTATAAGGAAAAGAAAACTCACTCACATATGGATATTAATATAATAAGCATTAAGGTGCTTAATTTGATTTTCTTTAAATGATGGATAATGAAGAGGAATAAGAGGCAATGAAGATAGCCTCGTCCTTAAGTATTTTGAGGGGAATTTGAGGGGGAAGAGGCGGCCATATTTTTGGAATTTAATGCATTTTAATAATGCATTTTCTCTCTCATCAATTTTCTTATAAAAGTACCTTTACCAAGCCAAAACAAAGGCTATTTCGGATTCTTTTCTTTACCCTTGCTTGGAAAACGACTAAGGAGCTGTGGAGGACCAGGAGGACGACCCCAACCTGTTGGTAAGGTCCTTGACCTTCGTTCTCCTTGATTCCATGGTGGAAATCAAAAATAAATCATTGATTTCTTCTTATTTGGATCTCCTCTTCAATCCTAGCCAACTTTTTCATCCAAAAGCTTGAAGACGAGCTTAGGGGGAGTTGCTAGAGCTTCATCCACCATTAATGGCGTGAGCTTGAAGCTTTGGAGCTCAATTGGAGGCGGGTTTTATAACTCAAACCCTTAATCATTGCTATTGCATCAATACTTTATGCTTTGTTGATTGTTTTCTTCAATTTGATACATACTTGTTTCCTTGCTGCAATTTCCATCAAGAACGGTTGTTGTTCTTGGTTGTTCGAAGGAAGGGGATGATGACATCATCCTAGATGCTTATCCAAAGAAAAGTATCAAGCCAAATGGTCTTGATATCTATTCCAAATCGTTTTAAATTGATTGGCTATGCGGTTTCAGCAAACCGTTTTAGGGAAAACGGTTTCAAGACCGTTTGATATGGTTGAACAAGCGTTGACCGTTTGGGAATCTTGTTCCTAATTATGTAGGCTAATGACCCGCCACATTTTAGGGGTTAACTCCAAAGGAATCGTGAGTTGAAGGCCAATCAATTAGATAAATCGAATTGAATTAAATACTGATTTTCAACCTGATCAACTTGACCTGTTTGGGAAAACGGTTTCAAGACCATTTGAGTGTGTTGACCAAGCATTGACCGTTTGGGATTCCTGTTTATAATGATGTTGGTTAATGACCCTCCAAATTTGAGGGATTAACTCCCAAGGAATCGTGAGTTGAAGCCTAATCAATTAGGGAAACCTAATTGAATTAAGTGCTGATTTTCAATCTGATTTAATTGACCTTTTTGAGTAAACGGTCTCAAGACCATTTGAATGCATTGACCAAGGGTTGAATGTTTGGGATTACTCTTCCTAATGATGTAGTCTAATGACTCACCAAATTTGAGGGATTAAATCCCAAGGAATCGTGAGTTGAAGGCTATTCAATTAAGCAAACCCTAATTGTTTATGGAAGCAATAACTCAGTATACTATGTCAAACATAGTTGTTTGTATTTGATCAGATGGTTGATGTAACCAAATCAAGTGGAGAGAATGATAGAAATGAATTCATACATGAGTATGATTCATATGGTGATTTAGGGTAGGATCTTTAGTAAAGAGATCAAGAAACCCTAATTGAGAAGGTTAACAAACCCTAACCCTGATTTAGGGAAATTCTGAGTAAAACCCTAATCTAGGGTAATAGTGTAACCCTAATTAAGGGTAATAGTGTAACCCTAATTAAGGGTAATGACTTGGGTAACTATAATTTAAGGTAATGAAATACCAAACCCTAATTGGAGGAATAATGAATCCCTAATTTATGGGTAATTGAATGAAACCCTAATTGGGATGATTAGTGAAACCCTAATTGAGGGTGATTCCCTGAGAAACTCTAATTGAGGATGATTCCATGTGAAACCCTAATTGAGGGCGATGTCATATGAAACCTTAAACCTAACACAGAGTAAAGCTATGTAAAACCCTAAATTTGGGCTATAGTGCATGGAATTCTAATCATGGGCAATATGATGATAAATCATAACCCTAATGTCTGGGTAATGATATGAGTAAACCTTAATGATGAAATAATGAGTAATACCCTATAATGATGAAATATCTCAAGTGGTTGACTATAGGCAACCTTATAACAAGCAATGCCTTAATTTGAGATGAGTCCATATCATTGAAGATAGTTGGACAATCCTTGTGTGTGATCTATGCACATCATGGTAAAGGTGATAGGTTGGTGGATGAAAGTATTAAGATGTGAAATTCCTTATTATAAGATAAGTTAATAAACTCATGTAAGATAGAAGTGATGAGGGAAGTGATACATTGAGACATGATAGATATCACATTTAGCATTTCAGGGTTGATATACCTTGATGAATCTCAAATCCAATATTTTTAGATAAGATACACAAGGAGAGTGTTATGTAAATTGTCACAATGAAATGTAATGAGTTTAACATACTTGATAAGTAAGCTAAAATGAGTATGATGTAATCATACCATGATAATGATGAGAGATAAACTCATACCTTGTGTTGATGATCATTTAATGATAAATGATAAGAATATTAAATACTTGGAATGTCGATGGATGCTCCTAGATGTATGGAACAATATATTAGGGTTGTATTGATAAAATGAACATGAAACCCTAATTGATGTGAATAGTAAACCCTAACCCTGTGGAGGAAATAGTGGTGTTACTATTATATTACATGAGTTAATATGTTATTGTTGCCTAGTGAGAGGTGACAAGATGTTTAATGGCCTTGTGATCCATATGGTTAGATGTTACTTAGTAAGAAGTAACAAGATGTTTCATGGGCATGTTTGAGCCCTGAATGAGGTGTATTCCTCTTATGTTGATAAGGGTTGATACCCTGTAATATTGTGAAAAGGATTTATATCCTGTGATAGCATGATGACTGGTGTAGTCTCATGAATGGCAAGTGAATATTACCATGTGATGATGAGATGAGAAATTATGTTTCATATGTTTTATATCTTTTCAGGTTTTGATATTTATATGCTTGCTAGAAGTGAATTAGGGTTTGTATGTCCACTTGTTTGATGCAGCCTTAATTCACCCAATTGGCATAACTAATCAAGTGCAACTCTAATCATGTAGTGTCATGTGCCATAGATCCATCTGAGTGTCAGAACTTGCCAGATGGTGAAACGAGTATTCCTAAGGGAAACTCGGAGCACATACTGATGAGTATGCGGGGTGCTTGTCATCCTGAATTCAAGTGTTTAGGGAGGATGACTGTGGTCATACCTAGCCCTTAGTTTGAGAACGGCTGCGGTCATGTCTCGGTGATTATATATGTGATGATATTAGAGGACAACTGTGGTTGTACCTCAGATGGTAGGGTATGCGTACCCACCTCTTTCACTAGTGTCGTGACCTGTACCAAGGACGGACTAGGCTGTTAGCACCTTGACCTTTTGTGTCACTGTGGCGGACCCGTACTGACTGGGGGCGGAGAAGATCTTAGGAGTCTGGCTCTTCCTAGATCTTGTATGGCACTGATTTCGACTTAGAAGTGGTCAGTTGGATTTTGAGTGGTATCCTCAATTTCCTCAGGACATAATAAAAGATGTAATACAGCTGTATAGCATATCTGTTTAGGGTTATACATGATGCTTCACATTGGATGATAACCCTTGTTTGTTCTCTTTACGTAAAGATGATGCTTAGTGCAACTAAGAGATAGTAGTTATACTTATGTCGTGGATATGCATAAGACTGTAAATGTGTACATACAATAGTCATGCTTATGTTGATATCTTACTACTGCTGTTGATTATAATCATGATGCTAGATATCTCATGTTGATAGTTATGTTTCGCATGCTATCCATGCCTCTATAATTAGAAATACCTGACAGAGGCTTAATGCCGGTAATTAGGTTTGGTTAAAGTCCAATGCATGGATGTGTAATCAGGATTGGTATAGTCCAATGCCTGAAACATTTATACCTGATTGATATAGTTTAATGCTTAAATAAGACATGATAATTTATATAATCACATGTTTGGCATAAGTGAATACCTATTTAGAAGATTGGCTAAGGCCAACAAATAGAAACAAGAATGAATCATGGGTGACACATCAGAATAATGAATGACATGAGCAAAGCTTGAGATGTTGAAAATGTATGGTAGATAAATGTTATACATGTTCTTTCTATTTCTTATAAAGAGAATAGATGAATTACTGTTCAATCATAGATAGGTGTAATACTTTAAAATATGAGAATGATCTAAACTGCTTATCCTCTGCTCAGTTTTATATTAATTAAACTACAATAATGATGTTTCTGGCGGAGAGTTATATCTCTCGCTGGGGCAATTTTCAATTGTCTCACCCCCGTGGGAACCAACATTTTTAGGTGGACGAGTGTGAAAGAGACTGAGAATATCTTTCGGATGAAGAACATCAGCAGCTACAAGGACAGCAGTGACAACTCAGGTTGAGTGTGCTGTCTATCGTGTTTGGTAGATAGAAGTCCTATGTTTCGTCTCTGTACTCTCAGGTCCTCGGAGTTAGTACTTAGTGCTTTTAATGTATCATTTTGAGATCTTGGCTTGATGCCTCGAGGTTATTATGTTGTCTGTGTTTAGCTTTTAACAAGGCAGTTGATGTTATAACCCTCGAGAAGAGATGGTATAAGATATATACTTATGAACCATGATGTAAATGTAATACATTGGTTATTGTTGAAAGAGTTTTCTTATGATTGGGTCTCTTTGAAAAAGGTTTAAAATTTTTAGTGATTTTCTGTAATCTGCTGCTTAGTGAATGCTTCCGCATTAGTTAATCTTGTTTTCGCGAGACGGTCGTCACAATTTAGTGGTATCAGAGCTCTAGGTTCGGTGAGTCTACAGAGACATAGGACTAAGGTAGTAGAGTCTGTTCTGGTATCATCCAGTGTATCTGATAATGTCTTCTACTCATATAAGAGAAGAAGAACTTAAAGATGACTGGGTCACATGAGGAGATTGCTGCTGAGAGCAGCAATATTGCACCAAGAAGAGGTGCATGGGAGCAGGCAAGAGAGAGACAATTGCCTAAGAGTCTCCTAGTTGATCTATTTATGATAAGAAAATCTTTCTTTAAGTATTATTGTTGGGCAGATTAGGGCAACAATAATGCATATAGTGGACTGGATACTAGCTTTACGATCTAGGTTATCAGTCCTTAATACAGAAGTTTGAGCTTTAAAAGAGTTCCTAAATGACTTAGTCATGTTGGAACAAGGGAAAGTCATGTGTGTATAATGATATGAAAAGTGAGGAATATGATAGTATACAAAGTGCATACCACTTAATCTCAGTATTTATATACCTTGGCCAGGTATACAACTATTGATGATAAAGTGAGTATGGAAACTCTTAGATTGTAATCTCTCTGATTGCCCTGATCAAGCAGTCATTCTGATACAATCTAATGAGTATCATGAAATCAGAAATATGGAATGAATAAATGTGTGATATACTAAGTATAAGAAATAGAAGTCTGAGATAATCTCAAATGAGCATGTTGTATGAGGAACTAAAAGTGTACTCCTCATAAGATAAGAGTAAGAATAAGGGAGATGAACCCTGTTCAACAATGCTGCAAGCATAATAGAGATCTTTCCCATAATGAGGAAATGGGAATTGTGATGAGATCATGAGATGATCATAAACATGTTAGATAATAATAAAGAAAGGGATAATGACATGCAATCATCCTTACAAATTTCAATGCTAAAGGCAAGGAACCTAGGATGAGATAAAAAGTAAATGGTTCATGAATAATTGAAAATACATAAATTAATAAGAGGAATATGAATCCTTGTTTTCTTTCCTTTCAGGGACATGGCAATCAAGTGGGTCTTAGGACACTTGATGTGCATAAGATAAATGTGTTCATGTGATGGATACTTAGAAAAGTATCAGTTATCTTGGACTTTGGTCCCAAGATGAGGACATGAAACAATTAACGTTCCAAGATGAAAGGAAGAGATATATATGATGTGTTTCCAACACATGTGATAGATACCAAGGTGAAAGATTCTGGTATCTGAGAGTTATTAGATGGGTTAGGTTGGCTACCTAGAGTGGTCAACTATGAAATTAGTCTGATTATAATAATATGAACATCATATGTTAGGGGTTTATGCTCTGCATAAACATGATATTAATAAAGAATGTATGATGCTTCTCTGAATAAGAAAAGTGTTATTTGACACAAAGTTGACTCTATAGTCAATGATGAGGGACAGTGGGGCATGTTCCTTGTGTGTTGATTCTATGAGAATCTTATATGGAAACACTTGGTGCTGATCAAAGTTTTATGGTGTCTCTATAATAAGGAGATGATATGTAAAGACTAGATAGTATGATGAATAAAATACATTTGTCTTCCTTTATCTGGATTTCGAGGACGAAATCCTTGTTAGGGGTTTATAATTTGTAACACCCCTGACCTGGGTTATACTTTAACCCTAGGTGTTTTGATTAAGAAAGATGATTAAATGCTTAATCTTATCTTGTGAAATGTAATTAGGGTTCAAGAGGAACTTATATTGCAATTCTAGTCCATTTTTAACATTGTTGAAATCAATGTTTTGCCTATTTTGGACTAAAGTGCAAATTACCCAAGTTGAGGGGTTTAAGTGCAAATTGTGCATGATAATATGTTACTCATGTGTTGAATCATCATGAGAGTAAAGATGATGCTGAGGTATGGCTTATAGAAGCCTGAATACCAAGAAATATCTGATAAAACAATGTATGTGCATGAAAACCTAGTTTTGGTGTAATGTGCAATTTACCCAAAACCTAGGGTTCAATATGCAAATTACCACTTCAATAAGGTCCTTAATGTTCCTTGGAATCATGTAGAGCAAAGAAAATGAGAGGGGTGCCTCATTTGAATTAAGTTGGAGGAGAGAGAATCTTGATATTAAAATAATCAAGATTTAATCATAAGTGAAACCCTAATTCAAATTAGGGAAAAAATGAATGTATTAATTAAAGGGCCTTCAACCAAAATGTTATTGGTTGATTTTGAATAAGTATGGACGTTCTTTTTCCAAGATAAGGAACGAAAATATCCTAAGAAGGTGAAATTCCACTCACCATTATTATAAGGAAAAGAAAACCCACTCACATATGGATATTAATATAATAAGCATTAAGGTGCTTAATTTGATTTTCTTTAAATGATGGATAATGAAGAGGAATAAGAGGCAATGAAGATAGCCTCGTCCTTAAGGATTTTTAGGGGAATTTTAGGGGGAAGAGGCGGCCATATTTTGGAATTTAATGCATTTTAATAATGCATTTTCTCTCTCATCAATGTTCTTATAAAAGTACCTTTACCAAGCCAAAACAAAGGCTATTTCGGATTCTTTTCTTTACCCTTGCTTGGAAAACGACTAAGGATCTGTGGAGGAGCAGTAGGACGACCCCAACCTGTTGGTAAGGTCCTTGACCTTCGTTCTCCTTGATTCCATGGTGGAAATCAAAAATAAATCATTGATTTCTTCTTATTTGGATCTCCTCTTCAACCCTAGCCAACTTTTTCATCCAAAAGCTTGAGGACGAGCTTAGGGGGAGTTGCTAGAGATTCATCCACCATTAATGGCGTGATCTTGAAGCTTTGGAGCTCAATTGGAGGCGGGTTTTATAACTCAAACCCTTAATCATTGCTATTGCATCAATCAATTATGCTTTGTGGATTGTTTTCTTCAATTTGATACATACTTGTTTCCTTGCTGCAATTTCCATCAAGAACGGTTGCTGTTCTTGGTTTTTCGAATGAAGGGGATGATGACATCATACTAGATGCTTATCCAAAGAAAAGTACCAAGCCAAATGGTCTTGATATCTATTCCAAATCGTTTTAAATTGATTGGCTATGCGGTTTCAGCAAACCGTTTTAGGGAAAACGGTTTCAAGACCGTTTGATATGGTTGAACAAGCGTTGACCGTTTGGGAATCTTGTTCCTAATTATGTAGTCTAATGACCCTCCAAATTTTAGGGGTTAACTCCAAAGGAATCGTGAGTTGAAGGCCAATCAATTAGATAAATCGAATTGAATTGAATGCTGATTTTCAACCTGATCAACTTGACCTGTTTGGGAAAACGGTTTCAAGACCGTTTGAGTGTGTTGACCAAGCATTAACCGTTTGGGATTCCTGTTTATAATGATGTTGGTTAATGACCCTCCAAATTTGAGGGATTAACTCCCAAGGAATCGTGAGTTGAAGCCTAATCAATTAGGGAAACCTAATTGAATTAAGTGCTGATTTTCAATCTGATTTAATTGACCTTTTTGAGTAAACGGTCTCAAGACCGTTTGAATGCATTGACCAAGGGTTGAATGTTTGGGATTACTGTTCCTAATGATGTGGTCTAATGCCTCACCAAATGTGAGGGATTAAATCCCAAGGAATCGTGAGTTGAAGGCTATTCAATTAAGCAAACCCTAATTGTTTATGGAAGCAATAACTCAGTATACTATGTCAAACATAGTTGTTTGTATTTGATTAGATGGTTGATGTAACCAAATCAAGTGGAGAGAATGATAGAAATGAATTCATAAATGAGTATGATTCATATGGTGATTTAGGGTAGGATCTTTAGTAAAGAGATCAAGAAACCCTAATTGAGAAGGTTAACGAACCCTAACCCTGATTTAGGGAAATTCTGAGTAAAACCCTAATCTAGGGTAATAGTGTAACCCTAATTAAGGGTAATAGTGTAACCCTAATTAAGGGTAATGACTTGGGTAACTATAATTTAAGGTAATGAAATACCAAACCCTAATTGGAGGAATAATGAATCCCTAATTTATGGGTAATTGAATGAAACCCTAATTGGGATGATTAGTGAAACCCTAATTGAGGGTGATTCCCTGAGAAACTCTAATTGAGGATGATTCCATGTGAAACCCTAATTGAGGGCGATGTCATATGAAACCTTAAACCTAACACAGAGTAAAGCTATGTAAAACCCTAAATTTGGGCTATAGTGCATGGAATTCTAATCATGGGCAATATGATGATAAATCATAACCCTAATGTCTGGGTAATGATATGAGTAAACCTTAATGATGAAATAATGAGTAATACCCTATAATGATGAAATATCTCAAGTGGTTGACTATAGGCAACTTTATAACAAGCAATGCCTTAATTTGAGATGAGTCCATATCATTGAAGATAGTTGGACAATCCTTGTGTGTGATCTATGCACATCATGGTAAAGGTGATAGGTTGGTGGATGAAAGTATTAAGATGTGAAATTCCTTATTATAAGATAAGTTAATAAACTCATGTAAGATATAAGTGATGAGGGAAGTGATACATTGAGACATGATAGATATCACATTTACCATTTCAGGGTTGATATACCTTGATGCATCTCAAATCCAATATTTTTAGATAAGATACACAAGGAGAGTGTTATGTAAATTGTCACAATGAAATGTAATGAGTTTAACATACTTGATAAGTAAGCTAAAATGAGTATGATGTAATCATACCATTATAATGATGAGAGATAAACTCATACCTTGTGTTGATGATCATTTAATGATAAATGATAAGAATATTAAATACTTGGAATGTCGATGGATTCTCCTAGATGTATGGAACAATATATTAGGGTTGTATTGATAAAATGAACATGAAACCCAAATTGATGTGAATAGTAAACCCTAACCCTGTGGAGGAAATAGTGGTGTTACTATTATATTACATGAGTTAATATGTTATTGTTGCCTAGTGAGAGGTGACAAGATGTTTAATGGCCTTGTGAGCCATATGGTTAGATGTTACTTAGTAAGAAGTAACAAGATGTTTCATGGGCATGATTGAGCCCTGAATGAGGTGTATTCCTCTTATGTTGATAAGGGTTGATACCCTGTAATATTGTGAAAAGGATTTATATCCTGTGATAGCATGATGACTGGTGTAGTCTCATGAATGGCAAGTGAATATTACCATGTGATGATGAGATGAGAAATTATGTTTCATATGTTTATATCTTTTCAGGTTTTGATATTTATATGCTTGCTAGAAGTGAATTAGGGTTTGTATGTCCACTTGTTTGATGCAGCCTTAATTCACCCAATTGGCATAACTAATCAAGTGCAACTCTAATCATGTAGTGTCCTGTGCCATAGATCCATCTGAGTGTCAGAACTTGCCAGATGGTGAAACGAGTATTCCTAAGGGAAACTCGGAGCGCATACTGATGAGTATGCGGGGTGCTTGTCATCCTGAATTCAAGTGTTTAGGGAGGATGACTGTGGTCATACCTAGCCCTTAGTTTGAGAACGGTTGCTGTCGTGTCTCGGTGATTATATATGTGATGATATTAGAGGACAACTATGGTTGTACCTCATATGGTAGGGTATGCGTACCCACCTCTTTCACTAGTGCCGTGACCTATACCAAGGACGGACTAGGCTGTTAGCAGCTTGACCTTTTGTGTCACTGTGGCGGACCCGTACTGACCGGGGGCGGAGAAGATCTTAGGAGTCCGGCTGTTCCTAGATCTTGTATGGCACTGATTTCGACTTAGAAGTGGTCAGTTGGATTTTGAGTGGTATCCTCAATTTCCTAAGGACATAATAAAAGATGTAATACAGCTGTATAGCATATCTGTTTAGGGTTATACATGACGCTTCACATTGGATGATAACCCTTGTTTGTTCTCTTTACATAAAGATGATGCTTAGTGCAACTAAGAGATAGTAGTTATACTTATGTCGTGGATATGCATAAGACTGTAAATGTGTACATACAATAGTCATGCTTATGTTGATATCTTACTACTGCTGTTGATTATAATCATGATGCTAGATATCTCATGTTGATAGTTATGTTTCGCATGCTATCCATGCCTCTATAATTAGAAATACCTGACAGAGGCTTAATGCCTGTAATTAGGTTTGGTTAAAGTCCAATGCCTGGATGTGTAATCAGGATTGGTATAGTCCAATGCCTGAAACATTTATACCTGATTGATATAGTTTAATGCTTAAATAAGACATGATAATTTATATAATAACATGTTTGGCATAAGTGAATACCTGTTTAGCAGATTGGCTAAGGCCAACAAATAGAAACAAGAATGAATCATGGGTGACACGTCAGAATAATGAATGACATGAGCAAAGCTTGAGATGTTGAAAATGTATGGTAGATAAATGTTATACATGTTCTTTCTATTTCTTATAAAGAGAATAGATGAATTACTGTTCAATCATAGATAGGTGTAATACTTTAAAATATGAGAATGATCTAAACTGCTTATCCTCTGCTCAGTTTTATATTAATTAAACTACAATAATGATGTTTCTGGCGGAGAGTTATATCTCTCGCTGGGGCAATTTTCAATTGTCTCACCCCCGTGGGAACCAACATTTTTAGGTGGACGAGTGTGAAAGAGACTGAGAATATCTTTCGGATGAAGAACATCAGCAGCTACAAGGACAGCAGTGACAACTCAGGTTGAGTGTGTTGTCTATCGTGTTTGGTAGATAGAAGTCCTATGTTTCGTGTCTGTACTCTCAGGTCCTCGGAGTTAGTACTTAGTGCTTTTAATGTATCATTTTGAGATCTTGGCTTGATGCCTCGAGGTTATTATGTTGTCTGTGTTTAGCTTTTAACAAGGCAGTTGATGTTGTAACCCTCGAGAAGAGATGGTATAAGATATATACTTATGAACCATGATGTAAATGTAATACATTGGTTATTGTTGAAAGAGTTTTCTTATGATTGGGTCTCTTTGAAAAAGGTTTAAATTTTTTAGTGATTTTCTGTAATCTGCTGCTTAGTGAACGCTTCCGCATTAGTTAATCTTGTTTTCTCGAGACGGTCGTCACAAGTATCATGCTTTCTATTGCATCTTATCATGACTATGAGATTTGGCAAATGGATGTAAAAACTGCATTCCTTAATGGGAATCTAGTTGAGGATGTGTACGTGACACAGAGTGAGTATTTTATAAATCCAGTGGATGCAAATAAAGTTTGTGAGCTATAAAGGTCAATCTATGGATTGAAGCAAACATCTCAGAGCTGGAATCTTTGTTTTTATGAGATAGTCAAAGGGTTTGGATTTGTTTAAAATGAATATGAACCTTGTGCGTACAAGGTTAGTGGGAGCAAAGTGAAATTCCTCATATTATATGTAGATGGCATACTATTGATGGGGAATGACATCCCTACTTTACAAAAGGTAAATACATGGCTTGGATATATGTTCTCTATAAAAGACTTGGTAGAAGAAACCTACACCTTGGGGATAAAGATTTATAGAGATAGATCCAGAAGGCTTCTTGGACTAAGTCAAAGCACATACATTGACAAAGTGTTGAAGTGGTTCAGCATGGATAACTCAAAGAGAGGAAACATGTTTGTGTGTCATGGTGTCCCCATCTCTAGATCTCAATGTCTCGGTTCTTGTGAAGAAAGGGAACATAAGATTTTGATTCCATATGCCTCAGCAATTGGATCAATCATGTATGCAATGTTTTGTACCTATCCAGACATTTCGTATGCCTTAAGCATAACAAGAAGATATCAATCAGATCTAGGTGATGCTCACTAGATAGCCATGAAGAATATCCTCAAGTACTTGAGAAGGACTAAGGATTAGTTCTTGTCTATGGAAGAGAGGAAGAGTTGGTGGTAAAAGGTTATACTAATGCAAGCTTCCAGACTGATCAAGATGATTACAAGTTACAATCAGGATTCATATTTCGCCTCAACAAAGGAGTTGTAAGATGGAAGAGTTCCAAGCAAGAGACAGTTTCCAGTTCTACAACACTGGTTGAGTATATTGTTTCATCGACTGAAGCAAAGGAGGTTGTATGGATCAAGAAGTTCATTATAAAACTTAGGGTCATTCCAAGCATCAGTGATGCAATTGAGCTATATTGTGATAACAATGGAGCTATTGCACAAGCTAAGGAACTCAGATCACATCAGTGCTCAAAGCATATACAAAGGCAATTCCATCTCATACCAAAGATTGTACAATGAGGAGATGTAAAGATTTGTGAAGTACCAACTGAGAATAATGTTGTTGACCCCTTGACAAAGGTACCTTCACAGTAGAAGCATGACGTTCATGTTAGATCACTTGGAATACAATTCATATGTGATTGTCTCTAAGTGCATGTGGGAATGTGTTGGTATGTATGCCCAGAGAGAGAATCATGTGATGATTTTAATGCCATAAATGTAAATGATTTGATTATTAAGAAAAGGCAAGCTTCTAATTTATTCTGTTTAATTTAGTTATGAGATAATGATGTAACATTATAAATATCTAGAGAATAATATTACTCAATTATGTATGTCTTCAAGTATTAGCCTTGGGGAAATGAGATCATATGGATGTTAAGAGTACATATATATATTCTCATTGTGTCCCTAATCAGTTGTTATTGTGGAAGGTTGATACACAACAATGACACATAATAACAGAGTATGAGTTGGTTGATGACAGAGTTTCATTAGTCATGATATGGCAATATCAAATCAATCACACAGAATCATGTTAGAGAATAGTGTAATCAGACAGAGCCACCATGGGAATGACACATGGAAGCCATCATCATGGAAGTCATAGTCAGTTCTGACAGTGGTGGTGGTGGTGGTGGTGGTGGTGGTTGTGGTTCTTATACCTGAAATCATTGCACTCATCACATGTCGTTGGGTACACTTTGACATCATCAAACGCAGTCTTGAAACGTAAATTTTATAACAGTGATGATTGGGTGACTTTGACACATGGGGATAGATTGTGAATGATAGAAATAGGATTTGTCCCTCCTACAAGAGTGTGATGTCCTAGGCCTCTTAATTAGAGAGACTGAGAAATGCATGGCCATGCACATGTGAATCAATATGTGATACTGAGCTTACATATATCTCAGATAGTATACTCTGGTTTAAGAAACAAGATTGGATGATAAAGAGGGTGATTGTTCCATGCCTCGAGTTCTATCTTGACATCAGTGATAAAGGAACTATACAAACACTACAACACCATACACATATTGTAGATTGAAGTTGTTTTCCAACTTTCCATTTACTTTGATATCATTGATGTGTGAATATGCACCACTCATTACTTGTGATGTCATAAGTTGGCATGGACATTCACTGTCAATGTAATATGGGACCTATACGGTCACACGCATAGGTTTTGACCTAGAAGAGGAGTTTAATCTAGAATAAGTACTAAAGTGTTCAGATATTTTATTCATGCAACATATACACTGACTACACTGCCAAACATCCATCTTAAGTGTTGAGACAACCATCTAGAGTGCCAAATGGTCATCTCAAGTGTTGAGACGAGCGTTTGAAGAGTAAGGCCTAGTTCAAGTTGAAATTAGCTAAAATATGAACCGACCCAAACGACTCACTCAACTTGAGTCACTAGACGACCACCTAGGTGAGAAAGACGGTCGTCTCGAATGGGCGAGATGGTCCAGTTTGGCCAAGGGAAGGTTCTAGATATTTCTAAGTTTGCTTCGATTACACATTACTTGTTGTGCAAGGAATTAATGTGTGATATTAATTGGAATCAAAATTGCCAATTTCATATGTGATTGACCGCCTAGGTGAGAAAGACGGCCGTCTCGAATGGGCGAGATGGTCCAGTTTGGCCAAGGGAAGGTTCTAGATATTTCTAAGTTTTCTTCGATTACACATTACTTGTTGTGCAAGGAATTAATGTGTGATATTAATTGGAATCAAAATTGCCAATTTCATATGTGATTGGGAAACTACAAAATGTTTATCTTATAGTATGAGACTACCGTCTCGCATGCCAGATGACCCTCTAGTATGCCTAGCGGTCGTTTTGGTGGCTATAAGTTGTGAAAATTTAAGATCTTCTGGCCCCTTCCACTCCTACATCGACTGGGAACCTGTACCCAACCCCACCTATAAATAAAGGGGTACTTGGGGCTTTCTAGAACACAACACAAACAACTAAGAATCAGTTGATCTAACAAACATTGTCCTCTCTGGTTGTGGTAACCGAGAGAGACCAATCAAGTCCTAACCGACTAGGGAGGGGCATCAAGGGAGAGAACAATTGAGTTCATTGTTGTGGGAGAGAAAATTGATGACTAGTATGCCAAAGGAATGGGCAACTCCTTCCTATCCATCATAGAAGGATGATTGGAGTTCTAGGCAGTCTGTGTGGACTTCTCTAGAGTAAGGAGGCCATTTCCTGCTGCTAGGAGGACAACATCAACCAGTAGTCTGCGATAAAAGGAGCTATTGAACAAGATGAAGTTTGTGGTTGCAGTCTGTGGTGTAGACCAGGAGGCACATCTATCAGATGAATCCCAATGCAACTAGGATATAGAGTTGTGCATCTACTATGACGATGATTGTCGTTGGACTTGCTCCAAGACCAGGCATATCCTCGAAACCATCCTTCCCATATTATAGTTATTGACGCAATATGCTATGAGAATGTGGTAGATAAATCTTTTTGTTTTCGCTTCCTGCTATGTAGCCATATTACCCAACAAATACCTCAAGTTACAGTCAAGGGGAGTATAGGGGGGTTAAGCATTAACTACATTTGGTGAAGAAAGAGGAAGGCTCTGTCTACAAACTGAATTTATAAGACATGAAATAAACCATCCAACTACAAAAGAATCTGAGGAGTATTGGCCATATCCATGCATACATCCACCATCAAAACTATTTTTGAGTGACTCATATTGATTGCATATATATATATATATATATATATATATATATATATATATATATATATATATATACATGCATACATATATATATTATGTATTATTAATTAGATATGCACATTAACCTTCTAAAAACTCACACCATATGCAACAAAATAAAATGATAAAACAAAATTTGATAATATCAATTTAAATATTGATACACTGTAAATTGGTGTGGCTCTTATACCACTATAGTACATTATGGGGATAGAGTAGGTAGAGGAAATGGAAACAAAATTGCCCATATTTTCCTTATGTAGAAGATTGTGTCAACAATAATTAATCTAGAAAATAGGGTGCAACACATACCTTGTCTTTGAGCAAGTGCAATGGCTATTCTTGTACAGAGATGTGCTTCCTTCTGAAGTTGTACACACACAACAACCATAGGTGTCCTCCTGGTGTATCATATACAAACGGTGGTTGACGAAGTCCTTTTAGCATGGAAACAAAAGCTTCCAATTCTCTATGTAGTCAATTCAAAGCACTGAGAATTCCATGTTGTGCTTCCAGAGCCAATGCGAAGGAGTTTTCCTTCCATTTTTAAATGTTTTAACATCGACCTCCTTTCCGCTTTCTATCTCCCCCTTTTGGGGAAGACTTCTAGGCTCCCTTACATGTTACAAGAACTATGAGATGAGGAGTCTTGAGACAATCTCTTGACCTCCTCTCTAGACTTTGTGTCTATTGTGTAACTTGACCCTTAGACACCCCCTCCTTGTATAGGAGTGGATGAGCTAGGGTTTCCAAAACCTAATGGATATGAAAGGTAAGATCTCATTGTTTGACGACATTTTCTTGTGGTCAGTCGATCAAGTGGACCATCTAATTGGTCGAATGGCACACTCGATCAATCGACTAGACTATTTAGTCATTCGATTGGCTTGTGGTCAGTGATGAAATAATATTGTGTTTGATTGTGATGATTAATGTACATCATTACGCATATGAATAATCATTTGACCTAGTAAAATTGGTCCTTTGGCCTAGTCAAATTGATCATTTTACATCCATCTGGTTGGTTGGACAATCCAGTTGGTCAACTTGGTTTTTGACCATGTGTTGGGAACCCACTTCAATCAATTAGTTGGACACTCCAACCGATTTACTTGTTGGTTCCATCGGCCAGAGTTAGTAAGGTCTAATCAATCGACTAGACACTCCAGTCGATTGACTGGTACAACCAGTGTTGTTTAATTTGATTACCTAAATTATTTTAGTAACCAAGTTAAAACTTATTCATGAGTAAACTCCTATTCCAAGTACATCTCTATAGGTCCCATATTACATTGGGAGTGAAGTCCATATCCATTATGACTTCAAATGTAATGAGTAGTATCTAGTAACAGATCATTGCTACCCAAGTAGTTGGAAAGTCGGTAAACAAATTTAACCTACAATCTATGATTAGTGTTAACATGATTGTATAGTTCCTTTGTCTCTGATATCCATATTGAATTTGAGGTGTGGAATCATCATCCTCTAATACTCAATATATGTTTTTTGAACTAGAGAAGACTGTGAGATACAATGAGTTCACCTAATCAAATATTGATTCACACGAGTATGGCCATGCATTTCTCAGTCTCTCATATCATGGGCTAGGGATATCAAACTCTCAATAGGAGGGACAAATCCAATGTACATCACTCATAGTCAATCCCCATGTGACACAACATACCCAATCACCACCTTTTTGGTAATCCTTATATAGGATCACATTGGATGGTGTCAAAGTTCATCAAATGACTTGTTATGAGTGTGGTGACTTCCAATCTAAGAACCCAATCACCACTATCACTTTGGCAGTTGATTCTAATATCATTTCATGGTTTCCATGTATCACTCTCAAGGTGGAACTGTCTGATACACTATTATCTGACACGTACCTATGTGTTTGACTTGATACACAATATAGTGACTCTATCATCACCCAATACACATTCTCATCTTATGTATTTTTATCGTGTATTTTGCTTCCACAACAATATCTAACCAGGGACATAACAAGCATGTAAATACTCTTATCATACATATGATCTCATTCTTTAGGTCCTCAACTTGAAGACATATGCCATCAAGTAACATGACTCTTTAGACATCTATTATACTTGTGTCATTATCTTATAACAGATTTAGGCATAACAGACAGAATTCCCTTTGTTTGTATTATCAACTCAAGTACAAGATTCCCTATACAATCATCAATTGATTCTCTCTATGGGCATACATACCCACAATGCCATCTACAAGATCCAAAATTGATGTTTGGATCTCAAACCTTATACTCTTGTATAATGTTTTGTTTCTAATAATCTATTTGAATGCATTTTCACATTAGTATGTAATGGTTCTTGTCTATTATTATTGTTATGCGTATCATGTTTTTGACACACCCCAAAAAACTGTCTAGCTTCTGCTCATGCGAATAAGAAAATTTAGGTGTTACATATCCTCTCCCCTTTGAATTCTTTGTAAGAAGTGTATAAATCCAGATTTTAGAAGCATCTGCAAATTTTGAAAGAAAATACCTCTTACTTTCTTTTTGTTATCCTGTGTATACATAGGGCTCTTCATTTTCAAATTAATAAAACCTGACTCAAAAATAGTATTGAGATCTCTCATAGCATAGAAAGAGTAGAAACATTTATCTCTTCTTTCCTCAAAGAATCAGTGGTATTAACACAACCCAATAGAATCCATGCTTCATTACCAGAAATAATCCTAATTAAATCCTCCCACAAATATATTATTTTCCTTTCTTCATCTGGCAATAAACATCAGTTACTGAAAAACTAGTATCTTGGTAGCAGATCAGGAAATGAATAAATTGGTCCTCTTCTTTAGTTTTTTTACATCCACTACATCATGATCCTAGAGAACAATAATTCTTCCAAAGGAGTGAGAAGTATGACTGGACATCCTTGCTTTATCGGTCCAAATATTATCCATAGCTTTGTGAATCTTTTTATATCAAATCTTTGATTCAATCATAATACTAACACAAGATCCTACACTAGCCAGACTAACTCTTACTCTCTCCTAGAGTCATAACCTATTCATACCTCAGATATTCCACAAGAATAAACCAAGGTTGTCAACCATTAGGAGTTTTGTTGAGTGGTACCCTACCAATCTCACTACCAGTGACAACCATCTCACCTATTTCACTTAGCTTTTCAAACATGTTATTCACTACTTTGTCTTGATCTGAACTGTCTCTCTTAACATAGGGATTAACTTTTGAAGTAAGTTTAGGGGGTATGACCTATTTTTGTATCTAGCAGTCTGAAATCCTTCATCATCACAAGGAGTAGCCAATTGAATCTTTTCATCCAATACTAGTAGCATATGGGAACATTCTAGTTACCTCCTGCACTAGAATTGGAAGGTTTTTTTAAGTTTCTTGAGGGACCAGGGGAAGTATGTACATTTTGGTAGGAATCCTTCATGTTACTATTTTTCTATACAAAGGAAGACTAAGAGCAAGGGTAATACTACAAGAAATGGGCTTCAAGAAAGCCAAAGGAGGAGTGCTCAAATAGACTTCAATATTCTCGCATCTCTCCATATAGAGATCTTCAATAGGCATCATCGTTTCCTCCTTATCAAATCTATTCAAAAACTAAAAATAGAAAGAAGAATTGACTACCTCCATATTTTCCTTAGTACCCTCTAATGCTTTTCCTACTCTCTAATACATGCCTAGAGTAGTTATAAATGTGTGATTAATGTCCAAAGCATTCACAGTTCTGCATATCTCAGTATTCCACTCACACTGAACATAAATAATATCATTGTCACCACAATCACTTCTCATCACAATCTCCTTAGGAAGGGGGGAATTTGTTGATATCAAAACCTAGATTTCACTATAATCTAACTTTCACATATCTTTGGTGGTAATATCCAAACAAATTGGATTTCTAATATAGCTCCCAATAATTCCTAGCATCTCATAATCCCAAAACTCCTAGGGAAGTCCAGGGAGTCTGATCCAGATTGAGATTTTTAGCCAGAATTTTCTTCTCTAGTAGGGTCTAACATTTACTACAATCTTAACATCATTTGCATTCTCAAACATTACTACAAAGAATCTTTTGTTTGGAGTAATTACTTCAAAATTTGTTTTAGGTTTCCATACCACTTTGAAATGACAAACCAATGCCATCCAGTGTGGTTTCAATCTAAAGATGTATCTGGGGACCGTATTCTCCCATTTCCTAAACAACTTCCAATCTCTTATAGATGAGCTCTCCGTTGATGATTTTTGGTGGAAGAATTTGAGCTTTATGATCTTCGCTTTCCTATGTTTGGTGAATAGATCTACCCATTTCCTAGACACAGAGGCCGAAGCAACATTTATAGTTTACTTCCTAGAGGTAGATGTCTTTGGCCAGAAAGGAATGGGGGCACGACTTGTGGGCAATTTTTGTCTTCTATAATGAATCACCTCTCATGTCACCTCTCCCGCTTGCAAATCTCCTGCCATCCACCTTGTTGTTATTTGAGTGAATTTGTGGTGGTGTTTCTTTTTGTAGGTATGTATTATATATTATCATGGATATGCAATCCAAATAAATTATACAAGGATCAAGAAGGTTGTATCAGGAACCTATTGATAATAACCAGAGGAACATTTATAATAATAAATGATCTATAATACCAACTTTGGAAATATATCCAACAAGTCCTGGAATCTTGATAATACCAATCTACATATGAAAACATCTTGACTAACCTAGTTTTTTAAATTTTATTGTTTGACCCATGGGTGGGGGTCCTATCATCTAGGGACTTATTAAAAATGAAAGATTCCCTATAATCACTTACGGGGTATAGGATTTTGATAATTGACTTTTGAATTCAAGTAGGACCTTATGTCTACCATGTGTTATGAGACCAAATGTAAGATCATAGTTCTAATTTGGTTCACATGAATTTGCATCTATTTGCTCATGAATATCATTTTGATTGAACATATAGGTGTTTGGTTCTTTTGCATGATGTCATGGATATCGTTTTTCTAAAAGGTATATTTATTTATGGTATTTAGTATTGATATGTATTCAATACTCTACATACAAATTGAATAATAATGAATAAAACTTAAATATTTTTGGGAAGGATCTTGGTAGGAAATTTGAGAGGTTTAAATAAATGAAAATAAATAAGATGGAAAATGAAGAAAACCTAGATAATACAAGGGATATTTCAAGATAATTTGGGGGGAAGTTGTGAATTGTGAAGAAAAATCTGATAGGGATGTAAATAATATGGGAACTAATATGCATGTAGTCCACAAGAAATATAAATATAAAAGATTTATACAGGTGAAGGATAGAAACATTGGTGAAATATGATGATCCCTAATTAAGGGATCTGAGTGATCGAACCATAGTGGGGAGCATTCATCAATTTATCACCCTCTAGGGCATCCAAACCCTGCCATAGGTTGTAGGAGAAGGGGGAATCATATTTTCTTAATTCCATTGATGAGTTAGTATTTTTCATGTTACAAATGTTCTATATCATTTTGATGAACATGAAACAATAGAGGGGAAATGTGTGAGTAACTTGGAGGGAGGTAGGAGTTTAGACAAGGCAATTAAATATAAATGGAAAGTAGAATATAATTTAGCATGCAACATGGAAGAGAATCTTTAAAATGTTTGATTGAAATTTTATAAGAAATTTAGATAATATGAGACAATAGAATTACAAGATTGAAAAAAATGTAGCAAAACACGGATAATTTGAGGATATGTAAAGATAATCTGAAGGTTATATTCACTTATATGTGTGTAGTGAGTGAAGTTCTCAATAACAACCCTTTCAAAACTTTGACATGTTATCTATATCTTCATTGTTTTTATGATCACCTTCCCTTATCCTATCCATCCTAACCAAATAACAACCAATAAGTACCCCCTCCCTTACCTTTCCTTCCCCTCCCATTCATTCACCATGTATCAAACATAGCGTTCTTGCAATTTTGTAACTTTGAAAGGTGAAGTCCATTCTAGTTCATGACAATTCTTAAATCTCATTATCTATTTTTTTGGAAAGAGTATATTTCCTAAGAAGGTATGGTTTTGTTAATACACATATACAGTAGTATACTTACACCACAATCTCCACGCAGTAGATATTCATTATGATTAATACTTTACTACACATAATGTGGTATTATAACTTAAGTTGAAGCATGCATATCATAGACTGGCATACTATTAAATCTGTTTGATTACATTACCGCTTAATGAATACGTAATAAAAAATGCTAGTTCATCTTTTGACTCATTTAATTTTACCTATCTTCATATAGATTCTCTATAAAGTGGAACTAAATTGTCATATAGTCTATCTCATACTCACATTTTTTTTGGAAGTAATTTGTAATTATATGTTCTTATACAATCTAACACATCCAAACTAAATCATGCATATTGTATGCTCTAAGATCATTATAGAAATATGACTCTAAGATTACTATATCATATCGATTGAGCCTGTCTTCTAAATTCTAAATTCTATCTCACATATTTTCCCTAAAATGGGGATTGCTTCTGCTTTTTTAGTAAAGCACAAGATTAGTGTCATGCAACTCATGAACCAATCATATGCCTTTTAAAGAAAACAAACACAATACAATAGATGACATATATATGCGCATAGATATCATGTCATATGACCCTATCTTGTAATGTAGTTTACTCTCTTAACAAATATATTGATCTTCTTCCAAAGAAAAAGAAACATTATTGAGAAGCATCTTAAGTAGTATCTCTATATTTTCCTTATATCTTATTACTCCTTGATGAACATGACAATCTAGGAAGTGTTTAACCATTTATGGTTTTATCTATAGAGGATTTCACCTTTGACAATTATAAAGATAGAAGATTCATATGACACCTAGAAAATTTTTAGTTTTTGGGGTTCATTTGGATCCAATTATGAGAACACATATCATATTATTGTCGATAGAATTCCAATGGCGATGGAGGAGATACTAGGCAATTAATTTCTATGTAGGTATGAAAGAATGCAAAAAAAATCATCGAGCGAGGTGGTGTTAGCTTCTAGCAGCCCACAAACTTGTGTGATTTATTAAAACCTATAAATGTGATATAAAGGTGTAAGCTTAGATGAATTACATTACTTACCTTTTGAATATTGAACATAAGGATGTTAAATAATTTGATCCAAATTACTCTTAAAGTTTACTAATATGGATAATTAGATGATAATGACATATTTGAAAATGACTATTGACAAAATTAATATACAATGTTCCTAAATTTCATTATCTTGAAAAACTATAAGAAGATCATTATAAAGAAGGAAATACAATTACAATGAAATAGAAGGCATATAGGAAATAAGTTATGCGACTAGCCCCTTTTGGATGGAAAAATCGGTCCTTTAAAATACTACATCCATAGACCTAGGGGTCACAACATTATTTTGCACAACTTTTTGGAACCGTTTGAGGATATCCACTGCCTCTGGTGCTAGGAATCCAAAAGTATCTAACCCGAAAGGTGTAAATAGATAATGATTCTCAATGCACACTTTCTGATGCAAAAAAATTGAGTTTCTACTTTTTTTAATATTGGGTGGATAAGAAAGAATGTATCTTTGATCCTCATATAGTGCAACATGTTTATTTTGATAATGCATTGAATTATAGGAAAACCCACATCTAAGGGTATGTTGAACTTCAACCTTTCGAGTAATTATTGTCTCTTTGTGAGGAAGAATGTTGAGCCTTAGAAAGAAATTTCATCTTTACCCAGAGATAGTCATAATATTATTTATGTACAATAAACCAATTTTCCTTGTGAGTTCTCTCTTGATCCACAACCATCATCAATCAATGCACTGTATACTATGAATGCTTCATAATTCAAACTTCATGAAGTAAAAGTCATGACCATTTCTCTTTTCTAACATTTGTCTACTATAGCCTTATTTTTAATGTATTCTTTGTTCCATGTTTTCTATAAATAAATTTTACTTTCTTGAATGATATGGATCTAATGTGTGGTATTCATCAATTTAAAAAAGTGAATAGTCCTCACGATGAATATGATCATCAAATGACTAAAATCTCAAAAAGACTTCAGAAAGATCAAGGCCAAACATCGCCAGCTATCATGAAAGGGACTTACATTGATTGCATGCAGACCTCTACAACCTTACAAAAGGTATTTTGTTTTCTTAATGATGATGAGTACATACTTTAATATGTGTGGTCCCTACAAACCTATTTCAGAAACATATGAAAATTTCAATCAGAATACAAAAGGGTTTGTTAAAAAAAGGTGTCCATGAACAAATACATGATTCACTTGCCTTATCAAAAATGTGGTTTTAGTTTAATATACACTAGTCTTGACTTAGTGGATTCATAAATCAATCCCATTGTGGATAACCCAATTTCAAAATAATTTAGTATTTGCATTACCAAGTAAGTTGGGATAAGTTAATGGAAACACAATACTAGTCTAGGCTCTACACAGCTTGATTTTACTCTTCGTTATGGTACATTGTCTCCTACACATTTTACATTTCCATTTCAAAACTACAAAGGTGGTCTTTTAAAGAATTATGCATTCATGAAGCCCATGGACATCATATTTCTTATGGCTTGATTTTTTTGTTGTTTTTATCTATTTGTGTCCTTCTATTATTTTAGAAGTAGACATTTATCATGTCCTAAAGTGATTTTTATATAGAGAATTTATTACTACATGATGACGGCGCCTAGGGTTGCTTCCTGGGCAATCGGTGGCGCTGGCCGTGGAGAACAAGCTTTGCAAGATGAGGAAGGAGATGGTGATCCAACGAGGGGAAAGGTTCCATCCTGCTGAGTGCAACTAGAATCCTGCTCAACTATACTTCCAACCTTCAAGGCAATCCACGAACCGAAGGAGGTAGCCACCTGCTGTGGAAGGCGCATCCATGGAGGTGGACGGCACAGGAACAAGCCCGCAGTTCCCGCCTCTACCTGGTAGGGAAGAAAGCACCGTAAACCCATCTACTGAAACGACTCGTCCATCTTACATGGATGTGATGAGGAAATCAATGGAGGTGAATCCACATAACTTCATCCATATTGACGCAGACAGGAGCGGCGTCGCACTACAGACCTCCGATATTGAAGTAACCTCAGAGAAAGGGTTCCCAGCCTTCAGGGTCTGGGAAGAAGCACTCGCAGAACTGGTCAATCCATGGAAGTATACGGTAGTCGTCAAGCTGCTATCCCATGAGATAGGATATCTCACCCTGCGAGACAAGTTGAAGGCCATGTTGGTATATATATGCCCATAGAGCCATCCCAAGTGATTGCATGGAGTCGGATATTAATTAATCAATTAATGTGATTATTTGGTTAATTAATGAATTCCAAAATATTCTAATTAATCCACGAGCATTTTAATTAACACAACGTTTCTATTTACCGATGGGTTTAGGAAACCCTACTTCCCTTCGTATCCTATTTAAAGGAGGATTGACGGCCGATATCTATATAAGATATCAAGAGATATTTTCAGTTTACGCTCATGCATGTAAACCCTAGCCGTCACCGTCCTTAGGAGAGGAAGGAAAGAAACACGCCACTAGCACGCCGCCGTACAGACACGACTCCTTCCCGCCGGCTTAGGAAGCGCGACGTGGAGTTCCAGTCAATCTGTGTGGATGAAGTGGAGACACAGACGGTGAGATGCCTGCGTTTGGTGGACATGACGACCATTCGTGCGCGTTACGAGCGGCGCACATCATCGCACAGGAGCGCCGCCAGATCTTTGTGCGACAGCGAACGGGAGAGAAGTTCCGTCCGTGTTGGTCAGCAGCGTTGCACCATCGTGCAGCAGGATATCGCCGGACTTGCTCCGCGATAAGGTATATCCCGCAAACACTCCTTCCAAATACATTGTTGTCGACGAGATCCTATTTCAGGTTGCGTGAATTTTATTGCTTCCGCCACACATGATTTCTCTACAAAACCCAACAGTGGTATCAGAGCAGCATCGATCGACGGTGTATTTGGATTTGTTTCGATATGATCGAATCACTGTATACTGTTTTTATGTTGAATACGATGCGAATTAAACCTGCTAATGTGCAAATCTAAACCTAATTCCACATACGCCGCAGACTTCTATTTTTGACGTTTTGGACGGGGTCGACTATGGAAAATATTGATTTTCCTAAGTGCACAGAAGTAAAATTCCGTAGACCTTTCAGGGGCTCTGCCCCTAAGACCCGCACAGGGGTGCTGCCCCTGTGTACCCCGCATAGTATGCGTGGGAGTCAAAAATATATTTAATGGGGAATGTCCCGCATTACAAGTACTGCAATTTTAATATGTATATATGTATATGTAGATAGACCTATGATAGCATATATGTCGCCTTTAAAATATATTTTATGTGGTGAATGCATACACGGTTATGGCCTAGTATCCCCTTTTGTGTATGTTGTGAATGAATGTGGATGTCGATCTTGTGGATATGTTTGTTTGTGAATTCTATGGACGTATAATGGCTACATATGGATCCTTTGTATAAAGTATTCAGCTTGCATGCCGAGCCTCATCTCTTATTTCAAAGTGTAATTAATTCTTTCCTTTTATATTTTTACTCATATGATGTAATAGAGATAGGATTAGTTTTAGTTTTGTTAACTTGATGTAAGGAGGCCACTTGAAGATCCAACTCCAAGGAGTGTCCATGGAGAAGCACCATGAAGATCTAATTCCAAGAAGCAACCTAAAGATCTGACTCCAAGGAGCATCCATCGAGAAGCAACAAGAAGATCCAATTTCAACAAGCAACTTGAAGTTCCAACCTCACAAAGCATCCATGAAGTTGTTCATTGTAATGTTGATCATTACATGCTTACAGGTTGATTCACAGGTGTTGCATGAGATGCATAAGACCATAGGTGGACCGTAATCCTTTGTTGCTTTAAAGGATTACAATAGTATGGCCATAATCGATGTATTTGTGTTTATGATTGCATGTCTATCGTTTGTGGTTGTGGATATAGTAGTATATGATACGTACTATAAGTATGTGGTGTTTGGATATGTATATGTATTAATTAAACCCCTCAATTAATAATATTAAGTTTTAGTTGCCTTCCATAAAGCAACACACATGAAAAGCTTGATCGACTATGTGTGGGCACGCCTCCGCGTGGTACACTGTCTATCTTGTGGAAGTGTGATGGTGGGTGTGTGGGTCTGCCTCCGCAGGGTGCACACTCATCGTGTTGGCTTATGGGTTGGACTTAACTAGGGAACCTTGATAGGATCAAGTACCCAGAGGCACACAGATGCATCATGGCAATGAGTTGTGCATGATCATCTATCCAAGAGTTGCATATGATGTAATTGGCAAAAGTTTCCTACCTTAGTATTTGGTCTTTGATGCCGGCGTTGGCTGGGCATTGATCCAATTATTTTGGGTCTTGGCTCACTAGAAGGTTGTGCATTGCAATCTTCTGAGTTGATAGTGAGGGCTATCAATTTGAATAAAATAGTGGGAGTGTAATTAATTAAAGGCCTAATTAATCTCATTTATCAAATCTTTACAAGTCAAAATGTTTTGGACTAAATGCAATTTTTTTTCTTTTGTAGCAATCAAATGGCAAACAACACTCACACTTTCTCATTGCGATCGGTCCTTGAGAAGGACAAACTCACCGGAACCAACTTTCAAAATTGATTTGGGATGTTGAGAATTATTCTCACACATGAGCGTAAGCTCTATGTCCTTGAAACACCAGAGCCAGGGGAGCCTACCATAAATGCGCCCAAGGCTGAAAAGGATGCTTACAAGAAGCACCTTGATGATGTCGTGGATGTCAAGTGCCTGATGTTGTGCTCAATGAACTATGAGTTGCAAGAGCAGTATGAGAACATGAATGTTATGGAGATGGTAACACATCTCAAGAACATGTATCAACATCAAGCAAGACAGGAGAGATATGATGTCTCAAAGGCTTTGTTCAAAAGAAAGATGAAAGAGGGAGACTCAGTTGGCACCCATATACTCACCTTGATTGGGTACGGGGAAATCTATCCAAGCTGGGATTTCCCCTAGGTCAAGAGTTGGCCACTGATGTGATTCTACAATCGTTGCCTAAATCATATACTGATTTTGTCATGAACTACAACATGATCAATTTTGACAAGCCGTTGTCAGAATTGTTGGGTATGTTGAGGACAGCTGAAGCAAAGATGAAGAAAGACAAGCCCAAGTCTATGATGGTGATTAGTAAGGCAAATGGAAAGTCAAAAGGCAAAGGCAAGGCTAAGAAAGGTTCTAAATCCGAGCAGAAGCCAAAGTCATCCGAGCTCAAAGCTAAAGGTGGGATCTCCAAAGAAGGCAGTTGTCACCGTTGTCACCAGCCTGGACATTGGAAAAGAAACTGTCCTCTCTACCTGGAGGAACTGAGGAAGAAGAAGCAAGGGATATAGATCTCCACTTCAGGTATGTATGTTATTGAGATAAACTTAAATACTTGTTCATCCTGGGTACTGGATACCGGATGTGGATCTCACATATGTTCTAATATGCAGGATCTGAAAAAAAGTAAGCCTTTATGAAAGGGCCAAGTCGAGTTGCGGGTTGCTAATGGAGCAAGAGTTTCTACCACCGTAGTTGGAGTTATTAGTTTATCTTTTCCTACGGGCCTTGTAATAGAATTAGAGAATTGCTATTATGTACCTGCCATTAATAGAATTATTATTTCTGTATCTTGTATGGATAAGAGTGGATTTGAATTTCACATTAAGAATGGAATTATTTCTATTTCTAAAGATGAGATCTTTTATGGCAATGCCCCTATGTCTTATGGTATCTACTTGTTAGAACTTGAGACTAGCATATACAACGTAAATACTAAAAGGTTAAAACTTGACAACTCAAACAAAACATTCTTATGGCATTGTCGTCTTGGGCACATAAACGAGAAGCGCATATCTAGACTCCATAAGGATGGTTATCTAGACTCTTTTGATTTTGAATTATTAGAGACATGTGAGGCATGTTTATTAGGAAAGATGACCAAGACCCCTTTAACTGGACATAGTGAGAGAGCCAGTGATCTACTAGGGCTCATACATACTGATGTATGTGGAACTTTTAGATCAAATGCTAGAGGAGGCTATCAATACTTCATTACCTTCACTTATGACCTCAGTAGGTATGACTATGTATATCTTATGAAACATAAGTTAGAAACTATTGAAATGTTAAAGACTTTCATGAATGAAGTAGAGAAGCAACTTGGTAAGAGTATTAAAGCACTCCATTCAGATCGGGGTGGTGAATACTTAAGCCAAGAGTTTGAGGACCTTCTTAGAGACCATGGTATTGTATCACAATGGACTCCACCTGGTACACCACAACATAATGGTGTGTCAGAAAGAAGGAATCGTACATTATTAGACATGGTACGATCAATGATGAGTTCAGCCAAACTTCCAATATCGTTCTGGGGATATGCTCTTGAAACTGCAGCATTTACACTTAACCGTGTACCTTCCAAATCGGTTCAAAAGACACCATATGAGATATGGAATGGGAATCATCCCAATTTGTCTATGTTAAAGATTTGGGGATGTGAAGCTTATGTTAGGAAACAATTTCCTAAAAAGCTTGGACCCAAATCATAAAAATGCTATTTTGTTGGATACCCCAAGGAAACTCGGGGATACTACTTCTACACACCAACTGACAACAAAGTGTTTGTTGCTAGGACTTCTGTATTTCTTGAAAAGGAATTTATTTCCAAAGGAATTAGTGGGAGGAATGTAGAGCTCAAAGAAGTTTGAGACCAACAAGAAAGCAGAGAACCTGAGGAGGTACATAAGGAACATGAAGACTCACAAGTTGTTGTGGAATTTCAAGTTCCAAATGTAACACATGAACCTCGTAGGTCTAGTAGGACACGACTTGAGCCTGAGAGATTTGGATTTCTCATGACTGAAGACAGTGACGAATTGGGAATAGCAGATGAGCCAACTTCCTATCTAGAAGCTACTAACGGACCAGAATCTGAGAAATGGCTCAAAGCCATGAGATCTGAGATGGGATCCATGTACACCAACAAGGTATGGACCTTGGTGGATCCACCCGAAGGGGTAAAACCCATAGGGTGCAAGTGGGTCTTCAATAAGAAGACTGACATGGATGGAAATGTTCAAACCTATAAAGGTAGATTGGTTGTGAAAGGATTCCATCAAATTCAAGGTGTTGATTATGACGAGACCTTCTCACCAGTTGCCATGGTTAAATCCATCAGGATCATGCTTGCCATTGCAGCTTATCATGACTATGAGATTTGGCAGATGGATGTTAAAACATCATTCCTTAATGGGAATTTACTCGAGGATGTGTACATGACACAACCTGAGGGTTTTATCAATCTAAAGGAAGCCAATAAAGTCTGTAATCTACAAAGGTCAATCTATGGATTGAAACAAGCATCTCGGAGCTAGAATCTATGTTTTGATGAAGTAGTCAAAAAGTTTGTCTTTAGTCAAAATGAAGATGAACCTTGTGTTTACAAAAGGGTTAGTGGGAGCACAGTCGTATTTCTCATATTGTATGTGGATGACATACTATTGATGGGAAATGACATCCCTACTCTTCAGACAGTAAAAGGTTGGCTAGGGAAGACCTTCTCTATGAAGGATTTAGGCGAAGCATCCTATATACTAGGGATCAAGATCTATAGAGATAGATCTAGAAGGATTCTAGGCCTAAGCCAGAGCACATACATTGACAAGGTGCTAAAGAGGTTTAGCATGGAGGGTTCTAAGAGAGGTAACTTGCCCATGTCCCATGGGGTTACAATCTCTAAAGCCCAGTATCCTAGTTCATGTGATGAATGGACATGCATGAGTAAGATTCCATATGCATCAGCAATTAAATCTATCATGTACACAATGTTATGTACTCATCTTGATGTGTCGTATGTTTTGAGCATGACTAGCCGGTATCAGTCCGATCTAGGTGAATGTCACTGGACAGCCGTAAATAACATCCTAAAGTACTTGAGAAGGACTAAGGATCAATTCTTGGTATACGGTGGTGAGGAAGAGCTCGTGGTAAAGCATTACACCGATGCTAGCTTCCAAACTGACAAAGATGACTACAGATCGCAATCTGGATTTGTGTTTTGCCTGAACAACGGAGCTGTGAGCTGGATGAGTTCCAAGCAAGAGATGGTTGTGGATTCTACAACAGAGGCTGAATATATTGCCGCATCTAATGCTGCAAAGGAAGCTGTGTGGATCAAGAAGTTCATTTCTGAACTTGGAGTGGTTCCAAGCACTGGAGATGCAATTGAGTTGTTTTGCGACAATAATGGAGCAATTTCACATGCTAAAGAACCAAGATCGCACCAACGTTCCAAACATATTCTACAATGATTCCATCTCATACGAGAGATCGTACAACGAGGAGATGTGAATATTTGTAGAGTACCTACAGAAAGCAATGTGGTTGACCCGCTCACAAAAGCACTTTCATAGCGAAAACATGACGGACATGTTTGATCACTTGGATTGAGATTCATGAGTGATTGGGTATAAGTGCAAGTGGGAATCTATTGGTATGTATGCCCATAGAGACTATCATTCGATGACTATAATGGGATACTATGTAAACGATTTGTAATACTACATTGATCATATCAATAAAGGCAAGTTTCCAATCTATATGTTTGTGTTTTATATTGTGAGATGACCATAAAACTTATAGATGTCTATAGAATAATATACTCAATGACATATGTCTTCAGGTTGATGACCTGAACAGTGAGATCATATGTATGCTAAGAGTATGTATTCTTGTTTTATCCCTAATCGGTTGTTATTGTGGAAATATACATAGACATCAATAACACATAAGATTAGAATGTATGTTGGTTGATGGAAGAATCTCATTATCCATGATATGGAGATATCAAACCAAATACATAGATACTTGTTAGAGAACAGTGTATCGGATAGACCCACCTTGAGAGTGACACATGGATACCATGATTGGTAGTTAGAGTCACATCTCATAATGATGGAGGTGATTGTGGTTCTTGGACCTGAAGTCACTACACTTATCACATGTTGTTTGGTGTACTTTGACATCATCCACCGTGGTCCTCAATAAGGATTGCCATAAAGATGGTGCTTGGGTGCACTGTGACACATGGGGATGACTGTGAGTGATGTAGATGGAATTTGTCCTTCCTACGGGAGTTTGATATTTCGGCCACTTGATAAGAGAGACTGAGAAATGCATGGCCATGCTGATGTGAATCAATATGTGATATTGAGCTTACATATATCTCATACAGTCTGCTCTAGTTCAAGGAACATGGATTGAACGTTGAAAAGGATAACAATTCCATGACTCGAGTTCAATCCATATATCAACAACAAAAGAACTATACAATCACTGTAACACCAGTCATGAATGATAGGTTAAGTTGTTCTCCAACTTCTCCAATTACTTGGGTGGCAATGAAGTCTTACTAGATACCAATAATTGCTTGTGAAATCATAATATGATTATGGATATCACTGCCAATGTAATTTGGAGCCTACCGGGTCACGCGCATAGGATGTGTTGGAATAGGAGTATAATTGTGGATTTGATTGGAATTGCTCTGAATCACATTGATTACTAAAATGTTTATGTAATGGATTAGAATAATATTGGAGTGTCTGGCTCTAAGTACAAGTGGGAGTCTGTTGGTATATATATGCCCATAGATCCATCCCAAGCGATTTCATGGAGTCGGATATTAATTAATCAATTAATGTGATTATTTGGTTAATTAATGAATTCCAGAATATTCTAATTAATCCACGTGCGTTTTAATTAACGCAATGTTTCTATTTACTGATGGGTTTCGTAAACCCTACTTTCCTTCGTATCCTATTTAAAGGAGGATTGACGGCCGATATCTATATAAGATATCGAGAGACGTTTTCATTTTACGCTCACGCACGTAAACCCTAGTTGTCACCATCCTTAGGATAGGAAGGAGAGAAACGCACCGCTAGCACACCGCCGCACAGACACGACTCCTTCCCACCGGCTTAGGAAGTGCGACGTGGAGTTCCAGTCCATCCGCGTGGATGAAGTCAAGACGCAGACGCTGAGACGCCTGTGTTTAGTGGACACGACGACCATCCGTGCACGTTACGAGCGGCACATATCATCGTACAGGAGCGTCGTCGGATCTTCCGGTGACAGCGAACGGGAGAGAAGTTACGTCTGTGTAGGTTAGTAGTTTTACACCGTCGTGCAGTGCGATATCTCCGGACTTGCTCTGCGATAAGGTATATCCCACAAACACTCCTTCCAAATACGTTGTTGTCGATGAGGTCCTATTTCAGGTTGCGTGGATTTTATTGCTTCTGCCAAGCATGATTTCTCTATAAAACCCAACAGTGGTATCAGAGCAGTGTCGATCTACGGCATATTTGGATTCATTTCGATATGATCGAATTGATGTATATTGTTTTTATGTTGCATACGTTGTTGTCGACAAGATCCTGTTTCAGGTTGCGTGGATTTTATTGCTTTCGCCATGCATGATTTCTCTACAAAACCCAAGAGGCCCTATGGCGGCCCCTGGGAGGATTCAACCTGATCGACATTGCACATGATTACTTCATCGTACAACTCCAGGTGGAGGATGATTACGTCAATGCTCTTGCAGGAGGTCCTTGGTCTATTTTTGGTTCTTACCTCTCCGTTCAAAGATGGTATCCTGGATTCTCCCCGGACATCGTGACCCCGCCTCACGTTGTGGCCTGGGTACGTGTTCCGAACATGCCAATCCACCTGTACCAAGAATATCTACTCCAGGAAATCAGTGATGGACTGGGCAAGACAATCAAAGTTGACATGAACACAAAGATGCAGTGAAGGGGACGGTTTGCACGGATAGCTGTGGAACTCAAGATGGCAAACCCCCTAGTACGAATCATCCTGGTGAACAACATCCAATAAAAAATTGAATATGAAAACATCCCGTATATTTGTCTACACTGTGGGAAGGCAGGCCACACAGAGAAGGATTGCAAAATCTGCATTGACGCGGAGGCAGAAGCAAGGAAAGCCAGTGTTGAAGTAGGAAACATCATCCCTCAAGAACTTCCAAGGAGGGAAGGGTTTTTGGACTCCATACATGCAAGGCCTATTCCTAGGAGGACTAGGAAGCCAACAACCGATACCCCCCCACCAAAGAAACATGTACATGCATCAAACAAGTTTCAAAACTCGAAGACATTGAAGAGGATGACACAGTCCAAGAAGTTATAGACGCAGATAGTGTCACTGTCAGAATTGTAGAAAACACAGACTGGAGTGTGAAGAAAAAGCAATGGAAACAACAAAAGAAAGCACCCCCTCAAGCAGCAACCAGGCACCACCACGGAACGAACCACCCAATGAACATCCCCCCAGAGTTCCCCAAGTCCAAAGCTCCAGTTCCAATCACACAGTAGTGATTCCCTCAGGAGATGTGGTTCTACAAGGACGCGAAGGTATGGCCCATCCTTTCCTCACAACGTCATTCCACATGGGTGACACTGGTGCTAGAGGCGGTGCATATGTTAAATACAGAAGCCCGACAAAGTCGTCGGTGGGAATCCACTTGAGAAATAGGAAAGTCCTCAACGCAGCGGACCCTGGACGGGCATCCATGAGAAAGTGAGGGAAACCTTCCTTGCTCCAGGACCTAGAGAAGTAGGCGCAGGAGATGGGAAACTCTACCCTGATTGAATAAAATCAATTAAAGCTATCTGTTGGAATGTTCAGGGTGTCTGTGACAAAGACACCCAGAACAATGTGAACGATCTAGTTAGTAGATATCAAGTCTCAGTGGTAAGCCTGTTCGAAACTCGCCGCAGCGGATCCCGTGCAATGAGCATCATCAAGAGGCCTGGGTTTGCCCAATCCCATAGAGTGGAGGCTGTAGGCTTCTCCAGAGGGATCTCAGTTCTTTGGAGAGCATCCATTAACCTCGAGATCATTTTTTCACACAAGCAATTCATACACTACTATATCGACAATTCCTTATTCATCACCTTCATGTACGGGGGGACCACTAGATGCTCTCGTAAACTCCTCTGGAACCATCTAGTGAACATGTCCTCATCCATCAACGCCCCATGGGTGGTAGCAGGTGATTTCAATGTGGTTATGTTCAGATCTGAGAAATTTGGGAGCACATCTTTTGACAATGTGAATAGCCAAGATTTCATGGAGGCTATGCAACAATGTGAGCTCTTTGATCTTGGAGCGGATGGTCCACGTACCACCTTTAGAAGGGGTCTTCTCCATGAGCGCCTAGATCGAGCGATGGGCAATGCAGCCTGGCTAAACTCTCCTCTTGTTGGACCTATCTCTATTCTTGAGAAGAATCAATCTGACCATGCCCCCCTCCTTATCGCTTTGGCTATACAGGATCTAGGAAGGAAGCCACCCCCCACACACACTTTTGCCAGATGGAACATGAAGGATGACTTCAACCTCTTTTTATAGGAAAATTGGGACACCAACGCATCATTCTCCATTACTGGATCCACCTTTCTTAGTCGATCGTTGATGGAACTAGAACTAACACCAAAAGATTACTCTTCCAATTGAAGTCCTAATGTGCACCAAAAACCCTAGGGAGTTGGTGTTCTCTCTAGGTTTACCTACAACTGGTGCTAGATAAATGCTCCAACCCCACAAGAGTGTGGAAGCCTTATCACAGTACATATTTAGGGTCAAACCCAAAGGACAACGTTAAGAATCGGAGTGTCTTTTTCTTGTTTTGTATCGATCTAAGTCAATCGTATAAGACCAAAAGTTTGATTTGAGTTATTTAACCTAAAACATGCAAAAGTAAAGGCAAGAATAAAAACTAGCTTAAGGATTAAAATCTAAGATTAGAAAATGATGATGGATCACTGGGGTGATGCGGGTATTCACCACCACTACACATGTATTGTACCTGTACCAATCATAGCAAGACTTGCAAGCAAGATACATGGATGTTATACAATACCGATGTCTTATAGAACAAGAGTAATGAACACATCCTTCACAGGTTGAGTAACCTTCATCTGGTACATATCTACGTGTCAATGAAGAGATGTAGCCTCCGAAGAGAGAACCTTGCTCAACCTCATGAAACGTGCATTGGAAAACTAACAAGCGAGCGAAAATCATCAATTTGATTAGTATCCTTATAGACTATCCCTCTTTTGAGGAAATAGCTACGAGAAACGTGGGAGTGTTGCAATGTCAGCCATTCCCAGACGAATGGTCAAATACCTTGCACCACTCCCTCCGCAGAATGTGTTCCTCGACCCATCAAGGTTGCACTTTTGTATGTCAACTGATTCCATTTCATAGTGAGGAAGTGCAACGATGGAGGTGAGTTTACTCCATCCCTCAGGAAATGTTCCTAGATACCGAAATGGATGCGCGGTGGATACGCACATCAGAAACCAACACCAAACCGGTATTTGAGTCCCAAGAGCAGTCGTATACAAACCGCAACGAAAGATAATAGATGCATACAAGAACGCGGACAACATTCAAGCATGTATGAAACGATTTGGTATTGAATCAGAAAGATAACATATTTTGATACATATTACAAAGCATGGGCAGCAGGGCTAGTCCCCACGCCCTAGTGGATGGAACTACTCACTCTTCATAGAGGGAGAAACAAAGAAAGAGGAGAGAGAGAAAGAAAGCATCGTCGAAGTAGAAGAGTAGATCTGTGACAACCCGATGTAGATCGTTGCAGTCTTCGGGGCTGCTCTATTGTGGTCGATGACGTCCGTCTCTCCACCTCGATCCTCATGTATACCTCCAGGATTGCATGAGTAGAATGAGGTGGAGTGATATTAGAATAATGCGGAGGTGAGATGGCAGTGGAGCAACCTTCCGGATATGTTCCCTGTCCGGCAGCCTTTGGCCGTGGTGAGATAGATGTCCAATACCATGCCTCTACCCTTCTATTTATAGGCTTCTCATGTGTCTTGGACGAATTGGGTTAGATCTACAAATTTTTCCAAAATATCTTGGGCCAAGGAGTCACACCTTGTGTGTGCCCTTTTGTCCCATGCGGTTTGATCAGGCGGTTTGCTCCCGCAAATGCTCATGTGGTTTTGGCTTTTAGTAAATCATCTGGTTTCAATGCTCTGCCCGCTCCATTTGGTTTGCTAAGTCACGTGGACTTCTACTGATCTTTGGGGCCATGCGTTCTTCATGTCCATGTTAAAACGATCTTGTTGCTTCACAGTCTTGTGCAAGTGTCTAAACAGTTTTGGAAACCGTGAGCATTCTCCTGATCTCACGGTCTTGGTCCCGCGGTCTTGGTTGCTTCATGCGGTTTCGTAGCTCCTGCAGTCTTTGCTCATGTGATTTAGCTCATGCGGTTTGTGCTCATGCAGTTTAGCTCATGCGGTCTTTAATCATGTAGTTTAGTTCCTGCCTCCACGGCTGTGTGCATGCGGTCTTGCTGCACTTCTACTCAATCGGCCTTGCATGCTTTTTCTCCTAATGATTTGCAATTCAGCCGCCCAAATGATCTTATGTTGGCTGCCATATCGGTCTCGTCGACCGGTTGCAAGCTGCTGCGTGCGGAGGAGTGGATGACGGCGGCGTAGGTGCGGAGCTATGTGGTTGGAGGCAGACGAGCAGGCGCCGGAAGACGACGCCGGTGCTTGTGGCAAGGAGGTCGTCGTGGGCAGCGGTGGTGTCAGCAAGTAGGTCATGAGCGCTACTTGCATGAGCTGCAGAGCGTGGATGTCGACAGTGGTGCGACCTGGAACTGGTGATGAATTCAGATGGTGGCAACGCTGCTTGGTTTTGAGATCGAGAGAGCAAACGGAATGGAGGTCAAGACCGAATGAGGTCAAGACTGCATGGAGGTCAAGACCGCATGAGGTCGAGACCGCATGGAGGTCAAGACTGCATGGAGGTCAAGACCACATGAGGTCGAGACCACATGGAGGTCAAGACCGCATGGAGGTCAAGACCGCATGAGATGACTGCATGAGGTCAAGATCAAAAGAGGCTGAGACCGCATGGATGAAACCGAATGGATCAAGACAATGGTGGTCAAGACCGAATGAGGTTGATCTGCAGGGAAAAAGGAAAGTGAGTAAGGAGGATAAGATCAAATAAACTGAAAACTAGAGTAATTAGAACTAGTAAAGCATTATTTACATGAAATTGAAGAGATACTTAAAGTAAACCCAAAGTGAGGGTAGATCAGTCGATATGCGGCACAAAATCCTTAGAAATGGCGACTGAGATGGTGAATCTAGAGGATTCATCACCACACTAAACTTAAGCGTTGCTCATCCTGAGGAACGAAAAAGCCCAAGACGGTCACCAAAACGCATGTTCGTCTCGTAATTACCTCACCTTCATGCAAGTGTCAGAATTTTCACAAAAAAGAGAAAGGAAAATGAGGCGAAGAAACAAAATTAGAGCAAAAACGTTAGAAATCCTTTGAATTGGTGACTGAAGATGAGTCTGGAGAATTCATCACCACATTGAACTTAAGCGTTGCTCGTCCTGAGGAACGGAAAACTTAAAACAGTCGCCAATGAAATCGTTCATCTCGTGATTGCCTCATCCTATTGTCGTATCATAATTTTGTTCATGGCTTAGATCGATACTTCATCAAGGCTTCCTTAGATCACAGAATACATCTTATGATATCCTCATTTCTGAGTTCATTTTACTAAAGTATTTCCTTCCCACTCTCTATTGTATCAACCATGTTTAAAAGTTTTATGAGATTTTGAAAAGACCCACAGAATCAAGCAAACGTGTATATGATCTGTCACTGGTTTTTCTAAGAAAGGGAAAGAGTAGGGGTGTGATCAAGAGATAAGAGTCAAGACTCTTATTAGTGGTGGATTCATCAAGATATTTTGAGTGTTTTGTGCACAACTCTAGTTGACTTAGCCTTACACCTGATTTTTTTTTCTAAAGGTAACTCAGAAGTGTGTATAGGTTGGTTGTAAGGCTTTTTGGCTAACTTACCTCTTTGAGAGGAGGTAAGGGGTCATTTTTGGATCCATAGGATCTTACTACCGGTCACGACACATCTGCCTTTGTGAGGGAAGCTAATGTACCGGCCGGGTGAGACCTTTATCAGTTATCCTTATTTAGGGCACAACTCTCATGTTTTTATTCACACTCTGGCTTTTATTCATTCACACTTGGCTTGGGAGAAAGGGTATTTTTGGATTTTTGTACATTTAGGCTGCCAAGCCTCTTTTTTGGAATCGGGGTAGATTTTTCACCAACCTCGGTCTGTGCACAATCATCATTGTATACTCTTTGAATCAAGAAGAGACGGTGATACACCCCTGCTATGTATTGAGGGGTATGGAAGAAACGGTTGTGGAAAAGGAGGTGTGGTGTACCACAACGAAATTAGAATTTGATAGAGGTGTGGTTTACCACACCGAACTTAGAGTTCGGCAATGTTCTAGTTTTCACTAGAAAGGAGTGTGGCGTGCCACACTGAACTTAAAGCTTTGGCATGATTGATGAGTAGAGGGGTATGAAGATGAAGGAATAAGTGTAGAAGAAAGTTCAGATCATAATACAGTTTGCTTAGCGATTCCATATGACAGGTTCTTTTTCTCCATCACACTCTGCTGAAAAAGTGACAAGATAGAACTTCAAATGAGAATTCCATACAGCATATCCATTATTCTGTTAGAGGCGTGATGCATTTGATCTATCTCAGACTTATTGAGGCTTATCATTCTTATGGAGGATATGACATTAGGGTTCATAGACTTATACAAGATGAAATCATTTATCGGTTATTTTTAAGAATTTGTTCCTCATGGATTTGTGACGAAAAGAGGTGATGAAAAAAGATTCAAAAAGCAAAAGCCGACTAGGTAAAGGCTTTATTTTAAGAAGAAAATGATAAAGAGGAAAAAAGTGAAAAAGAACTTAGAATAGAAAAATAGAAAGCAGTGAAGGTAGAGGGTGGAATGAGAGTCATACCACCCACCCTCCACCTCGAACTTATGAGTTTGCTCTTTTCTGAACAAATACTAAGTTTGAGATGGAGGGGAAGGGTTGCACAGTGTTAACCAGGCAGTCCTCATAGTTAGAAGAAGGTCTGGAAAAGATGTCATACAATAGACGGTGCCAAGAGCGAGGGAGTGGCCTGGAAAGCCTATTGACTGGGTGGTCGTGGCAACTCGAATAGGTTTTCTAGATGATCTGGATGCATATTTCTTTCGCCTCTTTGTCCATCCAGAAGAATCCAGAGTCCTTCCCCCATCAGTGGGGGAGGTAAAATATAACAAATTGAGACTGGAGTGCTAGGTGAGTAATCAAAGCATTGCTTATTTATGTCCTCCACTTGTGGCTCGCCCTCGAAATTTAAAGTAAAACTGCTTTCTCCAAAATGTAGAGCAGTCGATTGTGGGTCAGCCACTTGGACTTCCTCCTGTTCTGGATCAGGTGGCGGATCCGGTTCAGGCTTCATTTCGTCACCTGGCTTTTCTTGCATAGGATATGGTAGCCAGGATGACATTTCTTCATCAGAGGAGTTTCTTTGAGAAGTATCATCATCTTTATCAACATTGAAATTGATGAGAGCGTCGTTCTTCTTTTCAAAATTTTGTTTAGAATTTTCCTCGTAGAACATCCTTAATTCGTCCAAGTAACTAGAAGAAGATTCGACTGGTAGAACAAACACTTGCTCGAGTAAAGAAATAATGGGATTCTGGGGTAAAGGTTCCAATGATGCTTCTTCATGGGGGGGATTAGTCCATGACATAATGTTTTGAAGGCTAGAATCTCCCGGTGACTCTGTTTCATCGATGTTGGGACTAAAGTACTCCATTTCTGAGTCAGATTGTTGTTCGAGTACTTCTTCATAGTACTTCTCCGATTCTATTGAGTGCTCAGGAGGAGTTGCTATGGGAAGATTGAAACCTGGCTCAGGTAAAAGACATATCTCAATTTCTTGAATGTTAGGAAGGTCTTCTCCATAGGGGTGAATTTATCTAAGTGGATGGGTTTGTGACTCGATGCCCTCCCACATGCCCTTTTTATCATTACAAGAGTTTACGAGAATATCGTGATCCATTCCAAAATGAAGGGGTGGTTCATGTTTCTCTTCATAGTGCACTGTCAACTCGTTCAAGCGACTAGAAGGAGATTCAATAGAAAGATCATGCTCTTGTTCGAGGACTGGCTCCGTCTGGACTTCTTGTGGTGGTGGTAACTCAGGTAATATCATCTCATGAAAAGGACCGGTCATAGGATTGTCATTTTGAGGCCCTTCATCCTCCCTTAATTCTGTTTCATTAGTGAGAGTGGTATGGTCCATTTCTAAATCAAGATCTTGATCAGTCCTATCCTCGAAGTTTGTCCCTAAATCAGCCGAATGTTCAGAAATTTCTTCATAAGGGCAATTCAGATTTTGTTCCAGAAGTGAAGACATTTGTTTCCCTTGCATAAAAGACACTCCTTATCTGAATCGGTCACATACCCATCTGAGTCTGATTGTGAAGGAGTGTAGCGTCCTTGCGACATAAACCCTTCTTCTATGGATTTCATGGATGGGATAGATGAAGTTGAAGAGATTTTGTCATTGAGGGAGTTGATTATCACCAATTGCTCTGCAATGGTCGGATTTGAGTCTATGAAGTTAGAAGGTGGGTAAGTGTTGAAGTTTATCTCCGATTGATCTCCTGACTATAGAGAATCCCCATATTGGCTACTCATCCTTCCCTCTGAGAACATAGCGCATGAATCATTATCCGAGTCAGACCTTGGCTCGGACAGTAATTCCTCCCCTCGTGATGTTATGAGTAAATCATCTTTGAGTTTAGTTGTTAGCTCTGAGGATGGTTCCTCACCTTACACTGATGCTTGAAGATCAGTGGAAGGCATATCCCACATGATTTTATAATCATCATCGTAATCGATTGCGACATATGGACTAGGGATATGTTTAGTTGAAATTGGTGGATGTTCTACATGTTGCTCAGGAGAGTTGACAAGTTGATCCAGATCGGCTATCAACTTCTTGATCACGGCTGTCTGATTAGCTAGTTGTTGAGCCACTGATGTCTGTAAAGCCTGTAGCTCCTCCATCAATGTGTGTCGATCTTCATAAAAAGGCGCTTCATTGCACCCGTTGGGTTGATATTGATAATAGCTCTCCTCATCATAGTATTGATATGCATCGTTTTCCAGGTTCCCTCCTTCATTGCAGTCTATACCTTGAAATCCACCATAGTTAGGTTTTTCGTAGTTGCCTCCAGGGTGATACAGATTATAACTTGTGTTATATCCATAGTTGTATGAAGAGGCTGCTTTGAGTTTCCCATCTATACGATTCACGATTACTTGACGCAGAGCCATCACATAGAGAGGAGGGACATTGAAGCAGTAAATCGATGCATGAGAATAGTCACCACATAGTTGACATCTAATGGTTGGTGGTGTCGGATGCTTCATTTTGAAGAGAGTTGGTACCCGAAATCAAAGAAAGAGTTTATGAGGCTTGACCAACCACTTCAAATCCAAGAATATATGTGAGATTAAGCCCTTCACTTTTTAGGTTTTTGAAAAGAAAATGGAAAACCCTAGAGAAACCTAAATTGACATGGAATTCGAAAAAGATGATTCTTACACCGTTGTCCCTGGTAACGGCGCCAATTTTTGATGGATCTAGAACTTACACCAAAAGATTACTCTTCCAATGGAAGTCATAATGTACACCTAAAACCCTAGGGAGTTGATGTTCTCTCTAGGTTTACCTACAACTGGTGCTAGATAAATTCCCCAACCCCAGAAGAGTGTGGAAGACTTATCATAGTAAAGATTTAGGGTCGAACCCAAAGGACAACGTTAAGAATCTGAGTGTCTTTTTCTTGTTTCGTATCGATCTAAGTCAATCGTCTAAGACCAAAAGTTTGATTTGAGTTATTTAATCTAAAACATGCAAAAGTAAAGGCAAGAATAAAAACTAGCTTAAGGATTAAAATCTAAGATTAGCAAATGATGATGGATCACTGGGGTGATGTGGGTATTCACCACCACTACACATGTAGTGTACCTATACCAATCATAGCAAGATACATGGATGTTATACAATACTAATGTCTTATAGGACAGGAGTAATGAACACATCCTTCACGGGTTGAGTAACCCTCATCCGGTACATATCTACGTGTCAATGAAGAGATGTAGCCTCTGAAGAGAGAACCTTACTCAACCTCGTGAAACGTGCATCGGAAAACTAACAAGCGAGTGAAAATCATCAATTCGATTAGTATCCTTATAGATTATCCCTCTTTCGAGGACATAGCTATGAGAAACATGGGAGTGTTGCAACATCAGCCATTCCTAGATGAATGGTCAAATACCTTGCACCACTCCCTCCGCAGAATGTGTTCCTCGACCCATCAAGGTTGCACTTCCGTACGTCAACTGATTCCATTTCATAGTGCGGAAATGCAACGATGGAGGTGAGTTTACTCCATCCCTCGGGAAGTGTTCCTAGATACCGAAATGGATGTGCGGTGAATACGCACACCAGAAACCAACACCAAATCGGTATTTGAGTCCCAAGAGCAGTCGTAGACAAACCACAACGAAAGACAATAGATGCATACAAGAACGCGGTCAACATTCAAGCATGTATGAATCAATTTGGTATTGAATCAGAAAGATAACATCTTTTGGTACATATTACAAAGCATGGGCAGCGGAGCTGGTCCCCACGCCCCAGTGGATGGAACTACTCGCTCCTCATAGAGGGAGCAACAAAGAAATAGGAGAGAGAAAGAAAGCATTGTCGGAGCATGAGTAGATCTGTCACAGCTCGATGTAGATCGTTGCAGTCTCCAGGGTTGCTCTGTTGCGTTCGATGACGTCCATCTCTCCACCTCGATCCTCGTGTCTACCTCCGAGTTTGCACGGGTAGAATGAGTTGGAGTGATAGTAGAACAATGGCAAAGGTGAGATGGCAGTGGAGCAACCTTCTGGATCTGTTCCCAGTCCGGCAGCCTTTGGCCATGGTGAGATAGACGTCTAAGACCATGCCTCTACCCTTCTATTTATAGGCTTCTCATGTGTCTTGGACGGATTGGGTTAGATATGCAAATTGCCCAAAATATCTTGGGCCAAGGAGTCACACCTTGTGCGTGCCCTTTTGTCCCATGCGGTTTGCTCCCACAAATGCTCATGCGGTTTTGGCTTTTAGTAAATCATCTAGTTTCAATGCTCTGCCCGCTCCATTTGGTTTGCTAAGTCACGTGGACTTCTACTGATCTTTGGGGCCATGCGTTCTTAATCCCCAAGTTAAAACGATCTTGCTGCTTCACAGTCTTGCGCAAGTGTCTAAATGGTTTTGGAAACCATGAGCATTCTCCTGATCTCACGGTCTTGGTCTTGCGGTCTTGGTTGCTTCATGCGGTTTCGTAGCTCCTGCGGTCTTTGCTCATGCAGTTTAGCTCCTGCGGTCTTTTCTCATGCGGTTTATCTCCTGCCTCCATGGTTGTGTGCATGCGGTCTTGCTGCACTTCTACTCAATCGGCCTTGCATGCTTTTTCTCCTAATGATCTGCAGTTCATCCGCCCAAATGATCTTATGATGGTTGCCCTATCGGTCTCGTCTACCGGTTGCAAGCTTTTGCGTGTGGAGGAGTGGATGACAGCAGCGTAGGTGTGGAGCTATGTGGTTGGAGGCAGACGAGTGGGTGTCTTCATTGCTGCTGATGGTGAGGAAGACGATGTCGACACTTGTGGCAAGCAGGTCATCGTGGGCAGCGGTGGTGTCAGCGAGCATGTCATGGGCACTACTTGCGTGAGCTGTAGAGCATGGATGTCGACGGTGGTGTGACCTGGAACTGGTGATGAATTCGGACGGCGGTGGCGCTGCTTGGTTTTGAGATTGAGAGAGAAAACGGAATGGAGGTCAAGACCGAATGAGGTCAAGACCACATGAGGTCGAGACCGCATGGAGGTCAAGACCGCATGGAGGTCAAGACCGCATGAGTTCGAGACCGCATGGAGGTCAAGACCTCATGAGGTCAAGACCGCATGGAGGTCAAGACCGCATGGATATCAAGACCGCATGAGATGACCACATGAGGTCAAGATCGAAAGAGGTTGAGACCGCATGGATGAAACCGAATGGATCAAGACCGAATGGTGGTCAAGACCGAATGAGGTTGATCTGTAGGGAAAAAGGAAAGTGAGTAAGGGGGGATAAGATCAAATAAACTGAAAACTAGAGTAATTAGAACTAGTAAAGCATTATTTACCTGAAACTGAAGAGATACTTAAAGTAAACCCAAAGCGAGGGTAGATCAGTCGATATGTGGCACAAAATCCTTAGAAATGGTGACTGAGATGGTTAATCTAGAGGATTCATCAATCGTCAATATGGGTTGCCCAGATAAGGAAGGAGGATAACAGGGCAAAAGACTATCTCGGCCACAAGATACAATGGAATGATCTTCAACTTTCTATCAATTTCGACCCCACCATAGCCAAAGTTACGGTGGCCTTGCAATCTAAGCTTGACACCATCCTGAGACGTGAAGAAGCTGACTGGAAACAGAAGTCGAGATGTGACTGGGTGGCCCTTGGAGACAACAACACCAAAAATTTTCATGCGACTGTAAAAGAGAGAAGGAGGTGCAACAAGATTACACAGCTAAAGAATGATGACGGAGCTTGGGTAGAAGCAGGTGCTGACTTGAACAAACTTGTATTAGATTTTTTCACTAACGTTTATCAGGAACCCCCATCAACAAATCGGTGGCAAGCATGTTCCTCCTTCATTGGGGCCTTCACCCCACTCTCAGCACAGGAGGTGGCCGAAATGCAAGGGACACCGGAAATAGATGAGATCTGGAAATCTCTATGTGCAATGGCGCCATTGAAGGTGCCAAGTCCATACGACATCGACACGACCTTCCTACAAAAGCATTGGAGTCTCCTACGCCAACAAGTTAGCCAATTCATACAGGGCCCCTTCAACGAGGCCACGCTCAAAGCTGGCTGCACCAACTCGATGCTAGTGCTCATCCCCAAGATCCCCCACCTGGAGATTTGCAGCCACCTGAGGCCGGTCTCGTTGAACAATTTTGTCACCAAACTCTTATCTAAAGTGATTGCTTTTCTGGCAAGATGGATCTCACCCTTCCAATCTAGTTTCGTGTCGGGGCAGAAGATTGGAGATAATGTGCTCCTTGTTCAAGAGATTATCAGCTCAATGGAATCCAAACAATGCCGCAAGCACTATTTTTCTCTCAAACTTGATATCATAAAGGAGTTTGACAAGATGAGTTGGTCCTTTGTTGAAGACACTCTTCAAAGGATAGGTCTGCCTTTCAATGTGACATCTACCATCATGCAGCTTCTCCAATCAGGCGAAACATCAGTGATGTGGAATGGCAACATCATAGGCTCTTTCTGTCCTTCATGTGGGGTTAAACAAGGAGACCCCCCTATCCCCCTACCTTTTTTTCTGTGTCTCAAAAGGTTCAGCCAACTTATTGAAGATATGGTATCCAAGGGTGATTGGAAAGTAATCCATCTTACACAACAATGCCTCACCTTCTCTCATGTTTGTTTTGCGGATGATATTATCCTGTTTGGGGAGGCTACCCCGAGACAAGCTAGAGTGGTCAAACGATGCCTACATCTTTTTAGCAAAGCATCTGGGCAATTCTCATCAAATGACAAATCCTTGATCTTCTTCTCCACCAACACCCCACCCATCACAAGATCCAGAATCGGTCGGGTCCTGAACATTAAAGAAACCCCTAACATTGGGCGTCATCTGGGAGTTCCAATCATTCATAAAAGGAAGATCAAGAATCACTTTCATTACCTTATAGAATGAATCCATGGAAAGATCGCAAGTTGGCAATATAGGTTTCTATCCTTGGCGGGGTGAGTCACTCTAGCAAAATCAGTCATTCTATCACAGTCTTGTTATGCAATGCAAACGGCCATCCTTCCTATCTCCACAGCCGACTAGATAGACCAATTCATAAGAAATTTCATTTGGAGCAGTTCACATGAGGCCACTAATATGAGTTTAGTCGCTTGGAGTAAGGTCACACAGTCATGTCATTTGGGGGGTCTAGGCATCAAACCAACAAAAGATTTCAATAAGGCTTTGATGGAAAAAGTTGCTTGGAACTATACGCAGAATCTACAAACACCCTGGATCTCACTGTTGAAGGCCAAGTATGGTGGACAGGGAGCTGGGAGCACTACTGGTTCACACACTTGGAGAGGCATCAAATCCCTTCTCAACTTCATTCTGACCAACTGAAGAATGGCCCTGGTATCAGGGAAGGATATAAACGTATGGCATGACATGAGGATTGGAGATGGGTACAGACCTGTGTTGCGTCTAGGCAAGATAATCACAGAAGAAATTAATGACTTAAATGTGGCGAGCCTTATCTTAGATGAGGGACAGTGGGATTAAGACTTCATTCACCATTGGTTCACAGATGAAACCGAGAAGGACATCCTCAGTATGCCTCCACCTAGACATGATTATGGAGGAGATAGATGAATTTGGAAGCTCACTACAGATGGTCTCTTCTCCACCAACATGGCCTACAGAAGTCTCACGAACTGTGCACCCATTGCTCAGGTTGATATTTCCCCCATTCTATGGAGTTTGACAGTTCAACAAAGGGTCAAGATGACTTTGTGGCTTACTTATCATAACAGGTTGTTAACTAATGCAATGAGGGTCACTCGGAAGCTAACTATAGATGCTACTTGTCTACAGTGCCAACACGACATGGAGTCGGCCCTCCATGCTCTACGGGACTACCCTGCATCTGAAGCTTTGTGGTGGAAGCTGATACCATGCGATGCTACCAGGTTTTTCCTATGTGCATCTACAACAGAGTGGACCAACTATAATCTCAAAGAGATGAGTAGAGTAACTGAGTGGCCTCATACCTTTGCCATCACCTGCTGGTGGCTTTGGAGAGCCCGAAATATCCACATCTTTGAGCATCCCCAGATTCCATTGGCAGTGCTGGAGACCAACTGTAGATCAGACATTAGCATAGCAAGGAAAGTGTATATGAAGACCCAAATCCCAGGAGGGACACCCACCAGCCCTATTGGGAGCACCGCTTCCTTCTGCGATTGTGACGCCTTCATATAGGTTGATACTGCATTTAACAAGACCAACAACTCAGTTGCAACCAGCCTAGTTGCATGCTCCTCGGATGGTTAGTGGATTGTAGGGCACACTTGGAAAGGGAGAGGCTTGGACCCAATGAGAGGTGAGCTTATGGCGATCATGCATGGGCTGGAATACATGCTCGAGCAACGGATACGCAGCGGAATAGTGCTTACAGACTCTATGAAGGCGGTAAAGTGGATTGCTGACAAGGAAGAAATGCCATGGAAATATAGAATGCTAGTCCAAGCTATTAGAAGGCTCAAACCAACCAACACTTCACCTCCAGTGCACTACATCAAATGGAACCAGAATAAACTTGCAGATTGGCTAGCAAAGCAGTGTCTCAAACAACCGAATGATAAGGGTGTTTGGTCTTCCTGCCTGCATCAACTCCTGGATGATATCCATGTTGAAGCCCTTTCTTTTCTGTTCCAGTGTAATGCTCCCAGTGTAATGCCCTCCAGCTTGTAACCAGTCTACGAATGGTAGTCTTCAAAAAAAAATTATTTTTATAATACATATGGGACCAACAACACGGTCAACTAAAGGTGGTTAATGTCCTGAATGTATCTAGCACATTCGATATACACATAACTAAAGATTATAGATATCTTAATTAATCACATGTCGTTATCATTCTAGTTATCTTACATATAGACAACTACGTAAATGATTTATGATGTGCATGCATGCATATAATTTTGTATGTTTTTTCTTTATGCATACATAAGGCACATGTATTATGTTACATTAGTTATAATGTTTTTAGGATATTCTAGTTTTAATATGACAAGTAGCATTCATGTTATTTCTAATTTAGGTAATGGATATAGTCATCAAGATGGAAGAAATGTGCAAAATAGCACTCATGAGAGAGCATTGGAAATAGTGGTAAATGAATTACTCAAGGAGGAAAAGTAGAAATTTGGTGTATGATAGATAAAATATACTTTTTAAAATTGTAACTCTTATCAAAATAATGGAAACATAAGATCTCATATGCATCAAATATTCCTGAGATACAGACGAGAAATGGTATCTAGTTGTCTACATTAGTGGTTTGCAACCAAAGGGTTGCATAGCCTGATACCTTTTGCAGGCAAAATGATGAATAGAATCAGCATTGTTCTTTAAAATAATGTTGATGTAACTGTGCATAAACAAAAATTCATTTTAAAATAGCATGCATGTATCTACTGAATAAAGACGGATGTGACAAGAAGTTTCATGATTTATCAAGTAAATATTCATGTTGGGTATAAATTTATTGGAGTGATGTGGGTTGTTATGAATTGACAAGTTGAGATTTTTTCCTAAAAATATGTTAGTAGTTATTTGTTGATATTAAAAGCATGAGAAGTCCTACCATTTTTAAAGAGAAAAAATCCATCAAGTAGTTGCTTCCCAAATAACTACATCCCTCTTCAATGATTAAAGTCCAATCTCTTCAAGTTTCTTTTCTTTGGCATTAGCCCTTGATAACATTTCCACTCAAGGAACATTGCCTAGGGATTAACTTTGAGATAAGGTTTTTCCATATACTACCCAACAAGGATTCAACCATTGACCACAATCTTTTATCATTAGTTTTGACATCAAGTTATTCTATTAATTATTATTAACCACAACCCTAATATGGAATTCAGATGTTGATTACAAGAAAAAATGTGCATTATATAATTTTTCACGATCTGTCTGGAAATTAATTTTAAAAAAATCTAAGAAGGCCAATCCTCAATCTCATAGTATACAGTAAACCAATGAATCAAAATATAATAAAACCAAACATCCATTGATAAGGAAAGAAAATGGAGCAAGGAATCAACATTCTTAAATAGTTACAATCAAGATATTATTGTTCTAGAATTAGATTATTTTATCAAAAGTCTCACATACATATGTCACACATAAGGCTCTTTCTCTCTCTCTCAAAGGACAATGTAGTGGTGTAGACATGGTGCAAACAAATCCCTCTGCCTCTTGTACAATGAAGTGCATGATTAGTGAAGCCCAAACTTGAAGGATCGATGCAACATATTTTTTATTTATTTATTTATGTTTATATATGTATATATGTGTATATATATGTATATGTGTGTATATAATTAGATTTTAGGATATATATATGTATATATATATAGCGAGAGAGAGAGAGAGACTCGAGCTGGAATACACTCAAGTGTAGCAGAGATCGAATATGCTCAAGTCATTTTTCCATCATGCAATATTTGTTTTGAAAATCTAAACCATTGATCTTCTTAGATATGTTATCACGATACCACACATAAAATTTGAGTATTTTTTACAGTTGTAGGTCAAGCATCTAAATGAGACAAAAATGATACAATTTAAATTAGTTTTGTGTGTCAATTTTGTAGGACATGAAAGAATGACTTAGAAAAATCCAAATGAGCTCAAATTTTGCATGTAGTGTATATTTATTATAACAATGAATCTCAACGGTTTGGATTTGTTAAAAAATGATCTAGACATGTAAACACCACTTGAGTGTACAATGTGATCTGTACACTCAAGTGTATTCTAGCCTCTCTCTCTCTCCCTCTCTCTCTCTCTCTATATATATATATATATAGATATAGATATATATACATATATATATATTGACACACACACACACAGATATATATATACATATATATAGATATATATATATATACATATATATAGATATATATATACATATATATAATTATATATATACATATATATATACATATATAGGGGTGTAAACGGTGCGGGTACGGTGCGGGTATGACCATACCCAGAACTGTACCCAATTGTTTTTGTGGGTACGGGTACGGGTCCAGACCCGCATTTCTCAGTAACCAGACCCGCACCATACCCGGAACCGCATATAATGCGGGTACACGGTGCGGTTCCAAGGGTATATGGTTCTGTGCAATTTTTTTTTAAGCATTAAAATTGATGGTTGCACCTGTTTTTAAGCCCAAATTAATGTATACATTTACTGAAGTTCGAAATTTTCAGCATCTAAGCTGCTAGAGTAACACAAAGCTGCTGTTTTGGGGGGCTTTGTGGACTTAAAATCATTCAAGTACCTACTTTTGGGCCAAAATCTTTATTAAAAAACATGTGAGCTGCTAGAGTAACACAAAGCTGCTGTTTGGGATGCTTTGTGCACTTAAAAACCATTCAAGTACCTAATTTTTGGCCCAAAATCTTTATTAAAAAATCATATCATACACATATATGGTTTAAGCACTAGAAAAACCCACTAATATAACACAAAGAAACCGTAAAACGTATGAGTTGTGTGCTATAAACAGCCCAGCAATTTTCAACAATCAAATGCACATCGCCAACATTCATAACAATAAGGCTGTTACATCAATATTACCACTCAATAATCAACTAGCAACTTCACAAAATACATCATGGCCAATTGTCTATTGCCAACATTAAGAAATTCACCAATAGTAGAATGAAATCTTGTTCAATGATCAACGGGATTGTTAAAGATAGCTCAACACAGCAAAATACATCATGGCCAATTGTCTATTGCCAACATTCATAACAATAAGGTTGTTACATCAATTTTCAGCAATCAAATGCACATCGCCAAATGTAGAAAATGAATGGTTGTTCATCAAGATGACGTGATAAGGAAGAGTACAAAGCACCTACAAACAAAATGTAAACAATTTATCAATATAAATAAACAAGTATAAAGATTATTGTGGGCATAACATGTCAAAAACTTAAACTTAAAATTAACATACCAATCATTCCATCTCTATGACGACAACATCCCCAAGCTCTTGCTCATCTTCCAAATCATTTCTTATAGAACCTAACATTGCACCTCCACAATCTTGTCCTACAAAAGAATTATAAAGTAAGAATTGCTTCAATAGTCTTTGCAATAAGTTAAAATAGTTTTAATCTACATACCACACATATTACTTCTCATCCAATCTTAGGCACATATGAGAGCTTCCACTGTGTTTGGCTTTAGAGAACTCCTATATTGATCAAGAACTCTTCCACCTGTGCTAAATGCAGCCTCAGATGCAATAGTGGAGACAGGAATAGCCAAAATATCTCGTGCCATTCTTGCAACAACTGGGTACTTTGCACAATTGAGCTTCCACCATTGTAAAATATCAAAAGTATCAACCAACCTATCTCCACCTATTTGTTTGGGGTGAATAGCCTCTTCAAGATACAAGTCTAAATCAGTCCTAGTTGGTTGTGTGGCTTGTACCTTTTGTAGATGGTTATCAAATCTCCCTAAAATCTTCAACAAGCCCCTACTACTCGGCTTTTGATGCCCCGATGTATCATTTAAGAATCCAGACCTATCACATGTGCTATCAATGTATTCGAAGTTTGTTCCACCCATTTGCAACCTATACTCATTGTAAAGATCCACTAAACAACCTTTGATTTGATCAATTTTCTTTTGAGCAACATTGCTACCAGTACTAGCAGCATCGTCATCACTATCATCACTGTCACTGTCATTACCATAGATCTCTCTTAGATTATATTCCACACTTTTCATCTTAAGACGTAGATCAACAATAGAAGCTAAAGACAATATCAAACAACTCACACCCCAATACTTCTTGAATTTAGACATCATTTCTTTCCCCATCTTGGCAACAAATGATATGTCACTACTACTCAACTCTTTTAGATGAACATGGACAACACATATATTGTTGAAATAATAGTTGGCAGATGGATATAAAGTTGAAGAAAAGATATTTGTGACATCATAAAATATTTCTAGACAATCACAAGTCAACTTAGCATTATCCCATTCAACCTCACTTGGCAAATACTTATATGAAGCATCCCTATCAGCAAATCTAATAAATGCATCTTTGAATTCCAAAGCATGTTTTAGCATTAAAAAAGTGGAATTCCATCTAGTATACACATCAAGAATTAATGACTTTTAAGGAGCTCTCACTTGAGAAGCCACTTCTTTAAACAATTGTGAGCGCAAAACAGATCCTTTAACATACTTTACACTTTCACAAATCTTTGAAGTTACTGACTTTATGACATCAACCCCCTCTTGTGCTATTAGATTAAGAATGTGTGCACAACAACGTACATGAACTAGTTTCCCTTGTGCTATCAAACATCCCCTACTTGTAAGTTTTTTACTCAACTCCCTAACCATTGCATCATTCGTGGTACAATTGTCAACAACAAGGCACATAAACTTTTTATCTAAGTTCCATTGAAAAAGGTTTTCAAGAATTGCTTTAGTAAGATGATCAGCAGTGTGAGGAGCATCAATTTCAGAAAAAAATCAAAATCTTTTTATGCAACCTCCATTCATCATCAATGTAGTGCCCAGTAAGAGAAAAATACCCTTTATTTTGAATAGATGTCCACATGTCAGTTGTCATGGTTACATGTGAAGTTCAATTATCTAACACTTTATAAAGTTTCTCTTTCTCTTTTTCATAAATCATCACACAATCCTTCTTAATGGTGTTCTGTGACACAAATTGAAACTGTGGTTGAAGGTTTCTAACAAATTCTCTAAAAGCAACATGCTCAACCATGGAAAATGGATACTCATGCAAGATTATCATATTAACAAGGTCACTCCTACTGATATTCTGATCAAACACAAAAATTTTCAAGTGCATTGTCCCATCTTTCTTCTTTTCCCCAACATTTATAAACATTTGTCCAACAGTTCCTACACATTTTAATGGATGTTGCCTTTTAATATGCTTATCTAAAGAGCTAGTACCATCTGAGGGCCTATTCATTAAAAGGGAGTCACAATATTTACATTTTTCCTTGGGTACTCCATTAAATGAAACTTTATCAAAATGCTTCCACACACCAGATGTAGTTTGTCTACCCTTTTTTTAATTGGCTGGAAATCATCAATTTTAGGTTCTGATTCAGTGGGATCAATATCAATATCAACTCTATCAACACTCATTTGAGTACTAGAAGTCACGTTGTGTGTGGAATCAGTACCACTAGTGCCTCCTAGTGTTGCTTCTTGAACATTTGACATTATACCTAACAAAAAAGCATTATCTCAGTATATTATACGGATAACACACGCATAGACATAGCAGATGTGAAAAAGGATAGAAGCAGAAACAAAGATATACAGGTCAATCATACGCATAGCATATGTGAAAAAGGATACAAGCAGAAACAAAAATATACAGGTCAATCATACGCATAGCAGATGTGAAAAATGATAGAAGCAGAAACAAAGACATACAGGTCAATCATACGCATAGCAGATGTGAAAAAAGATAGAACATAGGCATTATTTAACAGCTCAATCATACAGGTCAAAGATAACACACGCATAGGCATTATTTAACAGCTCAATCAAACAAATACAGAGATTTGTTTAGTCGCGGTGGAGGATTTGAGAAGACAGAAAACTGAAGGCAGATAGATATTAAATGGCAGATTTATCTGCTTGTGAGGGGAGCCGAGAGGTAGAAATCAGACCCTATTGTGAGGGGAGCCGAGAGGCGTACCTGGTGATTTGGTGAAGTTGGCGTTGGAGCACGGCACCACGGACTAGTCGGCTTGAACTGATGAACTCTGCTTGAACTCCTCTGCTTGAACTCCTCGGCTTGAACTCTCCTTGAAGCTGGCGTTGGGCCGAGGGACGATGCGGCGTCGGGGGGGGGGGGGGGGGGGGGTTGCGCGGTGGATCTGGCTGGACCGCTAGAGAGGCGGAGCGGCAGAGCGTGCTGGCGGAGGAGTGTGCTGGCTAGACCGCTTCCTCGGTTCCTTGAACTCCTCGGCCAGTCGGCTTGCTGGAGCACCACGGACTGATGACGAAGGCGGCGTCGGGGGCGCGGTGGCGGCTTGCGCGGAGATGAGCCTTGGGAGGAGAGGTGGTGCCGCGGTGGACGGAGCCTGATGGCGGCTGCCCTAGCCCTAGCGGTCCGTCCGCTTGCTTTGTGGAATGAGGGGAGCTGAGAGGCGAGACTGAGAGGGGGAGCGGGGAGCCGACTGTCTAATAGTAATAACCCTAAACCGGTAATCCCTAATAAATTATATATATATATATGTATTTTTTTGCGGGTACACAGGTTAGAGGGTATGGGTATAGCTATACCCATTATGAGAACCGTGACAATACGGGTATGCGGGTACATGGGTACGCGGGTACGCGGGTCTGGAAAACTGGACCGATGACGGGTTTTGGCGGGTATGGTTTTGTGGGTACACGGGTATACCCATACCCATTTACATCCCTATATATATACATATATATACACATACATATACATATATATATATATATATATATATAAATATATATATATACATATATACATATATATACATACATATATATACATATATGCACATTTACATATATATATACACATATATATACATACATATATATATACATATATATATATATACACATACATATATACATGCATATATATATATATATATATATATATATATATATATATATATATATATATATATATATGTATGTATGTATGTATATATATACATATATATATATATATACATATATACATACATACATACATACATATATATATATGTATGTATGCATGTATGCATATATATACATATATATATATATATATTTATATATTTATGTATGTATGTATTGTTGGGTTTTTGAGGAGGCAGAGAAGCAGCGGAAACAAAAAAAATTTATCCCTAAAACCCAGAACAAAAGGAATCACGTCAACGTCTATATAATAGGAAAGATAGTTTGTGGATGCATACCTTATCCCGAGGCTTGCTCAGATACAGTACCTCACGCTTTGCGTGGTCTTCACCTCTGGTCTTGGACGGTGTCTGTGTAGCTCCTGGTCATACTGGGACTGAAGACTCCTGGTCTCACCGGGACTGTTGGGATTGACAGTTGTCCTCTGAGCGACAGAGGTCTCCCGCCTCTACAGTCGTCCAAACGGACTGCCTGGAACTCCGATCTCCTTGTCGCATAAGGAATCGGAAGGAGTCGCACCCTCCTGTTGGCATACTAGTCGCCAACACACTCTCCTGCCACCAGTCGCTTTCTACAGTTGTCTTTCCCTTGTTGTGCCTCCCTTATCGGGTAGCACTTGCTCGGGCTCTCTCTCGGTTACCAAAACCAGAGAGAACGACAACTTCAAAGAGCAACTGGTTGCACTGGGTTGTACTTTGAGAAGCCCCCAATACCCCTATATATAGGAGGGTCATGGGACAGGGTTCTCTATCCCGGGTAATGCAGGACTAAAGCAGGAGTAGAAGGGTTCGGGATTTTTCACAAAAACAACCAACTCGCAACCTGAACCGATCATTTCACAACTGAAACGGCCAGTTGGGGATATGAGTCGGTCGGTTGACACCTCAACCGATCAGTTGGGACCCATGAACTGGTCGGTTCACTTCTGAACCGGTCAGTTCGTGGTCCTGGTCAAGTTCCCGATTGACTTTCCAACTTTTGTTTCTAATTGGTATCAAATACCAATCCTTGTTCCAATCAAATTGGGAAAGTGAAACGAAAGGAAAATTCTCACCAATCCTACTTTCCCAACTTGCCCGGTTGCAACAATTGAACCGATCATTTCAACACTTGAAGCAATCGTTCACCCTGTCCTTGAGCCGATCAGTTCATCACATGAGCCGATCGGTTCACCAAGCTGAGCCGATCGGTTCATCACATGAGTCGATCGGTTGGGAGTACAGATTGTGCAGAATCAGTCAATTGCAGTTTCAATCAATCTGATACTCTAATCAATCAGTCCAACACCTTGAACACTATGATATTGAGCTATCAATTAATTGAGTGTTTAATTGAACTACTAAACTCCTATAGTAATCAATCTAAACATTGTTTGTGGACAAAACTCCTTTTCCAGATTAAATCCTATGTGTGTGACCCTGCAGGTCCATTTCACATTGGCATTGAAATTCCATAACACTTATGACTTCACAAGCAAAGAGTGGTGCCTAGTCACACATCAGTGCTACCCAAGTGAAATAGAAAGTTGGAGAATAACTTTCAATCCTACAATCCGTGAATGGTGATACAGTGAATGTATAATTCCTTTGTCACTGATATCATGAATGAACTCAAGGCATGGAACAGTCATCCTGTCAACGTTCATTCATTTCCTTGATCTTAGAGAAGACTGGGTGAGATGTGTGTGACATCAATATCACATATTGATTCACACGTGCATGTGCATGCCTTTCTCAATCCTACTCATCAAGTAGCCAAGGACATCAAACTCCCTCAGGAGGGACACATCCCATATCTATCACTCACCCCTCAAAAGCCCCATGTGTTAAAGCCACCCAATCATCACCTTTATAACAACCCATGTTTTAGGATTGCGTTTGATGATGTCAAAGTGTACCCAACGACATGTGTTGAGTGTAGTGATTTCAAGTCTAAGAATCACACTCACCACCATCACTGTGAGAGATGACTGTGACTACTAAGTCATATTTCCATGTGTCACTCTCACGGTGGGTCTGTCCGGTACCTTATTCTCTAACAAGTACCTATGTGCTTGGTTTGATATCACTATATCATGACTAATGACATTCTGTCATCAACCAACACACAATCTAGTCTTCAACGTTATTGATGTATATGGTTATTTCCACAATAACAACTGACTAGGGACTAAACAAGAATGTATACTCTTAACATCTGTATGATCTCATCGTTTAGGTCCTGAACCCAAAAGCATACGTCATTGAGTAAAACCATTCTTTATACATCTATCATGTTACACCATCATCTCAGAAATAGTTTAAACATATATATCGGAAATTGCCTTTATTATTATTCAAATCATTTACAAAGTATCCCATTACAATCATCATATGAATTGCTCTATGGGCATACATACCAATAGACTCCCACTTGCACTTAGAGCCAGTCACCAAGGAACCTCAGTCCTTGTGACCTAGCATGAACATCATGCTTCTGCTGAGAAAGGGCCTTAGTTAGTGGATCAGCTATGTTGTGTTCAGTTGGTACTTTGCAAATCTTCACATCTCCTCGTTGTACGATCTCTCGTATGAGATGGAAGCGCAGCAGTATGTGCTTGGACCGTTGATGTGATATGGGTTCCTTAGCTTGTGCAATAGCTCCATTATTATCACAATAAATCTCAATTGCATCACAGCTACTGGGAACTACACCAAGTTCAAAAATGAACTTCTTGATCCACACAGCCTCCTTTGATGCATGTGAAGCAGCAATATACTCGGCCTCTGTAGTAGAATCGACAACTGTTTCTTGCTTGGAACTCTTCCAGCTCACAGCTCCATTATTAAGGCAAAATACAAATCCTGACTACGATCTATAATCATCTTTATCGGTTTGGAAGCTTGCATCGGTGTAACCCTTTACAACCAGCTCTTCCTCGCCGCCGTAAACAAGAAACTGATCCTTAGTCCTTCGTAAGTACTTGAGGATGTTCTTCACGGCTGTCCAGTGAGAATCCTTGGGATCTGACTGGTACCTGCTTGTCATGCTGAGAGCATACAAGACATCTGGGCGTGTGCACAACATAGCGTACATGATGGATATGATGGCTGATACATATGGGATCCCATTCATACGCTCCCTCTCTTTACAAGATTGGGTACATTGAGCTCTAGAGACGGTGACTCCATGTAGCATGGGGATGTTGCCTCTCTTTGAGTTCTCCATGTTGAACTGCTTCAGCACTTTGTCAATGTACATGCTCTGACTTAGTCCGAGAAGCCTTCTAGATCTATCTCTATAGATCTTAATTCCTACAATGTAGGATTCTTCTCCTAAGTCCTTCATTGAGAAAGTATTCCCAAGACAAGTCTTTACCTTCTCTAAGGCTAAGACATCATTCCCCATCAAAAGTATGTCATCCACATACAATATGAGGAATGTGGTCGAGCTCCCACTAACCTTCTTGTACACACAAGGTTCATCTTCATTTTGAATAAAGCCAAACACTTTGACTTCCTCATCAAATTGAAGATTCCAACTCCGAGATACTTGCTTCAATCCATAGATTGACCTTTGTAGCTTACAGATTTTATTGGCATTCTTTGGATCTACAAAACCTTTAGGCTGTGTCATGTACACAACCTCATTTATATTCCCATTAAGGAATGCAGTTTTAACATCCATCTGCCAAATCTCATAGTCATAATAAGCTGCAATAGCAAGCATGATCCTGATGGACTTAATCATGGCAACTGGAGAAAAGGTTTTGTCATTGTCAACACCTTGAACTTGTCAAAATCCCTTCACAACCAATCTGCCTTTATAAGTTTGCACATTGCCATCCATGTCGGTCTTCTTCTTAAAGTCCCACTTGCACCCTATGGGTTTTACCCCTTCGGGTGGTTCCACCAAAGTCCATACTTTGTTATAGTACATGGATTCCATCTCGGATCTCATGGCTTCAAGCCATTTCTCATAATCTAGTCCCTCCATAGCCTCTACGTAGGTAGTTGGATCATCATCTATGATCAACTCACCACCTTCCTGAGTTACAAGGTATCCAAACCTCTCAGGTTCAAGGCGGGTCCTACTAGATCTACGAGGTCCTTGTGTTACCTGAGGAGAATGAGATTCCACAACACCTTGTGAATCTCCATTTTCCTCTTGTACATCTATCGGTTCTATGTTTTCTTGTTGGGCTTGAACCTCTTCAAGCTCTATTTTCCTCCCACTGCTTCCTTTGGAAATAAATTCCCTCTCTAGGAATACAACATCCCTGGCAACAAACACTTTGTTGTCAGTAGGGTGGTATAAGTAATATCCCCTCGTTTCCTTGGGATATCTAACAAAATAACATTTATCGGATTTGGGTCCAAGCTTATCAGGAAACATTTTCTTGACGTAAGCCTCACAACCCCAAATCTTCATAAAAGACAAATTGGGACGCTTCCCATACCATATCTCATATGGTGTCTTTTGAACCGATTTAGATGGCACACGGTTAAGTGTAAATGCGGCAATTTCAAGAGCATGACCCCAGAAGGAAATCGGAAGATCAGCAAAACTCATCATTGATCGCACCATATCCAACAATGTGTGATTCCTTCTTTTAGACACACCGTTATGTTGTGGTGTTCCAGGCGGAGTCCATTGTGATACAATACCACGGGCTCGCAGAAGGTCCTCAAACTCCTGGCTTAAGTATTCTCCACCTCGATCGGATCGAAGTGCCTTAATACTTTTACCAAGTTGGTTCTATACTTCATTCATGAAATCCTTAAACCTTTCAAGGGTTTCTGACTTATGCTTCATCAGGTACACATAGCCATACCTACTGAAATCATCAGTGAAGGTAATGAAGTACTGACACCCATTTCTGGCATTAGTTCTAAAAGGCCCACATACATCAGTATGTATGAGTCCTAATAGATCACTAACTCTCTCACCTTTACCTGAAAAGGGAGTCTTGGTCATCTTGCCCAATAAACAAGATTCACATGTCTCTTTTGATTCATAATCAAAAGAGTCTAGATAACCATCTTTATGGAGTCTAGAAATGCGCTTCTCATTTATGTGCCCTAGGCGATAATGCCAAAGATATGTTTTGTTTGAGTCATTGAGTTTTTGCTTTTTGGTGTTTACGTTGTATACACTTGTCTCCAAGTCTATCAAGTATAGACCATAAGACATTGGGGCACTTCCATAAAAGATCCCATCTTTAGAAATGGAACATTTTCCATTCTTAATAAGAAATTCAAATCCATCTTTGTCCAAACAAGAGACGGAAATGATATTCCTATTTATGGCACCCTACATAATAGTAGTTCTTCAACTCTATTATTAGCCCACTTGGTAGAGTTAACTCATAGGTTCCTACGGCACTGGCGGCAACTCTTGCCCCATTGGCAACACGTAGTTCAACCTCGCCTTTCCCCAAAGGATACTTCTCTTAAGATCTTTCACATTTGAACAAATGTGAGATCCGCATCTGGTATCAAGTACCCATGACAAAGAAGTAGTAAAGTTAATCTCTATCATGTATACACCAGAAGTAGAGATCTCTATCTCTAACTTCTTCTTCCATCGTTCCTTCCATCCTCTCCATGTAGAAGAAATCAGTTTGGCGAGAGAACCCTTCTCTCCCTCACCTTTCATTCCATTGATCTCTATCAATGAACTTTCTTTCTTCTTCACCAACGCTTTAAGCGTACATAGAGTGGATTCAAAGGCTCCTGGTATATCTGGATTGTGCAGAACACTTCTCACAGTCCTCAACCAGTTATGGAATTTATTCTCAATTAATTTGCCCATTTTAAAAGATGATTCCTTTGCCATTCTATAAGAGAAAATTGCATTTTGTCAAAACTCCTTTTGATTTGATTTGAATAAAATTTGACGATAGTTAATTAAGCCTTTAATTAATTACCGCCCCCACTATTTTGACTCAAATTGATAGCCCTCACCATCAATTCAAAAGATTGCAGCATACAATCTTCTAGTGGGTTAAGATCTAGAAATCCTCTGAGCCATGGACCAGCTAGGGCTGTCATCCACAACTTAGATCTCCCAGGTACGCAACTCTTGCCAATTGCATCATATGCAACTCTTGAAAGATGTCATATGCAACTCTTTGCCATGATCATCTCCATGCCTCAAGGTACTAGATCCCATCTAGATCACCTTGTTAAGTCCGACCCAAATCCAACACGATGAATATGCACCCTGCTAGGGCAGACTAACACATTCATCCTTCACGCTTCCATGAGATAGACAGTGCACCACGCTAGGGCGTGCCCACACTTGGTCGATCAAGCTTTACACATGTGTTGCATTTGGAAGGCATCTAAAACTTAATATTTAATGAGGGATTTGGTTTTATATACATATACATATCCAATCACCACAATATATAGTACGTATCATATACATGCTATATCCCACAGAAAACATGCAAAATGATAAAAAGCAATGATTATGGCCATCCTATTGTGATTCCTCGAGCCAAGAGGAATCATGGTCATCTAGGTCTACATCACATGCAACCTGTACAAGATGAAATCTGTGCCTGCCTTTCTGGGTTTGATCAACTCATCTCCATGATTGATCGGCTCGCCATCAAGTTGGTTGTTCAGGTGCCACCAGCCGATCGACTGGCGCCTCCAACCGATCGGTTCACCGGTCTTTGTGCATCTCCTCAGGTCACCACCCGCTCGTCTCGCTCCTCGAACCAGTCGTCTGGAACACCAACCGATCGGTTCACTCCTTGAACCGATCGTCTCAGGTCGTCCGCCAGGTCGTTCGCAGTTCTTTGACATAATAGGAAATAAAATCTATCCTATTTACAATTGAATTGTGAAACCCCGAGTTACATTCGGGGGGAGCAAAGGTAGGAAAAGAAATCTCAAATTATTTCGAGTTACATCAGGAATAGGAGAAAGGGAATCGGTACGCAGACCGAGATGCAAGCAACCACATACAACCACACATAGATATAGGGTTTATAGGCCATAACCATGCTACACATCCACCACAAAACTCATTTAAGGGTGACGCGTATCGAGTGCATTAATATTACATATCATATATGTATATTTGGGATTTGTGAATTGGACATGAATAAAGCCAATTTTATTTGCATTGCATGCAATAAAAAAAGGCGACAAACCAAAATCGATTATATCGATAATCCTAAAATATAGAGCAGTTGACGTGGCTCTAAAACCACTGTTAGGTTTTAGAGGAGGCAGAGAAGCAGCGGAAACAAAAAAAAAATTCTCCCCAAAACCCAAAACAAAAGGAATCACGTCAACGTCTATATAATAGGAAAGATGGTTTGTGGATGCATACCTTGTCCCGAGGCTTGCTCGGCGACAGTACCTCATGCTTTGCACGGTCTTCACCTTCGGTCTTGGATAGTGTCTATGTAGCTCCTGGTCGCACCACGACTGAAGATTCCTGGTCTCACCGGGACTGTCAGGATTGACAGTTGTCCTCCGAGCAACAGAGGTCTCCTGCCTCTACAGTCGTCCACACGGACTGCCTGGAACTCCGATCTCCTTGTCGCACAAGGAATCAGAAGGAGTCACACCCTTCTATTGGCATACTAGTCACCAACACACTCTCCTACCACCAGTCGCTTTCTGCAGTTGTCTTTCCCTTGTTGTGTCTCCCTTATCGGGTAGCACTGCTCGGGCTCCCTCTCGGTTACCAAAACCAGAGAGAACGATAACTTCACAGAGCAACTGGTTGCACTGGGTTGTACTTTGAGAAGCCCCCAATACCCCTATATATATAGGAGGGTCATGGGACAGGGTTCTCTGTCCCAGGCAATGCGGGACTAAAGCAGGAGTAGAAGGGTTCGAGATTTTCCACAAAAACAACCAACTCGCAACCTGAACCGATCGTTTCACAACTGAAACGGTCGGTTGGGGATCTGAGCCGATCGGTTGACACCTCAACCGATCGGTTGGGACCCATGAACCGGTCGGTTCACTTCTGAACAGGACGGTTCGTGGTCCTGGTCAGTTCCCAATTGACTTTCCAACTTTTGTTTCTAATTGGTATCAAATACCAATCCTTGTTCCAATCAAATTGGGCAAGTGAAACGAAAGGAAAATTCTCACCAATCCTACTTTCCCAACTTGCCCAGTTGCAACAGTTGAACCGATCATTTCAACACTTGAAGCAATCATTCACCCTATCCTTGAGCCGATCGGTTCATCACATGAGCTGATCGGTTCATCACATGAGCCGATCGGTTGGGAGTATAGATTGTGCAGAATCAGTCAATTGCAGTTTCAATCAATCCGATACTCTAATCAATCAGTCCAACACCTTGAACACTATGATATTGAGCTATCAATTAATTGAGTGTTTAATTGAACTACTAAACTCCTTTAGTAATCAATCTAAACATTGTTTGTGGACAAAACTCCTTTTCCAGGTTAAATCATATGTGTGTGACCCTGCAGGTCCATTTCACGTTGGCAGTGAAAGTCCATAACACTTATGACTTCACAAGAAAAGAGAGGTGCCTAGTCACACATCAGTGCTACCCAAGTAAAATAGAAAGTTGGAGAACAACTTTCAATCCTACAATCCGTGAATGGTGTTACAGTGATTGTATAATTCCTTTATCACTGATATCCTGAATGAACTCGAGGCATGGAATAGTCATCCTGTCAACGTTCATTCATTTCCTTAATCTCAGAGCAGACTGGGTGAGATGTGTGTGACATCAATATCACATATTGATTCACACGTGCATGTGGATGCCTTTCTCAATCCTACTCATCAAGTGGCCAAGGACATCAAACTCCCTCAGGAGGGACAAATCTCATATCTATCACTCACCCCTTAAAAACCCCATGTATCAAAGCCACCCAATCATCACCTTTATAACAACCCATGTTTTAGGACTACGTTTGATGATGTCAAAGTGTACCCAATGACATGTGTTGAATGTAGTTATTTCAGGTCTAAGAATCACACTCACCACCATCACTGTGAGAGTTGACTGTGACTACCAAGTCATGGTTCCACGTGTCACTCTCACGGTGGGTTTGTCTGGTACCGTGTTCTCTAATAAGTACCTATGTGCTTGGTTTGATATCACTATATCATGACTAATGAGATTTTGTCATCAACCAACACACAATCTAGTCTTCAGTGTTATTGATGTCTATGGTTATTTCCACAATAACAACCGACTAGGAACTAAACAAGAATGTATACTCATAACATCTGTATAATCTCATCGTTTAGGTCATGAACCCAAAAGCATATGTCATTGAGTAAAACCATTCTTTAGACATATATCATGTTACACCATCATCTCAGAAATAGTTTAAACATATAGATCGGAAATTGTCTTTATTATTATTCAAATCATTTACAAAGTATCCCATTACAATCATCATATGACTTGCTCTATGGGCATACATACCAACATGTATATATATATATATATATATATATATGTATGTATGTATGCATGCATATATATACATATCTCTCTCTCTATATATATATATATAGGACAACGATCTAGTGAGAAACATATCTGGTGAGAGCATGAGAGGCATTTGAATAACTATCCACATATACTAATTTTTTATAATCCAACCGTATAGATTACAAATATACCTTAATATTTACCTTCCTACAAAAGTTCATCACCAAATGATTTTTATATCATATATATATATATATATATATATATATATATATATATATATATATATATATATATATATATATATATATATATATATATATATATATATATATATATATATATATATATATATATATATATATATATATATATATATGTATATATATATATATATATATATATATATATATATGTATATATATATGTATGTATGTATGTATGTATGTATGTATGTATGTATGTATGTATGTATATATATACGTATATATATACGTATATATATATATAGGACAAAGATCTGATTTGTATATATACAAATATACCTTAATATTTACCTTCCTACAAAATTTCATCACCATCTGATTTGTATATCATTCACAACAATAGAATACTTTTCGACACTCTATAATGAATTTTAGGCTGACCGTTGGATGCAAAAAGTATATATTGTACATATGGATATGTAAATAATGTTCAATTGTACTGATTTTTTGTGAGAAGGTAAATGAATTGATGCTTTTCCCATCTATAAGGTTGGATTTTAAAAAACGTTTATAATTTTTTAATTATTCAAATGCCTCTCATTCTCTCACTGAAGGATGTTTCTCACTGTATCACTATATATATATATATATATATATATATATATATATTTATTTATTTATTTATTTATTTATATTTGGTTTAAGAAAATTTACTAAGAATGCTTGTTGTTGATATAATGTGTTGGTCGCCGAGATGTTACATATTTCAGCCGACGATGCCAAAATAGATTATCAAAGGGTCGGATGGATAGCAAATAAAGTCAAATATCATATAACGATTTTACATCTTGACCCACCACTGATTAACAAGGTGATGGAAAATATCAACCACGGGTTTCATAGCAAATTGGGAGAGTGAACCACCTGCATCGGTACACACTTTGAGGCAATGGAATGAATATTAGTGCCAAGTGCCCTACATGAATATGGTATACTTCGGTAGAGAAGAGTCTATCTTAAGCAAAAAAAAGGAATCAAAATTTGATGCAAATATAATTTCATTCCCTATGACAATCAAACCAGAACATGCTCGTGTGTCCCCACGGCATTCAATTATGTGTCGTAAACATAGAACAACAATGCAATTCAATTGTAATTTTATTATTTCAACCATTATACATTCTCTGCTGTTTAGTAATGGCAGTGCTCAAGGGCGAGCTTATGAGTACGTACGTACGTGCCCCACCATTGTGAACCCTACAGGAGGGTCGGCACCCGACTCTCAACGGCTAGCTGAAACTGATGTCCGATGTCTGGTATCATTGAAGCTCCCCACATGGGGTCGGGAAGCAGCCAAGGGTTAAGGCAACTCGTGGAGGGGCTGGTACTGGTAGGTACGCGGCGGTTAGGCCGTCTCATTCACAAATCCTGCTGCTCTGGGGGGACTACTCGCTACTTTTTCTTGCTTTTGTATCCATTTTTCTTTTTTCTTGAAACAGCAAAAAAGTCCATGAAACAGCATGTGCGGGTTGGGATTGTGCTATTGTGGGTGTATCACTTCACGTGGCTTGCGATAGTCAGACTAGCTCCCTCAACCACCCGCGACAAAATGGATTGGACGGATGGGACGAGATCCTTCTTTTATATAGTATCCCCAACAATCATAATTCCACGGTTTTAATGCAGTACATCTTGCGTTCTCGGCTCGGTCGTACATATGATTTTCATTCTTGCACCGTCGGTTGAGCTTTGGGACAGCAAAACTTCCCCCACACCACTTGCAAACTGATTTGCCATGCATGCTTATTACTCATTTACCTTCGGTACGATTGAATTTTCTTTCCTTTACTCAACCATCTCCACTCCTTTTTTTGAAGGCCAACGCCTAACATGAAGACTTACGTCATGACTTCCATGATCGTAGAGACAATCATTTTATGGCCGAAGTCGTGAGAGACCATGTTTTAGTCAAATCCCGAGTTATTATATTTACTCATATATCAAAGGTTTTCTTCACGCCCTCCAACAGCCCACCATGTTGTCTAAGTACCGACCAACATATTTTTCTGGGACGTACTAATACCTCTATTTCTCTCATCTTATTGTTGGATATAATGAATGTACGTTATTTATCTACATAGATTAAGCTCAATATAGATGCAGCCAGTATATAAGGAGGGTGGAGGAAAAAATAATTTATTCTTTTGTAAAAACTAAGAATAGGATTAGAAAATTATCTTTTTTTTCTTAACTTCTTTTGTACAAAAAGATAACTGCTTAATTAATACTTTTCCAATAAGAAATGGACTTTTTATTTTTCTTATTAATTGGAAAGAAAGAAAAGTTTTCTTTCTTAATTGGAAATAGACTACTTGTTTTTCTTATTGATTGGAAAGAGATACTTTCCTTCTTAATTGGAAAAGACTCACTATTTTTCCTTATTAATTGGAAAAAGATGTTTTCCTTTTTAATTGAAAATGGACTCCTTATTTTCCTTATTAATTGAAAAGAGACATGTCATTTTTACATGTAAAGGAATGATCATGTGATCGTGTCTTATTGAAAATAGAACATGAGGTGTTGAAAGGGTTATGAATAAGTTTTTGGTCATTAAGGTTAAACACACAAAAGCAAGATCAGAACAATAGTTGCCACCATTCACATGTGAGAAAACCCTTACACAAGAAACCTATTTTTCCTCTACCATTGCTCCAAGAGTGCCACACAAAGATTCTTCTCTTATGTAAAGCATATCCATCCTTTCTTCTCTCATATATGAGATCCATCAGGTGATGGCACCTACAGTCGATGGGTTGCATTGGTGCTCTCATAGTGCACCATGTCCAACATCAATGACGTTCTTTTGCTACAGGCTCATGACTGGATCGACTAGAAGAGTGGCACTCATCCAGGATGATTGTGAGCCCCTGATTTCTTTAAGTATCATGTCATGTTTCTCAACGGATGATCTGGTCTGGAGTTCCTAAATCTATTTTATTTTTGTTCTCCCACTCAATTTGTTCTATGTATTTCTTATCTAGATCATGTCTAAAATCATTAATTAATATTATAATTGTTGTTGTTGTTTGTAACGACATAAAAATTTATATCCAACCATATTAAATAGATCAAAGGTTTGTCATTATTTAACAATGGCCGACCATAGTTTTGGCATGAATTGACACATCCAACATGTTTGAAAATAAGTATTGATACTAACTTTGTCCATTGGCAAAGTAAAATGTAAATTTGGCTGAATATAGTAGGTCATGATTATTTTTTAGAAGCAGATGAACCCAACTCAGACAAAATTGTCCCTGACAATGTAAAATTAGTTATAAATTGGAAGCAAACTGATAAGATGAGCCAAGGAATAATCATGTTTACTTTAAATAATGAATTATATAATTTATACTCTAAGCTGCCCATTATTGATTCTAAGGTTTTATGGGGGTGTTAAAGAAGAAATATAATACATAAAATCAGGGTGCTAAAAAGTATTGTGTTTCCAAGTGTCTAAAGTTTTAGATGCCTAAGGATTAATATGTTTCTAACCAAACGTATGACTTCCAACTCTTGAGTCATTTTCATTATAAAAAAAAATCAAAATTTTGGGAGTCATTTGGCATGAGTCTCAAGCATCGTAAAGGAGACATGTCAATGAACGATGTTTTGAGGGACATCAACATACAAGAAGAGCACTTGAAAGAGAAGAATGTTAAGTTACCTATTGATGTAAACCCAACCATCAATTTATCTGTTAGTAAAAGTAAAAATAAGAAATCAAAGAATATACATAAACATAATAGTAAGATCTAAGAGAAAATAAAGAACAAACCTTGTTGGACATGTTGACTACTAGAACAAGGATTGTCCTTTAATAAAAGAAAATAAATCTACCACATCCACAACTGAAGAGGTTGTAGTCAACATGAAGATTACATCCTTGAACCTCAATGATGGATATGCATATATAAAACCTAAAGTCCTTTCAACTTTTGAACCACTTTACTAGATAATTGACTCTGGGGCTAAAGTATGTTTTGATGACAAGTACCTATTTGTGTCTTACTAGGCATTAAGAGGTCAGTCTGTGACTTTGAGCTATTCCAACTCTGTAGATGTCAAAGTCAAAGAATGGGAGAACTTGAAGTTTTCTCGAGGAAAGGTTCAAACACTTCATATAGTCATACATGTTCCATCCATTCAACACAATATTCTTAGTGGTTCAATTCTTGTTAGGGATGGTTTTAAAATAGACTTCAAATGTAATAAGGAAATTATTACACACCTTCCTCACTCTTTATCTTTTGGTAAGGGGTATTGTTACAACCCACATTGAGGTTAGTCAGTAAGTACCTCGATTAGCATGAAGTACCTTGATTAGTGCTAAGTACCTTGTTAAACATCATGGTTAATCAAGATAAGATAAGATGTGAATCATTAGTCGAGATAGATTCATTTGATGTAATTAATGTTAATTGTAGTGTTAATCATTAAGTTAATTACCTAAGATGATTAACCTATCTAAGATGGTTTAATTATTATGTTTTTAAGCCTTAAGAATCTAGAGAATATCGTGCTTGAAAGTTTGCAAAAAGAATTACATGATTTGGACCTTTGAGGCAAAAGTTATGGCATTTTCAAATTCTTTGGACCTATACTGCAATTTGCCCATAAGTTATAATCGCTTTCTCTTATCCCCTTCTTCTCGAATGAATAGACCACCACTTGAAGCGGTGCCCAAGCAGCAGGTTTCCCAATCACAGTAGAGGAGTGGAGCGGGGGAGATTTTTAGGGCTCCTTGAGTTGAGTTGGTTGGCGCCACCTTTCCTTTTTCTTCCACCCTTCTTCTTCCTCCTCTTCCTTGCCCAACAACAGCCCGACAAACAAGGGTGTCAGCCGACTAGCACATTAGCAGTGCGGCCCGATCGAGCAGGAAAGGGGGAGGGGTGGGGTAGTTTTTGACTCCCAAAGCTCTGAGCTAGCTAGGCCACCTTCCTTCTCTTTCATCTACCTCTCATCCCCGCCCTTATTGTGCCCACCTATGCCTCAACTAGAAAGGGGTGGCACCCCATCTAGCAAGAGCAACAGTTGTTGCAACAATGGCTAGGAAGCCATTGGACGTGAACAACAACACCAAGCATCATTGTCGGGTTCATCCTTGAGCCCAAGACAAGGATCCACAACCCTAGCCGCGAGTAGCAATGCCTAGCTCGGCTCCTTTCCATCTGTGCATGAAGCAGGTCTGAACCAGGGCTGTTTGGAGGTAGAAGAAGACCCTGCTGATGCCCAGAAATAGGACTCTGGATGCGTTTCCAGTTGAATTGTGGCCACCTCACCCGCTGTGAGTAGAATTTCACTCACGAAGCACGTATAACTCCAACAATTAGGTGTTTTGGGTTGAATCGGTGTTAATCGCGGGTAACGGTGCTTATCCAAGTGTCATGCAGTGACAGCATCGCCAGATTTCTAATTTGCATGAATTTCTCAATTATGTTTGCACGACACTAATTGTTTGATTGATATGTGTGATTTGGATTACTGGAACTGCATGATTGATTAAAACCTAATTTGCTCAGTTTAAAAGTTGGAATCAGTAGAATACAACCAGTAATCGTACAATTTTGGTATAAACCCAGGTTGTACAGTTTTTTAGTAATTTAATAGATGTACGATTTCAAAGAAATGACAATGACATGAAAAGGGTTCAATAGAAACCTAGTTGCACACCCATGGTATATTTAATGTGTGTATTAATAATTATACAAATCGACACATTTCTCAAAGAAATCATTTGAAATTCTCAATTAATATTAATAATTCAAGCCATGACAAGTAATTGACTTTTAATTGAGTTATGTGATGCATAACTTAGAATTTGGGTTGATGTGCTTGATTTTCAAGGAATTATAGATAATTTACAAGTGCTACTAACGATTTCTAATATATCGAGTAATTAACTCTTGTTAGTGTGTTACGGTGATCAATTGTATAATTCCAGCATATATGAGCCAAGTTGATATGAGTTTAGTTTACTTAAGAAATTTCAATATGTCTGCATGCATGGTATATGGATTACTCAGTAAATTACAATGTTTTTGAGTATATTGCTCTGTCAGGTCTAGAATGATATTCATGTTGTGGTTTGAACTGAAATTAAATAGATGATATGCCATAGAAATACCAGAGTCGAGTATAACTAAGAAAAAGGTTCAACATAGTAAGAGTTTTCTAGGAAATAATAAAATTATAGATTTAAGGGCCCTGACACTGTAGAACCCCTATGTGAGGTATGCGCCTTAGGGGTGAAACGACCTAACCCTGGCAGCGTCCAGTATACAGGGGTCAGAACGTGCTATTATGTGGCACGGGGGGACGAAGCCCTAGTGGAAGTCTCCTTAAATTATAGTTTACAGTGTCCAACATCAACCAGAAGTCATGGTGGCACTAGAGTATAGAAAAGTGTGTCCAACATCAACCAAAAGTCCTGGTGGCACTAGAGTATAGAAAAGCCAATAGGGGGCTTGACTCTCTGCCTGTGTGCTTAGGTTAGAGGAGGAGTTCAGTTTACGGCACAATAGGAGTGTCGAGGCCAAAGAGCCAGTTTCCCTATTGCAGAGCAGGAGAGTAGTCACACTTAGCTATCCCGGGGTGTCGGCTAAGTCTTATACGGTGGGATCATAGTTTGCTACAAGTCTTCATATGTAGAGTACACTGTATATGATCAGGGCATAAGATAAAACATGTTCATATAGGTTCACAGAGTTTCTTATAAGTTAAACAGTTAAGAAAGATTTGAGTTAGTTTCACAACAGTTGTCCTTTAAATGAAATTTTTGTATTCTCTATTATTTAATTGTATCTACAGCTTTACAGCAGTTGTTATCTTAATAAAATGTTGACATCTCCTGTCGTTTAAATATATTGTTTAGATCTTCTCAGTACAGTATTATCTTTTATTTTATTCATATTAATAAACATAAAATGAGTTATCTATGATGGTCGGGTGAAATTCTATTCACTGAGCCAGTATCTCACCAACCTACTAAAACATTTTTTAGGTCAGCGTTTGTATGAGGAAGCTGAAGGATCATATCACCCAAGTTCTTAGAAGGTAGTTTGTAGTTAGATAGATGTCTCTTAGTCCTTTCCCCTCGGTCCTTGGGCATGTGGTGTGGTAGTGAGAGAATGTAATGTAATATGTAGTTTAGATTTCAATTATCTGGTGTTTTACTTTCTGCATGAACAATGCAATATGTCATGTGAGTTTGTTTTTCTTCCAAGTAAAGTTAATGGTAAGTGGCTTCCACAATTTTATTACAATCTGATGTTATTCAAGCTATTAGGTTTTTCCTTTAAGTTAATTCTAAGTAACAAAATAAAGAAAAGGTTAAGGGTGGTTTATCGAGGGTGACTCCTCGATCTCTGGGGTCATTAGAGATGGAACGGGGATCAGGGCGTCACAAGTTTTTTGGTATCATAGCAAAGGTTTGAGTACGTAGTTACTCTAAGTCAAGGTCAGGGGATGATAAGAGACCAATAGGATTAGGACTTAGGTGTTTTCCTTCTAACTGCAATTTTCTAACAGGAAGTATTATGTTATACTATTGCATATGGGAGGAAGAGGACGTGTTCATGAGGACCAAGCTAAGAGCCACATTGGACCTGATCCTCAGGAGATGGGTTCGGGTGGTGGAGATGATGTCGATGAGGCATCAAGGATGTACAGGATGTTTCTTGAGACCAGGGAAAAGTATAAGATGGAGAGGCGAGCTTCTACCTCGAGCAGTGAGGACCAAATACATGTGATGGATACCCATGGTTGTTTATCAAAGAAAAAGGATTATCATCTGCTTTCATTATAGCACAAACCTTCAACTATTCATGAGTCATTTACTCTTGTTTCATCCTAGGTTCCTTGCTGTCAGCATAGGAATTATAAGGATGATTACATGTCATTACCCATTCCTTTGCTATTGTCTAACATATTTATGAACATTTTGTGATTTTATCACATTTCCCATTTCCTCATCATGGGAAAAGATATTTACTATTCACACAGGTTTTCTCAGATAGGGATCATCTTCCTTGTCTCATTTTCTTTATCATGAGGATCATACTTTTATTTTCTCATACACACAAATGGATCTGAGATCATTTTAGATTCCATTTTATTGTACTAAAGATGTGATAAAAATATCCATGCCATATTTCTAGTTTCTTTATGCTCACTAGATTGTTTCAGAATGACTACTTGATCAGAGTAATCAGAAAGATAACAATCTAAGAGTCCCATACTTTCCCTATCTCCAATAATTATATACTTGGCCAGGGTATACAAGTACTGAGATTAGGTAGTATACACTTTATTTACTATCATGTTCCTCACTTTTCATATCATCATAAACACAGGATTTAACATTCCTGGATTTTCTTCAGGCATCACTTCTATATCTCATCCTTTTTCACACAGACAAGAGAAATTATAAAGCATTTAAAGGAATATTGAGTAAAATATAAGTCCTCATCTTCCTTGTGTCCTCATATGACTAGTCAAAGGAAGCTCAAAAACAACTACTTTCTTATATTTAACACATGAAATCATGAAATAATATATTAGAATGAAACTGTTTCATTTGACCTACCTCATCTTGCAGTTTGTTTACTACCTCAGGCTGATTCTTTTCATAGAATCTTGCATGGGACGTCTGTCCACGTCCTCGAGTGCCACTAGAAAATTGTTTCCCCTGATGACGTTGATGTCTCTGCCTCGATGGTTGGGTTACCATTATGTTTCCAACTAGACAATCCCTTACGAGATGTCCTACCTGTCTACATTGGTGACAGGTTCTAATCTCTTGATATGTTATAAAAGGTCCTTTACCCTTTTTGGGTAGCCCTTTCCCTAGTGCACTAGACCTTGGTTGTACCGATGGTACCAAAAACTTCCCCTTTTTGGAACTACTAGGCCTCTGATCTCGAGTTTGGATAGGTCTTTTCTTAATTCTTTTCTCATTATCCTTTTTTGGATAGTCTTTTCTGATATGTCCAGGCTGCCTACACGTGTGGAAAATCCTAGTTTTAGGTTATAACCTATTCCTTTCATCTATATTCATTGCTCCAACATGCTGATGTTGAGCAAGAATATTGTTGGAGTCCTAAACTTCATCATTAGGGGCTGGTAATCTAGGTTGTATTGCTAATATATGGTCCACTATACACATTATTTTAGTCCTAACTTGCCCAACAGTGATATCAATAGAAGGATTCCTTATTATAGTTGGATCATCTTGGGGGTTCTCAGGCAGTCGTTCTTCTCTCGCCTGGTCCCTTGCACCTTCTGTTGGTGCAACATTGCTTCTCTCAACAGCTAGCATGTTCTTCGTGTGATCCAGACATCTTTAAGTTCTTCTTCTCCTATAAGAGTAGAAGACACTATCAGAAAAACTGGAAGACACTAGAATAGACTCAACAACCTTAATCCTATGTCTCTATAGACTCGGCGAACCTAGAGCTCTAATACCACTAAATTGTGACACACTGTTCGAATAAAACATCATTTATTAAGCGGAAGCGATCATTAACAACGAATTACTGAAAAATCACTAAACATTAAAACCATTTACAAAGAGATCCAAACACAGAAAAACTCTTTTATCAAGAACCACTGTATTTCATTTACATACTGGTTTATAAGTACATATCTTGTACCATTCATTCTCGAGGATTACAAGCATCAACTGCTCTGTTAAAACTATACATAAGAAGCATAAGAACCTCAAGGCATCAAGCCAAAATCTCAGATCGATTCAGTAAAAGTGCTAACTATTAACTCTGAGGACCTGAGAGTACAAAGATGACACATAGGACTCTCTATACAAAATATTACATCCAAAGCCTCCACCTAGAAAATTATAGTTATCCCTATTGTTGCTTCTGCCCTCCCCCTGCTATAGGGTATCTTCCTCTTCTTCTGTGTCTACCTAAAAAGTTGGATCCCACGGGGGTGAGACAATTGAAAATTTCCCCAGCGAGAGATATAACTCTCCGCCATAAACATTATTATTGCAGATTAATATAATAAAATTAAGCAGGAGTTCTTTTATATTAACAACAGTATTATTCATTGTATGAACAGAATAAGATAATCTCCTTTCTTTAGGAGAACATTGCATCTACTCATGGTAGAATTATACATCATCTATCTACTTTGCAGGGAATGTAAGGAAACATAAATATATCATCTATCAACTAAAGTTGCATAAAAGGAATGTAACATCAGCCTATGATTTTCGTATTCAATCCTTAAGAAAACATACTATATGGATGATTACATTTTACAATCACACTTATGCCCTGAGGAGATGAGGTATACCGCTCATACTCCAACCGACCATTGCGAAGTCGAAATCGGTGCCATACAAGGTCAATGGAAGAGTCGGATTTCCATGACCTCTTCTGTCTCGGTCAGTACGAGACTATATGCAGGACATCTTGTGTCTCTACTAAATAGCTTTCCAGGATATATTGGTAACTTCGCTATAGAGTTATAGCCTATAGCATATACTCTTTTTCAGATATGGCCCGTAGTCAATGCCTGGTATTATGGAGTTATGGCCCATAACCATACTCTTATTGGGATATGGTATGTAACCATTCCTGTGCATAGGATATGGCCCGCAGTCATTCCTATGAGGCATAAGGATATATTCACCCATTACCCCCACGTATTCAAAAATATGTGGTTTTCGGGTTATGTCGCGGAGCAACCCGTTTCACCATTCAACAAATTTTGACGCAGATGGATCTATGGACATGGCACTACATGATGAGATTTCACTTGATTAATTAAGTATATTACTGTATTCATTCAGCATGATTCAAGTTTCAAACAAGAATTGTTATGACAAATGCTACGAAGAAAAGTATAATACATCTATCAAGTACTTTTTCAAAGCTTTATAAAACATTGGGATCTCAATACCTTGTCACATCATGGGCATTCTCATCCCTTAGCATCTCATCATCATGATTATGGAATATGGGTATTCAAACCCTTAATTCATCAAAGAACACTTGTTACCACTTATCAGGTAACTCATACCTTCATGTCATTTGACCAAGGTAAACATGATACTTGCTACATAAGCATCTCACAAGGCCCATTAATTATATTGTCACCTCTCACTAGGCAACAACTTATTCACATGGTTCACAAGGTCATTGCACATCTTGTCACCTCTCACTAGGAAATAACCTATTCACATGACTCCCAAGGCCATTAATCATTACATTTTTATTCAAGTATTTATCATGCCTAACAAGGCTTATACAAAAAAAGAATTACAACCTTCCCATCATTAGGGATAGGATTTTTCTTCCTTATTGATTAGGGCTTCTCTTTACATATCATCACCCTTCATTAGGGTTAGGGTTTCCCATTGTTAACCATTTAGGTTTTCAAGATCATATTTATTAATGATCAAACCCTAATTCATTGTTCCACACAGCTGGGAGCCAACATTGATATCATAAGTATTCAATCATACTCATCTTTTAGCATTAATTGAGTTATCAACACAATATATGAGTTCCTCTCTCATATTTACCAAAATATGATTACATCATACTTTATTAACTTGGCTTAACCTTTTCTTAGGGTACGTCAGCCTACACTTATCAAAGTGCATTTCATTTCAATATAACAATTGACATGACACACTTCATGTATTACTCATCCAAGTATATTGGATTTAGGATATATTAAGGTGTATCAATCTTGAGGTGCTGGAAGTGATATCTATCATATCTTGATGTATCACTTCCCTTATCACCTTTATTCTAAAGTTCATCAACTTATCTTATATTAGGGTATTTCCCATCCTAATACTTTATGCACCATTTCATCACATGTATCATGTAATGTATTGGTCATAAGTCACTTATTTGAAATATGCAACCATTGTCAATGATATGGACTCATCTCGAGTTAAGGCAATATTAATATAAGGTCATCCATTAACAACCACTTTAGGTGTTTCACTTGTCAATATATTAGTCACTATTCCACTATTAGAAATAGGGTTTCCCATCTTATCAAGTAGGGTTTACTTAACATCACCCTATATTAGGGTTTCACATAACATCACCCTACATTGGGATTTCACATAACATTATTTTATATCAGGGTTTCACATAGCATTACCCTACATTTGGATTTCACATAGCATTTCCTGAAATTAGGGTTTCTCAGCTCATAGCCCAAAGTTAGGGTTATGGTTTAACATCATATTGCCCCAGATTAGGGTTTCATATACCTTCACCCTTTATTAGGGTTAGGGTCTCATATTAGGGTTTCATATAACATCACATAGCATCACCCTGGATTAGAGTTGCACATTACATCACTACATTAGGGTTTCACATGGCATCACCCTATATTAGGGTTTCACACATCATTATCTTGAATTAAGGTTCCTTATAGCTTTTCCCCAAATTAGGGTTTCATAAAGTATCCTCTTAATTTAGGTTTTTTCATTGTATTGCTCTGAATTGGGATTTCTCATATCATCACCCCAGATTAGGGTTACACCATTACCCTAGATTAGGGTTACTCCATTACCCTGGATTAGGGTTACACATAGCATTGCCCTAAATTAGGGTTAGGGTTCATCAACCTTCTCAATTAGGGTTTCATGGTCTCTTTATCAAGGATCATACCCTAATTACATATTTTATTCATGTTGAGAGTGTTGAGGTTTATCCACTACATGATTATTATACATGTATGAATTTCTCTCTCTCATCCTCTCTAGGATGTTGATTACTTCAATCTTGATTAGATTAGGTCAACCCTTCATTCAAGTACATACATCTATGGTTATCATAGTTTATTGAGTTACTTCTTTCATAAGCATCAAAGGTTAACCACTCAAAAGGTACTAATCACTTAAGTACCTTAAAGGTACAGCCATTGTAATTATCTTTGATATACATCATTAATAATCATGGGGTTAATTGTACTTACATGGTTTGAATCAAATAGACCTTCAAATGGTATCAAGGTATTAGACCCTCAAACGGTCTTGAAGTACCTTGACCTTCAAATGATCTTGAAGTACTTTGACCTTCAAACGGTCTTGGTCCAAAACTCCAATTGGTCTGAGACCGTTTAGACCTCAAATGGTCTTGGTCCCAAAACCTACAATCGGTCTTAAGACCGTTTGAATTAAATATTAATTAACTCCAAACGGTTTGAAATCACATGAGCAACTCATTATTGAAACTGATTGAACATCAAATGGTTTGAGATCGTTTGCTCTCCAAACGGTCTGAAGACTGTTTGATCCCAAATGGTCTCAAGACCGTTTGGACTCAAACAATCTCAAGACCGTTTGGTCCAAAACATCTTGAAACTGAATGGATCAATTAGGGTTTCCTCCAACCAATCAATTAGGGTTTGCTTCATTGAATCGATCATCAATTGGACCATTGAAAAATACATCAAATTATAACCCTTGGATCTCCAACCATCCATCACAGCCCTTGACCTTCAAACGGTCTTGAGACTTTTTGGTCTCAAATGGTCTTGAGACCGTTTGCCCTCAAACGGTCTTGAGACCGTTTTCCCTCAAACGGTCTTGAGACCGTTTGAGCCATTCAACTTAGAAAGTGGCTCAACCAATTAGGGTTTCAACCATTCAATTCAATTAGGGTTTGTAATCAATGGATCACCCATTCTTGAATCCATTATAATTAAATCAATTTGAGCCATTGGATCTTCATCATTCACTTCAGCAATAGACCCCAAATGGTCTTGAGACCGTTTAACCTCAAACTGTCTTGAGACCATTTGCCCTCAAATGGTCTTGAGACCGTTTGATCACTAAACGGTCTTGAGATCGTTTGGTCATCAACATTGCAAACCGTTTGCTCATGATATTTATTGAGGTGTGTGCTAAGATGACATCATCATCTTCAAGCTACAAACCTTTGAAATTTTCTGTGATCTTTGTGGTGATTTCATCGATTAATCAAAAGGAAATTCGGGAATGAAAAAGGAATCAACATATGATGAAGAAATGGAATCAATAATGATATTTAAGGGTTCAAGTTATATAACATGCTTTCAATGTTGGATCCAAGCTTCACGTCCTCAATGGTGAATGAAGCTTCCTCAACTGTCAAGGTCCGTTCTCAAGTCTTTGGATGAAAAGAATATATATATATATATATATATATATATATTAATGGATAAAAGGAGAAAATAAGCATTGAATTTTGATTTCCACCATGAAATCAAGGTTAAAGATGATTAAGGAGCTCACCTATAGGTTGGGGTACGTCCTCCTGTTGCTCCTACGCTCCCTTGTACACGGCCAAAGCATGGAAAGAAAGAAGAATCGAAAAGATATTTCATGTGGGTGGAAAATGGGATATATGTAAGGGAATTTCAAGAAAGATAAAGTGTTATAAAATCCTTTAATTCCCAAAATTTGGTGCCACTTATCCCCCTAACTTCCTTGCATATGAAGCCATCATCCTATCCTTCAAAATCCTCTTATTTATCCATATTTTGGTGCCACTTATCCCCCTTACTTCCTTGCATATTAAGTCGTCATCCTATACTTCAAAATCCTCTTCTTTATCCATGAATTAAAGAAAACAAATTACACACCTTAATCAATATAATAATAATATCCAAAATTGAGTAGATATTACTTTTTCTTTAACTAATGTGAGTGGGCTCTCCACTCACTTTAGATATTTCGGTTCCATTGCAAGGCACAATGACGTCCACACTTATAAAAATTCAATCATCACATTTTTGGTTGAAGGGCACTTCAATTAATATATTTATTTTTGCATTAAATTGAATTAGGGTTTCAATTATGCTTAAATCTTGATTATTTTAATATCAAGATTCTCTCTCCCCCAAAGAGATTCAAATGAGACGCCCCTCTGATTATCTTGTCTCTAAATGATGCCAAGAAACATTAGGGACTCTCTAGAAGTCGTATTTTGCATATTGAACCCTAGGTTTTGGGTAAATTGCACATTACACCAAAACTAGGTTTTAATGCACAAACATTGCTCAATAAGCTCTTTCTTGGTGCTCAGACTGCCACAAGCCATAACTCTGCAGCATTTTCATTCTTATGATGCTTCAAAACTTTAGGAACATTTATCATGTAACATTTTCAAGTCAACCCCTCAACTTGGGTAATTTGCACTTTAGTCCAAAACAGGAAAAACATTACTTTCAGCATTATTCAAAAAGGACTAAAATTGAAACATAAGTTCCTCTTGAGCCTTAATTACTTTTCAAAAGATAAGAGCAAGCATATAATTATCTTTTTTAAACAAAACATCTAGGGTTAAAGCATAACCCAGGCCAAGGATGTTACATTGGACACTTTAGAAGGCAATGTCCTCAGCTTCAGCAAGTGGCGCCACAGGGTTCCCAGTCACAGTACCAGAATGTTCCAAGACAGGCTCTAGCTGGAGGAGCAAGTTCTTCAGTAGCCTCAAGTTCCCGAGGAGGAGGAGCACCCAGTGGAAGGGAAGGACAACGAGCTTCTTCTCTTTAACACCACAAGAAGGTATTATTTCTTCTTGAGAAATTACAGGAGAAATGTTTTTCTTTAACAGCATTTCAGTTACATTTTGATACATATGGGTGCTACTCATTCATTTATACAGAGTTCTTTAGCTTGTGAGCTTAACCTGTTAACCCAGGAGTTACCGGTTGAGTTGTTGTTGGGGGTTCCGTTAGGTGAACCGACAGTGTTGACAGAGTTTTGTCCCAGATGTTTGTTAACCTTTGGTGGCTACACCATTGCGGTTAATCTTATACCCCTAGATGTTAACTCTTGTCAAGTTATCTTGGGTATGGATTTCCTAGAGACGTATCAAGTTTAGCTCGACTGTTGGACGAAGGAGGATGTCTTTCAATGGGATGGATTTTCTTGTGTCTTTTCTGGAGACAGGAAAGTTTTGCCTACGTGTATCATATCAGCTGCTATAGTAGATAAGATGTTGCAGAGTGGTTGTGAGGCATTTTTGGCACATGTAGTAGATACTAGAGCTGAGAAGAGAACAGTTAGTCTATGGGATGTGCCAGTAGTTTGTGAGTTCCCAGATGTTTTTCCATATGACTTGCCAGGTATACCACCTGAAAGAGAGATAAATTTTGAGATCTAGGTGTTGCCAGGTAGTCACCCTATAGCACTGCCAGCTTATAGAATGGCACCTGTAGAGTTGAAGGAACTAAAGATCCAGTTATAGGAGTTATTGGATAAGGGTTTCATTCGACCTAGTTCTTCACCATGGAGACATCCAGTCTTGTTTGTGAAGAAGAAGGATGGTACTATGAGGTTATGTATAGACTACAGACAGTTAAATAAGATCACCATCAAGAATAAGTACTCGTTGCCAAGGATAGATGATCTGTTTGATTAGTTACGTGGAGTGATAATCTTTTCTAAGAAAGATTTGAGATCTGGATATCATCAGTTGAGGATAAAGGCTTCAGATATTCCTAAGTTGGCTTTCAGAACAAGATATGGGCATTATGAGTTTTTGGTCATGTTGTTTGTACTAACTAATGCCCCAACAACTTTCATGGATATGATGAACTAGATTTTCAAACCGTTTTTGGATTAGTTCATAGTAGTTTTCATAGATGACATTTTAATTTATTCCAGAGATGATGAGCAGCATCTGAGGACAGTGTTACAGTTGTTGAGACAACACCAGTTATATGCTAAGTTCAGTAAGTGTGAGTTCTGGTTAGCTGAGGTGTCTTTTCTTGGACATGTCATCTCAGGAGATGGAGTAAGTGTTGACCCTAAGAAAGTTGAGTTTGTTCTACAGTGGGAGCAGCCTAAGACTCCTACTAAGATCAGAAGCTTCTTGGGATTGGCAGGTTACTATAGGAGGTTCATCCAGAACTTCAGTGTTGTAGTGTCACCTATGACATGCTTAACGAGAAAGAATGCACCGTTTGTTTGGTCAGACAACTGTGAGAAGAGTTTTCAGGTCTTTAAGAAAAGGTTGACTACATCACCAGTGTTGATCCTGCCCGAGACAGTTAAAGGTTACACCGTGTTTTGTGATGCTTCCAGGAGAGGCTTAGGCTGTGTGTTGATGCAGGAAGGCAAATTAGTAGCTTATGCATCTAGATAGCTTAAGAAGAATTAGGAGAATTACCCAACATATGATTTGGAGTTAGCTACTATAGTTCATGCTCTTAAGACATGGCGTCACTATCTTTATGGTGAGGCATGGTAGGTGTTTACGGATCATAAGAGTTTGAAATATATTTTCACCCAGAAGGATATGAATCTTAGACAGTAGATATGGTTAGAATTGATCAAGGATTATGAAGTGATGATAGATTATCATCCTGGAAAAGTGAATGTGGTAGCAGATGCCCTGAGTAGAAAGTCAAGTTCAACAACTGATGTATTCTCTATGGAATGTTTCAGGAGAGACCTGCTAGTAGAGATGAGGAAGTTGAACTTAGACTTAGGGGTGACAGAGCAGAGTGATTTGATTGCACAGATGCAAGTCAAGCCTACTTTTTATGATCAGATCATGGAACTTTAGCAGAGTGACAGTGAGTTACAGTAGATCATGCAGGACATGATAAGGGGAAAAAGACCAGAGTTCAAGTTTTAAGATGATGGTTTGTTGTACCAGGATGACATGTTGTGTGTACCTGGAGACAGTAATTTGAAAGAACAGATTCTTGAGGAAGTGCATGCATCGATGTACGCTATGCATCCAAGCAACACTAAGATGTACAGGGATCTCAAGGAGTTGTACTGGTGGTCAGGTATGAAGAAGGATGTAGCTGAGTACGTGGCTAGATGCAGTGTGTGCCAGTAGGTTACGGTTGAGCATCAGAAACCTCAAGGTACCTTGCAATCTATTCCTATACCAGAGTGGAATTGGGAACATATCACAATGGATTTTGTGGTAGGGTTGCCCAAGACACCTAGAGGTTGTGACTTGATATGGGTGATTGTGGATAGACTGACTAAGTCTACTCACTTTCTTCCTATTAAGTCAACCTTTGATGTCCTGAAGTTGGATAAGATATACATGGATGAGATAGTCAGACTGCATGGTATCCCAGTTTCAATTATATCAGATAGAGATCCTAAGTTCACCTCCAAGTTTTGGAATCAGTTGCATCGTGCTTTGGGCACAAAGTTGGGGTTCAGTACAACTTTTCACCCGCAGATGGATGGTCAGTCAGAAAGGACCATTCAGACTCTTGAGAACATGCTGAGAGCATGTGTCTTGCATTTCATTGGAAGTTGGGAAGAACACTTGAGCCTTATAGAGTTTGTGTAACATACTGAAACCTAGGAATTAATCTTATTCCAGGGATAATAACTTAGAACCCTTAGTTTTTGGAAGTTTAGCCAAACAAGGATTACGATATGCTCTTTTGTGACCTTCAATATAATAATGCATGCATAAGTCACATTAAAACGTAGAATTTAAATTAATATTACCCAATACCTTCAAATTAATCATAAAAGCAATAAAAGGAATATCAGATATGTGACTAAAAGGAAAAATGTTTATAATTGAGGGTAATGAGTTATAACTCCACAAAATATGAAATAAATAATCCTATGTGGGATAATGATGGTGTAGATTCGTTCTAGATTATTCCTATGCCTTAGGGTGCAAGGAAGAGAAAAAGGAAATCAAAGATAATGCTTAAAACATGAATAATGAGATATTGGAATATTTAAGGGAGAAATAATAGAAATAATGAATAATGTGTTAAAATTATAATAATGACCCCAAATTCGTTTTCTAGGGATATGCCTTGGCTTGGAGGCCAAGTTTTACCAATTTAGAATAATAATAACAATATATATATATTCTATTTAGAAAAGAAAAGGGTGTTTTACCTTACAAATATTATATAAAATGTTTAATGATTCCAAAAGTGGAAAAAAATTTTAGATTCGTAATCTACATAATAAAATATGCCTTTGGGTGAATTTTCACTCAATTTGGAGAAAGTTTGATTAAAAGGTAAAATTAGGAGAGAGAAAGTGTGTAGAACCTTCAAAATATTATATAATTATAAAAATAATTCCAACATCTAAAATTGATGGCAAATTCGTAATCAAAATGTTAAATATGACTCGTGGGTCAAGTTTTATAATTTTTGGATAATCCTAATGTCATTAATGAAGGAGGAAAGAGAAAATAGTAATTAATTTATTTGACACATTAAAATTGTCAAAAGGCAAATCTAATTTTATATTCGGATTCTACATGTCAATATTAGACTCTATATAAAATTTTATCTAATTTGGGATTCATTTGCATCTTCAAAAGAGGAGAGAGAAAACACTCAAATAATATATGTCACACTTTATTCCAAATTCGATTTGGAAAGTTATTTATGTGTGTGCACTGTGAGCCGTCCGATCAAGACTTAGTGGTGGGGATTTTGTCTCCTACCTTGCATAGGAGTCCTGTTTGCGATGAACAGTGACCGTGAGTTTTCTAACTCGATTTCTTTTGAATGTCTCACTTGTTTCCAAACCGTTCTTTGTGATTTCTTTTGCAATGAATTCGCGAGAGGATTCCGCCCACAATGATCCCTTACTTGAAACTTAAACCCCTATATAAAGAAAATTCCCAATTCTCCTCTATTCATCATTTTTGGCAGAAGCCTCTTCTTGCTCCTCTTCCTCATGAAACTGCTCCAGAACAACCCTCAACCTTCCTTATCTTCTCCTCTGCCCTCAATTGAACCCAGAAATGCCTAGAGTAGTCGGGTCTACTCGACCTTCTTCTCTGGAGACCTCACATTCATTCCTACCTTCCTCACCTTCTTTGGTCCAATTGGTTACTCGGTAAGCATCCTGGTACCCATAGCTTTCTTTTTCGATTGTCGTTTTTGTGTGGATTCGGCTGAGTTGCTCTACCCTGTAGATTGGTGACACCTCTATTTTTCCGGCGATGCCTGTGATAGGTTCTCATCCGTAGCGGATGGGTTTTGTTCATTTGCATGCATGTGTCTTTGTAGTGCTTCGATGCTTATGTTTTTGGGTTTGTTTTGCGGTGAGCTCGGTCCTTAGGCGGAACTGAGTTCATGCCATGGCGAGACTTAGATTCAGGGATAATGGGCGAGCAGTGAGGCTATTTCAGACTTGGTAGCTTCCTTGTCGATGGGCGATTCCAGTGGAATTACTCCCTGGATGTTTTGTGAGCTTTTGCGCCTCACGGTTCTTTGCCCTGAGGTGCTCAGCGCCATGGCGCAAGAGAAGGATCGGGGGAAGAAGCCCTGATGTGCATTCCTTGTCTTGCACACCTGTCTTCGATTTCTTTGATTTCTCACTCATGGGCAAAATAGTCATGTTACTCAACTTTCTTTGTTTTTGGGACGAGTCAATTACATCTTTGACTGTAGACTTGGCCTCACCCGATTGGGCCAACTCAGTTGGGCCCAATCTCTCTCTCTCTCTCTCGGCCCTTGATTGATGACTTGGCTTTTTCTTATTTTCTTATTGGTTGGTTTTACAAAATGCATAACTAATTAATCCTTAATCAAAAAAATATGCATAAATAGTCAATAAAAAGATATTTTATGATTAGTGATTTTAATGAATCTAATTAATAAAGTTAATAATTTATATAATTCATAACTAGTAAACCCTTGGGCCAAAATTAAGAGTAAAATATGTTCTAAACTCAGAAAAGTATGATCTATCTAATAAAAATAAATTGGAAGCCTAGTTTTGAGGTTTTCGAAAAAGTATTTTTAAGGATGATTAAATTAACTAAAAATCACCAAAACTAACCCTAAAAGTCAATATCTTCAAAATACTTAATATTATATGTTATTTTGATCAGAAAATCCTAACTAAGATGATGATGATGTTTTCAAGACCTAATTCAGTGGTTTGTAGAAAAAGTTGACAACTTTAGGGTTTTAAGTTCTTAATGAATGCATATAATGCTAATACATGTATATGGTTATTATAATAGGACAAGTGGACTCTAATATTGCTTAGTATTTTGGAAAGTGTTTTGATTAAGACTTTTTGAGCGGTATATTAGCATCTCCTATTTTTATTTATTGAGCAATAACCTAAATTTTCATTCTCATGGTCCTATAGACAATTAAACTAAAAATCATATCTTTTCCTTTTCAAAATGATGCTTCATGTGAAGTACCCTACTTGTTACTGATCTTGTGATCATAATATCTTCTTGACTTTCTTTTCGAATCTTTATTATGCCTTGTTCATTATGGAACTCAATTTGTTACTATATGCCCACTTTGAGGTGGTTGTTTATGATGATCACTTATGTGGTGATTAAATTGTAAATCTGACTATTCCTTTTTATTTGCCACCCTATTAAGCATGTTGTGTGACTCAGTATCCCTAGAATAATATAATTTTTGTTGGTTTTGGGTTATGTGCCCTTATTATTTATTTTGGGATGGTGGTTATGTTCCCCATACCCGGGTTTTAGCTTTATGGGGTTGGCCAAATTTTTAAATATATTGGGAGTTTGGTTATGTGCCATTCTCTATTAGGTTTCAACTTTATGAGGGTTGGCTGCCAATTGTTATTTATGTCGTTCTAGTGCTATGTTTATCTCACCTACATGCATGTTGTTATGGGTTTTGTGCCCTAAAATCTTTATGAGTGCTTTTGTGGCACCACTTTTATTATTGATTTTAATGGCAAGTATTCCTTTTATCATATGTTTGATAATCTTTCCTTTTATGCCCGATTGGGTAGTCCTTATATTTTTGCATGGGAAACCTTCTCTACTTTATGTACCTTTTCCTTAATATATATATAATGTTCAATTCCTTTTTAGCATGCTCATATGAGCATTTTGCTGATATCCTCTTTTCTTTTCCTTTTATGGGGTACGCTTCCAACCCCACACTACTACAGAAGTGCCTTTTAGTGTCGGTTGTTTAACCCCCTTTGGCGTCGGTTTCTGAACGACGCCTATGTGGGCGCCGCTAAAAGGTTGGACACTTCAGCGTCGGTTAAAAAACCGACGCCTATTTAACATAAAGGCGTCGGTTTATTATAAAACACCGACGCCAAAAGGGTTCGCGCCACAGAAAACGGCGTCATCTAGGACGCTTTCTGCGTCGGTTATATACTAAAAAACCGACGCAGAAAAGTGTCCTAGATGACTCCCATTTCCTGTAGCGCGAACACTTTTGGCGTCGGTGTTCAACAAAAAACCGACGCTGTAAGTCTGTGCTGACGGTTATCGGTAAATAACCGACGCCTATATATATATTTTTTTTATAAATCTGTTTGCAGGCCTGCTGTGGCTGGTCAGCAGGATGAGAACCTGCAGTTCAGTTTTTTGAACTGCAGGTTTACGACATCCATTGATATCAGCCTACAAACAGGCCACAAACCTGCAAAATTAACATAAAAAGATTCACACAAGTAGATACATTCAAACATCAATTCAATTGTCACGTTCACACATATAGAATCATTCAAATACATGTTTTAACATTCAAAAACATTCATTTACAAAGTATCATTCATCATCACTATCAACATCCCAATTATATCTTACAGTTGCCACTGTTTGTACAACTATTGCCCATTCTTCTCTTACTTCATCTAATGCTTCCCTCGTATATGGAGCATGTACATTTTTTAAGTGTTTGCCTATAGTGTGGTCAGTTTTAAACACCTGCAAAGAGAATGATGTATATAAGTAATAATATAAAAATAAGATTGATATATTTTATACTAACTAATGAGACTATATATAATACCTCATGTATGGTATCGATGTCTTTCTTCGCCTGTGTATGGTATAGAACTCTCCTCCAGTATCTCCCTCACAGACTCCTGTGCGGAGAGGGACATTCCAACTCGAGATATCATCTTCCGTTGCCTCCTCCGCAGCAATATCCTTATCTTTGAACGTTTCTCGTAGGATTTTGAACCCCTCCTTCCCTCTACTACATCGAAGCCATGCCACAGTTGAACCCTTTCACCGAGCCCTACCCGGCCAAACAGACGTCGCCTGAAGAACCACCGTCGTCGTCGTCTCCACCTCCATCGCAACTTGCTGTGCTAGTCCTGGCAGTTTATCACCCCACATGCTTTCCTCACCAGTTCCTGCCGCTAGACGACCACACAATGGAATCCAAGAGGATATGCAGGCGTTCGCCACAGACTATAGGATGAGTATACTCAGCTTATAGTCTTTGGCGAACTCCTGCATATCCTCTTGGATCCATTGTGTGGTCGTCTAGCGGCAGGAACTGGGGAGGAAGGCATGTGGGGTGATAAACTGCCAGGACTAGCACAGCAAGTTGCGATGGAGGTGGAGACGACGACGACAGTGGTGCTTCAGGCGACGCCTACTTGGCCGGGTAGGGCTCGGCGAAAGGGTTCAACTGCAGCATGGCTTCGATGCAGTAGAGGGAAGGAAGGGGTTCAGAATCCTACGAGAAACGTTTAGAGATGAGGATATTACTGCGGAGGAGGAGGAAACGGTAGACGATATCTTGAGTTGGAATGTCCCTCTCCGCACATCAAGTTGCTCCAGTGCTTCAGTGGGTACATGTGCATCATCAACCTAAAATTTGACAAAAATAAACACACTAAATTAGCATTTGTATTAAAAAAGCAAACATTACTCTAAACGTTTGTATTTTACCATTTTTGCAGCCGCCTCCGCGCATCTGAAAATGTCATTAAAAAGGCAAACATTTAGCATTTGTATTAACTAGAAAAAGGAAAACATTTAGCATTTGTATAAAGTAGAAAAAGGAAAACATTTACCATTTATATAAACATACATGTCTCTAAAATTGTGATCTTTTATCAATTAACAATCCTTCATTGTGATCTCCGCGCACATATAAGTCATCATTAGCTTCAATATTTTGTGGAGTTGGCAACCCAACTGAGAATGGACTGGAGTCATCATACTTATCATAGTACTCTTCTTCATCTATAGGATCTTCAATGAACTGTCTTTTACCATGAAGAACAACCGACCATTTATCATTTGCAGGATCATCGATATAGAATATTTGTTTTGCCTGTGATGCCAATATGAATGGTTCAGCCTTCTCGCCAATCATTTCAAAGTTCACCAAAGTGAAACCCAATTCATCCACTATAACTCCTTTGGTGTTATCAACCCAATTACATTTAAAGAGCGGAATATTGAAATCTATGTAGTCAAACTCCCAAATGTCTTCAATGACACCGTAATATGACATTTTAGCTTCACGTGGACTCTTATCCTTTGCACTTGCAAAGTACATAGTTGACGCTTGAAGAGTGACCCCACTATTTTGGACGACACTCTTATCATCTTGGCGCTTTGTGTAATATGTGAATCCATTAATGTCAAACCCTTCATAAGACATAACATTCGGTTTTGGTTTAAAGGCGAGACATTTGATAGTTTCTGTAATATCATTTGGTGTTTGAGATAGTTGATGTAAGACTTTATCTTCAAACCACTTAGTAAAAGTCTTATTATGCTCTCTAGCAAGCCACATTGAACTTGCTCGAGGATGTTGTCTCTTTATGAAATTGGTATGTTCCTCGATATAAACACTCACTTCGTCCATATTATGTAAAATATACAAGTGAGCTTGTTCCAACTGCTCACGGCTGATTACTTTCACCCGTGATCCCAAAATTCCTTTGCCCTCCTCAATATTCGTGTCATTATCAGGAGTGTCATTACCACTGAGAAAGTCATTGCAGAAATCCATAACCTCTCTCGCCACATAACCTTCAATAATACTCCCTTCAGGACGATAACGGTTTTGAACATCACCTTTAAAAACGCTCATGTATCGTTCAAAGGGATACATCCAATGCAAGAAAACCGGTCCCAAGATTTTCACTTCCCTAGTCAAGTGGACAACAAGATGTACCATGATATCAAAGAACGAAGGAGGGAAATACATCTCAAGCTGACATAGGGTAACAACCACTTCTCTTTGCAAATTATCGAGAGTATCAGGGTCAATAACTTTGCTGCATAGACTGTTGAAAAAGAAACAAAGTCTGGTAATTGCAAACCTTACATGCTTCGGCAATATAGATCGAATTGCCACGGGCAATATTTGTTGCATTAGAGTGTGACAATCATGAGATTTAAGACCTATCAACTTCAGATCTTTCATTGATACCAATCTACGGATGTTGGATGAGTAACCATGTGGCACCTTAACATTTACCAAGCATTCACAAAAAGTTTTCTTCTCCTTTCTAGACAATGTGTAACAAGCGGGAGGTAAGTATGTTCTTTTATTACCCATTTCACGTAATTCTGTTAATTCTGACCTTATTCCCATTTCACGTAGGTCCAGTCTGGATTTTATCCCATCTTTAGTCTTACCTGGTATATTTAATAGAGTACCAATGATGCTATCACAGACATTTTTCTCAACGTGCATTACATCGATACAATGCCTGACTGACAAAGAACTCCAATAAGGAAGATCCCAAAATATTGACTTCTTTTTGAATGAAGAATTGTCACTCCGTGTGGCCATACTACATTGTGATTTCTTACCAAATTCATTGACAATGTCTTTTACTCTTTCATAAACAACATCCCCTGGTATAGGTTTAGGTGCACTCCGTTCATCATTCCATCCATTGAATGCTTTGCGCTTCCTACGATACGGATGGAATTTTGAAAGAAACCTTCGATGACCAAGATATACAGTCTTGCCGCCATATTTTAGTCTTATTGAATCAGTGTTTTCTTCACATATAGGACACGCTTTAGCTCCTTTGACACTATATCCAGACAAATTCCCATATGCCGGAAAGTCATTAATAGTGCAAAACAACATAGCATGCAAACGAAATGTCTCTCTTGCAGAAGCATCATAGGTCATCACACCTTCAGCCCAAAGTTTCTTTAAGTCATCAATCAAAGGTTCAAGATAAACATCGATATCATTTCCGGGTTGTTTAGGGCCCGATATCAACAATGACAACATAACGTACTTATTTTTCATACACAGCCAGGGAGGAAGATTGTATATAACAAGCATGACTGGCCAAGTGCTATGTTGGCTGCTCAATGTCCCGTACGGATTCATCCCGTCTGTACAAAGCCCAAGTCTTAGATTCCTGACTTCTTCACCAAATTCAGGGAACAATACATCAATCTTCTTCCACTGTGGGGAATCAGACGCATGTCGTAGGATCCCATCATTATTTTTCTTAACATCTGCATGCCACCTCAAATTCTTCGCATCTTTCGGATTTGCAAACAAGCGTTGAAACTGTGATGTTATAGGTAGATACCACAACACCTTGGCAGGAGAACCAGTTTTGGACTCCCCCGAAGTCGTCAATTTATATCGTGACGCACCACATTTTGGACAATCTTTCAAATCTACATAGTCCTTTTGAAATAATACACAATCATTCGGGCATGCGTGTATCTTTTTGGCCTCCATTCCCATTGGGCACAACATTTTCTTTACCTGATATGTTGAGATTGGCAGCTCGTTTCCTTCAGGAAGAATTTCTTTCAACAAAGTCAACAATTCAGTGAAGCTTTTGTCGCTCCATCTATTGTTAGCTTTCAACTTATACAATCTCAGCACAGCGCTAAGCTTCGTAAACTTAGCACAGCCTGTGTATAACGGTATCTCAGCATCATGCACAATGTTTGTAAAGATAGGAGGTGGATCGGTGTGCTCTACCCTACAACTATCCAGCATCGCATCAACAATGTCTGCTGGAACTGGTTCGTTCACATTTACGTCATCGGAGGCAATTTCTTCTTCCACCCAAGCACTGCTATTGACATCTACTGGATTCGATTTTGAAATCTCTCCATGCCAGTGCCATTCTGTATAGCCTTGTACAATCCCGTTGCACATGACATGACTTTTGATTTCCTCACCAGTGTTGAGTTTCAAGTTGTTACCGCAATGCCTACATGGACAGTAGAACCTATCTGTAGGTTTTTTCCTATGTTCCTCGGCAAATCTAATAAACTGATCAAGACCAGATATAAACTCTGGGGTGCAACGATTACGAATGGACATCCATGATCTATCCATTCTATGATCAGAGAAAGCAAGTATATATTAGGAAAGCAAGTATATATTAGGAAACAAGTATATAAGCAAGTATGTCGTATTACAGTTCATCATTAAGAAAGATATAAGCAAGTATGTCGTATTAAAATAGACTAAACAATAAAAGAATTTTTTTTTGAGGCAAGACAATATGAGAAAATAGTAGTGTAATCATGTAAATGGGAACATTCATGGGAACACACACTTCAGTTATAAGCATTCATGTAGCAACTTACAGTTCCATTCATGGGAACACACACTTTAGTTATAACAATAACTAAACAAAGGGGTTGGTGTACCCCTAAACATGCGCATAATTAAAAAAACTATTACTACAGACAAGTCTAGATAGATAGACAACTAAATACTACACCAACATGGTCCCGCATGCATCAGTAACTTCTTTTTGATGATGAAGCTGTGTCACGAAGCTCCTCACTGTATTTAGACGAATCTGAACTGATAGGGGCCTCAGATTCAGATTTGTCTGAGCTGATATGCGACGCCGTGCGCTCATACCGCAGAAGATGATCGGGGGTCTCGCAGTTGTTGTTGGTTATCCAAACTTTGATGGAATTATCGCCAACTGGACGGAGAAAAAGCCTATTCCAACGGACCACATGCAGCTCTCCAATCCAATCACGCCAACCGGATTTTGATACAAGATTTCCCGCCAAATCATACTCAACCTCGATTACATGTGAATAATTTCCAAAAGTTAGGGTCACTTTACCAGGCATGTAGTGTCTTCCTTTTAGAAAACGCCAATGTTTGGGTATGACCAATTGGTTTAAGGAACGATCATCTAGGATGATGTCCAATTGTTCTTCAATAGGGAACGTTAACATTGACATAGAGGCCCAATTCATAGTCATTGTTATGGGAAGACAGAGACTGCACAATATTAGTATTAACAAAGTGTAAGTACATATAACGATGTTATATATTTTCAGAAAAAGTTGTATAACATCAGTTAACCTTTTAAACAAGTATATATTAGGAAACAAGTATATATTAGTCAATCTTGGACGGGTTTCTAGGCCAACAAACACATTTGATGTCAATCTTATATATAATAAATGTGTACCACCTATCCCATCCTTGAACACCTAATCTCACTTAGGATGTAAGTGTATAATGTGTATTTGGTTTTCAAGAAAATTTCGGCAGCATTTCCCCGTTGTTCTCTAAGTACATATGTACTTAGAGAACAAACGGGGAAATGCTGCCGAAATTTTCTCGAAAACCCAATACACATTATACATTTACATCCTAAGTGAGATTAAGTGTTCAAGAACAGTCCCAAACTGGGGACTATCCAAGATTTACTCCTACTGAGTAAATCTTGGACGGGTTTCTAGGCCAACAAATACATGTGTTGTCATTCTTATATAAACCCTATAATTCATGAAATCATTCTAATTCAATTTAATATGTTGGGATCACATAATTATATAATGACATCAGAATATATAGAAGAATCATAATTAACATGATTAACAACATGCTCATCAAACTAGGGTTTTCTTGAATATCATCTAATAAATCAAGAATTTCATAGTTTCAAACATGCAATAATTCACAATGCAATGTTATAAACTATAGGCAACATGGATAGATGAAATAAATAAACATCCAGCATCTATCACTTATTCAATCTTCAAGAAACCTTGATAAACATCCAACATCTATCACTTATATAATTTGCATGTATATACACCCTAAAGTGCCACAAATCATATAATAAAACTATCATGTTATGATATTAGGACCACTTAAAGCAGATTAGGCACATTAAGCAAGCAGAGTAGGGAGCCAATTTCATGCAAACAGATTAGGCAACAGATTAGGTCAGCACATAAAGAACCAATTTCGCGCCTGGGTAGGTCTGCAGGTACCTGGGCAAGAAGAGTAGGGTGAGGTCGAGCTGGTTGAGTACGTGGGTGGCGGCCGACGAGCTCCAGAACCAGCGGCAGTGACTCCGACGAGCAGGAGCGTCAGCCGCAGCAGGCAGGCAGGCGGCCAGGCGGCGGCAGGCAGGCAGCGGCCAGGCGGAGGAGAAGGAGAAGGGGGTACGGCGACGCCGGTTCTCAGGCGTGGCAGGCAGGTGGGCACCAGGCGTTGCGGCGGCGCCGGTTGTCAGGCGTGGCGGCGGCGCAGGCGGTTGGAGCAGGGGCGCCGGTTATCAGGCGTGGCGGCGGCGCAGGGGTGCCAGAGAAGAAACGCGTCAGAGAGGGGCGCCGGAGAGGGGACGCCGGAGATGGGGCACCGGAGAGAAGCGCCGGAGAAAAACTAGTACCAGCAGCAGAGAAATCGCCGGAGAAATCGCCGGAGAAATCGCCGCAATAGGGAAATAGGGTAGCAATGAGGGGAAGAGTCGGGCGATCGAAGGTTATGAAGTTCCCCAATAGCGTCGGTTGTTTACAACAACCGACGCCTAAACATATTTACCGTCGGTCGTTCGCAACATCTGACGTCCATTTGGACGATATTTTCGTGAAAATGTTTGGCGGGAACCACATTCAGCGTCGGTTATTAAAGGACGACCGACGCGGAAAAGGACACTTTTCGCGCAAATTTCCATCGCACATAAGCGTCGGTGTTTTAACTACAGACTCGACGCCGAAACTGACATTATTTTTTTCGCTCGAAAATTGGATGAAATAATGCGTCGGTTTTGTATAAACAACCGACGTTGTATACAAAGCGGTACCCGTGTTTGGCTGGTCTTTGAATATAGACGTCGGTTCTTCTAAATAACCGACGCCTTTAATATAAGGCGTCCGTGTTCCTTAAAAACCGACGCCCAGAAAAGCGACACTGAATGCTATTTCTGTAGTAGTGCCAGGTGTTGGACAAGGAGGAGGAGATATAGAAAGACCTAGACCACAACAAGGATAGCTGACTTCATGGGAGACCTCACTTGAAGTTGTTAGGTGATCCTCTGCTAGTTCTACATTTGTAGTTATCTTTCCTTTATGTCACCCTGTGTGGTGAAAGTTTAGTATGATCAGTTGCCTTGTAATGGTTAGATATATCTTTCAATTCTGCTTCTACTTGTGTTATGATACAATCATGTATAAATAAATTTGGTTTCATCCCCTCTTGAGAAAAAAAATTATTGGTGGATGTTTCCCTCTTTATTTTTAGTAGGGAGTGGATCCCTATGGGATCCCACTCCTTACAGGATGGTATTAGATCTTGTAGCTTTCGGTTATCTAACTATTTCAAACATGTCTCCCTTAGGATGTTTACCCTTATCTTAGGTTGCTTATACCTAGTACCTTGCCTTGTACAGGCAAAACCCTAATGGTGAGAGATAACTCGACTGTTGGCAACCAGTTTGGTTACGAGACACCCTAAACCCTTAGTGTTGGTCAGGGGACCTCAGATTCTGCTGGTTCGGGAGGAGCTATGACTCCACAGCAAGAGTTGGCCATGTTCTGACAACTCTTTGCTTCTTCCATGGTGGGAAAGTTGAAGGACACATCTGTACCTGAAAAGCCTAAGGAGTTCCCAATCATGGAGTTCATGAATATGCAACCACCATCCTTCAAGCGTGAAGGTGAGATAGAGATGGTTGACAAAGTTGATGATTGGGTGTTAGCCATAGAGAGGACTTTTGATGGTATGGCATGTCCTCCACATCAGAAGGTTAGGTTTGCTTCATATGTTTTAGATGGACCTGCAAGAGTTTGGTGGAAAGGGATTGCTAGGACTAGAGACATCTCAACCATGTCTTGGGTGTAGTTTTTGGCTCTCTTTTGTGGTAAGTACATCTGCACTACTGCTCTAAAGAACAAAGAAGCAGAGTTCTATAGCTTGAATCAAGGGTCCTTATCCGTTTCATCTTATGTGCAAAAGTTTCTATTGTTGGAGCGTTATGCAGTTGGTTTGGGTGAGGAACGTAGGGCTGGCCTATTCCTCCAAGGGCTCAACTACAATGTGGGATGTGCTCTTATCCCACAACTACCCTTGACCTTTCAGCAGATGGTTGATAAGGCCTTGGTCTTGGAGTCATACCCAGGGTTTCAACCAAGGGAGTTTGACAAGAAAAGGAAACCTTCAGGAAAGGAGCAGAGAAAAGACAAGTGTGCTAAGTGCAATGGTTACCATCCTCCAAGAAAGTTCTCTCAAGAAAAGAACCAGCCTAACTATCGGGTTGTGAGCCATCATTGCAATGAACATGGACATATTCACCCTAGGTGCCCTCAACTTCGTAATGGAAATGTGTCGGCTCAACAACAACAACATCAAGTGCCTCATAAGCACAATGGTAACAATAATGGTAAGAGACCTATGGAAAGGTGAGTTGGAAGAGTTTTTGCTTTGGATGGTGTAGAAGTCCATGATGATGATCAAGTTGAAGGTAACCCTTAGTCCTATAGTAGACTTTCAAGTTAAGTTTCCTTTTGCATGATATATATGAAAGAAGTTACCTTTGTACCTATAGTTGTGTTTAGCTTATTAAGATGCACCTTTTAAGGGGTGGTACATAGTTGTTTATATTATGAGGACGAAATCTCTTTAAGGGGTGGTATGTTGTAACATACTGAAACCTAGGAATTAATCTTATTCCAGGGATAATAACTTAGCACCCTTAGTTTTTGGAGGTTTAGCCAAACAAGGATTAAGATATGCTCTTTGGTGACCCTGAATATAATAATGCATGCATAAGTCACATTAAAACGTAGAATTTAAATTAATATTACCCAATACCTTCAAATTAATCATAAAAACAATAAAAGGAATATCGGATATGTGCCTAAAAGGCAAAATGTTCATAATTGAGGATAATGAGTTATAATTCCAAAACATATGAAATAAATAATCCTATGTGGGATAATGATGGTGTAGATTCGTTCTAGATTATTCCTATGCCTTAGGGTGCAAGGAAGAGAAAAAGGAAATCAAAGATAATGGTTAAAACATGAATAATGAGATATTGGATTATTTAAGGGAGAAATAATAGAAATAATGAATAATGTGTTAAAATGATAATAATAACCCCAAATTCATTTTTTGGGGATATGCCTTGGCTTGGAGGCCAAGTTTTACCAATTTAGAATAATAATAATAACAATATATATATTCTATTTAGAAAAGAAAAGGGTGTTTTACCTTACAAATATTAAATAAAATATTTAATGATTCCAAAAGTTGAAAACAATTTTAGATTCGTAATATACATAATAAAATATGCCTTTGGGTGAATTTTCACTCAATTTGGAGAAAGTTTGATTTAAAGGTAAAATTAGGAGAGAGAATGTGTGTAGAACCTTCAAATTATTAAATAATTATAAAAATAACTCCAACATCTAACATTGATGGCACATTCGTAATCAAAATATTAAATATGACTCGTGGGTCAAGTTTTATAATTTTTGGATAATCCTAATGTCATTAATGAAGGAGGAAAGAGAAAATAGTAATTAATTTATTTGACATAATAAAAGTTGTCAAGAGGCAAATCTAATTTTATATTCAGATTCTACATGTCAATATTAGCCTCTCTGCAAAATGTTATCCAATTTGGGATTCGTTTGCATCTTCAAAAGAGGAGAGAGAAAACACTTAAATAATATATGTCACACTTTATTCCTAATTCGATTTGGCAAGTTATTTATGTGCGTACACTGTGAGATGTCCGATCAAGACTTAGCGGTGGGGATTTTGTCTCCTACCTTGCGTAGGAGTCCTATTCGTGGTGAACAGTGACTGTGGGTTTTCTAACCCGATTTCTTTTGAATTTCTCACATGTTTCCAAACCGTTCTTCGTGATTCTTTTGCAATGAATTTGTGAGAGGATTCTGCCCATGATGATCCCTTACTAAAAACTTAAACCCTTATATAAAGAAAATGCCCAATTCTCCTCTATTCATCATTTTTGGTAGAAGCCTCTTCTTGCTCCTCTTCCTCGTAAAATTGCTCTAGAACAACCCTCAACCTTCCTTATCTTCTCCTCTGCCCTCAATTGAACCCAGAAACGCCTAGCGTAGTCGAGCCTACTCGACCTTCTTCTCTGGTGACCTCACCATCTTTCCTTCCTTCCTTGCCTTCTTCGGTCCAATTGGTTGGTCAGTAAGCATCCTGACACCCATAGCTTTCTTTTTCGATTGTCATTTTTGTGTGGATTCAACTGAGTTGCTCTACCATGTAGATCGGTGATACCTCTATTTTTTCAGCGACGCCTGTGATAGGTGCTCATCCGTAGCATATGGGTTTTGTTCCTTTGCACGTCTATGTCTTCGCAGTGCTTTGATGCTTATGTTTTCGGGATTGTTTTGCGGTGAGCTCGGTCCTTGGGCGGAACTGAGTTCATGCCATGGCGAGACTCAGATTCAGGGATAATGGTCGAGCAGTTAGGCTATTTCGGGCTTGGTTGCTTCCATGTCATTGGGCGATTCCAGTGCAATTACTCCCTGGATGTTTTGCGAGCTTTTGCGTCGCACGGTTCTTTGCCCTGAGGTGCTTAGTGCCATGGCACAAGAGAAGGATCGGGGGAAGAAGCCCCGATGTGCATTCCTTGTCTTGCCCACCTGTCTTTGATTTCTCGCTCAGGAGCAAAATAGTCATGTTACTCAGTTTTCTTTATTTTTGGGACGATGCAACTGCATCTTTGACTGTAGACTTAGCCTCACCCGATTGGGCCAACTCAGTTGGGCCCAATCTCTCTCTCTCGGCCCTTGATTGATGACTTGGCTTTTTCTTATTTTCTTATTGGTTGGTTTTACAAAATGCATAACTAATTAATCCTTAATCAGAAAAATATGCATAAATAGTCAATAAAATGAGAAAAATGTAAGATTTCTTATGGAATGGGTTTTATCTCCTGATCATATGTTTTATGATGAGTGATTTTAATGAATCCAATTAATAAAGTTAATAATTTATATAATTCATAACTAGTAAACCCTTGGGCCAAAATTAAAAGTAAAATATGTTCTAAAATCAAAACATTATGATCTATCTAATAAAAATAAATTGGATGCCTGGTTTTGAGTTTTTCGAAAAAGTATTTTTAAGGATGATTTAATTAACTAAAAATCACCAAAACTAACCCTAAAAGTCAATATCTTCAAAATACTTAATATTATATATTATTTTGATCAAAAAATCCTAACTAAGATGATGGTGATGTTTTCAAGACCTAACTCAGTGGTTTGTAGAAAAAGTTGACAACTTTAGGGTTTTGAGTTCTTAATGAATGCATATAATGCTAATACATGTATATGGTTATTATAATAGGACAAGTGGACTCTAATCTTGCTTAGGATTTTGGAAAGTGTTTTGATTAAGACTTTGTGAGAGGTATGTTAGCATCTCCTATTTTTATTTATTGAGAAATAACCTAAATTTTCATTCTCATGCTACTATGGATAATTAAACTAAAAACCATATCTTTTCCTTTTGAAAATGATGCTTCATGTGAAGTACCCTACTTGTTACTAATCTTGTGATCATAATATCTTATTGACTTCCTTTTGGAATCTTTATTATTCCTTGTTCATTATGGAACTCAATTTGTTACTATATTCCCACTTTGAGGTGGTTGTTTATGATGATCACTTATGTGGTGATTAAATTGTAAATCTGACTACCACTTGCATCTCCACTACTAGCGATGCTTTGGCATTCTGCTAGGTTTTCCTTGGTGGCAGTCTTTGCTCGGGGGGGAGGGAGGTGGCCGGATGGCGTCCGAGTGCGACCTTCTCCCCCTGGGCGATCCTCCTCTCTCCCTACTCGTTTTGCCATGGTGTCTGTCGACACGGGGCCTCTCCTGTGCGGCGGCTCTCGGTGGCTGAGCTTCCTCTTTTTTTTTCCTCTTTTCTTGTCTGCAGGTGTGCTTGTTACCTGGTGGATGGACGGCAAGTTGGGAACCCCTAGAACATCGATAGGGACTGGAGATCAAGCGGGGGAACAGTGCTACTGGAGGTGCGTTCACCCCTCTGTTTGTCCTTCCACTCAAGTGGTGCTTGAACGTGTAGGGACTGTGGAGCTGGTTGGAAGCGGTGGTGGGGTTCTCTGTGCCCTCTACCCCCCACCTCGCACTTGCCAGGGCCCTCTTGTTGCTGGTGGTGGTTCTGTTGGGGTTTTGGCTCCCTACCTGGAAGCTACCTAGGTGGTGCACACTAACTGTTCGACAGTTTTTCTGTGTGTTTTTTCTTCTTATTGCTTTGCTTCATGTCTTTGTGTTGTTTTGGTTCACCTTTGTGTTGTTTTGCTTGGTTGTGTTGTATGGCAGCAAGTGTGAAGGTGATCCCTTCTTTGGTCACTGGTTTGGAGCATATACTTTATATCAGATATAATCTCAGGTAGAAGGAAACTCTCATAAAAAGTTGTTTTGGTCAGCGATATAGAAGAGAGATCAATACATCATTGTACTTATCACGTTCCGATATGAGTTTCTGATTATTGTATCTACTCTTTACCTTTTTGTGTTCGGTTGGTGTATCTCCCTTTACATGTAGATGTTGTATGGATTTAATGTAATGAATCTGGTGTCTTTCAAAAAAAAATTGTAAATCCGACTATTCATTTTTACTTGCCTCCCTATTAAACATGTTGTGTGACTCAGTAGACCTAGAGTAATATAATTTGTGTTGGTTTTGGGTTATGTGCTCTTATTATTTATTTTGGGATGGTGGTTATGTGCCCCATACCCGGGTTTCAACTTTATGGGGGTTGGCCCAATTTTTAAATATATTGGGAGTTTGGTTATGTGCCATTCTCTATCAAGTTTCAACTTTATGAAGGTTGGCTACCAATTGTTATTTATTTTGTTCTAGTGCTATGTTTATCTCACCTACATGCAGGTTGTTATGGGTTTTGTGCCCTAAAATCTTTATGAGTGCTTTTGTGGCACCACTTTTATTATTGTTTTTAATGGCAAGTATTCCTTTTATCATATGTTTGATAATCTTTCCTTTTACGCCCGATTGGGTAGTCCCTATCTTTTTGCATGGGAAGCCTTCTCTACTTGATGTACCTTTTCCTTAAAATATATATAATGCTCAATTCCTTTTTAGCATGCTCATACCAGCATTTTATTGATATCCTCTTTTCTTTTCCTTTTATGGGGTACGCTTCCAACCCCAGGTGTTGGACAAGGAGGAGGATATCTAGAAAACCTGGACCACAATAAGGATAGTTGACTTCATGGGAGACCTCGCTTGAAGTTGTTAGGTGATCCTCAGCTAGTTCTACATATGTAGTTAGTTTTCCTTTATGTCACCCTACGTGGTGAAAGTTTAGTATGATAAGTTGCCTTGTAATGGTTAGATATATATTTCAATTCCGCTGGTACTTGTGTTATGATACAATCATGTATAAATAAATTTGGTTTCATCCCGTCTTGAGAATTTTTTTTTATTGGTGGATGTTGCCCTCTTTATTTTAGTAGGTAGTGGATCCTTATGGGATCCCACTCCTTACAATTTGCATACAACAATAGTCACTATTCCAGTCTTGGTATGGCCCCATAGGAAGCTATGTATGGAAGAAAGTGTAGATCACCCGTATGTTGGTACGAGGTGGGTGAAAAAAAGATTCTTAGACCAGAGATAGTGGATTTGACTACAGAAAATATTACAGTGATCAGAGAATAGTTGAAAGTTTCATAGGATAGGTAGAAGAGTTATGCTGAGAAGAGATGTAGACCTCTTGAGTATGAGGTTGGTGATGAAGTTTATTTGAAAGTTTCACCATGGAAAGGAGTGTTGAGGTTTGGCAAGAGAGGCAAACTGACTCCTAGGTTTATGGGCCCATATCCTATCATTGATAGGATTGCACATGTAGCCTACAGGTTGGATTTTCCATCTAAGTTGGCTAATCTACATGATGTGTTTCATGTATCGATGCTGAAGAAGTGTTACCCTGGTACAGAGAATATAGTGGACCCAGAACCTACACAGCTCAGAAAAGATGTGTCCTATGTTGAAGGACCAGTACAGATAGTTGATCGGAGAATTAAGAAGCTCAAGAATTGAGAGATACCATTAGTGAATGTTTTGTGGAGGAACCACAACCTAGAGGAAGCCATGTAAGAGCTTGAGTCAGAGATGCATAACAAGTTTACTTTGATCTTTTAGGAATTTTAGGATACAATTTGTATAAGGGAGGGAGATTGTTACATCCCCCATTGAGGTTAGTCAGTAAGTACCTCGATTAGTGTGAAGTACCTTTATTAGTGCTAAGTACTTTGTTAAACATCATGGTTAATAAAGATAAGCTAAGATGTGAATCATTAGTCGAGATTGATTCATTTGATGTAATTAATGTTAATTGTAATGTTAATCGTTAAGTTATATACCTAAGATGATTAACCTTGCTAAGATGGTTTAATTATTATGTTTTTATGCCTTGAGAAGGTAGATAATCTTGTGCTTGAAAGTTTGCAAAAATAATTACATGATTTGGACCTTCAAGGCAAAAGTTATGGCGTTTTTATATTCTTTGGACCTATACTACAGTTTGCCCATAAGTTATAATCCCTTTCCCTTATCCCCTTCTTCCTGAATGAATAGACCACCGCTTGAATCGGTGCCCAAGTAGCAGGCTGCCCGATCGCAGCAGAGGATTGGAGCGGGGGTGATTTTTAGGGCTCCTTGAGTCGAGCTGGTTGGCGCCACCTTTCCTTCTTCTTCCACCCTTCTTCTTACTCCTATTCCTTACCCAACAGCAGCCCAACTAGCAAGGGTGCCAGTTGACCAGGACAGTAGCAGTGCAGCCCGATCAAGAAAGAAAGGGGGAGGGGCGGGGCAGTTTGTGGCTCCCAAAGCTCTGAGCTAGCTAGCCCACCTTCCTTCTCCTTCATCTACCTCTCATCCCCGCCCTTATTGTTCCCACCTATGCCTCAACTAGCAAGGGGCAGAGCACCATCTAGAAAGAGCAACAGCAGCTGCAACAATGGCTAGGAAGCCATTTGGGAGCAAGCAGCAGCACCAAGCATCATCGTCGGGTTCATCCTTGAGCCCAAGATAAGGATCTGCAGCCCTATCCACGAGCAACAACGCCTAGCTCATCTCCTTTCCATCTGTGTGTGAAGCAGTTCCAAACTAGGGTTGTTCAGAGGTAGAAGACGACCCCGTTGATGCCTGGAAATAGGACTCTGGACATGATTCCAGTTGAATTGTGGTCACCTCACCCGCTGTGAGTAGAATTTCTCTCACTAAGCATGTATAACTCCAACAATCAGGTGTTTTTGGTTGAATCGATGTTAATCACGGGTAACAGTGCTTATCCAAGTACCGTGCAGTGACGCGTTGCCAGATTTCTAATTTGCATGAATTTATTAATTATGTTTGCACGACACTAATTGTTTGATTGATATGTGTGATTTGGATTACTGGAACTGCATGATTGATTAAAACCTAATTTGCTCAGTTTAAAAGTTGGAATCAGTAGCATACAACTGGTAATTGTACGGTTTCAGTATAAACCTAGGTTGTACTTTTTTGTAATTTAATAGATGTACGATTTCAAAGAAATGACAATGACATGAAAAGGGTTCAATAGAAACCTAGTTGCACACCCCCGGTTATATTTAATGTGAGCGTATTAATAATTATATGAATCGACACGTTTCTCAAAGAAATCATTTGAAATTCTCAATTAATATTAATTATTCATGACATGACAAGTAATTGACTTTTAATTGAGTTATGTTATGCATAACTTAGAATTTGGGTTGATGTGCTCGATTTTCGAGGAATTATAGATAATTTACAAGTGCTACTGACGATTTCTAATATATTGAGTAATTAACTCTTGTTAGTGTGTCACGATGATCAATTGTATAATTCCAGCATATATGAGCCAAGTTGATATGAGTTTAGTTTTCTTAAGAAATTTTAATCTGTCTGCATGCATGGCATATGGATTACTCAGTAAATTACAATGTTTTTAGTATACTGCTCTGTCAGGTCTAGAATGATATTCATGTTGTGATTTGAACTGAAATTAAATAGACGAGATGCCATAAAAATACGAGAGTCGAGTATAAGTAAGAAAAACGTTCAACATAGTAAGAGTTTTCTAGGAAATAATAAAATTATAGATTTAAGGGCCCTGACATGGTAGAACCCCTATGTGAGGTCTGTGCCTTAGGGGTGAAACGACCTAACCCTAGCAGCGTCCAATATACGGGGGTCCGAACGTGCTATCAGGTGGCACGGGGGGACGAAGCCCTAGTGGAAGCCTCCTTAAATTATAGTTTGCAGTGTCCAACATCAACCAGAAGTCTTGGTGGCACTAGAGTATAGAAAAGTGTGTCCAACATCAACTAGAAGTCCTAGTGGCACTAGAGTATAGAAAATCCAATAGGTGGCTTGACTCTCCACGTGTGTGCTTAGGTTAGAGGAGGAGTCCAGTTTAGGGCACAATAGGAGTGCCGAGGCCAGAGAGCCAATTTCCCTATTGCAGACAAGTAGAGTAGTCAGACTTAGCTATCTCGGGATGTCGGCTAAGTGTTGTATGGTGGGATCATAGTTCGCTACGAGTCTTCATATGTAGAGTACACTGCATATGATCAGGTCATAAGATAAAATATGTTCATATAGGTTCACAGAGTTTCTTATAAGCTAAAGAGTTAAGAAAGATTTGAGTTAGTTTCATAGTAGTTGTCCTTTAAATGAAATTTTAGTATTCTCTATTATTTAATCGTATCTACAACTTTGCAGCATTTGTTATCTTAATGAAATGTTGACATCTTCTGTTGTTTAAATTATATTATTTATATCTTCTCAGTACAGTAAGTATTATCTTGTATTTTATTCCAATTAATAAATATAAAATGTGTTATCTGTGATGGTCGGGTGAAATTCTATTCACTAAGCCAGTAGCTCACCAACCTACTGAAACATTTTTCAGGTCAGCATCAACACAACAAAGTTGAAGGATCATATCACCCAAGTTCTTAGAAGGTAGTTCGTAGCTAGATAGAGGTCTTTTAGTCCTTTCCCCTCAGTCCTTGGGCATGTGGTGTGGTAGTGAGAGAATGTAATTTAATATGTAGTTTCCATTTCAGTTATCTAGTGTTTTAATTTCTGCATGAACAATGTAATATGTCATGTAAGTTTATTTTTCTTCCAAGTAAGGTTAATGGTAAGTGGCTTCCACAATTTTATTACGATCTGATGTTATTCAAGCTATTAGGTTTTTCCTTTAAGTTAATTCTAAGTAACTAAATAAAGAAAAGGTTAAGGGTGGTTTACCGAGGGTGACTCCCCATTCTCCGGAGTCATTAGAGATGGCACGGGGATCGGGTGTATCAGAGAAAAGGTTTGAGTACATAGTTACTCTAAGTCAAGGTCAGGGGACGATAAGAGACCAATAGGATTAGGACTTAGGTGTTTTCCTTCTAACTGCAATTTTCTAATAGGAAGTATTATGTTATACTATTGCAGATGGTAGGAAGAGGATGTGGTCATGAGGACCAAGTTGAGAGCCACATTGGACCTGATCCTCAGGAGATGGGTCCAGGTGGTGGAGATTATGTCGATGAGGCATCAAGGATGTACAGGATGTTTCTTGAGACTTTGGAAAAGTATAAGATGGAGAGGTGAGCTTCTACCTCGAGTAGCAAGGACCTGATGAGATCCTATGAGCTAGTTAAGGAGCTTGGAGGTACCGAGTTTGTTTGAAATACGGACCATGCAGTGGCAGATGAATGGATGAGATAGTTAGAGAAAGCATTTCGTCTGATGGAGCTGATTGAGGAATGACAAATCAATCACATAGTTTATTTTCTTAAAGGTGATGTAGAGCTCTGGTAGCATGGAGTGGAATTTAAAAGGAGGAACACGGTATTGACTTGGAAGGATTTCGTTGATGAATTCCATCTTAAGTACTACCCACCTACCTTTCTGAGTGAGAAGATAAGACAACTGCAGAACATCAGACATGGGAATATGTCAGTGGGAGAGTACTAGGCATATTTCACCAGGTTGGCAAATTTCTACCCGCAGCTCATCCCAGACGACGTGGAAAAGTGTAGAAGATTCCAGGAAAGATTGAGGCCCAAAATTCGGCATAGTGTAGCTGTAATTGGCTAAAGAGACAGAGCGAACTTTGTAAAATTTCTTGAGGCAACAAGATATGTAGAGGAGTCTGTGAACACTGATAAGCATTATGAGAATAGAAAGAGACCTGGAGACTTCGGCAGAGGACAACCTAGTAGCTTATGCATCTAGAAAACTTAAGAAGAATGAGGAGAATTACCCGACACCTGATTTGAAGTTAGTTGTTGTAGTTCATTCTCTTAATATATGGTGTCACTATCTTTATGGTGAGGCATGTCAGGTGTTTATGGGTCATAAGAGTTTGAAATATATTTTCACCCAGAAGGATATAAATCTTAGACAGCGGAGATGGTTAGAATTGATTAAGGATTATGCAGTGACGATAGATTATCATCCTAGAAAAGAGAATGTTGTAGAAGATGCCCTGAGCAGAAAGTCAAGTTCAACAGCTGATGTATTCTCTATGGCATGCTTCAGGAGAGACCTGCTAGTAGAGATGTGGAAGTTGAACTTAGACTTAGGGGTGACAGAGCAGAGTGGTTTGATTGCACAGATGTAAGTCAAGCCTACTTTTTATGATCAGATCAAGGAACTTCAGTAGAGTTTCAGTGAGTTACAGTAGATCATGCAGGACATGACAAGGGGAAAAATACCAGAGTTTAGGTTTTCAGATGATGGTTTGTTGTATCAGCATGATAGGTTGTGTGTACCTGGAGACAGTGATTCGAAATAATAGATTCTTGAGGAAGCACATGCATCGATGTATGCTATGCATATAAGCAACACTAAGATGTACATGAATCTCAAGGAGTTGTACTGGTGGTCAGGTATGAAGAAGGATGTAGCTGAGTACGTGGCTAGATGCAGTGTGTTCCAGTAGGTTAAGGCTGAGCATCAGAAACCTACAGGTACCTTGCAATCTCTTCCTATACCAGAGTGGAAGTGGGAACATATCACAATGGATTTTGTGGTAGGGTTGCCCAGGACACCTAGAGGTTGTGACTCGATATGGGTGATTGTGGAAAGACTGACTAAGTCTGCTTACTTTCTTCCTGTTAAGTCAACCTTAAATGTCCCAAAGTTGGCTAAGATATACGTAGATGAGATAGTCAGGTTGTATGGTATCCCAATTTCAATTATATTAGATAGAGATTCTAAGTTCACCTCCAGGTTTTGGAATCAGTTGCATCGTGCTTTGGGCACAAAGTTGAGGTTCAGTACAGCTTTTCACCCACAGACGGATGGTCAGTCAGAGAGGACCATTCAGACTCTTGAGGACATGCTGAGAACATGTGTCCTGTATTTCAGTGGAAGTTGGGAAGAAAACTTGAGCCTTATAGAGTTTGCATACAACAATAGTCACCATTCCAGTCTTAGTATGGCCCCGTATGAAGCTTTGTATGGTAGAAAGTGTAGATCACCTGTATGTTGGTACGAGGTGGGTGAAAAAGAGATTCTTGGACCATAGATAGTGGATTTGACTACATAAAAGATTACAATGATCATAGAACAGTTGAAAGCTGCACAGGATAGGAAGAAGAGTTACGTTGAGAAGAGACATAGACCTCTTGAGTTTGAGGTTGGTGATGAAGTGTATTTGAAAGTTTCACCATGGAAAGGAGTGTTGAGGTTTGGCAAGAGAGGCAAACTGACCTGTAAGTTTATGGGCCCATATCCTATCATTGAGAGGATTGGACCTGTAGCCTATAGGTTGGATTTTCCATCCGATTTGGCTAATCTACATGATGTGTTTCATTTATCGATGTTGAAGAAGTGTTACCCTAGTATAGAGAAGATAGTGGACCCAGAACATGTACAACTCAAAAAAGATGTGTCCTATGTTGAAGGACCAGTAAAGAGTTCAAGAATCGAGAGTTATCGTTAGTGAAAGTTTTGTGGAGGAACCACAACTAAGAGGAAGCCACGTGGGATCTTGAGTCAGAGATGCGTAACAAGTTTGCTTTTCTCTTTTAGGAATTTGGGGATGAAATTCTTATAAGGGAGGGAGATTATTACAACCCACATTGAGGTTAGTCAGTAAGTACCTCAATTAGCATGAAGTACCTTGATTAGTGCTAAGTACCTTGTTAAACATCATGGTTAATCAAGATAAGCTAATATGTGAATCATTAGTCGAGATTGATTCATTTGATGTAATTAATATTAATTGCAGTGTTAATCGTTAAGTTAATTACCTAAGATAATTAACCTAGCTAAGATGGTTTAATTATTATGTTTTTATGCCTTGCGAAGGTAGATAATCTCGTGCTTGAAAGTTTGCAAAAAGAATTACATGATTTGGACCTTCGAGGCAAAAGTTATGGCATTTTTAAATTCTTTGGACCTATACTACAATTTACCCATAAGTTATAATCCCTTTCCCTTATCCCCTTCTTCCCGAATGAACAAACCATCACTTGAAGTGGCGCCCAAGCAGCAGGCTGCTCGATCATAGTAGAGGAGTGGAGCGGGGGCAATTTTTAGGGCTCCTTGAACTGAGCTGGTTGGCGCCACCTTTCCTTCTTCTTCCACCCTTCTTCTTCCTCCTCTTCCTTGCCCAACAACAGGCCGACTAGCAAGGCTGCCAGCCGACCAGCACAACAGCAGTGTGGCCCGATCGAGCAGGAAAGGGGGAGGGGTGGGGTGGTTTTTGGCTCCCAAATCTCTGAGCTAGCTAGGCCACCTTCCTTCTCCTTCATCTACCTCTCATCCCTGCCCTTATTGCGCCCACTTGCGCCTCAACTAGAAAGGGGCGGTGCCCCATCTAGCAAGAGCACCAGCAGCTGCAACAACAGCTAGGAAGCCATTTGGATGAAAGTAGCAGCACCAAGCATCATCGTCGGGTTCGTCCTTGAGCCCAAGACAAGGATCCACAGCCCTAGCCATGAGGAGCAATGCCTAGCTCAGCTCCTTTCCATCTGTGCATGAAGCAGGTCCGAACCAGGGCTATTCAGAGGTAGAAGATGACCTCGTTGATGCCCGCAAATAGGACTCCAGATGTGTTTCCAGATGAATTTTGGTCATCTCACCCGCTGTGAGTAGAATTTCACTCACTAAGCACGTATAACTCCAACAATCGGGTTTTTTGGTTGAATCAGTGTTAATTGTGGGTAACATCGCTTATCCAAGTGTCGTGCAGTGACAGCATCACCAAATTTCTAATTTGCATGAATTTCTTAATTATGTTTGCACGACACTAATTGTTTGATTGATATGTGTGATTTGGATTACTGGAACTGCATGATTGATTAAAACCTAATTTGCTCAGTTTAAAAGTTGGAATCAGTAGCATACAACCAGTAATTGTATGGTTTTGGTATAAATCCAGGTTGTACATTTTTTTAGTAATTTAATAGATGTACGATTTCAAAGAAATGACAATGACATGAAAAGGGTTTATTAGAAACCTAGTTGCACACCCCCGGTTATATTTAATGTGAGTGTATTAATAATTATATGAATCAACACATTTCTCAAAGAAATCATTTGAAATTCTCAATTAATATTAATAATTCGTGCCATGACAAGTAATTGACTTTTAATTGAGTTATGTGTTGCATAACTTAGAATTTGGGTTGATGTGCTCTATTTTTGAGGAATTATAGACAATTTACAAGTGCTACTAACGATTTCTAATATATCGAGTAATTAACTCTTGTTAGTGTGTCATGATGATCAATTGTATAATTTTAGCATATATGAGCCAAGTTGATATGAGTTTAGTTTACTTAATAAATTTCAATATGTCTGCATGCATGGTATATGGATTACTCAGTAAATTACAATGTTTTTTAGTATACTGCTTTGTCAGGTCTAGAATGATATTCATGTTGTGATTTTAACTAAAATTAAATAGTCTAGATGCCATAGAAATACTAGAGTTGAGTATAAGTAAGAAAACGTTTCAACATAGTAAGTGTTTTCTAGGAAATAATAAAATTATAGATTTAAGGGCCCTGACATCGTAGAACCCCTATGTGAGGTATGTGCCTTAGGGTTCAAATAACCTAACAGTGGTAGCTTCCAGTATATGGGGGTCAAAATGTGTTATCAGGTGGCATGGGGGGACCAATCCCTAGTGGAAGTCTTCTTAAATTATAGTTTGTAGTGTCCAACATCAACCAAAAGTCTTGGTGGCACTAGAGTACAAAAAAGTGTGTCCAACATCAACCAGAAGTCCTGGTGGCACTAGAGTACAGAAAATCCAATAAGTGGCTTGACTCTCTGCCTGTGTGCTTAGGTTAGAGGAGGAGTCCAGTTTATGGCACAATAGGAGTGTCGAGGCCAGAGAGCCAGTTTCCTTGTTGCTGACCAGGAAAGTAGTCAGACATAGCTATCCCGGGGTTTCGGCTAAGTCTTGTATAGTGGGATCGTAGTTCGCTACGAGTCTTCATATGTACAGTACACTGCATATGATCAGGGCATAAGATAAAATATGTTCATATAGGTTCACAGAGTTTCTTATAAGTTAAAGAGTTAAGAAAGATTTGAGTTAGTTTGACAACAGTTGTTCTTTAAATGAAATTTTAGTATTCTCTATTATTTAATCGTATCTACAGCTTTGCAGCAGTTGTTATCTTAATGAAATGTTGACATCTGATGTCGTTTAAATTATATTGTTTAGATCTACTCAGTACAATATTATCTTGTATTTTATTCCAAATAATAAACATAAAATGAGTTATCTGTGATGGTCGGGTGAAATTCTATTCACTGAGCCAGTAGCTCACCAACCTACTGAAACATTTTTTAGGTCAGCGTCAGCACGAGGAAGCTGAAGGATCATATCACCCAAGTTCTTAGAAGGTAGTTCGTAGTTAGATAGAAGTCTCTTAGTCCTTTCCCCTTGGTCCTTGGGCATGTGGTGTGGTAGTGAGAGAATGTAATGTGATATGTAGTTTAGATTTTAGTTATCTGGTGTTTTACTTTCTGCATGAACAATGTAATATGTCGTGTAAGTTTGTTTTTCTTCCAAGTAAGGTTAATGGTAAGTGGCTTCTGCAGTTTTATTATGATATGATGTTATTCAAGCTATTAGGTTTTTCCTTTAAGTAAATTCTAAGTAACTAAATAAAGAAAAGGTTAAGGATGGTTTACCGAGGGTGACTCCTCAGTCTCCGGGGTCATTAGAGATGGCACGAGGAATGAGGCGTCACAGGTATTTATGTGACATGGAGAACCTCTTTAAGATTCTTGTTGAACCTATTTTAATTTAATTTTGAATTTGAAAGATAGTAGTTATGTTTGCATGAACTTGTATCTTCTACGTATGGCATAGTCATTGACTCAATGAAACACATGTTCAATCAATATTTTAGTTCCTAAATCCAACATTCATTATAGTAGATGTGAAATTTGTGTGCAAGCTAAACTTCCTAAAAAGCCTTTCCATTATGTGAATAGGCATTTTGAAATTCTTGATTTAGTGCACAATGATATCTGCAAGTTTAATGGGATTGCCAATAAGGATCAAAAATGTCATTTCATAACTTTTATTGATGATGTGAGTAGATACAATTTTGTTTATTTACCTAAAAGTAAATATCAAACATTAGAAAAAATTGAAATATTTAAGAAAGAAGATGAAACTCAAAATAGTAAAATACTTAAATGATTAAGTTCTAATAGGGGAGGAGATTACACATCAATTTTTTTCTTAGAATTTTGTGAATTTCATCTTGTAGTTCATGAGGTTACCGCTCCTTATTCATCACAGTCTAATGGGATTGTAGAATGTAAGAATTGAATCCTAATATACATGGTTAATACCTTACTTCAAAGAATAGGCTTACGCAAATTTATGTGGAGGGAATATTTTAATATAGCTTGCCATATTATGAACATAGTTCCTCATAGACATAAAGAAAGTACTCTGTTTGAGCAATGGAGTCGGAGAAAACTATGTCTAAAATATCTCTGAGTGTGGGGGTTCCTTTCTAAGGTACTTGTCTTTAAATACACAAGGAAGAAACTAGGATAAAAAATGGTTGATGCCATCTTCTTGGGTTTTGTAGAGACAATTCTTCCAATAGATTCTTATTATAAAATTTGAAATCTCAAGCACTGATGTCAAAAAAATTGTGGAATTGTGTGATGTTACATTCTTTGAGAATGTGTTTTCTAACCTAGTGTGTCCAAAGAAGTATCCCAAGAGGATTCATTCACCAAAGGTTCCATTCCTGAGGACATGGAAAGGGTGACTAATGTAGGGAGCGACTTAAAATAAACTATTTTTGAATCTATTGATTCTGAAGAAAATGTTGAATCAAGGAGAAGTAAACAATCTATGACATCTAAGGATTATGGAAGTGAGTTTCTCACCTACAATATTAAGGATGATCTTGTATCTTTCAAATAAGGTATGGATTCTCTAAAAGCTAAGTTTTAGAAAGAATGTGTTAGTGATGAAATCCAATCAATTCTATGGAATGGAACTTCAGAATTGGTGGATCTACCCCTTGGTTGTTTTATAGTTTGATGCAAATGGTTCTTTAAGAAGAAACTTAACGCATACGGGACAATAAATAAGTATAAAGCTTGATTGGTCACAAAACGTTACACACAAAGTGAAGGAATATATTATTTTGATATCTATTCTCTTCTTTCATTTATGACCACAATCTGAGTTCTTATATAATTGGCTTCAACGTATAGTCTTTCTATCCATCAGATGGATGTGAACACTTGGTTCTTACATGGGATCTTCAATAGGAGATATATATGGAACATGCTAGGGGGTTTGTGGGTCATGTGAATGATTCTAAAGTGTGTAAACTTTTTATGTCATTATATCGCTTGAAGCAAGACCACTAAGCAATGGAATGAGAAGTTTGATTCTGTGATATCATTGTTTTCCTTTGTTTCTAATGATTTTGATAAGTGTGTTTACTACAAAATGGTCAAACCAAAATGGATGATGACAAATTTCATTAGTCATGATATGTGATATCAAACTAATCACACAGATACATGTTAGAGATAGTGTGTCGGGTAGTCCCACTATGAGACGGACACATGGAATCTATAACCATGGTAATCATAGTCAGCTCTCATAGTGTTTTTCGTGATTTTGGTTCATAGACATGAAGTCACTACACTCATCACATGCCGTTTGGTATGCTTTGACATCATCAAACGTAATCTTGAATGTGGGTTACCACAAAGATGATTATCGGGTGATTGTGACACATGGCGACTGATTGTGAGTGATGTAGATGGGATTTGTCCCTTCTATAGGAGTATGATATCCAAGGCCTATTGATTAGAAAGATTGATAAATGCATGGCCATACACATGTGAGTTAATATGTGATATTGAGCTTAGCTATATCTCAGACAGACTGCTCTGGTTTAAGGAATAAGATTGAATGTTGAATAGGATGGCAGCTCCATGCATAGACTTCAATCTTGATATAAATGAGAAAGGAATATAGAATCACTATAGCACCATACACATATTTTAGATTGAATTTTTTCTCCAACTTTACATTTACTTGGGTAGCATTGATGTGCAACTAGGCACCACTCATTGCTTGTAATGTCATAACTGGTTATGGACATTCACTGCCAACGTAATATGGGACCTATAGGGTCACACACATAGATCATGACCTAGAAGAGGAGTTTTAATCTTGAATAATAATTGGATTGATTACAAAAGTATTTAGGTATTCAATTCAAGCAACAAATCAACCGACTAGACTCCCAAACAATCAGATCATGTGATGAAACAACCAGTTGGAGTGTCAAGTTGATTGGATGTTGAATTAGCTAAGTTCTTCCTGAAGTGGGGAGCAAACTAACTGGTTCATTTAGTGAACCAATCATCTTGGCTCAACCAACCGACCGGTTGGGGTTGTGAAACGACCGACCCGCAAGGCGAGACATATAATTCATGGAGAAATTAGACTACATCAAGGATTATTGTTGACTTCATGTTGTTCATTAATTGGATTTGAATTTGCTAATTCTTATGTGATTGGGAAACATGGTGAAATTATTGGTTCAATAAGAGAACCGATCAACTTGTGTGTGAACTGACCGATTCGGTTGCCAAACGACTAGTTTGGCACTCGTAGGTTGCAAAAATTCATGATCTTCTAGTCCCTTCCACTCCCACATAGACTTGGAACCTAGACCCTAACCCATTGTACAAATAAAGGGATACTGGGGACTTTCTCCAGAGCACAACTCAATTGCTTCTGACAATTGTTGTCATCTCTAGTTGTGGTAACCAATAGAGAGCATGAGCAAATCCTACCCACTAAAGGGAGGGATAGCAAGGGGGAAACAATTGTGGGAGAGCAAGTTGGTGACTAGTACACCAACGTGAGGGACAACTCCTTCCCGTCCACTCTAGTTGAATGAAATGAGTTATAATTGGTCTGTGTGGACTTCCATAGAGGCGTGGAGGCCATTTTATGCCTCAAGGAGGACAATGTCAACCTACTATATATGGTGCAGACCGGGAGGCGCAGTAGACGAGTCCCAATGCAACTAGAAGACAGTTGTGCATCTACAATGACCAGGAGATGTCATTGGACTTGCTTTAAGACCAGGTATATCCTCAAAACCAACCTTCCCACCATCTAGGTGTTGACATGATTTGCTAGTTTATGGGGAATATGGTAGTAAAATTTTTATTTCTACTGCCTATTCTATAACCATATTTCCCTATAGTGGTATCAAAGTCACGTCAATCTACTATATTTTGGGATAATCAATATGATCAGATTTTTGGTTTTATTGTTTAATTATTTCATGTGATGTGAATAATTCTGTTCAATCAATTACCAAGCATAATCTCAAACAAATATATATGATATATATGCAATTTACAAGTGTCACCCTAAAAGTGAGTTTTGATGGTGGATGTGTATTGTGGTTCTGGCCAATAACCCTAATAATCTGTGTATAGTTGTGTGGTTGGTTATTCCTATTTTATCATAGCTTTCATACCAAGCCTCTATCTTATATTTCAGTTTTAAAATTATTATTCTCTACTTCCCCTGCTCCCCTCAATTGTAACTCAAGGTTTCTCAATAATCATGTAATAGTAGGATCGTTTACTTTCCTATTACGACAAAGAAGAAGAACACCCAGACCACTCCAACTGAACATCTCCAAGGCAAGTTGATCAGTTGGAGAGCTGAGAATAATCAAGGAGGATGAACCAAACTGATCATTAGGTGGACCAGACCGATCGGCTGGAGGACTCAGCAAATGGTGGATCGCGGATCATATGACTAGTGAGATGACCAACCGACCAGCTAGGAGGCAAGCTGATCAGTTCAAGGGTTGAACCGATCAATCCAGATTGGCAAGCATGGATTTTCATCAAAAACAAGTTTATGCATGTGATGTGGATCTTAGGTTGTGGTAGTTCCTTGTGGCTCTAAGGAATTACATTAGGTTGGCCATAACCATCACTTTTTATTATATATTTTCTTGTGGGATATAGCATGTATATGATACATACTATATGTGTGGTGATTGGATCAAGTATATGTATTTATAAATACAAACTCCCTCAATCAAATATTAAGTCCTAGATGCTTTCCAAAAGCATCACACATAAAAAGCTTGATCGACTAAGTGTGGGCACCCCAAGGGTGGTGCATTGTCTATCTCATAGAAGTGTGATGGTAATGATGTGGGCCCGCCAAGAGAGGTGCATTATTATCGTGTTGGCTTTTGGGTGAGGCTTAACTGTGTGGTCTTAATGAGATTAAGCACCAGAAGCATGCAGATGATTATGGAGTGGATTTGTGCATATCATCTATCCAAGAGTTGCATAGATGCAATTGGCATGAGTTGCCTACCTTGATAATTGACTATGGACACTGGAGTTGGTCAGGTAATAGTTGAATTATTTTGGATCTTGGCTCATTAGAATATTGTACGCTACAATATGTCAAATTGATATGTGAGGGCTATCGATTTGAATATAAAAGTGGGAGTGATAACTAATTAAAGACTTAATTAATATCGTCAAAATTTTAAATTAAATCAAATCAAATCAAAAAGATTTTTGACAAAAATGCAAATTTTCTCTTATAGAATCAAATGACAAACAAATCAGTATTGCAGTCAGTCTTTAGGAAGGAAAAACTTGAGGGGACAAATTTTTGCAACTAGTTTTGGACTTTGAGAAGGTTTATTAATGAAGAGTGCAAGTTCTACGTCCTTGACAAATCAGTGCCAGAAATACCTGCTCCTCATGCACCTAGGGAAAAACTGGATGCTTACTAGAAGCATGCCAAAGATGTTTTGGACATAAACTACCTTATGCTAAGATACATGAACTATGAGTTGCATGAGCAAAGTGAGGACATAGGGATTCTTGAGATGGTAACACATCTTAGGAAAGTGAATCATAATCTCACAAAGCAAGAAAGGGACGATGTCATAAAGGAACTCTTTGAATGTAAGCTGACAGAGGGAAACTCAGCACAACAACATGTGCTCAACATGATTAGACATGTGTATCATCTTGAAGAAGTGGGATTCTCTTTCGGGTAAGAGTTGGCCAGAGATATGATTTTAAAATCATTGCCAAAATCATATAGACACTTTATTGTATGTTATCATGTGAATAATATGGCCAGCCGATGTCAGATTTGCTTGGTATGTTGATTCATGTCGAACCAAGAATGAAGAAGGAAAAATATATGATGATGATTTGTAGAGTTGAGTCCAAAGATGAAAGCAAGGTTGTGAAGAGCTCTAAGGCCAAGGCCAAATTCAGTACTTCAACACTCAAGATGAGGAGAAAGAAAAGTACAAGAGGAACTTATCATTTGTACTTGAACACATTCATGAAGAAGATAGGGATGCAAATCTCCACTTTCGGTATATACATTATTGAGATAAACTTATCTACTTCTTCATCATGGGTACTAGATACCAGATGTGGATCACACATATGTTTGAATATGCAAGATCTGAAAAGAAGTAGGCCTTTGAGAAAGGGAGTGGTGGAACGGCGAGTTGCAAATGGCGCAGAAGTTACGACCACTATAGTTGGAACTTATAATTTATCTTTGTCCACAGGGCTTGTAATAGAGTTAATTAATGTTATTATGTACCTACCATAAATGGAAACATCATTTTTTTTTATCTTTTTTGGACAAGGATGCTTATGAATTTCATATTAAGAATGTTTCATGTTCTATTTCTAAAGATGGGATCTTTTATGGCAGTGCCCCAATGTCTTATGGTCTTTATTTTCTAGATCTAAAGATAGATGTTTATAATGTAAATACCAAAAGACTGAAACTCAACAACTCAAACAAAACATACCTTTGGCATTATCGTCTATGGAACATAAATGAGATTTTCATATCTAGACTCCATAAAGATGGTTATCTGGACTCTTTTGATTTTGAATCACTAGAGACATGTGAATCTTGTTTGTTGGGCAAGATGGCTAAGACCCCTTTCACTGGTAACAATGAGAGGGATAGTGATCTATTAGGACTCATACATACTTATGTGTGTGTACCTTTTAGAACAACTAATAGAGGTGGGTATTAGTACCTCATTACCTTTACTGATGACTTTAGTAGGTACAGTAATCTTTACCTTATGAAACATAAGTTAGAAACTCTTAATAGGTTCAAGGAGTTTATGAATGAGGTACATAACCAACTTGGCAAAAGTATGAAGGCACTTCATTCTGATCGAGGTGGATAACACTTAAGCTAAGAGTTTGAAGACCTTCTTAGAGCCCATGGGATTGTATCCTAGTAGAATCCACCTGGAACACCTTAGCATAATGGTGTATCATAAAGAAGGAATCACACATTACTGGACATGGTGTAATCAATGATGAGTTTAACTGAGCTTATGACCACCTTTTGGGGGTATGCTCTAGAAACCTCCACGTTTATACTAAAATGAGTATCATCTAAGTTGGTTCAAAAGACACCATATGAGATATGGTATGGGAAGTGTCCCAATGTGTCTTTTATGAAGATTTTAGGATGTGAAGCTTATGTAATGAAAATTCTTCCTAAAAAGCTTGGCCCTAAATCTGATAAATGTTATTTTTGTTGGATATCCTAAGAAGACGAAAGGATATTACTTTTATTCCCTATCTGAAAGAAAAGTATTTGTTTCTAAAGACGTTGTATTCATAGAAAAGGAATTTATTTCCAAAGGAATCAATGGGAGGAAAGTGGAACTCGAAGAGATTTGAGACCAACAAGAAAACATTGAGTTGATAGATGTATAAGAGGAACAAAGAGTCACAAAATGTTGTGGAATCTCAAATTCTTCAAGTAACAAAGGTACCTCATAGATCTAATAGGACATGCCTTGAACCTAAGAGATTTGGATATCTTGTGATGCATATTGGCGGTGATTTGGTCATAGATGATGATCCAACAAACTATGTAGAGCTATCGAGGGACCAGAGTCTGAGAAATGGCTTGAGGCCATGAGATCTGAGATGGAATGCATGTATACCAACAAGGTATGGACCTTAGGGGATCCACCTGAAGGTGTAAAACCCATAGGGAGTAAGTGGGTCTTCAAGAATAATACTGACATGGATGCTAAAGTACAAACTATAAGGGTAGATTAGTTGCAAAGGGTTTTAGACAAGTTCAAGGTGTTTACTATGATGAGACCTTTTCTCTAGTGTCCATGATTAAGTCCATTAAGATCATGCTTGCTATTGCAGCCTATCACGACTATGAGATTTGGCAAATGAATGTTAAAATCACATTCCTTTATGGAAATCTTCAAGAGGATTTGTATATGACACAACCTAGGGGTTTATAAATCCAAAATATGTAAATAAAGTTTGTAAGATACAAATATCAATCTATGGATTGAAGCAAGCATCTCGGAGATGGAATCTTCATTTTGATGAGATAGTCAAAGAGTTTGGCTTTGTTCAAAATGAAGATGAACCTTGTGTGTACAAGAAGGTTAGTGGGAGCATGGTAACATTCCTCATATTGTATGTAGATGACATACTATTTATGGGGAATGACATCCCTACTTTACAAAAAGTAAAGACATGGCTAGGAAATACATCTATGAAAGACTTGGGAGAAGCATCCTACTTCTTGGGGATTGGTGTGTCCCACCAGAGGTGCATACACTAATCAATTGGACTTGACTAGATGCACCCCACGAGATCGGAACACACTTGGGACAACTTTTAAAATTTATAAAGACCTAGACCGACACACCTACTTCTACTAAAACACTACACCCACAAGCGCACGGGGTCATGTCATAGTACAGGAGGGGGGCAAGTAAAGGGACGATCTATAGGGAGAAAAGGGGGCACTAGAGCTAGGTTTGTTTTTGGACTAGGTTCCTACTGAGGAGTCTAGGGTTGAAGGATTTGAAGGTTAACTTGTTGATTACACTAATTATGGAGTAAACAATCATATAAAGGAAAGAAAACATGATCAAAACCTAAGTTAACCCTAGATAGTTAATTCTACTAAGCATAAAAGGACAAGGCAAGCAAGGAAAAGAGCAGGCTACACTAACGCAGGAAAGAAGAGGTCTACACTACACTAAACTAGCAAATAGGGCAAAAGAGAAATTAAAGACCTAGGCTAGCAAGGACAAAGAAAGAATAGGGCAACAAGCTAACTAAGAAAATAAACAGTTAACTAAACTAACATTAGCTAATCAAGAAGGCAATCATGGTTTTAAAGAAATAAAGGGGTGTGTGGGCTCTTTGGGGGGAAGCACTTATCAATTAGGTTGGGGGTAATATGTGAATAGAATAATTTCAACTAGATTATCAAACTAAATGACAAGCTAGAGTCTAATGAATTATCCTAAACTACTAACTGGCCATGGATATGCTAGGTTGTGTATAAGGGAACTAGTCCCTAACACCCCCTTTACCCTTGTGAGACTCAATTGGGTTAGGGTTTAGGTGTAATTCAATTAGAGTCTAAACAAACCTAGGTTTCTAGGTTAGATGGTCTTAGGGTGATTAGGGGCTGAAGGTAGTAATGGGAGTGGAAGTGAGGTTTTGGGCCTCAATTCACCCACATTCTAGTCTTGAGAAAGTTTCATGCTAAGCACAATAAATTCATCTAAACTAGCTACTTAGATCTCTCAACTAGTGTTAGGAGAATTGATTAGAATGTAGGAGGATGGGTAACTATCTAGGGATCTAATAACTGGATCTAGGAGTAAATCCCAAAATTCACACATACAAGCAATTTCCCTAAACTCCTAGGTGATTTCAAGCACAAACCAACAAGAAATTCATGTAGAGTGGGATATAAAATAGAACATAATCATTAGCAAATGAAATAAAATTTGTACGTATCATTTTTCCCCAACATAGTATCAAAGTAACATTTTTGACCCCAAACATCCCACCCAAGGGACCTAGCTACTCATGGAAATGGAAAATACAAAAGGAAAGGAAAAAGAGGTAGAAGAAGCCATGAAGCTCAGTGTAGATGGAGCAATCCTCCTCTTTAGCTACTACAAGACATCCTCCTCCTTCCTCCAATGTGTAAGGGCATGGGATGATGGTGGAATAGGGTCAAAACACTAGGAAACTAGGGTTTTGATGGTGGACATGGTGAAATGGGGTGGAATGGAGGTGGAAATCGAATGGAATGGAATGGATAGGGGGCAAAAATGGATTGCTAGGAGTGAGATAGAGGTGTCCAACCACGTGCTCCAACTGCCACCTAGATATATATAGGTGTGGGGGAAGCAATAGGTAAAGTAGGGGTAAAATGGGAAATGTAGTGCAAAAGTAGCTAGGTTTTTGTGAGTAGCACGGTCATGGTGGAGTGAGGTGAGAATAATCATGGTGGAGTAGAACGATTGTGATGAAAAATGGGGAAAAATCATAGTAACTTGGTCAAATTTGTACATGAAGTGTCACATTCGTGGTGGCTTGAAATGCTCTGCCCGTTATTGGTTCCACGGTGATTCTGATTCAGTTGCCACACGATCGTACAACGTGGCACAGCTATTTTGGGTCCATCTACAATGACCATTCTAAGTGGCATGGCTGTGGTGATTCTTGCATTGCTTGAAGTTGACTCTGTTGAATTTGGATGAGTCAGCACGCCCGTTCTGATGTACCACGGCCATGGTGGTCTCTATTGTAGAACTTTGACTTGATTCCATGGATTTTCTTAGACATCTTTGCTTCAATGGAGCTTTGGACACTAGAGGTGGGTTGAGAGAACTTCAGACTTTACTTTAGGCCTCTCCAAGAGTATAGAAACCCTTAGATCACCCCTTCTATCTCTCTTCCATCCAAGCGTGGTTCAAATTCCTAAAAAGAATGCAAATAATGTAAATAAGTGCATTTTACACAAATATACTTATTAGGGGAAATAACATGTAATCTAACAGGTATATATGTGATTGAAATGCAATATGACACCAAATGAAGCCCTAAAATAGGGTTGCATCAAGGATCAAGATTTATAGAGATAGATCTAAGAGGCTTCTTGGATAAAGTCAGAGCACATACATTGACAAAGTTTTGAAGTGGTTCAGCATGGAGAGCTCGAAGACAGGAAACTTGTCCATGCTTCATTGAGTTACCATCTCTAAAGCTCAATTTCCCAGTTCTTATGAAGAAAGGGAACGCATGAGTTTGATTCCTTATACCTCAGCAATTGGATCGATCATGTAAGCAAAGTTGTGTACCCATCCCAATGTCTCGTATGCCTTATGCTTTATAAGAAGATTCAATCAGATCTAGGTTATGCTCACTAGATAGTCATAAAGAATATCCTCAAGTACTTGAGAAGGACTCAGGATCATTTCTTGGTATTCGGCGGAGAGAAAGAGTTGGTGGTGAGGAGTTACACTGATGCAAGCTTCCAAACTAACAAAGATGACTACAAATTGCAATCAAGATTTGTGTTTCTCCTAAACAACAGAGTTGTGGGCTGGAAGAGTTCCAAGAAAAAGATAGTTGTCGATTCTACAATGGAGGCTGAGTATATTGTTGCATCGAGTGAATCAAAGGAGGTTATATGGATCAAGAAGTTCATCTCTTAACTTGGGGTTTTTCTAAGAATCATTGACACAATTGAGCTATATTGTGACCAAACTGGAGCTATTCCACAAGCTAAGGAACCCAGATCGCATCAGTTCTCAAAGCATATACAAAGGCAATTTTGTCTCATATGAGAGATCATACAACAAGCAGACGTAAAGATTTGCAGAGTACCAACTAAGTACAATGTTGTTGATCCCTTGACAAAATCGCTTTAATAGGAGAAGCATGATGGACATGTTAGATCACTTGGAATATGATTTGTGGGTGTGATTGGATCTAAGCAAGTGGGAGTGTGTTAGTAGGTATGCCTAGAGAGCCAATCATATGATGATTGTAATGGCATGATTTGTAACTGATTTGATTATTAATAAATAGTAAGCTTCCAATTTATGTTGTTTTATTTAGTTATGAGATAATGATGCAATATAATAAATGTCTAGAGAATGATATTACTCAATGACATATTAAGAGTATATACATTTTCATTATGTCCCTAATCAGCTATTATTGTGGAAGATAGATAGACAACAATAACACATAAGACTAGAGTGTGTGTTGGTTGATGACAGAATCTCCTTAGTCATGATATGTGATATCAAACCAAGCAAATAGATATATGTTAGAGAACAGTGTATCAGGAAGACCTACAATGAGACTGATACATGGAATCCATTGCCATGGAAGTCATAGTTAGCTCTCATAGTATTGTCATGATTGTGGTTTTTAGACTTGAAGTCACTATATTCATCACATGTCATTTTGTATGCTTTGACATCATAAAAAATAATCATGAATAAGGGTTACCATAAAGGTGATGATTGGGTGACTGTGACACATGGGGACTAACTGTGAGTGATGTAGATGGGATTTATCCCTCCTATTGGAGTATGATATCCAAGGTCTCTTTATTAGTGAGAGAGAGACATTCATGGCCATGTGCATGTGAGTCAATATGTGATATTGAGCATACATATATCTCAGATAGTTTGCTCTGGTTCAAGGAATAAGATTTAATGTTGAAGAGGATAACTTCTCCATGCCTCGAGTTCAATCTAGATATTAGTGACAAAGGAACTATACAAACACAGTAACACCATACATAGATTGTAGGTTGAAATTGTTCTCCAACTTTCCATTTACTTGGGTAGCATTGACGTGCAACTAGGCACCACTCATTGATTGTGATGTCATCACTAGTTATGGACATTCATTGCCAATGTAATATGAGACCTATAGGGTCACACACATAGGTCATGACCTAGAAAAGGAGTTTTGATCTTAAATGATAATTGGATTGATTACTAAGTGTTTAGGTGTTCAATTCAAAACAAATCAACTGACTGAACTCCCAACTTATTGGTTCATGTGATGAAATGACCAGTTGGGGTGTCAGATTGATTAAATATTGAATTAGCTTCATTCTTCCTGAACGGGGGAGAAAACAGGATTTTTCACTTAGTGAAGTGATCAGCTTAGCTCAACCAACCAACCAGTTGAGGTCCTGAGATGACCATCTCGTAAGGCAAGACATCTAGTTTGTGGAGAAATTTGATTGCATCAAGGATTAGTTTTGACATCATGTTGTGCATTAATTGGATTTGAACTTACTAATTCATATGTAATTAGGAAACATGGAGAAATGACTGGTTCAGAAAATGAAGCAATCAGCTCACGCATGAATCGACCAGTTCAGTTGCCAACCGATCAGTTCGGTGCTCGCAGGTTGCAAAAAATTATGATCTTCTGGTCCCTTCCACTCCCACACAGTCTGGGAACCCAGACCCTAACCTCTCCTATAAATAGAGGGGTATTAGGGCTTCCCAGATCACAAATCAATTGCCTCTGACAATTGTTGTCATCTCTAGTTGTGGTAACTATTAGAGAGCTCGAGAAGTCCTACCCGCTAAAGAAAGGGATAGAAAGGGAGTAACAATAGTGGGACAGCAAGTTGGTGACTAGTACACCAACATGAGGGACAACTCCTTATTGTTCATTCTAGTAGGATGATAGGAGTTATAGGCAGTCTGTGTGGACTTTCATAGAGGTGTAGAGGTTATTGTCTACCACTAGGATGACAATGTCAACCTGCTATTCGTGGTGCAGACCAGTAGGTACAAAAGACGAGTCTCAGTGCAACAAGAAGATAGTTGTGCATCTATAACTACAAGGATATGTCATTGGACTTGCTCCAGGACCAGGTATATCCTCGAAACTATCCTTCCGATCATATAGTTGTTAATGCGATCCGCAAATTTATGGGGAATATGGTAGTAAAATTTTGTTTCTGATATCTATTTTGTAGCCATATTTCCCAACAATGTCCAGATTACCTATGGTAAAGAAGTTGCTTCTTGCATTTTCTTTTCACTCTGATATCACTACAACCATTTGTAAGATAAAGAGTTCCATTTACAATCAAAAAAGTGTAGACACATCCAAGTCAGACTCAAGTATGTAAGAGAATTAGCATCTAATTGGATCATGGTTGTGGACTACATAGGTACCAGAGATAATGCACTTGATCCTTTAACTAAAGGTCTTAATCTAGCTTTAGTTGAGAAATCCATGTCGGAGATGGGACTAAAATCCCTTTAGATTTGCAAGAAATAGCAACCTAACTCAAAAGAGTGGATATCCCCCAAATTGGGTTCAATGTGGTAATATCTAGTTTTTAGGTGAATTAGATGACATTGTGAATATTTGTTGATGCTTCTTGTATTTGTGTGTCTATCCCCTAGGAAACTTGTTAGTTCCATGACTACAAGTCAGTAAGAGATTAGTCTTTGAATGGTGCAAATTCTTAGGATAGGATGCTAGAAGCACATCCTTGGAGACTCTAGCTAAATGATTGACGTTATATAGGCTGCAACGGGGGAATTGGGTTGTTCCCTAATATCAATCATGACATATTTTGGATGCATGCCCTTAATACATCATATTTCTTTTTATTCATATCTTCATTTTGTTGTTACCAATTGATACTCTTGCACCCAAGGTCCAGGTTCTAGTCTTTTTTCACCTAGTTCCTATAGGAGTCAAAGTTGGATAACTCAGGCATGGTTTAAACCAAATGCTACCTATTGAAATAACAGTGTAGAGAACTGAGTGGCAGGACATACTACACATTAGACTTTATGGGGGACTATTATATATAATGGTTTTTTACCATTCATCTACATAGGTTAAGCTCAATGTAGGTGCAGTTAGTACATAAGGATGGTGGAGGAAAAGGTAGTTTATTTGTGTGTGCAAACTAGGAATATGACTAGGAAATTATTTTTATTTTCCATATCCTTTTTTGTACAAAATATATCTGCTTAATTAATTAATCAATTGTTTAATTAATACTTTTCACATTGTAAGTGGACTCATTGTTTTCCTTATTAATTGGAAAAGGATGACTTCTTTCTTAACTGGAACATGACTATCTTGTTTTCCATAGTAATTGGAAGATATATTTTCCTTCTTATTTGGAAAGGGGCTCCCTATTTTCCCTTATTAATTGGAAAGAGACATTTTCCTTCTTAATTGGAAATGGACTCCTTATTTTCCTTATCAATTGAAGAGAGACTCATATTTTTCCTTTTTATGTGTACAAGGGCAATCTTATAACATATCTTACTAGGAATACAATTTGGGGGTTGAGAGGGTTATAAATAAGTTTCTGCCCATTAGGATTAAAAACACAAAAATAAAATTTGAACAATAGTTGTAGTCATTCACATGTGAGAAAACCCATACCCCAGACATTTGTCTTGCCTCTACCATTTCTCTAGGATTGCCTCGTGGATATTCTTCTCCTATGTGAAGCTTGTCTATACTTCCTTCTATCATATATGAGATTTTTTGGGTGGTGGTACGTATGATCATTGGGTTGCATTGGTAATGCTCCTTGTCCATCGTCAAAAACATTCTTCTACTACATGTTTGTGACTGGATAGACTAGAAGAATGACGATCATCTAGAAGGGTTGTGATCCACTAATTTCTTTAAATATTATGTCATGTTGCTCAATAAACTGTCTGAACTAGATTTCCTATTGTTGTTTTATTTTTGGTTCTCCTTCTTTGTTTATTCTACACATTTCTTATCTAGACCTGGCATGAAATTGTTAATTAATATTGTAACCATTATAGTTTCTTTTCTTGTAGTGACATAAAAATTTATATCCAACATGTGTGAATCTTATTATTACCATGTATTAATATGTTCATATTGCAATGACTTATGAGTTGATTAAGTCAATCTACACGATTCTTTTTAAAATAACAAAACATTAAGGAATTTATTAGCACGTTAATTAGTGGTGTCCCATTTTCATTGCCTAATTAGGTTGTCTAGACGGTGATGCATCTCGGAGGATATATACTAATGGTATCTATGACCTGGGCTAGTTTTAAGATGGTTAAAGGTTGCATTTGGTAGCATGTGGCATAGTCCTTTTCAGCCTAATGGTTGCATCCTCATTCTAAAAGAAAGTATGATTCAACTTCAATTTACTAAAGATAAATCATTACAAAATAAAACACACGACTTTGAGCCCTTAAATACTCATTCATTTTACACACATATTCTTTTAGCTAATAGAAATAATTGCCCTACATTTGTACAAAGGAATGTCTCTAATATTGACCCCTTGTATTTTGGAATTGTGGTATAAAGAAAAGACACACAAAGACTTCATGATTGTTGGGAAGGTTATTTGAAACTTGTCAATGTTGGTGAAATAAGCTCTTCCCATCCATATGCATGTAATTTTACAAGAAGCTTGTTGCTTCTATGGTGTTTGATCAATATAGTATTATTGTATAGATTTGGCATATGATTGAAAGCATTCATCAATTTAATAATTAGATTTATGATTATTTATCCATCCATCTAATATTATGTTGTACTTTTTGTTCTTCCTACTAATTTTTATGTGATTCCTTGCTACTTGGAATATTTGTTATAATATGGGACTTGTTTCTTAATAAATGGTTAGTCATGAAAAGCATTGTATATCCCCTATTTTGTAAATAGAAAGGCATGTGTAAGCGTGTGTACTTGATTTGACTGTAATTTTTTTCCATATGGTCTTAGATGTTTCTCTCTATAGTTGAGGGGTTTAATGCATGCATATTGTGGCACCAAACCCCCTAATGCCAACTGTAGCTTGATATGTTGGAAAAAATAATGATACTCAAATCAGTTTAAACATACAACATGATATATAAAGCTTGTTTGTTTTCCTTGTTTGACCAAATGATTAATCATAAACTCTAGTAGAAAAACTATAGAAAAAATCTGTATAATATCAATAACTTACAAGTAATAAACTAATTGTTATGTAGTTTAGAAGTTGTTGAAACAAAGGAGGGTATTTAACATGGTGCAATATACATTTACTATAGTTTGATGTCTCTCACTCTTCCCATGATATTATTGACATATATGCCATTGTAAATTAGAAATATATAAGAAAAAACTTCACTCTTCATTGAGATGGTAGAACTTTGTGGGTCTTCTTTTTGAACTTTCTGGAAAAAGAGGTTACCGAAAATGTATTTCAGTAGAGAATGTGAGCTACTCATTGAGTGAGTAACATGCCATCTACAACTAATTCTTATGTGTAAATTCAATATTTATGAAGAAAACATGGCATGTGTACGTGAATGGACATAGTAAGAAAATGTACTTTATAAAGTAGTATACAATTTAATACTTGATAGGTCGATGAGGAATTTAAATGGGAATGGCTATTCAATTGCAATGTAAGAGTGTTGACTACAAGCTATATCATAAAATTCATCACTTATTAATTAAAGTCTCAAAAAGAAAATATAAATATCATCTGAAACCTTTAACTCACTTAAATATATTTCCTTAGTTTTCATGAGGTACACACTCATGTGCAAATCTCTCATTCAAGGTAGAGGACTTACTACAGAGTTCTTAAATTTGGGCTCTTATATCGTTTATCACTACTAACTAACTCCTTGGTATTGGCATGATTTTGCATGCCTAGACTTGGTGGATAACGCAACAAGCAGGTATTATTGGACACTCTCATTGATTAGGGTACTCAGGAAAGGTTGTTGGTATATATGCCCATAGAGCCATCCCAAGTGATTGCATGGAGTCGGATATTAATTAATCAATTAATGCGATTAGTTGGTTAATTAATGAATTCCAGAATATTCTAATTAATCCACGAGTGTTTTAATTAACGCAATGTTTCTATTTACCGATGGGTTTGGGACACCCTACTTCCCTTCGTATCCTATTTAAAGGATGATTGACGGCCGATATATATATAATATATTGAGAGAGGCTTTTCGATTTACGCTCACGCACGTAAACCCTAGCCATCGCTGTCCATAGGAGAGGAAGGAGAGCAACGCGCCTCTAGCACGCCGCCGCACAGACACGACTCCTTCCCGTCGGCTTAGGAAGCGTGACGTGGAGTTCCGGTCCATCCGCGTGGACAAAGTAGAGACGCAGAGCGACGACCATCCGTGCGCGTTACGAGCGGCGCACATCATTGCACAGGAGCACCGCCGGATCTTCCTGCGATAGCGAACGGGAGAGAATTTTGTCTGTGTAGGTCAGCAGCATTGCACCGTCGTGCAGTGGGACATCGCCGGACTTGCTTCGCGATATGGTATATCCCGTAAACACTCCTTCCAAATACATTGTTATCGATGAGATTCTGTTTCGGGTTGCATGGATTTTATTGCTTTTGCCGCACATGTTTTCTCCACAAAACCCAATAGTGGTATCATAGCAACGTCGATCTAAGGCGTATTTGGATCCGTTTCGATATGATCGAATCGCTGTATACTGTTTTTATGTTGCATATGATGCAAATTAAAACTGTTAATGTGCAAATATAAACCTAATTCCACATACGCCGTAGGCTTCTATTTTTGACATTTTGGATGGGGTCGACTATGGAAAATATTGATTTTCCTAAGTGTACGGAAGTAAAATTCCATAGACCTTTCAGGGGCTCTGCCCCTGAGACCCCGCGAGGGGCGGCCTCCCCTCGACCCCCGCACAGGAGCGCTACCCCTGTGTACCCCGCATTTTTTGTGTGGGAGTCAAAAATTTATATAATGGGGAATGTCCCGCATTACAAGTACTGCAATTTTAATATGTATATATGTATATGTAGATATACCTATGATAACATACACGTCGCCTTTAAAATCTATTTTATGTGGTGAATGCATGCACGGTTATGGCCTAGTATCCCCTTTTGTGAATGTTGTGAATGAATCTGGATGTCAATCTTGTGGATACATTTGTTTGTGAATGATATGGATGTATAATGGATGCATATGGATCCTTTGTATAAAGTATTCATCTTGCATGTCGAGCCTCATCTCTTATTTCAAAGTGTAATTAATTCCTTCCCTTTATATTTGTACACATATAATGTAATAGAGATAGGATTAGTTTTAGTCTTTGTAAACTTGTTGTAAGGAGGCCACTTGAAGATCCAACTCCAAGGAGTGTCCATGGAGAAGCACCATGAAGATCTAATTCCAAGAAGCAACCTAAAGATCCAACTCCAAGGAGCGTCCATGCAGAAGCAACAAGAAGATCCAATTCCAAGAAGCAATTTGAAGTTCCAAACTCACGAAGCATCCATGAAGTTGTTCATTGTAATGTTGATCATTACAGGCTTACAGGTTGATTCACAGGTGTTGCATGAGATGCATAAGACCATAGGTGGACCGTAATCCTTTGTTACTCTAAAGGATTACAATAGTATGGCCATAAATGATGTATTTGTGTTTGTGATTGCATGTCTATCGTTTGTGGTTGTGGATATAGTAGTATATCATATGTACTATAAGTATGTGGTGTTTGGATATGTATATGTATTAATAAAACCCCTCAATTAATAATATTAAGTTTTAGTTGCCTTCCATAAAGCAACACACATGAAAAGCTTGATCGACTATGTGTGGGAACGCCTCCGCGTGGTACACTATCTATCTCGTGGAAGTGTGATGGTGGGTGTGTGGGTCTGCCTCCGCAGGGTGCACACTCATCGTGTTGGCTTATGGGTTGGACTTAACTAGGGAACCTTGATAGGATCAAGTACCTAGAGGCACACAGATGCATCATGGCAAGGAGTTGTGCATGATCATCTATCCAAGAGTTGCATATGATGCAATTGGCAAAAGTTGCCTACCTTAGTATTTGGTCTTTGACGCCGGCGTTGGCTGGGTATTGATCCAATTATTTTGGGTCTTGGCTCACTAGAAGGTTGTGCATTGCAATCTTATGAGTTAATAGTGAGGTCTATCAATTTGAATAAAATAGTGGGAGCATAATTAATTAAAGGCCTAATTAATCTCATTTATCAAGTATGTACAAGTCAAAATGTTTTGGACTAAATGTAAATTTTTGTTTTGTAGCAATCAAATGGCAAACAACACTCACACGTTCTCGTTGCGATCGGTCCTTGAGAAGGACAAACTTACCGGAACCAACTTTCAAAATTGGTTTAGGACGCTGAGAATTGTTCTCACACATGAGAGTAAGCTCTATGTCCTTGAAACACTAGAGCCAACGGAGCCCGCCGTAAATGCGCCCAAGGCTGAAAAGGATTCTTACAAGAAGCACCTTGATGATGTCATGGATGTTAGGTGCCTGATGGTGTGCTCAATGAAGTATGAGTTGCAAGAGCAGCATGAGAACATGAATGTCATGGAGATGGTAACACATCTCAAAAACATGTATCAACATCAAGCAAGACAAGAGAGATATGATGTCTCAAAGGCTTTGTTCAAAAGCAAGATGAAAGAGGGAGACTCAGTTGGCACCCATATACTCACCTTGATTGGGTACGCAGAAAGCCTATCCAAGCTGGGATTTCCCCTAGGTCAAGAGTTGGCCACTGATGTGATTCTATAATCATTTCCTGAATCATATAATCATTTTGTCATGAACTACAACATGAACAATTTTGACAAGCCGTTGTCATAATTGTTGGGCATGTTGAGGACAGCTAAAGCACAGATCAAGAAAGACAAACCTAAGTTTGTGATGGTGATCAGCAAGACAAAGGGAAAGTCAAAACGCAAAGGCAAGGCTAAGAATAGTTCTAAAGCCGGGCAGAAGCCAAAGTCATCTGTGTTCAAAGCTAAAGGTGGGATCTCCAAAGAAGGCAGTTGTCACCATTGTGACCAGCCTGGACATTGGAAAAGAAACTATCCTCTCTACCTGGAGGAACTGAGGAAGAAGAAGCAGGGGATAGAGATCTCCACTTTAGGTATATACGTTATTGAGATAAACTTAAATACTTCTTCATCATGGGTACTGGATACCGGATGTGGATCTCACATATGTTCGAATATGCAGGATCTGATAAGAAGTAAGCCTTTACGAAAGGGCCAAGTCGAGTTGTAGGTTGCTAATGGAGCAAGAGTTGCTGCCACCGTAGTTGGAGTTATTAGTTTATCTTTGCCTACGGGCCTTGTAATAGAATTAGAGAATTGCTATTATGTACCTTCCATTAATAGAAATATTATTTATGTATCTTGTATGGACAAGAGTGGATTTGAATTTCACATTAAGAATGGAATTATTTCTATATCTAAAGATGAGATCTTTTATGGCAATGCCCCTATGTCTTATGATATCTACTTGTTAGAACTTGAGACTAGCATATACAACATAAATACTAAAAGGTTAAAACTTGACAACTCAAACAAAACATTCTTATGGCATTTTCGTCTTGGGCACAAACGAGAAGTGCATATCTAGACTCCATAAGGATGGTTATCTAGACTCTTTTGATTTTGAATCATTAGAGACATGTGAGGCATGTTTATTAGGGAAGATGACCAAGACTCCTTTCACTGGACACAGTGAGAGAGCCAGTGATCTGCTAGGGCTCATACATACTGATGTATGTGGACCTTTTAGATCAAATGCTAGAGGAGGCTATCAATACTTCATTACCTTCACTGATGACCTCAGTTGGTATGGTATGTATATATTATGAAACACAAGTCAGAAACTCTTGAAATGTTCAAGACTTTCATGAATGAAGTAGATAAGCAACTTAGTAAGAGTATTAAAGAACTCTGTTCAGATCGAGGTGGTGAATACTTAAGCCAAGAGTTTGAGGACCTTCTGAGAGATCGTGGTATTGTATCACAATGGACTCCACATGGTACACCACAACATAATGGTGTGTCAGAAAGAAGGAATTGTACAATATTAGACATGGTACGATCAATGATGAGTTCAGCCGAACTTCCAATATCATTCTGGGGATATGCTCTTGAAACTACAATGTTTACACTTAACTGTGTACCTTCCAAATCGGTTCAAAAGACACCATATGAGATATGGAATAGGAATCGTCCCAATTTGTCTATGTTAAAGATTTGGGATGTGAAGCTTATGTTTGGAAACAATTTCCTGAAAAGCTTGGGCCCAAATCAGAAAAATGTTGTTTTGTTGGATACCCCAAGGAAACTCGGGGATACTACTTATACACACCAACTGACAACAAAGTGTTTGTTGCTAGGACTACTGTATTTCTTGAAAAGGAATTTATTTCCAAAGAAATTAGTGGGAGGAATGTAGAGCTCGAAGAAGTTCGAGACTAACAAGAAAGTAGAGAACCTGAGGAGGTACATAAGGAACATGAAGACTCACAAGCTGTTGTGGAATGTCAAGTTCCAAATGTAACACATGAACCTCATAGGTCTAGTAGGACACGACTTGAGCCTGAGAGATTTGGATTTCTCATGACTCAAGACAGTGACGAATTGGGCATAGCAGATGAGCCAACTTCCTATCTAGAAGCTACTAAGGGACCAGAATCTGAGAAATGGCTCAAAGCCATGAGATCTGAGATGGAATCCATGTACACCAACAAGGTATGGACCTTGGTGGATCCACTCGAAGGGGTAAGACCCATAGGGTACAAGTGGGTCTTTAAGAAGAAGATTGACATGGATGGAAATGTTCAAACCTATAAAGGTAGATTGGTTGCGAAAGGATTTCGTCAAATTCAAGGTGTTGATTATGACGAGACCTTCTCACCAGTTGCCATGGTTAAATCCATCCAGATCATGCTTGCCATTGCAGCTTATCATGACTATGAGATTTGGCAGATGGATGTTAAAACAGCATTCCTTAATGGAAATTTACTCGAGGATGTGTACATGACACAACCTGAGGGTTTTATCAATCCAAAGGAAGCCAATAAAGTATGTAAGCTACAAAGGTCAATCTATGGATTGAAGCAAGCATCTTGGAGCTGGAATCTACATTTTGATGAAGTAGTCAAAAAGTTTGGCTTTAGTTAAAATGAAGATGAACCTTGTGTTTACAAAAGGGTTAGTGGGAGCACAGTCGTATTTCTCATATTGTATGTGGATGACATACTATTGATGGGAAATGACATCCCTACTCTTTAGACAGTAAAAGGTTGACTAGGGAAGACCTTCTCTATGAAGGATTTGGGCGAAGCATCCTATATACTAGGGATCAAGATCTATAGAGATAGATCTAGAAGGCTTCTAGGCCTAAGCCAGAGCACATACATTGACAAGGTGCTAAAGAGGTTTAGCATGGAGGGTTTTAATAGAGGTAACTTGCCCATGTCCCATGGGGTTACAATCTCTAAAGCCCAGTGTCCTAGTTCATGTGATGAACAGGCACACATGAGTACGATTCCATATGCATCAACAATTGGATCTATCATGTACGCAATTTTATGTACTCGTCCTGATGTGTCGTATGCTTTGAGCATGACGAGTCAGTATCAGTCAGATCCAGGTGAATGTCACTGAACAGACGTAAAGAACATCCTAAAGTACTTGAGAAGGACTAAGGATCAATTCTTGGTATACGGCGGTGAGGAAGAGCTCGTGGTAAAGGGTTACACCGATGCTAGCTTCCAAACTGACAAAGATGACTACATATCGCAATCTGGATTTGTGTTTTGCCTGAACAACGGAGCTGTGAGCTGGAAGAGTTCCAAGCAAGAGACGGTTGTAGATTCTACAATAGATGTCAAATATATTGCCACATCTAATGCTACAAAGGAAGCTGTGTGGATCAAGAAGTTCATTTCTGAACTTGGAGTGGTTCCAAGCACTGGTGATGCAATTGAGTTGTTTTGCGACAACAATGGAGCAATTGCACAGGCTAAAGAACCAAGATCGCACCAACATTCCAAACATATTCTGTGGTGGTTCCATCTCATATGAGAGATCGTACAACGAGGAGATGTGAAGATTTACAGAGTACCTATAGAAAGCAATGTGGCTGGCCCGCTCACAAAAGCTCTTTCATAGTAGAAACATGGCGGACATGTTCGATCACTTGGATTGAGATTCATGAGTGATTGGGTATAAGTGCAAGTGGGAATCTGTTGGTATGTATTCCCATAGAGACTATCATTCGATGATTGTAATGGGATACTATGTAAATGATTTGTAATACTACATTGATCATATCAATAAAGGCAAGTTTCCAATCTATATGTTTGTGTTTTATATTGTGAGATGACCATAAAACTTATAGATGTCTATATAATAATATACTCAATGACATATGTCTTCGGGTTGATGACCTAAACAGTGAGATCATATGTATGCTAAGAGTATGTATTCTTGTTTTGTCCCTAATCGGTTGTTATTATTGAAATATCCATACACATCAATAACACATAAGATTAGAATGTATGTTGGTTGATGGAAGAATCTCATTATCCATGATATGGAGATATCAAACCAAATACATAAATACTTGTTAGAGAACAGTGTATCAGATAGACCCATCTTGAGAGTGACACATGGATACCATGATTGGTAGTTAGAGTCACATATCATAATGATGGTGGTGATTGTGGTTCTTAGACCTGAAGTCACTACACTTATCACATGTCGTTCGGTGTACTTTGACATCATCCACCGTGGTCCTGAATAAGGATTGCCATAAAGATGGTGCTTGGGTGCACTGTGACACATGGGGATGATTGTGAGTGATGTAGATGGAATTTGTCCTTCCTACGAGAGTTTGATATTCTGACCACTTGATAAGCGAGACTGAGAAATGCATGGCCATGCTGATGTGAGTCAATATGTGATATTGAGCTTACATATATCTCAGACAGTATGATCTAGTTCAAGGAACATGGATTGAACATTGAAGAGATAACAGTTCCATGACTCGAGTTCAATTAGGATATCAGCGATAAGGGAACTATACAATCACTGTAACACCAGTCATGAATGATAGGTTAAGTTGTTCTCCAACTTCTCCAATTACTTGGGTGGCAATGAAGTCTTTCTAGATACCAATCATTTCTTGTGAAATCATAATATAATTATGGATATCACTACCAATGTAATTTGGAGCCTACCGGGTCACACGCATAGGATGTGCTGGAATAGGAGTATAATTGTGGATTTGATTGGAATTGCTCTGAATCACATTGATTACTAAAATGTTTATGTAATGGATTAGAATAATATAGGAGTGATTGGCTCTAAGTTCATGTGGGAGTCTATTGGTATATATGCCCATAGAGCCATCCCAAGCGATTGCATGGAGTCGGATATTAATTAATCAATTAATGTGATTATTTGGTTATATAATGAATTCCAGAATATTCTAATTAATCCACGAACATTTTAATTTATGCAGCATTTCTGTTTACCGATGGTTTTGGGAAACCCTACTTCCCTTCGTATCCTATTTAAAGGAGGATTGACGGCCGATATATATATAAGATATTGAGAGAGGCTTTTCAATTTACGCTCACGCATGTAAACCCTAGCCGTCACTGTCCATAGGAGAGGAAGGAGAGCAACGCACCTCTAGCACGTCTCCGCACAGACACGACTCCTTCCCGCCAGCTTAGGAAGCATGATGTGGAGTTCCAATCCATCTGTGTGGACGAAGTAGAGACGTAGACGCTGAGATGCCTACATTCGGAGGACAGCGATGACCATCCGTGCGCGTTACGAGCGGCGCACATCATCGCATAGGAGCGCCACCGGATCTTCCTGTGACAGTGAACGGGAGAGAAGTTTTTTCTGTGTAGGTCAGCAGCGTTGCACCGTCGTGCAGCGGGACATCGCCGGACTTGCTCCGCAATAAGGTATATCCCGCAAACACTCCTTCCAAATATGTTGTTGTCGACGAGATCCTATTTCAGGTTGCGTGGATTTTATTGCTTCCGCCGCGCATGTTTTCTCCACAAAACCCAACAAAGGTGTCAAAGGCTTTATAACTTGTAAATTTACCATTACAATGGTTTTTCCAGGTCGCCACATGGTAGTTTACACTAATGAGATGGATGATCATCTTCTAGAAGTTGACTAAATTCTAGGGTACCATCGTAATTATTTATTTATATTGCATACCTAAATGTATATCAAATGGTCCACTAGGGATAGTTTCATGCACATACTATTGTGTGATTTTTTGTTACTTCATCCCTATATTTGTCAATCCATACATGCATTTTATCATTCTCAATACAAACCCTGATAAAGTAATATAAAATATTTAGGTCAGCTATTCCATCACAATGATTTGTTAGAGTGTCAAACATTCTTGATTATAATATTGAAAACATCATTTGAAAATGTGCTACAATATATAGGCAACAAAGTAAGAAAATCATCAAATATGCATTGTCAACATAAATTTATTATCTTTACATGAAATCGTCTAAAGGGTCATTGAACTTATGACTGAGCTAGTAACTACAACAAATTACTGTCATAATTGATTATAAAACTCTTATGAAATCATGTCAAACCTAGTTGGAGCCAATGCATACTAATTTAATGTTAAATAACCCAATATGTATATATCATAATGTGCATGAGCTTGTACAAAGAATCGTATAGGATGTGAAAATATTAGGACTTTTAAAAGATTTCACAAGAGTGGATTTCTTCCCTAAACATATAGTAAAACTACTTGGATTATAGGGTTCCATGTAGATAAGTATCTAACACTACTTGATTATGATTTTTGAGTTTTTTCAGTCAGTAAAACGTCACCTAAACCTATTGAGTAGCAATTTATTCTTGTAGCATTGATGACTTCTAAACATGAATAGCATGATAACACAAACACCAAGAAAAAGTATTCGTCTAATATGTGAAGTGAACAAGGATGGTTGAAATAATTCTGTATTTATGGAGTGTGGATATTTCTATGCATGTTATATGGAAAAGTTAACATAGACACCTAAACATAAATAACATCTACACAATATCAACACTCCTTTTTATTCTATTACTCTTCCTTTTTAGTAGATATTTGTATTTTTTTATTGAAAGACATAGGTCCACACACTAGGTCAGGGACCTGTCAACAACCCATGTTGGTGACCGTGTATGGTCATCGGTGACCTTTTAATTCAAAGACCAATAGGGTTGTTGGTAATCTCTCTTAATCATGACTGATCTCCTTCACTCTACTACATTCTTCTCTGACTAACTACTACTTTAACATATATATCCCTATTGACCAGCCATGTTTTCATTAGAGACAGATAAAGGGTCACCATACTCACCTTTATCCATCATTGAAATCCTCCTTTGAATCAACCACCTTAACACCCATCATCTTTCCATCAAAAACTACTCTCCATCACTAGTGGCCAATATAAGGTTTCTACCAACCATGTAAGCCCCAATGTCTCAACTTATTATATAGTATAGGTAGTAATCAACCCTCTAATTCTTCACCATTGAACTTCAATCAATCAACTATTGACCAATTAATGAATCTTTATAACATCCTCATTTTCGGTACTCTATTATGATTTCTTAAGTACATATTATGCATGGTCATAGCATGGATAAAAATGGTTGTTTAATTTATTTGGGTAATTATCATGCATCGAGAATTTTACTATTAAGAAAAAATTTAGTATGATACTACTACACAAAATTTTGAGATTTAATCTTGTTTAGCTAATTAGATATTTAATATTAAAACATTATATCATTTTAATTATATAAACCACTTTGGTCACCTAGATGGAAAACTAACCATGCCAAAATATTCAAACCTGAAATAATGCTAGTGGTAAAATTTTGAGATTGTTAGGGATTGGTTTGGTTAGGAAAAAGATCTTCTCAAGATAATAGGAAGAAAATGATTTATTTCCTATATCCTTTTTTTGTTGAATCAAACTTGATGGAGGTCCTTTGATGCGAACACCAGCTAAGTTAGTTGATCCCACTTGTCTGTTAAATCTGCTTTAACCTCTAACTTCTTAGGAAATAGTCCTCCCTCCTATCAGTCATGATTTCCTCACAATATACCAAATCTTTTCGGTAAATAGCTTCTCCACCGTAGTCAAGGAGTATCCTCACTCCTTTTAAGCCCCAAAAGGAACCCTAGAGTGCATCCTAAAGAAACATATCTCTTAATGCTAACCTTCCTCGACAACTTGCAGAACACCCACGAGTGTTTCCCTTACTTCCTTGGGCATTGGGAAGCATCAACCTACTTGTCTTAGATTGCCCCAACTCCCAATTTCACTACTCCAACCCCAAGCCACACTGAGCTACTCCATTTCCCCATCGTCAGTGCAAAGGTGTCATTCTTCCCAGTTGTGCTACGAATATTAAATTTCATCCAGCAACACCAACTCCAAGCCAATGCAAAGTCAACCCCAACATTGACTTGAGGTTTTATTTACTAAGGTGGTCCCCTAACAAACTACTCACAGGAGCGCATGAAAATCCATCAGAATGGACTTCTATTTGACCATGTGTCATTGAGAGTCGACAAGAGTTTCATAAGGGCTGGCAATAGCTCTCTTAACCCCTTTTCAGTCATCTCTTGGTGAATTTCTCTAAGGTACCACTCCATCTATTTGTTCTTTGCCAACTAACTTCTATGACCAAGCTTTTCTACACATGCTGACCTTAGAAATTTGCAATGACTTCATTTTAGTATAACAAACATCTCTAGATTCTTTGGAGGGTGCAAGTGTTTCTTTGCCTCCTCGGCTTGGTTCTTCTGATCATCCCCTATTTTCTAGTGACCTACTTTGGCATGATGAGATCACTCCTCTACTTGTCCCTTGATCTCATGCAATGGCCCTTTAAGTTTGGTTTTATAAGAGGAGGTTGTTACTACTCTTTGTTTTTATGATTCCTTAACCTTCATGGAGATTGTTATGGAGATCACAAGATGTAGGATCAAGACCTAAGCAAGCTTCCTACCCCTGTTGTGTTTGGTTGTTGTTCTGAGAGGGTAGTTTAACCCTTCCCACTGAGTTGATTTCAGATGAGGCTCGGGATCCCCTATATCTCTCTTGTTGGTTTATTTTTGTGATTTTCTCTCATAATTGATTGGAACACTAATTATCAAAACTTTGGGAAATCTTAGAAATAATTCTTTTAATAAGAAAATTACAACCTTTTAACCATATCTTTAGAAAAGTATGGATGATTTTGATGAAACTATAATCTCACTGTAATGATTGTACTATAATGATATATTCAAGTAAATGGGTGCTAGCTACATCATATGACTACGATTGATGAACTGATATTAACTAGTCCTATATTAGGGTTTAGAAAATAACAACCCAAACTAATAGCTAAAATAGTAATCCCAATCACCTAGATTTAAAATAAGTGATTTCTAATAATGTTGTTAAGATGCTATAACTTTACCTTTTGTATAACCCTAAGTATGGAGAATTTATGTATCAAGAACATAGAGATAATTTATATGTATCAATACGATTTGGATCATAAATATATACGGACCATTTCATTCCTATTGAGAACTCAAACATGAATCCTAAATATCATTATGGCTACAGTTAAAGGGCTAGTCTAAGTAAACCCTAAACCAAAAGTTGGAAGCGTAGGGACAATGGAGTAAGATAAAGACAAATGAATATAATCAAAACCCTAACCTACCTCATACAACAAATCCACTACACATGATAAGGTAATACACCCTAGTAATCACTAAGACATTATGTCATGTGTATGATCCTAGAATTCACCCAAAAGTCAAATGCATGCACCTAGAAACTCTAATTCAGAACACTAACAACCCTAGAATTCTTGACCTTAAGAAAAGATATGAAAATTGATAGAGCCTTTGGTTTTTTAGAAGAAGGATATAATCAAGGCTTGAGGTAGTAATTGTGGATAGGACTTGGATTACCATAGGTTAGTGGGACATGAATTTAAATTCCACTCCATTTTTTTACATTTCGATGAGTGGTATAAATAATTATATTTTGAATGTTCTCTTAATGCAATAGTTAACTACATTTATACTAAGTACATAAAGAATGATATTTTTATCTTGATCAATGTGGTAGTTTCTTCTTGAATGCCATGAATCCCAAGAATTCAATTCCTTTATTAGAACTATTAGATTGCAATTCTCATCATATTGTGTTAGTCATTATTTCTTTATATAATGAATATAACTACCAGAATTTAGAATTTATTTACTTCAAGCTTACTTTGGTATTGTTGTATACAATTCAAAATATTGTTAAGTATATGATTATGATCTCAAAATTTACCTCTAATTAATAAACATTTAGAGAAAGAGAACAAAGAAGAACACTAGGACATAATGTAATATTAAATGATAAGCCTCATAGAATAGAAGTGGTGCGATGCAAATAATAGAAGGAAATTAGTGTCATAGAAGGCGTGCAATGCCATAGAAGACTCCTGGAAGAAATGAAGGAACATCATGTCATAAAAGGTACATTGTTCCACACAAGAGGACTTATCGTATAATGGTGGCCATAGAAAGAAAAAATATATAAAAAAAACATGTTTACTATAGTTGTTATTGACAAGTTTTGATAATGCAGATATTTCTTTATGTTATAGAATTCCATGCCACTTTCTCTAACCTATAACACTTTTCCTTATGCATAGTTGGGAATGTGGCATCTATAGATAGTGAGAAGTAGTATATGGAATACTTGAAGTAATAACAGAACCAAGGAAGTAGGATATCTCTCACTTGTGGGATATTATCTAAGGTTGTCCTTATAGATTAAGGGTTTATCTTTCATTTTTTATTTCCAACTTATGTTTGGATTTATGATTCGCAAACTTATAGTTTCATAATGTTGGACTTTACCTATTAAATCTATTACTATGGCTATTTTCTATACCATTGTACGTCAGATGTGTGATGTTTACCCTTGAAATTTATATTATATGTGTTGATGCTGCTGCATATGTATTTATTGTTGATTAATGGGAAGCATTACAATATGGTATCAGAGTGTTCACATGACAACTAGTGATTGATATCCCTAGATATACCCTCTTAGGTACCTTTTTATACAAATGACTCCCCAGAAGAAATTCAATAAGGGAAAAGAGAACATGGATGAAGAGGAAATCTCCTATAGCATGGGAAGCAGTCATGATGCCTTTGGAGGGCCCAACCCTAATGGTAACCATAATGCACATGTTGATGTGCTTGTTAAGGATCTTATGAATGCACTGACCAATTAGAATGGGAGGATCCAATAGCCAAGAAATCATGAGTTGACCCTGGTATATTTCCTAATGATCAAGACATAAACCTTCCATGGTGAAGTTGAGATAGTGTGGCCACTAGTTCTAAGGAGTGGCTATTACATGTGGAGAATTTCTTTTGTGAATTTGGATGTCTACATCATTCCAAATTCTACTTTGTGACATACTTATTGAAGAACACGACCTGGTCTGGTGTGAAAACTACACCAAGACCTGAGGACCTAATATTATACCATGGACCTGGGAATAGTTCACTACCACCTTCCAAAATTGATACATCTTAGAGGCTATGGTCGAGAACAAAGAGGTTGAGTCCCAACAGTTATACGCAATGAATTTTTGTATTCTTCAAAAGTATAGATCCGAGTTAGATAAGGTCTATCTATCCAACAAATGCATGTATGGTACACTCTAGTGGTACATGGCATCAGGAAAATACAAGAGGCACTAGAAGCAGCCCTAGAGATAGAAGACCACCCAATACAACATTGGAAGAAATGAGGATATTCAAAAGGAAACTATTATCATGAGGATCAGAAAGGTGGACAAAAAATAAGAGGAAAGCCTCACAAGGAGCATTGGGATAGATAAAAACCCCAGATGTAGGATCTTAGAGATCTTTGGCCAAGTCTATCCCAAGCAGCAGAAGCCTCATGTTGGGGAATGCAAGTTTGGACATCTAGTATGCTACCTATGTAGCGAGGAAGGTCACCTCAAGTTCAATTACCCAAAGAATAGAAGCAAGACTAGCACAATCAGAGAGATAAGTTCTAGGAAAGAGTATTCTTCATGGATATAGAAGAGGAAGATGAGGAACATATAATAGAAGGTATAACCTAAGCACAGTAGTACTAATTATATGGAAGCATGTTATGACATACAAAGTTTAGGATTTTTTAGTACAAAATTATTAACTTTGGGTTGATCATGTGTCACCAACAATATAATTAGTAAAACCTTAGGGTGGGTAGGGACCGAAAAAAATCAAGGATGAAATTTATTCAGGGTTGGTAGAATTGTAACATCCTATTTTTTTTAAGTTGGGAGGCAATCTTATTCATCCCGCCCTTCCCTTGTAAGAAAATTCAAATTCAACTTACAGTCACGAATTATACTTGCAAAAGAAAATGAGGTCGTACTACTACCATTACAAAAATCTCTACCTAAGAGAGTTGAGACCTCATCTAGGGGCATGGATACATGTTGTATCTACCAATAGTGTTTTGATGATATTTGGCGAGGCCATCTGCAACCATATTGCACCCTCTATTAATGTAAACCACCTGCCAGTTCTATCATTTCAACTTATTTAGCTTTCTAATAAGCTTTGCATATCTAGGATTATCACATGGTTCCTTAGTTAGCATCCTCACCGCTATCAGTGAATCAGATTCAAATGTGTCTAGCTCCATGTCATTCACATCTACAACCTCCATCGCTAGTGGGATACTCTGCAACTCTTCTTCCACCACATGTATTGTATCTACACTTCTAACCGCTCCTCTAGCCTATCTCCCTGAGGAGTCTCTTATAAAAACTGTTCTGGACAACCTTTTGTGCTTCAGTGTCGTGTCATAGTTGAACTCGAATAACCATAGAGATGGTGTCTCCCACTAGTTTTGCATTGTAAAACTCTAGTTTGTCAAGGTGTTGTTGTTTAATGCTTCTAACTGAGCCACTACCTGCCTTCTGGTAAATCGAACATGCTGGGTTTTAGGGGTTCTAAAACTTCCAAACATGTGCTTATTATGACATCCCTAGATGTGCTAGAAAGTGATAAGAAACTCCACTGAGTCATCGTCCTTTCCACTCAAATGCTCATGCATCCACTGATGAAGATCAGTGTTGTCAAAAAATGATCACATTGTATCTCTTCCTTCTAGCAACTCCACCCAAATTTCTCTAGCAAAATGACAGTCCTGAATTGCATGCAAAATGGATTCCTCTTCAGACATGCACCTTGGACATAGGGTTTCAGTGTCCATACCTCTCCATTCTCTCCTTTGTTAGTTAAAAGAGTCTGATACATGAGCACCCAGGAGAACAACTTAATGTGGGCAGAGGTTTCCAATTTCCAAATCACACTCTGCTTCCCTACACAGGGGATCCCTCTTCCTTCTCTCAATTTGTAATAAGCCAACTTAGTAGAATATTTTCCATCTTTCTTGTGATCCTAGACAAGTATATCGTCCCCATCTTCATCATTTGAGACGTCCAGTCTTCTAATGTCCTCAACAAAGTGAGGGGAGAGCCAATCCTTGAGGAACTTACTAGCCCACTTGTCATCTAAATTAACAAGGAAGTAGACCTTCAGATTTGCCAAGTCGTTAGGTACCAGTTTAAGGTTATGTTCCTTCAATGTGGGTCCAGAATTCCACCATCTATTCTCCCAAAATCTTGTGACATGCCCATTCATAGGAACCAAATAGGAGTTGTCATCTATGAAAGATTTCCCTACCAATGTTTCCTGACCCAATCTAGGAAGGTGATTAACATGCCTTAGCTCTCCTTTTAGAAATCTTCTCTTCATTACATCGCACTAGAGTGACTCTCTATTGATGTTTATCTCTGAGGCATGTTTGTATAGCAATTCCTTATTCCACTCATGCATAGAATTCAGCCTCAAACCCTCTTCACTCTTGTGGCAAGTCACTTTGTCCCATGCTACCAAGGCTAGGGGATGGGGTTTATGCAAGCCTCCCCATACAAATCTCCTGATGGTATTTTCTATCTTAGCTCATAGGTGTAAGGGTAAGACTTTGTTTACATGATGTACGTGGGCAGAGCCAAGAGGGTCTCCTTTGCCAAATAGACTCTACTTGTAAGAGACAGATATCGAGCTAACCAGGCATTCAATTTGGAGTCAAGTTGTAGGTTTGTTTATATACTTGGTTGTGAATGATCAGGACTTCTAGATACTTTCCCAAATCATTGATCACTTCAAATCCTCTCACTCTTTAACCATATGCTTCAGATCCATGTTCACACTGTTGGAGAAGAAGAGTATTGCCTTGTTGAGAGAAACTTTCTATTCAGATGCATGTTCAAAAGCTTTGAAGTACTTCCTCATTGTTCTAATTTGAGCAATGCTTGCCTGGGAAAAAAGGATAATGTCATGTGTGAAGAAAACATGGGAGATTATAGGGCCACTGATCCCCATCTTCACCGGTTTCTAGGATCTAGTAGCAACCTCATATTCGGTGAGCTGACTCAGTATTTCTAAGAAAAATACAAAGAGATAAGGCAAAATGGGTCGCCCTATCTGAGTCCTCTGGTGGCTTTGAAAGATCTAGACAACTTCCCATTCCAGACAATAGACGTCTCACCCCCATAGATCAAATACATGATGTAGTCCATTATATTCTATAGTAAATGCATACGATTTAGGGTATCCTTAACAAATTCCCAGTCCATTTGGTTGTAAGCTTTTGTTAGATCTATTTTGATTGCCATTGTCTTTTCTCCATGCTTGCATTTCATACCATGGATTAGCTCATGTGCTAGGGTGATATTATCAATAATTCTCCTCCCAATCACAAAGCTACTTTGTGCTTTGGACAGCCAGCATGGTGTATAAGGTTTCATCCTTTCTACAACTAGCTTTGAGGTTATCTTGAGTGCAACATTTTTAGTGAGATGGGCCTCAAGTTCTCACATCTTTCAGGTACCTGAGTTTTGGGCATAACCACAATTGTCGAGTTACACAACAAACTGGGGATAACACATGTGGTTATGACGTCTATGAAGGCTTTACTCAAGCTCAGTCCAACAATTTTCCAATTCTTCTAAATGAAATTATCACTCAATCCATTGGGTCTCGGAGCCTTCACTGGGTCTGGGGACATATCTATCATCTAAATTTTCTTCTCTGACAGACAAGCCCCCAACTCTAGGGTCTGAATCATGTTGATGCAAAAAATTCACCAGAGAAGTCAGTAAGGTTGTTGGAAGGCCTACACGATGGTGTAGTCAGTACCAACTCAAAGTTCCAAACAACCATATCTATCAGAGCTCCCTCCTCTATAACCTATCCTCCTTTGTTGTTCTTTAGGTGTGTGACAATGTTCCTTCTTCTTCTTTGATTGACGTAGTTATGAAATAATCTAGAGTTATTGTCCCACTCCTTAATCCAATTCAGGTGACTTTGATGTCTCAAGTCTAATTCCTCAGCTTTGAGAATTTTGTCCAACTATTATTACATGTTCAAGCAAAGAGCATCAATGATCTCATTATATTGGTCATCCAGGTCGGTCTAAATCCTATTGATGTTTCCAATCAGATGATCCTTTTGGCATTGTTTGTTTCTTCTTTGTGTCTTATCCCACTCTCTAATGTTGTGTTGTGCTTTCTGTAATGCTAGTTCAAAGCTGAGAGTCGGATTCCAACCATTCCTTAGCATAGTGGAGAATCTTAGTTCTTCTTGCCAAGATGGTCTAGTAACCAATCTACTAGGTGGAAGTTGAGAAGTGTGGGACCTCACCAATAATGGGAAATGGTCTGAGCCCAGTCTTGGTAAGTGCTTGACAATAGTGTTGGGGTAGGAGATGATGAATCCAATGTTCGTGACTACCCTGTCCAACCGTTCTAGAGTTATCGTCCCCCTCCTTAATCCAATTCAAGTGACTTAGATGTCTCAAGTCTAATTCCTTAACATTGAGAATTTTTTCTAACTCTCTTACATGTACAAGCAATGTGCATCAATGATCTCATTATACTGGTCATCCAAGTCGGTCTGAAGCCTATTGATTTTGCTAATCAGACGATCCTTTTGGCACTATTTCTTTCTTCTTTTTGTCATATCCCACTCTATTATGTTGTGTTTTGCGTTCTGTAATTCTATTTCAAAGTTGATACTGGATTCCAACTATTCCTTAGCATAGTGGAGAAGCCTGGTTCTTCATGGCAAGATGGTCTAGTGATCAATCTACTAGGTGGAAGTTAAGAAGCGTGGGACCTCACCAATAACAGGCAATGGTCTAAGTCCAGTCTCGGTAAGTGCTTGACAATAGTATTGGGGTAGGAGATGATGAATCCAACGTTTATGACTGCACTATCCAACCATTCTTACAGTAGACCGTATCTATATGTGAAACGCATGCCCAAGTAGCTTAAGTCACCCAGTCTAGATTCCATCAAAGTAGCTTGAAAAATAGTTGCCTCAGTAAGATTGAAAATTAGCACTATGTTGAAATCGTCCAAAACAATATAGGGAAATTTGAAGCAGCTCCCCACCCAAACCAAATGTCTCCAGAGGAGCTTTCGAATACTAATTTGATGTATAGTGTAGATAAATGTAATGAAACATTTGTTGTTAACCTTGGATGAAATGAACTATTTGTAGATGCAAACAATGTCCATTTGGTAAATGGATGCATTCTAACATACCCGAATTCCCCTAGAAAATCCCCTTGATTAAACTCGATAGGAGTTAGGGAATCCCAACATGCATATGGTTCTAACCACAGCATATGCACTGGTTCCCAACTCTAGAATGGCAATGATTTTCAATCTATGCACCTCGATGATATCTTTTAAAGATTAGCATCTACGGTCGTTGTTGATCCCTCTCACATTCCAACAAATAAAATCAATTATTTCATACGGATAAAGGTTGGTGGTTATGCATCTTTCCTATCTCCATCAGTCTCCATGTTTCTCACTTATTTGCTCCTCTTCTTAGTGGTTGACTCCACTCTTTATAAAGGGTTCAACCTAGGGCTTTTCCTCCCTTTCTCATAGTGTTGGGTGGCTATTGGATTTTTCGTTTTGGTACCAGACCCTTTCATTTTCCTATAGGTTGGGGTGTTGTTGTTGATGTTTGTACTCCTAATTGAGTCTCCTACTCCTTCTTTGTCTTTATCCCTAGTGTTATTCCTTTCCTCCAAATTCATCTAGACTACTGACTCCTCCTCACTCCCCCCTTATGCAGCTCTAATGCCATCTTCCTCATGGTCTCCTTTTGTAGACTCATTGGCCTATGTAGCCTTCTCATTGTTGTTGAGAATGATCACCCCCTCAGTTTTGTCATGTTCCTTCTCATATACCACTTTGTATACCCTAGGGAAAACAACTGTATGCACCTGATCATTACCCATTGTATGATCACTAATTGTTTCTTTTGTTGATCCTGTGGGTTGCTCGGCTCTATTGCCTACTTTGTCCTTTGGATCATCTCTTTTGTTTTCAGTCATTTCCAAGTTCCTCTTTGGTCTCCACACCTTTTATGGTCTATCGTTATTGGTGTTTGGGGTATCCTTATTGACTTCTTGTTCCTTCTGAATGTCATAAAACATGATATTTTCAAATCTATTAGCTGTATGGGGTATGCTTGAGAGTTTCTCACCATTCCTACCTCATTTATAAGATCTTACTTCCTTAAATATTCTTCCCCTCTATTGTTTCCAGTTGTTTTCTCTATCTCCTTCTTCCTCATTAGGAGTAGATTTGTTATCATGGCTATCATTCCTTGGTGCTTGTTGTTCTTTGCAGTACTTGGCCATATGCCCTATTCTACCATAGTAGGCATAAGTCTCGGGAGCCACCTCATACTCCACCTTGGACTCAATGTTGTTGATCATAATTGACGGGCATAGAGCTTTTGTCGTATCAATCTCAATTTCTAGTCGGGAAAACTTGATTTGGGTTATGAATGCAGTATGGCTATCCACCTTGATAATTCTACCTAGGGCCATGCCAATGTACTCAAACAGTGTGGAAACATATAGATGGAGTGGAAAATCCATTATCTGCATCCACATAACTATGTGCTTAGGTATGTCCTCAAACAAATTGAAAGTGGGGACCCAGTCCCAAACTGCTAAGAAGCAGCTGAATATTTTCCATAGCCCCTCGGTCATGGCCATTTCATAGTCATCCCTACAAGAAAGTTGTACTACATAGTGACCTCAATCAAGTACATACATGTTCAAGCAGCCTTTAGAATTACAAAGGATCTAAATTTGATCCCTCAAGGTCATGAATCCTACATCAACACCCATTACTCGAATCACTACAGTGTATCTCCATGGTTTAGCCAACTCATTTTATGTTATTGGATTGATGGAGATGGCAGGGCCTCCTTCACTTAGGTTCAGTTTGACGTCTCATGGTCGAGGTGGCCCTCATGCAGTCTCTCCAGGAAGAAAGGTATCTTGTCCATCTGAATTCCACTACTTGCACTCGGTCCTCCCACTACCTTGCTTAAAGACGGCTTTTGTCTCGTACTCATGTCGACCACATCTTTCTGTGGTCTGTTACCCACAAAAATGTTAGTTGTTGGCATGTTGGGGTTCAATATCTTGTTTGGTTATGCCCAAGATTCGCTTGAATTCATAGCATTATTGGCTTCGTTGTCATGGTTGTCCCCTATTCGCTTGAATTCATAGCATTATTGGCTTCGTTGTCATGGTTGTCCCCTCTTGATGTCCCCATCATTCCTACAAACTGGAAATCAATTTCTATGAGTGGAACTAAAACCCTAAATCATGTCATCTTAGGTTTGCTATCATATCCCAATCCTTTATAATGTTCCTTTTTCCTACCTTATGCAAAATCTAGATCCCCCTATGTGTTCCTGGATGTTGAGAACTCATGTGCTCAGCCTCACTCTCCTATAGCCATGGTGGCACCTCCCCTTCCCCCTCTTCTTCTGCATCCCTGACGTCCGCCGCTTCTCCCTTGTCCCCCGCAAGTCTCCATTGTTTAGATTTAACATATTACGCATGGTCATGACATATATAAAAGGTTTGTTTGATTTATTTGGGTTGTTATAGTGCACGAATAATTTTCCTATTAAGAGAAAATGCGGTAAGATAGCACTACACAAAATTTCAAGATTTAATTGTGGTTAGATAATTAGTTATTTCATATTTTATCCTTATCTCATTTTACTTATATAAACCTTTCTGGTCACCTATATGGAAAACTAACCATGCTAGAATATTGTAAACTTGAAATAAGGAAGATAGTAAACATTTGAGGTCATTAAGGAGTGGTTTGGTTAGGAGAAAGAATTTCTAAATATAATGGCAAGAAAAGGATTTATTTTCTATTTCCTTGATTCTTTGTTGAATTGGAGTTAATGGGGACATTGGATGCAGACAAAATCTAAGTTAGTTGATCTTGGCCATTTGCCAAGTCTCCTTCAACCATTGACTTCCTGACAGCAATCATCCCTCCTGTCAATCGTAATTTTCTCACAATCTATCAAATCTTTTGGGAAACCAACTTCTCCATTATACTTCACGATGCTCCCTACTCCTTTTGAGCATGTAGAAAAATCCTAGAGTGCACCTTGCAAGAAACACCTCTCTCACAATCAACCTTCCCTAAGTTCTAACTTGTGGACCACCTACAGGTGTTTCCCTTGCTTCCCTAGGCAATGGAGAAGCATCACCCTACCCATCTTAGCTTTTGCCCAGATTGCCAATTTCACTGCTCAAACCCCAAGTCTCAATGTCCTACTCCTTTTCCCCACTGATGGCATAGTGTCATGATCCACCATTGTCTCACCATTATTAAATTCCCTAGAGCTACACCATGTCCAATCCAACGTAAATTCAACCCCTATGTTGAATTGAGGTGTGAGTCTCTTAGGGGATCCCCTAAAAAACTACTCACAAGCATGTTTGGAGCTTCTTCGACAAGGACTTTTGTTTGCCCTTGGTTCATGGAGAGTGGATGAGGGTTTTTGTGAGGGTTGAACATAGATCTCTCAACCGCTTTCTAGTCATCTCTTGAGGTATTTATCTGAGGTTCAACTCCATCTAGTTGTTCTTCACCATTTCAATTATGTGACTGAGCATCTTTACTCGTGTCAGTGTCACATTTTTTGTAGAGTGCAAGTGTTTCTCTTCCTCCTTAGATTGGTTCTTCTAGTCATTCCTTGAAATCTGCTGACCGACTTCAACATGATAAGCTTGCTTCTCTGGTTGTCCCCTACGCTCATGAAAGGTCCCTTTGAGTTCAATTTTGCAAGAGGGGGTCGTTACTCCTCTTTGTTTCCCCATATTCATAACCTTCAGGGAGGTCATTGTGAAGATCACAACATTTTAGGAATGTAGGAGCAAGACTCAAGCAAGCTTCCCATCCCTTTCACATTTGTTGTCCTTTTGTGAGGGAAAATGGATCCTTTTCACCTAGTTGATTTCAAATGAGATGCAGGCTCCCTTGTGTCTCTCTTCCTGATTTGTAGTTGTCATTAACTAGTTATCTCATTAGTGATTTGTCACCTAATCATGAAAACTTTTGAAAATCTTAGAATTTAGTCTGTTAGTCAGAAAAAATGCCAATTTTTTATCATAGCTTAAAAAAAGTATGGCGATCTTGATGAAACCCTAATCTCACCCTGATGATGGTGTTGTAATCATATATTCAAGTGAATGCATAATAGCTACATCATATGACTATGATTGATGAATTGAGTATTGACTAGTCATATCTTAGGGTTTAGAAGATAATGAACTGAATTAATATATGAATCATAATCCCAATCACCTACATTGAAGATAAGTGATTTATACTAACTATGTTAAGATGCTATAATGTTACTTTGTGTATAACTCTAAGTATGGAGAATTTGTGTAACAAGAACATAGAGATAATATGTACATATGAAATATCAATAAGATTTGGATTATAAATATATATGGGCCCTTTCATCATGTCAAGAACTCAAACATAAATCCTAAATATTATTATGACTACCTGTAAGGATTAGTATAAGTAAACCCTAAAACAAAGTTGAAAAGTAGGGTCAATGAATTAAGATAAAGATATGAATCTGATTGAAACCCTAACTAAGCCATAAAATGAATCAAGTACAAAGGGTAAGATAATACACCATAGTAATCACTAAGACATTAAATCATGTGTATGATACTAGAATTCACCCAAGAGTCAAACACATGTACTGAGAAACCCTAATTGAGAACAATAATAACCCTAGAAGTCTTGATCTTAATAACAATATAATAATTGATTGACCATTTGGTTTTTCAGAACAAGGTTATAAGCAAAACTTGAAGCAGTATTTTTAGATAGGAATTGTCGTACCATAGGTAAGTGGACCATGACTTTGATCCCATTCCCTTGTGTTACATTTAGATAAGTGGCCTAAATAATTAGATTTTGAATGTGCCCTTAACATGATAGTTTATTTAATTTAGATCGAGTACAACAAAAATGATATGTTTATCTGGAGCAATGTGGCAATTTTTTCTTGCATGTTGTGAACCCTAGGAATTTAGTTTCATTAGTTGAACTATTAGATTGCAATTCTCATCATAAGGAGATAATAAAAAAAATTCATATAATGAGTAGAACTACCAAAATTTAGAACTTATTTATAGAATTCACAATATTTTTACATATCATGAAATGATCTCAGAATTTACCTAGGAATCAGAACCAAAAATAACACCAGAATATAATGTAATATTATATGATAAGTCCTCACATAATAGAAGTATTGTGGTACACAAAATAGAAGGCATATAGTGCCATAGAAGGCATTTAATGCCACATAAGGTGTGTTGAGCCAAAGCAGGATCATCATGCAATAGAAGGTGCACTACACCATAGAAGAGGACTTATCGTAAAATAGTGATCACAAAAAGATCAAATATGTAAATAAAATATTCTTTCTATAGTTTTTGATGAGAAGTTTCCATAATGTAGATGTTTTCATATGTTATAGAATTCAATTCCATTTACTATGACCTAGAATTATTTTCTTTGTGCAGAGATGGGGTTGTGAAGTACGTAGTTAGTGAGAAGTAGTATGTGGGATACTTGCATGAATGACATAACCAAGGAAGCAAGATATGTTTCACTTGTGGGACATTATCTTAGGCATATTTCCATATTAGGATTTTATATGTCATTGTTTCCTTCTAGATCATGTTGTGATTGCGATTCTTAAACATGTAGTTTCGTAATGTTGGACTTTACTTTTTAACTCATTTAGTGTGCTTATTTTCTATGCTACTAAATACCATTTGTATGATGTTTACCCTAGATTTTTATAGTATATGTGTGTTGATGCTTTGCATATGGTTTTGTGGTTGGTTAATGGGCAAGCACTACAATCTCCATCAACTAATTTGGTTAAATATTGATCAAAATAGTCCACTTTAACCAACACTTGGTCGATATAGATTTTCTCCAGCTACACCCATTCCATTTTGTATTTCTAGTGACCTATAAGGTATCTAATGACCCAAGTTGAGGCCATACTCTCATAACACACCTCTAAGTGTTTGGATTAGAATGAAACTAAATCAACAGTTATTCCAACTTCAATTTTATCAATTATTTTGTATTCTTATTATCAAACTATTGATTTTATCACAGCAAATGTAATATATATTTGTTCATTAAGTAGAGAAATTAATTTACATATTCTGAATGTATAATCTTACTAAAATCAAAGATTGCATGTAGAAGCAAGATTTTATTATATGACCTAGATTACATCTATGCAAACTTTAACAAAAATGAATAAATATTATGAGAATATCTCTAATAATAGATGAGGAATACATTGAATGGATTGATGTTCAAAAATGGAATAGACAATCAGGATGATAATTACATAAATCATTGGAAGAAGAAGACGAAGAAGAGAATAGGAATAAAGGAAGAGATAGACAAAAGTCTATAGGATTAGTAGAAGCAAACAAGGAGAATGATGTCCTTGAAGTACAATAGTTGATACCGAATGGAAATGACACAAATTTCTTGATGTGACACATGTTATGATAGAACCAACAGGAAACAAAGTGGTAGTAGGAAAAACATAAAATGAAATCTTCGCATGGTCGTGGAGGAAAATCAAGCCTAATTATAGATAAAAGGATCCAACGGAAAACCAGGCCAATGCATCAAGGAAATATACAAGCATGGGTCAAAGGACAAAGGACAACAGTACTCAAGTGAATTCTACTCTAAACAAATGGTACATTTGTTTTGTTGTATATAGTTGTATTGTATTGTATATATAGCTCCCATGTCTAGAATACATATATTTACTTTGGGAGCTAAAAAATACAAAACCATTCCTTTTAGGTTATTGAACAAGTCATGTAGTTTGTCCTCTTATTCAAAACTATAGGATGTCGAGATCTCTATTGTGCATCTCCTTTCGGTTTCTATTTGTTCGAACCTTTAACCTCCATCTTAGACCCCACCTATCCAAACATATTTTTTGACTTATAGAACCTTTGAAAATCAGAACTTCTACAAATTAGGATCAGTGGAGTGTAGGATGGAGGATAATCCAACAAAATCTAGTTGTCCAAACATCCACAAATGTGATATGACACCATAAATAGATCTAAGGAGAACTAAGAGGATCGTTCAACCATGTTGAGGTTCTGACAGAGGAGCCATGGCATTTGAAATTATTTCCACCCCTTGTCCCTCCTAGTTTGTTTGTCGATGGATTTATTGTGTTGGAACTATGAAGGAATTGGCAACAACAATACTACCAATACCCTCAATAGAATCAATTCACTTGCAAAAACTCAAAGTGATGGATACTATTAACCCATCTATTAGCAAAAAAAGACTAAGAACCATCAAAAGAATTGTTTGTGACAATTCTTACATAGTCAGTGCCCTTGGTATTTTTTGTGGCATCTATCTCCAAAAGAAATAAATTGGAAAGCTTGTGCAACTACAAATAAGATATTTATCGTAGATTCCACTATTTCCTATATGAACTCCCCTGTAGAGAAATTTGAGCTAACTTGTGGGAGATTATTAGATATATAGCCAAATAGAGAAAGGGAACTTGGATTACGATGAGGGATCGGGATGTGTTTTTATCTCAAAATGAGAATAAGGGAATCAAATGTTCCAACTATTGTGAAGACATCTAAGTTAATGGCATCTTGATCGATATTTCTTTCCATGACTTGCGTTCCTTGGGTCTATCTTAGGTATAGAGAAAAGGTCCTATCTTGAAAGCTAGAGAGAGTTGCTGCAAATTCTAAATTTAGTATAAGTTTGGAAAATACCATGGTGGAGAAGCTATCCAACATCTGGTAAGGTCACAATGACCCCAACTACAATATATACACACAAATAGATGACATCACATGTTTAATAATAAGGATTCCTAGAAAAGCAATTGATTTTTTCTATTGACCATGAAGGAGTACTTGATCAAGTATGACTTTTACATAATAGTGGGAAAAGCTAAACACATTGTACTAAGTTGAGATGGTACACATCATGAACAATTAAGACACAAAAAGAACAAGCTCCTAAAATGAACTTCTATCATGTAGGAACACCACAAAGAGGACTATTATTCCTGTATAGATAGAAGTTGTTTTGAACTCTAGAGTCAGTATGATTTGATGGAAAAAGAAGGGAATGAGAGTCAGATGCCAAATTCTACATGCACTAGATGTTATAGTGGAAACAACACAAAATGCGATTGTAAAATAATGAAATAAGTGGAATCATTATCACAAGATTGAAAAATGAAGAAGGATAGTGGGTTACAAATGAATAAACAATCAAGTATCTAGCCCAAGAGTTCTTCAATCACCAATAGACTTCAATTTTTGGCACACTTGGTGATGAGCTGAATTACTATCCAATTAATTTTCTAGTGCAACAAAGCTAACTTCTCTAGTAACTATACCAAATGAACAGGAAGTTCATGCAACTTGATTATATTGTTCCTTTTGAATCAGCCAACTCAGAATGAGTGGAGGGCATGTTTATCTAAAAGAATAAAAAAAATAATCAAACATGTAGTCTTGAAGATGACTAGAGATAATAGGTGAGTTGTTGATGGAGACTTTTTGCTGATAAAATTTAATTTTATCCCAAAGTTAGAGTCTCACCCAATATAATTATTTGTAACCAATTTTATTTATAAAACTATCTCTTAAAATAGCATTTGATGTGGTTATAAAATGCCTAAATCCTATGATAATTGAATGGATCTCACTGGTATAAGTAGCTTGGTATAAAGTAAAAGAATATCTAATAATACCATCTTATTATAGATGATTGTCAATAACATGAAATGAAGAAATTTAGTAAACATGACGGATATATCACTTAAAGTATACATGTTTAAATTGTATGACATGATGTCATAGTCATTCATTCATGATATTATCAAATGGAATTGGCATTAAAATCTTATGAAGTATAATATCATTATTGTCTTATATGCTCAACAAGTAATCTCTTGCATGGAAGAAAACAATCCATCCTTATCATTATCTATACATCTCTATGTTTTTTGCAGTAATGGGTTTAGGTGGCTTATCCAAAATAAAGTTCTATAAGGGACATGGAAATGTGCAAATAAATCTCATATCAAGACCCACAATCATCCCATATCATGTTAGTCTATGATGTCATCTTTTTTATGATAGCCTTAATGAATAAATTTGAACTGTCTTTAGGTACATAAAGTTCAGTGAAGCATTATGTTGAGCCATCTTTGTATAAAAGTATAGCATATTTTTGTGGGGAGTCTTATTGGGCAAGCTAGGAATGTGATATGAAACCCCAACTATACCTATGCAATAGATATTATAGGAAAATACCTAGCGATTTGCAGTGTTAATTAAAAATTCACAAAAGATACATATGTCAAAGTCTAGGAAAAGTTAGGAATTATTATTTCTTGGTCAGACAGATCATTACCTCCATTTTGGAGGATATGTTTATGGAAGATAATAATGGTGGTTGTACTCGAATACACCATGCATGTAGCTACATTACCTCTACATATGTGTGATATAATTGATACTTTGGCCCACAAATTTATATGATGGGTGGACAAAAAGCCACTTTTCCCTATTAATGTGGGAAAAAGTCACCTACACAAATAAAAATGGAGTTATGATCGTACGAGACCTAAAAACATGGAATGCATCTTACTTATCATTGCACACCTGGATGTAGACATTATTTTACATACTCTATTATAGAAATATGCAAGCTAATGGGTTTGGGATGTAATCATTGGCAATTCAAGGTCTAACTATAAGGTTGGTATTAATCCAAGTAATTAATTGATCTTGCTTCTAATTATAGGGTTAGGGTTTTATGGTATAAAAGATTGATATGAATGAAATACAATAATGGTCATGCAAGAAATAAAATATAGATAAATTAATATTAAAGATACTATCATTGACTAGAATTCACTAAATGGACTAACTAAGAAAAATAAAATATCAATTACACTAGCAATACTAACTCAATTAACTAACCAATTCAACTAGTAATTATCACTAAAGAAATTCTAGAAACACAAGACAAGAAGGGAAACAAGGGTATAATCTGGGAATATAATTAGTGGGTTATTGCATGGATTAGGGTAGGTCAATATTCACAATTATTGGGGAAGAGACATAACATATCCAACAATATAATACTATCAAACCAAATAGAAAACGTGAAATACAAATTGAATCCAATCTCCAGTTGGAGTACATGGATTTTATGAGAAATATAAATGAGATTAGCTCTTATATCATCACTCATCTAGCCTTACGAGGCTCTATTGACAAGGGACAATAATAGTTTGTTCAATTATGTTATAGGACTATGTTTTCAAGTGTATCTATTCTCCCACGCTTTGTGGTGATAGATTTTATAGGAGGTATGAGGATGTGTTTCAACCCTTATCACCTCCTATCCAACCTTTTCCATTATTTTTTCCATGTGGGGATAAATACACCCATAACTGTGTATCCCTTAGTTATAAATAGGGAAGTAGACATATAGTAGGGTTGTAGGGATATTAGCCAAGTTCCTATAGTGCAACTTGTCTCATTTGTACAACATTCCCACTTTCTCTTCTATCTATAACCTAACTATTATCAAGAACCATCCAAACAAGAATTGAGGTAGGAGGAATTTAGGTCTATCATGAAAGTATCACTAAAATGTAGGATATCACAGAGAAAGAGAACAGAAAACACAACTGAAGAAGTAAATAATTTTTTTTGTATCTCCACATTTCCATCCATGGATCTCATCAACAACAATATAGTAGGAATGAAGGTTTGTGAGTTTATACCTTTGTCACATAGTAGATCCAGTGACAAAGATCACAAGAATAGAAAACAAAGGTGATGACAAACTCAATCTCCTAGCATGGAAACTAAAGGATCCACATTCTTCCACATAGATTATAAGGACCTTCATGTTGTGGTCTAAGAGACAAAGTGAAATGAGTTTCCTTTTCATTAGCAATGTGCTAGTGTTGCACAACCTCTCTCTCTCCCATTCTTTTCATGATGGTAATGACGGCTTGTCAAAGGCCTCTCAAATGTGCCTCCATTTTCTCATAAGAGTTGGCTATCAAGAGTTTTCAAAAGAGTGTAAGATGCATGAGTGTAAAACCCTCTCAGTCATAACTCTATATATAGGAAAGGAGGGGAAGCATGGTTTCTAATAAACTTTGGGAAAGAAAATGATAGGTAGCCATTTTTTCAATAGTCACCCTTATCCAATCTGATCGGGAAACCTAACACAGTCTGGTCAGCACAGTCTGGTCGGATGACCAGGTTGTCCAGTTAAACCACTAGACACAATCCAATTGGTTGACCACACTCTATCTGGTCAACCAATCAAGTTGGTTTAGTTAGGCTATTGGACACAATCTGGTCATTCGAGTAGACTTTCTGGATGGGCAATCGCCCTAGTTTAGTCGAGGTACTGGATATAGTCAGTCCTATTGACTATATTATTTGGTCGGCCAATTAGCTTAGTTTATCCTTCCCATCAACAATTTAATTAATTGCCTAAACCCTTTAGCAATCAATTAATCATATGCATGCCCTTGATCATGCTCATCTTCTTTATTCATCCTTTTTTGTGTGACCCTATAGGATCCAAATTACATTGGTAGTGATATCATAGCTCAACCTAGTATAGTAATCAGTGTTACAGTGAGTATATAATATCTTTGTCATAGATATCCAGATTGAAACTAAGGCAAGAAAGTCATCTTCATATCATTCAACCTATGTTCCTTGAACTAGAGCAGACTAGTCGAGATATTTTGAGCACAATATCATATATTGACTCACATGGGCATGGATGTACATTTTATAGTCTCACCTATTAGGTGGTTAAGATATCACTCCTAGTGGAGGGACAAATCCCATCTACATCACTCATAGTATTCCTTGTGTGTCACAATGTATCCAATCACCATGTTTATGGCAACTCAGACTTTAAAGCATGTTAGGATAGTGTTTAAAGTACAAAGAACAACCTGTGATTAATATACTGACTCTAGATCTAAGGATCACAGTCACTACTGTCACATTGATATATGACTCTGACACGTCATTATATGAGTTCCATGTGTCAAACTAAAAGTGGTTATGTCCAGTACAACTTGTTCTCTAACGAGTACTCATGTATCTGAGTTGATATCCAATATCATGAGTATAGAGACATATTCATCACCCATCGTACATGATATTCTTGTGTATTATTGTTTCCATATACTATCCATGATAATAATTGACTATGGACATCACAAGAATAAGTAATCTTGTTAAACATATGATCTCATGTTCAGGCACTCATCCCAAACCATATGTCATCGAGTTAAAATAGTCTTATGATATGAATAGATTCATTCTTTATCTCGATGTTGAAATAAACCTAATAAGTGGAATTGTCCTTTATTAATAACCAAATCAATACCAAATATCAATTCTACAATCATTACATAATGGTTCTTAGGGAATTTATTTTGTTGAACATTTTCTATTGAACTCTTGAGGAATATAACCAACATAAAGAATTGTAAACAATTTCCTACATGTTCATATCTAATTAACACGGTATCACAAGCCCATTTACCCCCTAACAGTCCAAAAAAAGTCAGAATCTCACAATAATAAAAGAAACATGGAGATATGGGAAGGATATAGAATAAGCCATGGAGGATATTTGCATTTTTATATATATAATCTCCTTCTTATTTTTTTCTCCTTCAAGTAGATTCCAACTAATCCACATGTGGAACGAAAATCAAAGTGGAATGGATAGGGTTAGAGTTTTGGAGGTAGAGAATATAAGGGATAAGTAATGAGACAAGGCTAGGGAAAAATGAAGTAGAGCAACTTGTGTTGTATGTTGGGTGGCTGCCACTTGAGTATTGATATAGTAGGGTTAGGTTTCATAGTTCAACCTTAAGAAATGGATTTTTGAGCGGAAAATATGTGTCAAGTGGTGGCTACTCACCCTTTTGTCTCACCATGGCAGTGCTAGCATGGGTAAAAATAGTGTTTTTGGTAGAATGGGTGTGCTAATGATGAGATGGAGTTGGAAATGGAAATATGCATTTTTGTGGAATGGTACCTGTAAGGAGGCAAGATCACCCCCTTACTAAAAAAATTTGATTTGAAGAATGAACATCCATTCCAAACACACTCAAAGGTATGTTGGAATAGGTGTAACATTTTCAAATTTCAATAAATGGTATTCAAAACAACCAAAGTATAGCAACGGAATTAAGCAAATGACTATATTCAATTTTCACAAAAGATTACAAAAGTACATCACATTCTCCCATACTGGTTTACATGTATGATACAACATAAGGATCTAAGTAGAGGGAAATCTAAACCCTAACAACTTTTTCTCCAAGCTTTAACTCCTTAAGCTAGTCTAAAACTTCATGCTTTATCATCCAAGTCCTTCACTTAGGGTTGGAAGCATACCCCAGCAAGAAGAGAAAATAGATGACATCAGCAAAGGCTAGTATGTGCATATAAATAGGAAATTGGGCAATATATGGAATAAAGGACATCAAATATAAAAAGCTTCCCATAGAAAGGATAAGGACCACCCAAATGGGTATCAAGAGAAAAGAAATTAAAAGCATATGATAACAAAAGAATACTTTCCATTAATAAAACATAAAGATTATGCCACACAAGCACATATAAAGAATTAGGGCACACACCCCATATCATCAACCTGCATGCATGTGAGATAAACATAGCATGTTAAATGTAGAGGCAAGTAGAAAGTATAGTCAGAATATATAAACTAGTCACCACATAAGTGACCAACATATACATCCACCTCATAAGTGGGAAAAAGACATCACATGTCATCTTTTAGAGTTCCATCATGAACAAAGCATAAGATAAGAGTTCAAAATAATATCCATGATCACATGATTAATATCAAATAAGGTAGTTCACATGAACCATGATTTTTAAAAGAAAAGACATTGTGTATAGGATAATGTCCATTAGACAAAGAGAATTAATAAGCATTGGTGAATTGCTCAACATAGAATAATAGGGGATACATCATACCTCAACTTCAGAGTCTAAATGGTCCAAGTCAAGCATAGGCCTCCAAATAATCTCTAGGGAAGGTGGAAAGGTCCAATAAGTAAGGTTCTCGAGCTTAGAGAGGTTGTTTTCTCCAACAAAGCTCCTATCTCGAGCAAGAAGCACCTTCTCCACTTTAGAGGTGAAAAACCCTAACAAAAGAACATGAAGATGAGGTGTTTATGGGTTCTAGGTGGGGTTTTACCATGCAAGGCCATGGTTTCGACCTGGAGGAAGGTGGAAGGAACACTAACAACATGAAAATAGGGAAGGAAAGGAGGATACTTACTAGTTTTGGTCAAAATCACCAAGGAGGAGCTTAAGAAATCCTAAATAGGGAAATTTGGAACCCTAGGAGCCTTCTTCACCAAGGTAGGCACCTCCTTTTACCTTGGGACAGCACCTTCATGGAAAAACATAGTAGGAATTATTCTCTAAGCTAGAGGAAATAAAGGAGAGCAAGAGTTTTTGAATTGGGAGTTGGGAAGGGGTAGATATGGCTATATAAAAAAAGAGGTCAAGTATGAGGTGTCTATGAGACTTTCCATGTGTCATGTATAAGGGTGTCCATGGGCAAGAAAGCATTTATGGATAAGGAAGAAGTCAAGCACGAGGTGTCAAGTTACTTTCCATGTGTCCAATGCTAAGGGTGTTTGTGGACATGCAAACCTTTATGGATAAGGAAGAAGTCAAGCATGAGGTGTCCATGGAGATTTCCATGTGTCCTTAGCCTAGGGATTTCATGGCCATGCAAGAGGACAGATCATAAAGGCTTCTTGTATATCCAATTTCGGTCCTAAAAGCCCATGGAGATTTAGAAGACATTGACAAGCTTTAAATGTGGGTCCAAGAATGGAGACATGTCTAGGTTATCAGACTTTAGAAATTTATAATACCCAAATGTTTAAGACTCCTACAACTAGCATAGGGTCAAAGTAGTTTGGGGTTGAACACAGGGATAGGAAGAATGGTGCTTCAAAACTCGAGTTTCACTTGTCTAAGCCCATCGAAAAGTCGAACGGTAAGGTTTTTGATGCTATGAGAAAGGATCACAAAGAAACAAACAAAAAGCCTATCTCCAAGGGGAGTTACCAGAAGAATTACGGTTTTTGGGTTTTTAAAGTTTTTATGGAGGGTTTTGTATATTGGAAATCGAGGAGATAAAACTATCGTTAGAGTAAAGCATGAAGGAGGAAAACTTGGACGTAACAAGCGGCAGTGGTGTACATCCTACACCCTCTTCTCTCAAAGATGGTGCCACCAGTCATGCACTAATTCCCTCTCTCAAAGGAGTCAGACATAGGCTAGAGCAGAAAGATATGTCGGGGCAACCCTGATCCTGGGTACTCTCGTACACCCAAATCAGACCAAACTCTAGAGTTTACGACATCCTTCTCTCGAAGGAATCAAAATGAGAAACATGATTCGATAGCTAGTCAAAAGTGTGATCCAAACATAAGAGACTAGAGCTCAGATGCTATCAAGAAATCATCCAACAAAAAGGAGCCATACACAGAACAACATGAGATAAAATCCACAAATGCCAATAAGCATTAAAGAGATAAAAAGGGTTTAGTTACGATGCAGTAATGAAAGAAAGTAAAGTGTTGGAAAAGGGAAGATAGGTATCGACATCCTTGATGTAGGAGAGCGATATACATAGCAGCAGACCCCTAAGATAATGCTAACCCAATATCGGGCAAAAGCCCTATCAGGATACAACCGTGTCGGGTTCTTGACCGTGTCGGTTCATGAACCATGATGGGTAAGGGGCATATCGGGAAAGGACTCCCTACCCAATATGGTTGTGTCGGGCTGCAGCTGTGATGGGTAGGCCATATTGGGTTAGGTATCATGTTGTGTTAGGACATATGTTGGGTTAGCTTTATCTTAGGTTCGCAGGTTCCTCGTGTCAGGTATAGACAGGCGAGCCATCTCGGGTTGAAGCCCATCTAGAGACCCGACATGTTGAAGTAGCCTTGAAGGTCGTGTTGTGCTGCTTCTACTATTGAGTTGAGTTCTAAGTGAACTCCTCTCGTCCCTCTTGGGTTTTGGGGGTGTGCTCACCTAGTATCGCCCGACAAGCTCTGGGACTCGATGTACTAGCTCCTTTTCTCTAAGAGTTTGCTCTCGTAGGGTTCTCACCCATCCCATTATAGGCCTGTAGCTGCTATTTATAGGTAGTGAGTTGGTGGGAGATGCGGCTCTCGTTTGCCCATGTGTCCTCTGTCTGCTCCGTTCACATGGCTTTGAAAGGAGTTGATACATCTGTTTCCTGGCACGATTGGTGGGGCGTCGCATGTAGGGTTGCGAGTAAATTGCACTTGATCATGTCGGGTAAAACCTAGGTGGGTTGCTGCATTGGGGGGGTCGTGTCGTGCAATCGACTCTATCGGCTGATAGACCCTGGCGGGCAAGGCACCCTGTCGGGTAGTAGCTTGCAGTCTGTCAAAGCACCCGCATGACACACCCGTGTCGGGTTGCTGCCATATCAGGCAGCAACCATGATGGGTAGAGGGTGTGTCACGTCGCGTGCCTACTGGGCCGGGATGGTTGACTCATCGTGGATGGGCTGGGACTGGCCTATTAGCATTCTTTTGGTGGAAAAATAAGAGAAACTCTACAAAAGATAGGAAATGCTATCAGGAGCGTAGTAGGCATTATTTCTATTCAACAAACAAGATAAAACAGAGAGGAAGTTAGGTTTGGAGGTAGTTTTGATAGTAAAATATAAGCTATAGCAGCCATAAAATGGGTGTTATCAACTCCCCTAAACTTAGCATTTTGATTATCCTCAATCAATCTGTACCTATTTTAAAACTTTGTTTGCGGTACTTTCAAAACTAGGCATAGTCTTCAGACAAAGGGTTATGTGAATTTTGCAATGTCCTGGAGAAAATTACATCTGACTACGAACAATGGACTTTATTTTTCCTACCTTATTTAAGCAAAAAATTCTCTTCAGCTTTTGCGAGACATTGGTGCATGATTTTGAAGTTAGCTTTCACACCAAACTACTTGGGGATAGATGGTGGTGTTTTTGGGAAGGCTTAAGGCTTTTTGGGTTTCTCTTGCTCCCCATTGGTCCATCTAGGTACGGGTCCGTTAACGGGCAAGTGGTCCCTGCAGTCCAAGCCAGTTGGATTTAGAGTAGTGATTTCACATCCTACATACCACCGCCCTAGATCTATAATGCCTGAAGATGGGTACTTTTGGGAAGACAAGTGTGTATATTTTTTTTCAAGCACAACTCTCATGCTTTTATTCACTCTCATAAGGCTTTCCTCTCATTTTAGGATTTGATGGGTAGGGAAAAGGGAGTTTGCTGTTTGGGCAACTTTTTCCTTCACATGCACGTCTCTTAGCTGTTGCAAGATTATTTTTCAAAGTTGGCATGGAAAAATTATAACCTTTGTCATTTGAGACTGCATTTTTAAGAAAGCATAACAGAAATGTACACCACCTTAGATACGGAGAGAACAAACTGGAAGAGGTTGTACCAAATATTTACTATAAAGTGTTTTGTACAATTTTTGAGAAATAAGCACTTGTGTATGTATTGCTTTCTATAAATCATTTATATACATGTATATAAAGAGTATATTGGGAAAAGGAAAGGGCAAAAAGGGAAAAGGTTTAGAGTACCTCCCTCACTGATGCTATGTAGTACCCCCCCCCCCAAACTTACCCCACACTCTGTTCCAGAGTTGTGAGATAAATAAGGAAGGATAGGCATAGATCAGTGAGGATTCAGCAAATGCACGCACCCACGGCAAATAAGAGCTCCATCACATATTCTCCTCATTGCCTGTGGTAGCCAAGGTTGTAGAGCTTATCTGGCATCCTTTTTAGGGCTACTGTGCTATAGATCCAGTGTAGCATGTAGATATTGTAGTCATTTGATAAGGGAACTTGATGTGGACTGCGGTGGCAGTATTGCAGTTTGTGCCACTTCGCCGCCAGGTCTGTAAAATAGGGCTGGATCAAAGACACCGTCTCGAAATAAAATTTTCTTGCTAGCCTCTCTAGGGATGTTTCCGGCATAGATGCACACTCTATCGGGTAGTCGTTGTTGGCGTCAGAGTTGTTATAGAAGAAACCAGCATGTAGACGGGTGTATATCATCAGGAGCATCCAATGATTGTCGTGCAGCATAGGTAGAAATATTATGCATGGCAGACACTTCTTTACTTCAAGCTGGAATAGCTGGCGCACTCCTATCTCATCAGCAAGGCATAAGTTGTTGAACAACATCGGATGGGCGATGTAGGGCTGTCCAATCTTCTTCTGTAGGATGGGGATGTACGTAGATGCCAATGTCATTGCTAGATACCCTCCTACCTTGACTAAGTCATGTAGATCATCGAGGGGGACCACTACATTATATTTTTCATATATGATGTCTATAGTGTTAGAATCAACAAGTCAAAGAAGAATTTCATTGACCTATTCCTGAGATAGAGAGTTGCATGTGGAATGATCGAAATTGCCGATAAGAGATTCAGTGATGATAGGCGAAGTAGAATCACCTTCAGTGGTGAGTACGGTTTGCAGAGTTTCTATATGCTTGCCTGCCCTGTAGACGTCAATAGATCCTCTGGTAGTTCTGTCTCTCAGAAATAGCACTTGTCTTTGATCAGCAACAGCATGCATATGCTCTGTAGTTGGTAAAAGTCTTGGTCCTAGAGCTGCCTTATGTATATGAATATGTTTAGTAGCTCCATGGTATGTAGGATGATGAAGGCTCTATTTCCGCTCCCTAGGTCTTCTTGAACTGGGAAATCTCTGATGGCGTAGAAGTTCCAGATGTCATTATGGCATTGGACTCCTTATTTGATGACCCCATGAAGGCACAGAGGAAGAAGCCTGAGGTGCGTATCTTCGGGGCGTATGAAGATGTGCCCCTGATGGGGGACCTCCACGGTGCAGCAAATAAGTAGGGTGATGTCGTGGGAGTGGAGGTCGGCCACACATAGGAACTAGTGCTTTTTGAGCTTGTAAGGGGCTAGCACCGGGTTGGGGTTGTTCTCTTCAATGTGTTGCAGCATATCAACCACCTTCCTTGTATCGTATGCCCCTTCCAGTAGTTGTCTTGCCAAGGCTGGGGTGGCATTTTAGATCGGCTACCGGCCTATCCTGATGGCGATATTCTCAAACACCGTGCCTTCTAGGACCCTAAACAAGATCTTCCCTATGACTGCTTCAGAGTGGAACATGTCTTTGAGTGCTCAGCATCGTACGGAGAAGTACCCGTCGCTCCAGATGATGGCTTCTTCTTCTTCCTGTGGCCTCAAGACCATGTTCAATAGTTGTTGGTCCTGGATCGTCAGGTAGATTATGGTGCACCTATCAAAGTCAGCCATCTTAAAGGTAGGGATCTCTGACGGCGTAGAAAACACATCAGCCACCGAAGTCCTTGCCCTAGGGGGTTGCCTAGTAATTGAGCTATACAGATTGCCCCCTTCTCTCTCAGTTGTTTCAGATGAATCCTCTACTAGGCCTTTAGATATCCCTTTTGCATTGTCAGTTGGATCTAGTGACTGAGGGGTTGCAGATACATCGACGCCACGAGCCCTCCCTTGTCCGGTGGGAGCCCCGTCGGTGGTTCTATTCAACGTCTCTTCCTCGGGCGTTGTGGAGGGCCCACTGAAGGTGGATGAGGACAACAAACTAGAGGAAGGGGATGATGATGACGGCAGAGAGGCAGAAGTTGGCGGTGATGGCGATCTTCTAGGATGCCTTGAGCGGTGGTGGTTGTCCCTCTCATCGAGCCTCTGCTCGATGGTGTCGAGGCGTTGGAGCGCCACCTGCATCATGTTGTTTAGTTCTTCTAGTTGGTCAGGGAGACCAACTAGAGTTAGCAGCTGACGCTCCTTCTCATTCAGCCTCTGCTGGAAGACCTAAAACTTGTGGGTCAAGGAAGTAAAAGTAGAGTTGTGATTGCTCGTTACCTCCTGCAAGTGGTCAAAGACCTGCCCCAACAAAGAGGGGACTGCCACTGATTGGCTTTGGCTTCGCGTCATGCTCCTCACATTGGCAGTGCGGCCAAATGAATAGGCATCATCTATCGGGGTTGAGTCCACCTAGATAGTACATGAGGGTGTGGCCTCCGGGTGAGGCATCGGCACCTTTACAGCTACCTCCGTCTCCTCAGCTTGGGGTCGTGGAGAAGGTTGCAGAGTATGCGGATGTTGATCGACCATCCGGCTCTCGGCTTCCTCCTTCATAGCGATCGTCGGCGTTTAAGGTGGTGGTGTCGGCGTCAGTTGTATAAACCTGAACTCTGCCTCCAAGAGCTCATCGAACACCTCCTCATTGTTGCGAGAGGCATTCGGCCGCACTGAGGGTAGTTTTGTTGCTTCTCCCATTGCTGGCAGAGCTAAAGCTTGGGGTGTTGTGCTTACTATTTCTACGGCACCGCCCTCTGAGGCAATGATCGTTGTAGAGGCCTTAGTGGTGTCGAAGACCTCCTCGGTGGTAGGCACTTCTTTTGTAGCCATGGTGAGTGTTTTTGTGGTTGTCATGGTTGATTCAGTGGCGGTAGCAGAGACCACCAGAGTGGTGGTTGCTGGTTTTGTGGTGATGGTGGTTGGCTCGGTAGTGGTGGTGACAGGTGAGTCTTCAACGATGGCTGCCAATGATTTTTCCTGCCGAACATTGAGCGATGTGAGCCTCCTTGTTGCTGCCATCCTACCCTGGATGACCCTTGCGGAGGCATAAGCAGCTTCAACATTTACGGCTTTGATTTCTACCATTGTGAAGACCAGCTTCTCCACGTCATAGTTGATGTAGAGGGGGAGGGGTTGGATGATATTTGTCCTCACAAACTTGTAGAAGAGGCAGTGGCCATCCTTCTTGATTATGTTTGCTCTGGTGAGGAATTTGATGTCGATCTTGTCATCACCCCTTGTCCCCGGTAGGCTGTGTGACTCCCTTGGGTATCCAAGCCCTGCCTCTATGAGGTTGATGACCTCTCCCATGTTGTACTCCTTGGTGGTGTCCTTTATAGGGTGCATTCGGTTCAGCAGGAAACGCCACAGGTTGATCGGCTTGCCCTCCATCACGTACCAGATAAGATGGATCTCTTCAGTATAGAGGTTGCTCATCTCATATTTACTGAAGAGTAGGCTCGCCATGATCTTGTGTACGATCCTCCATAAGCATGAGTGGACCGCCGCCACTTTGCTTCCTCGCTTAAAGGAGGATTCGCCCATCAGCTTCCTCCATAGGCTGACGGGGTCAAAGCCATTGCCTTCGGTGATCCGGGCACCGTTATTGAGCAGATCTCTTTCAGCCTCACTGGAGGAGAATATATCATTGAGTAGCCTCTTTGAGATTTCGTGCTCGGTGTTGTAGAGGTGCCCTTGAAGTATGTCCGCTCTGCCGAACCTTTTGCTCTCTTCTAGTGTATTTGGAACTCAGTGAAGGGAGGAGATGAACTCCTTTGTGAGATCAGTGTAGGAGGAAGAGTAGTTGAAGCATATCTTCCACAGTCCAATGGCTTCTAAGACGTTCTCCAGTCTGTCAACGACGCCGATCTGGTGCAAGGATGCTTGATGGCAGAATCGGGTTGGCCGGTAGACTTTTGCCGCCAACTCGGTGTAACATCGTTGGTGCTCCTCATCTCTGGGCATGAACTAGCCTAGTGAGTGGGCCAGGATCTCTAGTTCTATCATCAAGGTTAGGGGTGGGGTTGTTTCTACCTTGGGCCTCTTCTCAGCCTCAGAGGGCCCAGCCATCTTAGGATTGGGGCATTTCTGCCCCCACAGTAGCTTCAATCGTGGCCTCGAGGTTGATCCTCCGGCCTTGTTCGTCAACTTGGACAACGGTCTGCCTAGTACGTTCCATTCCCTGTAAGGGTATGAATAAAGAAATTAAGTCAACAAAAGATGTCTGATAAAAACTATATTTTCCCGATATCGGGCAGAAAACAAAAAGTAAAAGTGCTTCCCGATATGGGTTGGGCGATACGCTTAGAACCAATATTGGGTCAGGCAGTTAAGAAAATATGGAGAGTGATACGAAAATGCCTGATACCAGAAAGTCATTTTAAATGGAACTCAGCACAAACCGATATCGAGCAGATGGTGAAAATAGCACATAGGTATGGTCAGTATCGAGGAAAAAATAAGGTCTGGGCGATATGATTTATGTGATAAACCAGTATCAGGTAACTCCTCACAACTAAGTCTGCACGGGATGCTCGGTAGACATTTCGCGCAATATGGGTGTCATGTAGCTAAGGTGAAAACATGATAACATTTTTACGCGATAAAATAATGGTCACACGATGTACTGTGTCGGGTGATAGGGGTGACGCGCGACATGGATGAGAGCACAACATATCAATCTGGACGATAAGGTCACCATCGCAATGCCAAAGACTTTACCTGATATAGATATCTTGGTTATTGTGTCATGTGATATGGGTGTCGCATGGCACATGCATAAGACCGATGTAAAATAGAACGGTAGGAAAGTCGACATGCTTATCGCGCGATCAGTAGAAACTCGATATGCATTAAAAAGGTTCTGCCCGACACAGGTGAGAACGTGATATGAATGGCACGCGATATGGTTGGCTGATACGATCTATTCGACACACATTCATGAGATATGCAGGGAGCCACCAGTTTTAACTTTTGCGGGCAAGGAGATCTGAAACACGACATGAAAGTCGATAGGCTAAGGACGGCACGGGAGCTTGAGGTAGCGAAAGAGAGTGCACGAAACGGGAGCAAAAGCAGGTAACTTGGTAACCCGACAGGTAAATCTCGGGCTACTATATATAGTCGACCGTGAGCAGGGTAGAAGGGGTAAAAACAAGGATATGTGTCGTGCATGCACGAGAATCATCTTCTACAGCATGCTAAAAATCGTCTAATCATGTCGTGTCGTGAGGAATTCGAGGAGGATGTGAATCACATGGCACGCATGTCGGGCGGCAAGGATGTGTCACCCTATATGCATTTCTTGGCATACTCCTTACGCAACATGGGTTTGTGTGACACACGCGTCGCACAGCGCGCAATGTGCTAGGTGACAAACTTGCCCGATATGACTTTGTGCTGAAAAGAAGAAACTCTAACGTGTGATATGCATGTTGCGTGACTTGGGAAACATGGTAACCTTGCACATTAAAAGGCGATATGGCTTGGGTGCGTTTCTTTCCTTCCACGCCTTTACAAAATTGAGTAAAACTGGGAACAAAAAGTCACCCGATACCCATCAATGTGGGTTGGGCAACCTGGGTTTTCACAAAACCTGGCACACTGAGCAAAGCAAAGAAGAAAGGTATCATGCATGCTTGATATGCCATCAAAGAGCTTAAAGGGAATGAAAATACAAGGATGAAAAGAAATTAAATATCAGAAGGTACTTGATGGGTAAAACACCATTGGCCTAAGAGTAAACTTCAGCCTCAGATAGTATAACTCACCAAGGCAAAAAAACTAAGTCAGTGGCCCAGAAAATAGAGTCTGCACATGTGGAGCAAGCATAGACTTGGGCCTTATTACAGTGAGATTGTTCATAATGTTCTTTGCAGAAAAAGGAAATAACATCCTATTCTAGGAATGTGAAACTCGGGCTACCTCCCAAGGAGTGTTGTGGTTTGTGTCGTCAGCTCAACGTCTTTGAGTCCTGCTATGCTTCTTCGGTAGGTGCAACTTTGGCTTCATCTAGGGGCATCTCAGATCTCCTCACAAAGGCTTCATCTTCGTAGAACCTCTTTACTCGGTGTCTGTTGACTAGGAAAACCTTTGCTGGATCATCTTTGTCATATAACTCCATCATCTCGGATGGATATATCTTCACCACAATGAATGGTCTGGACCACCTAGTCTGTAGTTTTCCTAGAAAAAAGTCAAATGGAAGATTTAATCCATAAGACTTTATCACCTTCTTTGACGTCTTTTGCCCACAGGTGGGAATCATGCCAGACTTTGGTTATCAACTTGTAGATTCTTGCATTTTCATAGGTGTAAAGCCTAAGTTCTTCAAGTTCTTGGAGCTAAAGAAATCTCTTCTTTCTGGCCAGCGACGGGTCCATGTTGAGACGTTTGATGGCCCAGAATGCCTTGTGCTCCAACTCGAAAGGTAGGTGGCAAGTTTTCCCATATATCAGGCGATACGGTGTAGTGTCGAGTGGCGTCTTGTAGGCAGTCATGTATGCCCAGAGGGCATCATTCAACTTGGTTGACCAATCCTTGTGAGACTTTCTGACCGTTTTCTCCAAGATCTGTTTAATCTGCCGGTTCAAAACTTCAACTTGACCAGATGTATGTGGATGGTAGGGTGTGGCAACTTTGTGTCAAATGCCATACTTGAGCAAAAGTGATTCAAATGGCCTCTTAGCAAAGTGAGATCCACCATCACTGATGACGGTTCTTAGAACTCCAAACCTTGGAAAGATGATCTTCATAAAAATCTTTATAACTACCTTGGCATCACATGTGGTGGTGGGTATGGCTTTTACCCATTTTGAGTCATAATCTACTACAACAAGGATGTACTTGAACCCGTAGGAGGAGGGGAAGGGTCCTATATAGCAATTCGCCATACGTCGAAGATTTCTACTTCGATCCATTCTGATATTGGCATCTCATGTCGACGGGAAATATTCCCGGTTCTTTGACATTCATTGCAAGCCTTGACATAGGCGTGAGTGTCTTTGAAAATAGTGGTCCAATAAAAGCCGGACTGGAGTACCTTGGTTGCGGTCCTTTCACCTCCCAGGTGCCCTCTGTAGGGGGAGGAGTGACACACGAATAGGATCTTTAGGGCTTCATCCTCAGGTATACACATCCTGTATAAGCCATCGGCGCAATGCCTGAACAACAGAGGGTCATCCCAGTAATAGTTCTTCAAATCAGAGAAGAACTTCGTATTCTAATTGTAGGACATTTATGGGGGTAGTTGTGTGTAGGCCAGGTAATTGCAGAAATTAGCATACCATGGTCCTTCAGGGTTGGCCATTTGGGCAGCATAAATCACCTCATCGGCATAGCTTTCATTGATTGGCAGTGGGTGGTCGTCCTCCACCCAGATCCTCAAAAGGTGGTCGGCGACCACATTCTCAGAACCTTTCTTGTCTATTATTTCATGATCAACCTCTTGTAACAGCAATGCCCAATGCAACAGCCTAGGCTTCATGTCTTTCTTTTGCATTAGATATTTGATAGCCCTGTAGTCGGTGTGAACAATCACCTTAGATCCCATGGGGTAGGATTGAAACTTAATTTAAAGAATAGACAATCACCAACATCTTTGTCTCAGTGGTAGTATAATTCAACTGTGCTTCATATAACATTTACTGGTGTAAAAGATCACATGGTGCTTTTTATCTTTCTTCTGGCCAAGGACTGCACCTACGGCAAAATTGTTGGCATCGCACATGAGCTCGAAAGGAAGATTCCAGTTGGGGGACTGGAGAATGGGTGTGGAGACCAAAGCATCTTTCAAGATGGAGAATGCTTTCAGGCACTCATCGGTGAAGTCAAATTTTGCATCTTTCATCAGTAGGTTTGACAGGGGCTTCGCGATCTTTGAAAAGTCCTTAATGAACCTTTAGTAGTAGCCAGCATGGCCCAAGAAACTTTAGACTCCAGTTACATACGAGGGTGGAGGAAGCTTGGCTATCGCCTCCACCTTAGATCGGTCGACCTCAATGCCTTGACTAGACACCTTGTGTCCCAAAACTATCTCGTCCTGTACCATAAAATGGCACTTCTCCCAATTAAGGGTAAGACTTTGTTCCTTGCATCTCCTCATCACCAAAGACAGGTTATTCATGAAATCATCAAAGGAGCTGCCAAAAACACTAAAATCATGCATAAAGACTTTCATTTTATCTTCTAGAAGATCTGCGAAGATGGCATTCATGCACCTCTGAAAGGTTGTGGGTGCATTACAGAGCCCAAAGGACATTCTTCTGAAAGCAAAAGTCCCATAGACACATGTGAAGGTGGTTTTCTCTTGGTCATCTGGATGGATGGGGATCTGGTAGAATCTTGAATACCCATCTAGCCAACATAAGTAAGAGTGATGGGCCAGGCGCTCAAGCATCTAGTCGATAAATGGGGGAGGGAAATGGTCCTTGCAAGTGGAGGTGTTGAGCTTTTGGTAATCTATGCACATCTACCAACCGGTGATGGTCTTAGTGGCAACCTCTACCCCATTATCTCCCTTAACTAACATTATGCCTCCCTTCTTTGGAACCACTTGAATGGGACTCACCCATGTGCTGTCGCTGATGGTGTATATTATTCCTACGTCTCAGAGTTTCACAACCTCTTTACTGACAACTTCTCTCAGCTTCTCGTTTAACTTCCGTTGTGACTGGGTGTAAGGCTTGGAATTTTCTTCCAAGTGGATCATGTGCATACACACAGAAGGGTTGATCTCCCTTAGGTCTCTAATAGAGTACCCTAGGGCCTTTCTTTGTAGCCTCATCTCCTCAAGCAGCTGTTCATTTTGGCTGTCTATCAGTTCTGAGTTAATGATCACCAGATTCATCTATTCCTCATCCAGAAAATGGTATTCCGACCCTTTCGGCAAGACTTTCAACTCGGGCGGGGTCTCCTTCTCTTGATTTTTGGCAGGATCTTTATGGAGGCCAGTGTACATCACTATCTCCACTGGGTCTTCTTCTTCAGACAAATCCTTGGCTTCCAAAAATGCTAGCAGTTCTTTGACTACTGGGTCCTCAACCTCCCATGCCTCACCAGATAAGGTGTGCATCAGTGGGTCTACCATGGCCTTTTCTTCCCTTACTTCATTGCAAAGCCGCTGATAGCTTTCAATGAAATAAGAGGACTCAAAGAATGAATGGGATTTCATACAATCACTAATGTTGAAGTCGATGTGCTCTCCTCCAACCCTGATTGTAATCATACCCACCTCTACGTCAATGAGTGCTCTGCCGGTTGTAAGGAAGGGTCGCCCGAAGATAATGGGGCATCTAGGGTCTTCCACGGTGTCAATCAAGACGATATGACACGATATAAAGAACCACCCAACTCTAATGGGCATGTCTTCAACTACTCCAATTGGTCTGGTGAAGGTGTGATCCGCAAGCTGAATTCTCATATTAGTGCTCACCATATCGGTAAGTCTGATCCTCTTTGTAAGGGACAAGGGCATAAGGCTGATGCTTACCCCCAGGTCCGCCAGACCTTTGCGGGTTATGTTGTCCCCAATCTGGAAGGGGGTGACAAAAGCCTTAGGGTCTCTCTACTTAGAAGGCATATTCACCTTGACAAAAGAACTGGACATCTGCGCTAGCTTCACTGTTTCAACGTATTTGCCTCTTTTCTTTCTCGAAATTAGATCTTTCAAAAACTTTTTGTATGTGGGCATCTCCTTGATAGCATCTAGGAATGAGATGTCGAGGTGTAACTTCTTTACTACAGCCATGAACTTCTCATACCTCTTCTTCAGCTGGGCTTTCACCAACTTATGCAGGAAAGGTATGTGAGGTGCATATTTGTCCGGACGCTCCTCAGAAGGAACTTCGTCGACTCTTTCTTTTGTCACTTTTTGTTACTTGGTGGGTACTTCTTACGCTTCCTTAGGGTTAACATCCTTAGCTGGTGTTGTTGCTGATGTTGCTCTCTTTTCAATGGTTGGTTGTACCATTGTTCCTGACATTAAAACAGCCATCTTTGTGGCTTCATTCTCACGTAGATTTGCTTCGGTACTGGAGGGGAAACGCCCCACTTGGTGATTGATACTCTGGTCTAGGCTTGCTAGCTGGTTGTCAATCTACTTGTTGTGCTGTTGGAGCTCTCCTATCTGAGAAGAAAAACCTCCCATCTGTTGTTGCATCAACTTGAGCAAGGTCGTACTGTCCACAGAGCTTTTATGTAGCTTTTCATTGAGATCGTTCTGCTTCTTAGCAAAATACATCAACTCTGTCATCATAGATGGTCTCTACAGCTAGTTCTACTTGAAAATTCTCTGCTATTGGAACCCTGCTTGGTGTTGTTGATTCGGTGGTCCTCCTGAAGAAGTTCCGCCCACTAGCTGATGAGAATTCTCAGCTGCGTTGGTGTTCCCGTAAGAAAAACCAGGGTGATTTGGGCGCCGATACTGGACGTAGCTCACATTTTCTGTGATGTCTTCATCAGGTTCACCTTGAACGGTCGTGTGTGGGCAGAAGTGATACAGGTGGTCTGGCTCCCTACAAGTGACACAGCTTCTCACTACCTCTTATCAGACTTTTCCTTTATATCCCTGCTCCTTCAGGGTTTGGACGTCAGTTACTATCTTGTCTAACTTAGCCGCTAGGGCTTCCATCGCCTTCGATTCTCTAGGAGTGGTGTAGCTCATTGACTCTCTATCGTACTCACTATCTTGTTGGTTCGGGGCCATGTTGTCTATGATCTCTCTGGCCCTTTGAGCACTGAGTCCTAAGAAATCGTTGTCAGATGCAGCATTCAGGGATTTCCTTTCTGCGGCACACACCCCATTATAGAATGTAGTGATCAGCTTCAGCTCAAAAAAACCATGGTGTGGGCACTCCCTATGATAGCTTTGAAACCTCTCCCAGGTCTCATGCAGGTTCTATGAGGGTTTCTGTGAGTACCTTGTTATCTTGTTTTGGCATTTGATCGTCCTTTCTATAGGGAAGAACTTGGTGATAAACACATTGGCTAGATGCTCCCAATCAGGAAGGCTTCCATCTTGCAGACTAGTATACCACTCCAAGGCTTTCTCTCTTCGAGAGAAAGGGAAGCATTGGATGTAGATGTGGGATATCGAAATTCTATTGATCATAAAAGTGTTGCAAGTCCTCTTGAACGTTATAAGGTGGTTTTACGGGTTCTCTTCAATAGTGTTCTCGCTGAACTGGTTGTGTTGCAGCAAATGGAGGAAAGAAGGCTTCAATTCAAAGTTGGCAACATTGAGTGGTTGCCCCAGTACCATATTCCTTTCTTTGTTTACCCTGACTTGGACAAAAGAGCGTAGGGATCGAGCTTCGAGGGCCTACTCAGCCATGACTTGTCAGACATAAGGATGGCTCGAAAAGGTGAAGAAGTACCTGGAAATAAAAGAAAAGTGTAAAAGTGTTAGTGTGATGTATAAACTATGTGTAGTAAATATTTGCAATATTATATGCATATGTACAAGGTTTTTGGCAAAGTGCAAGTAAAGCTCGAGTTCATAGAATGATGTTTGTAGCCTATCCCCGGCAACGGCACCAAAAAGTTGACAAGCCTTAAACATGGGTCCAAGAATGGAGACATGTCTAGGTTATCAGACATTAGAAATTTATAATACTCAAATGTTTAATACTCCTACAACTAGCACAGGGTCGAAGTAGTTCGGGGTCAAACACAGGGATAGGAAGAATGGTGCTTCAGAACTTGAGTTTCTCTTGTCTAAGCACATCGAAAAGTCGAAGGGTAAGGTTTTTGATGCTATAAGAAAGGATCACAAAGAAACAAACAAAAAGCCTATCTCCAAGGGGAGTTACCAGAAGAATTAAGGTTTTTGGGTTTCAGTAGTTTTTATGGAGGGTTTTGTATATTGGAAACTAAGGAGATAAAACTATCATTGGAGTAAAGCACGAAGGAGGAAAGGTTGGACGTAACAACAGGCAGCGGCGTACATCATGCACCCTCTTCTCTCAAAGAGGGTACCACCAGTCATGCACTAATTCCCTCTCTCAAAGGAGTCAGGCATAGGCTAGAGCGGAAAGATATGTCGGGGCAACCCTGATCCTAGGTACTCTCGTACACTCAAATCAGACCAAACTCTAGAGTTTACGACATCCTTCTCTCAAAGGAGTCAAAATGAGAAACATGATTTGATAGCTAGTTAAAATCTTGATCCAAACAGAAGAGACTAGAGCTCAGATGCTATAAAGAAATCATCCAACAAAAAGGAGCCATACACAGAAAAACATGAGATAAAATCCACAGATTCCAATAAGCATTAAAGAGATAAAAAGGGTTTAGTTACAATCCATTAATGAAAGAAAGTAAAGTGCTGGAAAAGGGAAGATAGGTATCGGCCTCCTTGGTGTAGGAGAGCAATATACATAGCAGCGGACCCCTAAGATAACACTAACCCAGTACCGGGCAGGAGCCCTATCGGGATACGACTATGTCGGGTTCTTGACTGTTTCAGGTCATGAACCGTGACGGGTAAGGGGCGTATCGGGAAAGGACTCCCTACCTAATATGGTCATGTTAGGCTGTCAGCCCTGTCGAGTTGCAGTCGTGATGGCTAGGTCATATCGGGTTGGGTATCATGTCGTGTTAGGACATGTATCGGGTTAACTTTATCTTAGGTTCTCGGGTTCCTCGTGTCGGGTATAGACGGGCGAACCATCTCGGGTTGAAGCCCAGCTAGAGACCTGATATGTTGAAGTAGCCTTAAAGGTCGTGTCACGCTGTTGCTGCTATTGGGTTGAGTTCTAAGTGAACTCCTCCTGTCCCTCTTAGGTTGGGGTGCGCTCACCTAGTATCGCCCGGTAGGCTCTAGAACTCGACGCACTAGATCCTTTGCTCTAAGAGTTAGCTCTCATAGGGTTCTGACCCATCCCATCATAGGCCTATAGATGCTATTTATAGGTAGTGAGCTGGTGGGAGATGCAGCTCTCGTTGTTCCACGTGTCCTCTGTGTGCTCCGTTCACGTGGCTTCGAAAGGAGTCGACACATCTATTGCCCGGCATGGCTGGCGAGGCGTCGCGTGCTGGGTTGCGAGTAAATTACATTTGAGTGTGTCGGGTAAAACCTTAGCAGGCTACTGCATCATGGGGTAGTCATGTCATGCAAGTGACTCCTTTGACTGATGGACCGTGGTGGGTAAGGCACCCTATCGGGTAGTAGTTTGTAGTCTGTCAAAGCTCCCGCGCGACACACCCACGTCGGGTTGCTGCCATATCAGGCAGCGATCGTGACGGGTAGAGGGTGTGTCGCATCACGCACCTACTGGGCCAGGATGGTTAATGCATTGTGGATGGGTCGGGACTGGCCCGTTAGTATTCTTTTGGTGAAAAAATAAGAGAAACTCTATAAAAGATAGGAAATGCAATCAGGAGCATAGTAAGCTTATTTCTATTCAACAAATAAGATAAAATGAAGAGGAAGTCAGGTTTAGAGGCAGTTTTGATAGTAAACTATAAGCTATATTAGCCATAAAATGGGTGTTATCATCCATCCCCATCGTCCTTCAATCAAAGAAATAAACTCATTGGTTGATAGCTATTAAAGATAAGCTCATTTATAAAGAGAGTAATCCCTAAAATGTCCTTGGAAAGAAACACCTTCAAACCAAGGTGCAACTAGGTGCCATATGGTTAAAAAATTCGAGAATGGTATGGGAATATATAAGGATTATAATTCATGTGACAATTTGCAAATAAAACCTCCCAATTTGGTAACTTGCAGAAAAATCCAGAATGTACCTAAAATTGCATCACTTGCACAAACAACATCCAAATTGGACCAAAATTCATCCACAAGTTATATTTGATGTGTTGAATATGAATTTGCCATTATTTTCATATTTTGAATTTATATAATCACATTATTCATTACATATTCCTTTTACTCATTTTCTCTCTCCTAAACTTATCCTAATATTTCAAGGTTGTCCAAATTAGATGAAATTTGACATGTAGGTCAATTTTGATATGTATATTTTGAATTTGAAGTTTGTTTCCACTTTTGAGACTTCTTTTTATGATATATGTCATATGGCCCATTAACAACCCATTATCTAAATTATTTATCCAATTAAGTTTCCTATCTTCATATTACCACCAAAATGAGTTATGTGGCATATTTCATGTATCCATTATAAACCTAAGATTAATGTTAAGAACATTAGGTTACATTAAGGTAATTTATACATGAATTATCTCATTGGGGTTATACTAACCTTCAACCTTGCTTGGCTAGGTCCAAAATGTCAACTTCCAAGGTAGGGTTTGAGATCTAGTATGTTACATCACACCAAGAGATTTCATCCTCAAAATCAAAACATCCACATATAAGAAAAAAACTTATTCACCATACCTTAAAGGATTCATCTTTTTAAGTCAAAACTATTCTTTAGGTACAAAAGGTTCAACTGCACTTCCTTACATCTAACTACATAAGCATCATGCAAAAAAAAGAAACATAACTTATAAAGACTAACTATGAACTATGGGTTAACTTGCTCTTGTCCATCCTCAAAAAAGTCTTTACACATGAGAGACTAGTTCAACATATTAGGGTCCCTAAATATAAATCATATAGATGTCTAAGGCTACTATTTCCTAAAAGCATGCTATTTTGAACAGTTCATATCAGCTCAGGCCAGGCCGGTATCATATGGATTCGGGAGTCCTCGTAAACCAAGCAAGTGGTATGGAGGAAAATCTTACCATCCCTCAAATTGTGATCCTTTCCAAACACCTTTGCTTTCAACTTCATGTCCTAGTAGTTGCCTAAAGGCCGAGCTAAACAACCTCAAGTTACTATGGTTACTTATGCATATTTTACTTGTAAGTATTTTAAGGATCTATTCATCATTATTCTAATGTGAAAATATATGATCCCAAATCAACCCTTCATCATCTATTGATCAACTCTAGGGAAAAAATGTCACTTAAAGGTAAGGCAAGGATTCTAACTAGGGAGACAAAATTGAAATAGTCAGATTCCGACTACTATGAGCCCTGATACCATGTTGTAAGGAGGCGGGATCACCCCCTTACTAAAGATTTTTTATTTGAAGAATTAACATCCATTCCAAACACACTCAAAGGTATTTTGGAATATGTGTAACATTTTCATATTTCAATAAATGGTATTCATAACAACCAAAGTATAGCAGCGGAATTAAACAAAATGACTATATTCAATTTTCACAAATGATTACAAAAGTACATCATAATCTCCCATACGGGTTTACATGTATGATATAGCATAAGGGTCTAAGTAGAGGGAAATATAAACCATAACAACTTTATCTCCAAGCTTTAACTCCTTAAGCTAGTCCAAAACTCCATGCCTTATCATCCAAGTCTTTCACCTAGGGTTGGAAGCATACCCCAGCAAGAAGAGAAAATAGATGACATCAGCAAAGGCTGGTATGTGCATACTAAATAGGAAATCGAGCAATATATGGAATAAAGGACATCAAATATAAAAGGCTTCCCATAGAAAGGATAAGGATCACCCAAATGGGTATTAAGAGAAAAGGAATTGAAATCATATGATAATAAAAGAATACTTGCCATTAATAAAACATAAAGATTGTGCCACACAAGCACATGTAAAGAATTAGGGAACACACCCCATATCATCAACATGCATGCATGTGAGATAAACATAGCATGTTAAATGTAGAGGCAAGTAGAAATTGTAGTCAGAATATATAAACTAGTCACCACATAAGTTATCAACATATACATCCACCTCATAAGTGGGTAAAAGACATCACATGTCATCTTTTAGAGTTCCATCACGAACAACGCATAAGATAAGAGTTCAAAAGAATATCCATGATCACATGATTAATATCAAATAAGGTAGTTCAAATGAACCATGATTTTCAAAAGAAAAGACATTGTGTATAGGCTAATGTCTAGAGGACAAAGAGAATGAATAAGCATAGGTGAATTGCTCAACATAGAAGAATAAGGGATACATCATGCCTCAACTTCAGAGTATAAACAGTCCAAGTCAAGACTAGGCCTCCAAAGAACCTCTAGGGAAGGTAGACAAGTCCAATAAGTAAGGTTCCCAAGCTTAGAGAGGTTGATTTCTCCAACAAAGCTCCTATCTCGAGCAAGAAGCACCTTCTCCACTTTAGAGGTGAAAACCCCTAACAAAAGAACATGGAGATGAGGTGTTTATGATTCTAGGTGGGGTTTCACCATGGAAGGCCATGGTTCTGACCCGGAGGAAGGTGGAAGGAAAACTAAAAACATGAAAATAGGGAATGAAAGGAGGATACTTACTAGTTTTGGTCAAAATCACCAAGAAGAAGCTTAAGAAATCCTAAATAGAGAAATTTGGAACCCTAGGAGCCTTCTTCACCAAGGTAGGCACCTCTTTTTACCTTGGGATAGAACCTTCATGGAAAAATAGAGTAGGAATGATGCTCTAAGATAGAGGAAATAAAGGAGAGAAAGATGTTTTGAATTGGGAGTTGGGAAGGGGTAGATATGGCTATATAAAGAAAGCGGTCAAGTATGAGGTGTCTATGAAACTTTCCATGTGTCATGTATAAGGGTGTCCATGGACATGCAAGCCTTTATGGATAAGGAATAAGTCAAGCACGAGGTTTCAAGTTACTTTCCATGTGTACAATGCTAAGGGTGCCTATGGACATGCAAACCTTTATGGATAAGGAAGAAGTCAAGCATGAGGTGTACATGGAGATTTCCATGTGTCCTTAGCCTAGGGATTTCATGGACATGCAAGAGGACAGCTCATAGAGGCTTCTTATATATCCAAGGTCGGTCCTAAAAGCCCAGGGATACTTCTAGGCCATCCCCACCATCCTCCAATCAAAGAAATAACCCCATTGGTTGATAGCTTTTAAAGATAAGCTCGTTTATAAAGAGAGTAATCCCTAAAATGCCCTTGGAAAGAAACACCTTCAAAACAAGGTACAACTAGGTTCCCTATGGTTCAAATACTTGTGAATGGTAAGTGAATATATAATGATTGCAATGCATGAGACAATTTGCAAAGAAAATGTCCCAATTGGGTATATTGCATAAAAGTCCAGAATGTACCTAAAATTGCATAACTTGCACAAATAACATCCAAAATGGAACAAACTTCATCAACAAGTTATATTTGATGTGTTGAATAAGAATTTTACATTATTTCCATATTTTGAAGTTATATAATCACATTATTCATTACTTATGCCTTTTACTCATTTTCTCTCTCTTAAACTTATCCTAATATTTCAAGGTTGTCCAAAATAGATGAAATTTGACATGTAGTCTAATTTTGATGTGTAGATTTCGAATTTGAATTTTTTTCACTTTTGAGACTTATTTTTATGAGATATGTCATATGGCCCATTAACGGCCCATTATCTAAATTATTCATCCAATTAAGTTTCCTATCTTCATATTACCACCAAAATGAGTTATGTGGCATATTTTATATATCCATTATAAACCTAAGATTAATGTTAGAACATTAGGTTACATTAAGGTGATCTATACATGCATTAGCTCATTGGGGTTATACTAAACATCTATTTAGGTCTAACCTTCAACCTTGTTTGGCTAAGTCCAAAATGTCAACTTCCAGGGTAGGGTCTGAGATCTAGTATGTTACGGTACCATGGTCATTTGGGAGAAAGGAAACCTATTGGGAATATGTGCACCATTGACATTTGTGGATTGGCACATGCCCTTTTGGGAGCAACATGACCAATTTGCAATGTGCACATCATGGACGTTATGCGCCAACATGGTCATTGTGGAAATGTTGGACTTCTTCATGTGTTGCATCTAGATTTTAGGGGATTCTTGAAATACATCCTCTCTATAAAATGGCCACTTGAAGTCAAAATTACCATTTGTGGGTCTTCTTTCTATAATTTTTCTTTATCTTTAATTCATTGACATTCTTTGTGATGCCTAACGTCACATCAAAGTGAGATAACTCAAAACAAAGTGGGGAACTGACACTAAATAACTAGGATTACCATAAAATACGGTAAATTAAAATTGGTTCCACATCACTACAAAAGTAGAAACATATTACATATGGGTCCACATGAAGCCACATGTATCACATATCATTCTACAAGATGATACATATCATTGTTCACTTATCCAACTAGACACAACCTATTACATATGATAACATGTTCACATATAATACAAACCATATATGTACAACCATGACCTACTGCCAAAATTTGTGTCAATATATAACATCTACAAAACACCCCCAAGGACCTGAGAGTATTGGGATGACACATATGACTCTACTACAAAACACAACAACATATCCAACTTACTATTGTACCTCTTGTTGCTCAGCCTCAAGAACATGATCTCTACCTCGTCGTGCACGACCACCTAAAAGATGTGATAAACCACAGAGTGAGAGCAATGTATTAGTGAGAGATATAACTATCTTCCAACAACTATTATCAAAATGGATATACTGAAGTAGGAAAATAACATTATTATCAGGTTGAGAAGATTGAACTAAATGATATGAATACAGCAATTAACATTGTTTAAACAATTCAGGCATCTATAACTGAGCAATAGAACATCTTATACTTTTATAAGGGATATTAAGAACATGTATAATAGTTGATTCCTCTTATAGAATTATAAATCAACTAAACAACACAACAAATAAAGCAAAGGGTCATCCAATGTGAGTCGTGTTTAACCCTAAACAAATATACTACATGGCTATTACATCTTTTATTATGCCCTGAGGAGATGAGTTATACCACTCATGCTACAACTGACCACTGCTAAGTCAAAATCAATGACATACAAGATCTAGGAGGATTCAGACTCCTATGATCTGTCATACCTTCAGTCAGTCTGGGTCTGCCACAGTAACATATAAAGTCCAACTGCAAAACAGCCTAGTCTGCCATGGTGTATAGGCACAGCACTAGTAAAAATTGAGTTATGACTACAGCCGCACTCCTGGAGAGGTATGACCGTAGCCATTCTCAAAACATATCATAAACATATACTAAATCATGTCACATAAGATACGGCCTTGATCGTCCTCCTGCCAGGGTTTGACCACTACCAATCTTGTGAATCAAGAATACAAGGGGAAACCTCGACTTGCACCCCACACATTCAACAATATGTGCTCTACGTTTCCTTCGGGAATTACTCGTTTCACCATCCAGCAAATACTGACAATTAGATGGATCTATGGCATAGGGAAACTACATGACTAGGGATTCACTTAATTAATTAAGTCAATTGGGTATCTTTTAGCATCAATCAAGTTACATCATATAAACCCTAAACAAACTCTAAAAATATAAGGGTATGATACAACTCCAGAAGATATAAAATGTATGAGGTATAAAATTGTCACATAATAACTTAATAGCATTTCCATAAAAGACCATCAACATTATCACATCACTAGGTGATTTTAGTCCCTCATCTCATCACTGGTGGATATCACCTCTCACTATGTATTGAGCCTCTGCCAGGTCATAAGACCGAAACCACATAGTTCCTACACAACATATTCTCATTATGCCTTGTAAGGCTCACAAACATCACCTTGTATCATATTAAACACACATAGCATTCGATATCTATGACATTTATTCAACCTACAATAGTTAAACTATACAAGTAGAAGAGAGAAAGAATGCTTCATTGCATGGTATACACTTCAAGCAAGGTAGGCATTACAACGTACGTTCACAATCATGGTTAGGATTTACTTACATGTATCCAATTACAGTTTCTAAACCATATTTGATACCAAACCCTAGATACCTGATTCTCCACATTATTGGAACACTCTCAGTCCACCATTATCATCACTAGACAACAACACATAGGAACCATATGGTCATGAACTACCATTGATAGAAGAGAGTTTTAGGTCACAAAACTATGTGATAGAAGAGACCATAACACACCATCAATCGAGTAGAACCATCATGGTTGAAGACCATCCATCCATGTGACCGAAGGAAAGCACTACACACTTCATAAATCAAAGATGAACCCTGGGTCAAAGGGAACTAGATTGAAGACAAAATAGGTCGAAGGAAAATCAGGTTGAAGACCAATCAATCTATGCGACTGAAGAACATCACACCCATCCCCATCGACTAACGATCAAGGGTAAACCAAGCGACCAAACCAAGGAAAACCATCTCAACAACCATCAAACTTCAGCAATTCTTCAACTACTTAGAAAATAGCATGAAGAACATCTTAGAGGGAAACTACTATCAAAGCATGATCAAGACATGTGAATAACCAACAAGAAAATAAAATATCTCAAGAGAAAGAGATACATCAAGGAATCACCACATAAAACCCTAGAAATCCGATCACCAAAACATAGGGCTAGACAAACCATTACCATGAGGGAAGAATCCATGACCCAAACCATCACTTGCATCCAAAAATCTCCATTATACAAAGGAAAACATAACCTTAAGTAAGGTGAGAAACCAACATAAAACAAATGCATGTGAAACTAGCACTTCCACCATCCATAGATTTGGGTACAAGAATTAGGGTTAGATAAAGAAGCAAATTTATGCAAGATCATTATAGGAACATGAACCCTAAATAAGATATTATCATCAAAAACATGTAATAATGTTTTTGGAATAAGCTTTGCATGTAGAATTGAAGTGAAATAATAGTATAGGATAGAGTTATAACCTGCCTTAGATGATGGTGCAACCACCTCCAAGAAATAAGATCTAAAAGCAATAGAGAAACCTAGTTTTGATCTCCTCCATGACCAAGCTAGTCACCACCTCAAAAGAGAAGAAAACCATGGGTTAAAGGTCAAGGAAGAGATATCTAAAACCCTAGGATGAGAAAGAGGAAGAAGGAGAAGATCTTCATCCTACTTAGGTACTACCATGGAAAACCTTCGATTCAACCTCTATGGAGAGAAGTTTCTCAAAAGACCACCATGGAGAAAAATGGGTTCATCCAAGAGAAGAAAAAGAGGTAGGGTTTTATAAATAAATTAAACTAAGAGGTTGGATCACTTACCAAGGATCAAAGATCACTAACAAAGCAACAAGAGATGATGCTCCAACTCAAGATCACCACATGCAAGATGATCGGTCACCAAAGCTTCAAGGATGAGCTCCTCTTCATGACCAAGTTTTTAAGGGCTGAACTCCAAGCAAGGAGCAAAAGACAAGATGCAAAAGGATCACATTCTTGCAAAAGATAGTGTACATATAACTAAAGGTAGAGAGAGGTGAAAGGGGTTAGGTGTCATGCACGTAGGTTCCACTTGTCCATCAAAGAACAACCATGCAACCACTAAAACCATGAATGCAAGATTGGTCATGAAAAAAAGAAAATTCAGCAACATCATTTGGTCCTAGAGGGCCATCAGTCAAAGGGAAGCATGTCCACAAGGGCTCATGGTCAAATATAAACTAGTCGACCAAACACATAAAACCCAAAAGGGAGTACCAACCCTCTTCAACTGATGGGAACTCAAGGCTCCACCAAAACACCATTAACCATAGAGATTAAAGCCAAGGAAAACATAAGGGTTGTCAATGAAAAACCAAGATCGTGTTCGGTGAATCACAAGATCAACACCAACCTAGGGCATCCAAGAAAACCCTAGAAACAACACCCAAGGTGTCACCACTTCTCTCTTCATCAACCAAGGCAAAAAAAGGTGCCCACCAAAATCATACTCTCTCTCAAGATGCCAAGGCACAAAAGGTACAACCTACATGTGACAAATGCAAATTAGACCCTCAATGTGGGTAAATTGCAACTTGGTCCAAAACAAGCATAACGAGCTCAAACATCTACCAAACGGGACCCAACTAAAAACATAACCATGTCACATGTTATTAAAGCATATCAATAGATTAGATTAAGGTTAAAGCATATTATTAAGCAAGAAAAGCATAACTAAGAAATAAGCTAGGTCAGGGGCCTTACAACCATAAACCCCTAATAAGGGTTTTCCTCTTAAAATCCTATGCGAAAAGAGATAGGTACTTCCTACACATCTCTTCCTCAAGCTCCCATGTGGCTTACTCTATGCCAGGATGATGCCACAAAATGGTAACCATAACAATATCCTTCTTCTTCACCTTATTGATCCTCCTATCAAGGATAAACATAGGACTCTACACATAAGACACATCCCCATCCAACTCAACCTTCACAGGATGCAAAACTTGCTCAGTGGATGTGTGACACTTCCTGAACATGCTAACATGGAACACCAAATGCAACCTGTACAAATCAGGTGGCAACTCCAACATGTAAGACACCTTCCCAACATGTGCCACCATAAGGTAAGGCCCCATAAACTTGGGAGCCAACTTACCCTTCCTTCCAAACATTAGCATGCCTTTCTATGGAGAGACTTTGATATATACCTTGTCTCCCACTTGGAACTCGAAAGGCCTACCATGATTATTAGCATAAGATTTCTGCCTATCCTGGGTTTCCTTCAACTGTTGTTGTATCATCTTAATCTTCTATATAGTTTGTTGTACAAGCTCAGGACCCAATATCTAATACTCACCTGTCTCATACCAAAACAATGGAGATCTACAATGCCTCCCATACAAAGCTTCATACGTTGCCATATCAATACTCCTCTAAAACTTGTTATTGTATGCAAACTCTATCAAACTAAGATATATATCCCAACTGCCCAAAAACTATAAGACAAAAGCTCTCAATAGATCTTCTAGGGTATGTATAGTCCTCCCAGAGTGTCCATCTATTTGAGGGTGAAACGATGTGTTAAACCTCAAATATGTACCCATGGTTGTGTGCAAATACTCCCAAAAATGATTAGTAAACTGAGGACCTCTATATGACACAATGGTAGCTGGGATACCATGAAAATGTACTATCTATCAACATAAACTTGTGAAAGCTTCTCTGTTGTATATGTTGTCTTCACAGGAAGAAAGTGTGTTGACTTAGTCAACATGTCAACAATCACCCAAATGGAATCATGGCCCTTGGTTGTCCTAGGAAGTCCAACCACAAAGTTCATCGTCATATGATCCCATTTCCACTGTGGTATAGGAAACGGTTGCAAAGTTCATGTAGGTTTCTAATACTCTGCCTTAACCTACTGACACATTGTACACTTAGCCACAAACTCAGCCACGTCTCGCTTCAACCAGGCCACCAATACAAATCTTTTAGATTGTGGTACATCTTGGTGCTACCTGGATGCATTGCATGCATTAAAGAGTGTCTCTTCTAGAACCAACTTCCTCATATCATCATCATCAGGAACCACTACTCTACCATGGTAACACACATTCCCATCATCTGAATCATGGAAGACATCATGCTTCTAACTACCAGACTCTATTCGGATCTGCTAAATCATAGTATCATCACGCTATGCATCTCAGATCTACTGTATCAACATAGGGTTCACCTGTAACTGTGCCAACAGTCCTGCTAACAAGGATACCTCCAACTTTGCATTCATCTGATGCGAGGATACCAACATGTCTCTCTTATGGCACACCAAAGAACATAATTGTGCCTTATCCATAGATGATGATCAGGAATACTTTCTGCTCAAAGCATTTGCCACTATGTTTCCTTCCCTAGATGGTAGTCTATGGTGCAATCATAGTCTTTAATCAACTCCATCCATCGTCTCTGTCTCATGTTCAACTCCTATTTTGAGAAGTTATATTGTAAGTTCTTGTGGTCGATGAAGATCTAACACTTTTCACCATAAAGGTAGTGTCTCCATATATTCAAGGCATGAACCACTGCTACAAGCTCCAGATCATGCGTAGGGTAGTTCTTCCCATGTTACTTAAGTTGTCAAAATCAAAAGAAATCATGTTGTTATCTTGCATCAACACACAACCCAAACCATTCTTTGACGCATCACAAAAGACTATATAACCTTTAACTTTCTCTGGCAACATCAACATTGGTGCACTGGTCAGCTTCTCCTTCAAAAGCTAGAAAGAATGCTGACACTTTTCATCCCATACAAATGGCACATCTTTCATTATTAACTTCGTTAGGGGTAACACCATTGCACTGAAGTTATTGATGAACCTCTTGTAATAGCCTACTAAGCCAAAAAAACTACAAACCTATGTCGGTGTCTTAGGTTGCTCCCATTCTAACATAGACTGAACCTTCTTAGGATCTACATGAACTCCTTTGTAGATATCACATGCCCAAGGAAAGACACCTCCCTTTGCCAAAACTCACATTTGCTGAATTTGGCAGACAACTTATGTTGTCTCCTCCTTTTTTCAATGCCTATCGTTAGTGTTGTTCATGTTGTTGTATGGATCTGGAGTATATCAAGATGTCATCTATGAACACCACTACTAATTGATCAAGATAAGGTCTAAACACCCTATTCATCAAGTCCATGAATGTTTTCAGTGCATTTGTTAACCCAAACAACATAACCACAAACTCATCATGACCATATCGAGTCTTAAAATCTGACTTGGGTATGTCATTCACCTTGATTTGTAACTAGTGGTATTCTGACCTCATATCTATCTTTGAGAATACTATAGCCCCTCTCAACTGATCAAACATATCATTCATCTACAAAAAAGGATACTTGTTCTTGATCGTCATCTCATTCAACTGTTGGTATTAGATACACAACCTCATGGATCCATCTGTCTTCTTAAAAAACAACAGTGGAGCACCCCAAGAAGATATATCCCTTCTCAAGAAACTCCTACAACTGCTTCTTCAACTCTTGTATCTTAGTTGGTGCCATCCTATACGGTGTCTACACTATCGCTTGTGTACCGGGGACTAGATTGATCTCAAAATCAATCTCTCTAGGAGGGGGAACACCTAGAAACTCATATGGAAATGTGTCTTTAAACTCAAACAACTGGCACTTCCTGAATACTATTACTCCTCGTCTTGGTATCTACCACATGCACCAAAAATGCTTCACAACCCTACCTCATCAGCCTCTCTATTGTCATAGCTGAAACTAGACATATCAGAAGAATCTTCCTATCTTCTTAGAAGACCCACAAAACATCACCATCATGAAATGTTGCTTCCTTGGCACTTCAGTCCAAGACCACCTGATACTTCTCTAAAGTATTCATTCCAAGGATTACATCAAATCCATGCATGTCAAGTGGTATAAGATCCACTTGAATGATGGGTCCTGAGAAAGAAAGAATGCTAGATGGACACACCTACTGCAGCTCAGAGGAACAAAAAAAGCGGTTTCTAAGAAAAGACTATCATGTCTACGACCAATAGGAAAAGAATAGCTAGCATTCACTTCTCTAGTGACAAAAGAGTGTGTCGCACTTAAGTCAACTAAAAAAATATAAAGTAGGAAGAAGACAATAAAAATGAAATAACTCCATCTGTCATGTCATGACCCTCAGGTTGACTACACCTTATGGCTGACTCATGGCATAAAATCAATATGTTGCCTATTGTTTCCCTCGTCCTATGCTGGCTTGTCCAAACGAACCAACTTGCAATGCATGACCACGTCCTCTGCCACTATTGAATTGTCATTGTTGCAACCCTTGCTGAATCTATCTTGGCTATTGTGTCACCTCTTCATCCTTCACGAGACATACCCACCTCATGTATCCTACTTTTCCACACTTATGGCAAGTCTTGGTCTCATATTGTGGCCTAGGTGGCTCCATCACTAACACTGACGTAGCACTATGGGCTCCTCATAGGGGAAAGGTAAGACATCTTCCTTTGCTCAATGACCAGTGACATAAATTGTCGACCTGTACTGTTACTGAGGTGTTGAAAACCTAGGCTTCATGAAGCCTCCAGATGACGATCTCGAATATTGTGTAGGTAGAGGTCTAGTGGAGATGTGGTGGAGCCTATAGCTCAGAGGATTAGAGAATGTGGCTACAAACCAAGGTGTTGGGTGTTCAAATCCCTCCTCGAATCGACTAATAGGGAGAGGGGAGGTTTTGTTCCTTGGTTGAAAAGAGATGTCTTGGGCAATTTCTTAGCATTCACCTCTAGTTTCTCCACATATGACCACTCTATCCTCCTAGCAGACTCCACAAACATGGCAAAATGTTCCTTGTTCTCTAGATCTGACATCGGCGTTGTCAACTTAGAGCTCAAACCCTTCTCAAAATGCATGATCCTCTCCTTATATGTAGCAGCCATGTGCATGCAGAACCTTAAAAGCTCCATGAACTTCACCTCATACTCATTGATCGACATAGATCCCTATCGAATCTTCTCAAATTGTGTGATCTTCTTGTCCAAATAGGTCTCTGGGAAGTATTGACTCACAAACTCTCATCAAAACTCCCTCCAATTGATCACAGCACCAGGCCTCTTCTCCTCCTTGATGGGCCACCAATGGCCAACACTGCCCTTCAAAAGGTACACAGCATGCTTCATGTTATCCCCTTCAGGATATTGAGGATCTTGAAGGCCTTCTCCAACTTAATCAACCACATGTCAGCATTAGTTGGATCTGTCATACTGACATACTCCAACGCCCTTACATGCCTTAACCTCTCAAAGGTCTTCCCAGAACTTTAGAATTCTGCACTAAGGACTGTCACTCTAGCTTGGGGCGTGTGCATCCTATCAACCATATGCGTCATCATGGCCATGAAGTGTCCAAACATGGACTAGAAAGTGGGATTAGTCATAGTTGTTGGGTCGAACCGAGGCTCCCGAAGCACTCCATCTCTGGACTACCTCCTATCACCACCTCTTGGTGCATCAACACTGCTCTCAACATGTTCTTTGTGTCCACCACACATATCTTTTCTTCTCTTCTTCTTCTACATAAGAAGAAGTTGCCATTAAATATGTCGAATGACACAAAAATAGAAACAAACTATAGTCATATGTCCTTGTAGACTCACAAACCTAGAGCTATGATACCAACCTTTAACTATAACACTCATCGTCACACCGAAGCAAGATAACTCAAAACAAAGCATGGAACTAATACTAAACATCTAGTATTACCATAAAATAGGGTAAATTAAAATAGATTCCACATTACCACAAAAGTAGAAATATATTACATCTAGGTCCACATGAAGTCACCTATATCACATATCATGCCACAAGATGATACACATCACTATGCATTTGCCCAACTAGCCACAACATGTTATATATGATAACATGTTCACATATACACAAACCATATATGTACAACCATGGCCTACTGCCAAAACTCATGTCGATATATAACATCTACAAAACACCCCCAAGGACCTGAGAGTATAGGGACAACACATAGGACTCTACTACAAAACACTAGTAGTATGTTCAACCTTAAATAGTTATTGCTCCTCTTGTTGCTTAGCCTCAACCGCACAATCAATACCTAATTGTGCACAACCACCTAAAAGATGTGGAAACCCACAAAGTGAGACCAACATCTGGGCAAGAGATTTTAACTCTCCGCAAACAACTATTATTAACACAAATATACTAAAGTAGGAAAATAACATTATTATCAGGTTGAGTAGATTCAACTACATGATATGAATAAAGTAATTAACATTGTTTAAGCAATTCAGGCATCTACAACTAAGTAGTAGAATATCTTATACTTTTAGAAGGAATATGAAGAACATGTATAATAGTTGATTTCTCTTACAACATTATAAATCAACTAAATAGAAAAAGAAATCAGCCAAAGGGTCATCCAATGTGAGTCATGTTTAACCCTAAGCAAATATACCACACGGCTGTATTACGTCTTTTATGAATTACTTGTTTCACCATCCACAAAGTATTGACACTATAGATGGATCTATGGAATAGGGAAACTACATGATTAGGGTTTCACTTGATTAATTAAGTCAATTGGGTATTTTTTAGCATAAATCAAGTTACATCGTGTAAACCCTAAATGAACTCTACAAATATAAGGGTATGATACAAGTCCAGAAGATATAAAATGTATCAAGTATAAACTTTTCACATCATAACTTAATAGCACTGCCATACAAGGCCATAGACATTATCACATCACTAGGGGATATCAGTCCCTCATCTCATCATTGGTGGATATAACATTTCACTAGACATTGAGCCTCTTCCAGGTCATAAGACCCAAACCACATAATTCATGAACATCATTATTGTCTCAGTATGCCTTATATCAGTATAAGAGAGTATTAGGTCACAAAACTATGTGATTGAAGAGTCCATAACACACCAGCGGTCGAATAGAACCATCACGGTCAAAGACCATCCATTATATGACTGAAGGAAAGCACTAAACACTTCATCGACCAAAGATGAACCCTAGGTCGAAGGGAACCAGGTCAAAGACAAAATATCAAAGGCAAATCAGGTCAAAGACAAATCAGGTCAAAAAGCAATCAATCTATCTGACCGAAGAACATCACACCCATCCCCATCGACCAAAGATCAAGGGTAAACCAAGCGACCAAACCAAGATAAAACATTTCAATGACCATCAAACTTTATCAATCCTTCAAATACTTACAAAATACCATGTATAACAGCTTAGAGGGAAACTACTATCAAAGCATGACCAAAACAGATGGATAACCAACAAGAAACTAAAATATCTCAAGAGAAAGAGATACATCAAGGAAATCACCACATAAAACCCTAACAATCTGATCACCAAAACATAGGGTTACCCAAACCATTATCATGAGGGAAGAATCCACGATCCAAACCATCACTTGATCCAAAAATCTCAATCATAAATAGAACCTTAAGTAAGGTGAGAAAGCAACATATAACATATGCATATGAAACTAGCACTTCTACCATCCATAGAATTTTAGGTACAAGAATTAGGGTTAGATAAAGGAGAAAATTAATGCAAGGTCATTATAGGAACATGAACCCTAAATAAGATATCATCAATAACAACATGTAATCACATTTTTGGAATAAGCTTTTCATGTGGAATTGAAGTGCAATAATAGTAAAGGAGAGAGTTATATAACTAGCCTTAGATGATGGTGCAACCACCTCCAAGCAAGAAGCTCCAAAAGCAAGAGAGAAACCTAGCTTTAATATCCTCCACAAACAAGATAGTCACCACCTCAAAAGAAAAGAAAACCCTAGGTTAAAGGTCAAGGAAGAGATATCCAAAACCCTAGGCCAAGAAAGATGAAGAAGGAGAAGATCTTCATCCCACTTAGGTACTACCATGGAAAATCATCGATTCGACCTCTATGGAGAGAAGTTTCTCAAAAGACCACCATGTAGAACCATGGTTTTGGCCAAGAGAAGGGAAAGAGGTAGGGTTTTATAAATAAACAAAACCAAGAGGTTGGATCACTTACCAAGGATCAAAGATCACCAACAAAGCAACAAGAGATTATGCTTCAACTCAAGATCACCACATGCAAGATGATCGGCCACCAAATCTCTAAGGAAAAGATCTTATTCACCACCAAGCTATAAGGTCAGAACTCCAAGCAAGGAGAGAAAGAGAAGATGCAAAAGGATCATATGCTTGCAAAAGATAGGGTACATATTACCCAAAGGTAGAGAGAGGTGAAAGGGTTTAGCTGTCATGCACATAGGTGTCAATTGTCCATCAAAGAACAATAATGCAACCACTAAATCCATGCATGCAAGATAAGTTGTGAAAAACAAGAAAAACCAGCAACTTCATTTGGTCCTAAAGGGCCATCGGTCAAAGGGAAGCATGGCCATAAGGGATCATGGTCAAAAAGAAACCAGTTGACCAAACACATAAAACCCTAGGTCATCTTTGACCCAAAAGGGAGTTCCAAACCTCTTCGACCGAAGGGAATTCAAGGCTCCACCAAAACACCATCTATGATAGAGATTAAAGCCAAGTAAAGCATAAGGGTGGTTGTTGAACAAGATCATCTTCGGTCAATCACAAGATCAACACCAACCTAGGGCATCCAAACAGACCCTAGAAACAACACCCAATGTGTCACCACTTCTCTCTTCATCAACCAAGGAAAAACAAGGCACCCACCAACATCATACTCTCTCTCAAGATGCCAAGGCACAAAAGGTACAACCTACATGTGACATATGAAATATAGACCCTCAACATGGGTAAATTGCAACTTGGTTCAAAACAAGCATAACTAGCTCAAACATCAACCAAACATGACCCAACTAAAAACATAACCATGTTGCATGATATTAAAGCATCTCAAGATATTAGATTAAGGTTCAAGTATCTTATTAAGTAAGGTAAGCACAACTAAGCACTAATCTAGGTGCCCTGAGGAGATGAGTTATATCACTCATGCTCCAACTGACCACTACTAAGTCAAAATCAGTGCCATAGAAGATCTAGGAGTAGTCAGACTCGTATGATCTCCCACACCCTTGGTCAATCTGAGTCCTCCATAGTGACATATAAAGTCCAACTACAAAACAACCTAGTCTTCCATGGTATATAGGCATAGCACTAGTGCAAAGTGAGTTACAACCGCAACCACACTCCTACCGAGGTATCGTCGCAGCCATCATCAAAACATATCATAAACATATATTGAATCACATCACTTGAGATATGGACTTGACCATTCTCCTGACAGGATATGACCACAACCAATCTTGTGAATTAAGGATACAAGGAGATACCTTGACTTGACCCCGCATATTCAACAATATGCACTCTGAGTTTCCCAATTCTTTGCATCAAAATGACCCAAAATGAACTTGTTGAATATACTATAGAAAATGTTGAATATATATAAACAATAAATTGGATAGGATTCTTGAACCTTTAAGGGCAAGTTTGGATAAAAGCTTTTTAAATACCGACAATCGTATGTAGAGTTCCATACCTTTTGGTATTTTGGAGCTATGCAGAGGAGACATGCAACCAGCCCAGCATGCAGAGTGGCATGCAAAAGGTGTGATGACGGAGTAGAGACCCGACGCAAAACTGGTATTCATGAAGCCCTCTGATTCTGGCATCATTTGCAACTGTTATTTTGTTGCAAAATTATCCACACAACGGTACAAATCAAATACACAATGATATCCATTGTCATTAATTTGATGTGTCTACTTTGTATCAACTACTGGGAGTTGAGATTGCGCCTGCCAAACTAGGCCTAAGTGATAAATATAGTGAATCAAGTTACCATTACATTAGTAAAACTAAAATAATATACAAACTTGTTTTTCATAATGATTCTTTGCAAAATCAAATATTTATCCTTTTAGAGAAAATAAATGCTATGGATAAACAATAAATTGTTTTCTCTCATAGAAATTATAATGTTAGTGTTTAAGATAAGACTGATTTTACTTATTATATTGCTATTCTTGAATATTATATTTACAGTACTAGAATATGTTTGATTTGTAACACTGGAGACTCTTTGACTCTTGTCAAGGAGATGAAAAGCTCAGAGTTCTTCAAAAAGATTTTAAAATGGCAGAAACATAGTGAACATGATCTTTCACTCTCATCATATACATGTTAGTACATTGTACTTGTAGATATTCCTAGAAATAAGAACAAATAGGAATAAAAATGCAAAAAATTTCATATAATCTAATGCTATTAAATTACCCTTGCAACCTATTTTCTTGTGGAAGATTTGTTCATTATTCTTTTTTTTATACTCTTGACATATATTATCACATACGTTGGGTTCCTAGAGCCCCATGCAAGTTGTTTTTATTTTATGGAAATGATGGGAGAATAAAAGAATAAGTTGTGCTTTTGAGCTTGAGGCCCTAGGAGGTAAGTTGTGAAATTCACTTACTTATTGGTTTAATTAATAACCAATGGAAACCCATATCATTAATTTATATCCTTGTGGGGGAATAAACAAAAGTGAAACAAAATAGGAATTCATTTGTCTTCTTGAGAATATTAATTTAAATTAAAAAGGGCATAACTTGAATAGCAAGAAAATAGAATTCAGCTTGTCTAACAGATTGATTTCATGTAATTTAAATAGGAATTCATTTGTCTTCTTGAGACTATTAATTTAAATTCCTACACCCAACTCAATGTGGAAGCGGCATCACAATTGTGTAACAGATTGATTTCATGTAATTTAAATATATACACATATACATTTTTTATAACAAATACATTTAAATTTGTTGGTTGTTTAAAAAATTAAATACATTTGCAATAATTAATATGATTAAATTAAAATTTATTCAAAACAATTACTTGGACTAATTCACCATAAACACCAGCCTTTAGTATCATATTAGAGAGTCAGTAGGTTGTTGCACTTGTTTATAGTCATAAAATACTTAGTTAAAGCCTGACACTAATTATTAGTCTAATTAATTCAAAAAAAAATATGTGAAACCATTAAAAACTTATAGATCTAGTATGCCCTTGTTAAAATTGATATGCCTTTTCAACTTCATTTGACCATTCGTTTAATTTGTTAAGTGTTTCTCTTAACTTTCAATTAATTACATTAAACTATTAGCAATTTCTCTCCCTACCTTATTTCTCCCTTAATGTATGTGTGTGTTTCTACCACACGGAATGTAATACAACTACAACTTCCCATTTCCCCTCCAGTAGTTGCACCTTCTCTCCCTCTCCCTCTCCCTCTCCCTCTCCCTCTCCCTCTCCCTCTCCCTCTCCTTCTCCCTCTTCTTCTTCTTCTTCTTTTGCCTCCTCTGCCTCTTCTCTTCTCCCTTCCTTTCCCTCTATTTCTCCCCCTCCCAACACACCCTCTTCTTCTTCAAGAAACCACCGCACTAGGAACACCTACGCACTGAGTTCCTTCTTCTTTGCTCTGCCCAATGCATACAAACCATAGTGCAGCTCTCCCTCTTCCTTGTGGCTACTATGAAGTGCACCCGAGCATCACCACCACTGCTTGCGAGTAGCATGAAGTGGATATGAAGGTTGCTCAGTGCCCTGCATTTCACCTCCTGATGTTGGTACCAACCACCATCTCCCTTCATCACCCTTCTTCACCATTTTTGGAAACTCCTCGATGGTAAGGAGAAGACTGAAACCAACAGCCACAAGGCCAGCAACCTATAGTTATGCTACTTCATCACATGACCACCTTCAATCTAGATGACACCTTCATCACCTCCTTCCTACCACTGCCTATATCGAGGAGGTGAGGTTTGCAACATCCATTGAGAAGAATCTCTCACATGGACCAACGATGAGGACATCAAGGATCGTTGACATGTATATCATGGACGTGAAGAAGTTTCTTTTCCTATACAACTCTAGTTCATATCATCTCCCTTACTCTTTTGTGCTTAGCCTCACAACCATCTAAATATCTAAGTATGATCCCTATGATCTCTACATGATGTATATTAACATGGTTATTAATTTATAAAACTTGTTTACCGATTAGTATGTAGCAACCTATTAGCTCATGATCCATTTGACTTGTATCAACCATCATTCATCTTTATGAAGCTTATTCCATAAATGTTATCTTGCATCTAGCTAAACTTACAATTATAATCATCTTGATTAGATCTAATCCCCCTTGTGCATTGAATCTGTCTAAGTAATCTTTAATCATCTTTCTTAAAGGATACTAATTGATATGTTGTGAAACAAGTCATTAGATTGATGTGGTAAGTCTCAATTCAAAATTATTGTGTGCACATAATACACTAAAAATGATTGACTTTGCACATCTGATTCGTATTTAGGCTACACCATCACCATACATAATATAATTGTAAAAAACTCATATTGTTAATAGATACCATTACAACCACGCCCCTCCAGAATGTAGTCAACAAGCCTTAGAGTCTACTAGTTTCTGACTTTGGGTTAACAATAATACAAATATCTATATTAGGATTAAATACATGTTTATTGTACTACAACTGACATCAATAATCCAATTCAAGGAGGACAAGGTGATTTTGTGAATCAAAATACCTCAGTAGAGTTAGATTGGGAAGTCGCATGTATGTACTTCTCATGTGAGGTGTTTGGGAATTAATCACATCTTTTGATACCCTTTCTCTTTTGTATTTTTATTCTTGGAATGAGGCATGCTATTTTAATTGTTCTAAATCATACAATCCTTTGACATTATCTTACATATTCAATTTAAATCACACTTGATACCATTGAACTCTCATCCATATCTTAATTATATAAAAACTTTCTTGGATTTAAATGCCTTATGGCTTTCTGTTGACACTGAATTACTTATCATGACTTATTACTACTTGCCATATCCTATTTTGTAAGAAATAGTAGCACTTGCCAAGTATAGTGTAACATGTGAGTGGGGAGTATGCCCTTAATGGCACACATTTCATGGACTTAGTCCCTTAATTTTGGGGTGTATGGCTTAGTTGCACACGCTCCATGAATATATTCTCTGAATCAGGGTATATGGCCAGGGTTGCACATACTCCTTGGGTGTTATCGCTAAAAAGGCATTATGTGGTGGTGCAGCTACCGTTTTCCATATAGTTAGACATTACTAGTCGGGTTGTTCATGTTTGCATTGTTTGTTCTATATTTTGCATTGATGTGTTATTATATATGGCAAGTTAAATAAATATATTAATTAATTTCATTTGTAATGTCTCATAACTTATCATTTGCATAAATCTTTTTGCACCTCTTATTTGATTCTTCTCATTCTTATTTAATTTTATTCCACCTACATTTTAAACTTCTCTTTTTTCTTCCTATTTACCAAATAATGGTTGTAGTACATACCATCAATTGTGGATGTCTTCTATATTTCTTGTCCTTTTGGGTATTCTAAATACCCAGAGTAAGAGATAGCTAAGGATGAGACTGATACTCAGGATCAGGATGTTACCTTTGAGGAATAAAAATAGAGTTGTCCAGGTTGCCCTCTGTGGGTCTTAGTTTAATTCTATTTTCATATTTATCCATGTGATATACTCTTGGAATAAAAATTTTACTTTGAAGAAAAATGTTAGACATTGCCACTATTTGTCTATTAATATCTCTATTTATGTATTGTTGTTCTTGATTATCCAAAATACCTAAGGACTTAAATGCATGGCTAAATTTTATCACAATAATTAAATTATCTTGTTGGGATTGGATATGTCTTGTTACTAAATGTAAAGTAAGGGAACCCTAAACCCCATATTTATAGGTAAGATACCAGAGCCTATGAAAGTCAACTATCTGATTATCTCTAGATTATAATCACATATGTTAGTTATACCATATAGTTTATAATTTTATATTTTCCTTACAGGCATTTCCTTAACTTTGATATTTTTAGAGTTACCATTGGGAATGAAATTCCCCACCAAATCCTCCTACAACCCACCTTTTTGGTACTAATTTGTTTGAGACCCCTGCTAGAGAGAAATTAGTTAAATCATGATCATATTCATGTTGGGTCCCTTAACCTGAATCATGTAGTATATGAACCACAGTCATTAATGCATCATGTTAATCAACCATATATGGTGTACGAACAACATCCTATGATGCATCAGTTCATGCCACATCCTCATATGGTTTTGACTATGACACAACCACCCCCACATCAATCTCTACCTCAAGTAAAGACTAGAAATAGTGATAATATCTCTCTTGGTCCACTACATAAACTTTTCAATGGTGTGAATTGTCAAAATTGAGATATCTCAATTGCAGACTTCCTTAAGTTGAAGCCTGACTCTTTTTCTAGAGAAAATGAATCTAGCATGGTAGATAGAACTGGTGATTTGATTTGTTCTATGGATAGGAACTTTTACAATCTAGGTTGCCCTAATAATTTAAAAGTCCTTTTGTGAGCTATGTTCTGGAAGGAGCAGCCCGAGTCTGGTGGGAAGGATTGGTATGCTATCATTCTTTTTATTCTCCTATGCTATAATGGGATGATTTTCTAACAATGTTCAAGGAGAAATATATTTCTACCATTTCCTTAAAGAAGAAGAGAACATAGTTCTACAACTTGAGCCAAGGCTCTCTATCTGTTGATGAGTTTTTGCAAAAGTTTTTATTACTCAAGTATTATGTTAAGGACTTCAATGAGGAAAGACATGTAGACTTGTTTCACGATGGTATGAGTTATGTTGTGGGTCAACATCTAGCACATTGATGTCCCTAACCTTTCAATAGATGGTAGACAAAACCCTTTCCTCTTAGGCCTATTTAAAGAACCAAGTTGGGAATTTTTCACAAACCTCTCAGAAGAATAATCTCAAGAGGAAACTCCCTAAAGTGAATTTTGAGAGGAAACAATGCATTCAATGCAAAAATGTACACTTTGGCGAGTGAAACTTCTATTCTTTGACATCATCTTACTTGTCATCACTGCAACCAGCCTAGGCACATAAGACCAACTTCCCATAGTTGTAGAAAAGGAAATCATAGGTGCCTCCTGCTTAGAATCACAACAATGCGGGTGTAGCTACAAACCAGAAGAATCCACTTGAGCATCATATTGGATGAGTTTTCGTGATTACTGTTGAGGAAGATGAGACAAGAAATGAAGTGATTGAAGTTATCTCCTACCCATTTTATCAACCCATTAAAACTCTTTTTTATTCTAGTTCATCAAATACATTTATCTTAGTAGCAGTAGTCAAATCCTTAAAACTACCTACATTGGGAAATAGATTTTATTTTAGATGTGCATACACCTAGTGGTAACATCAAAACCACAAAAGTAAAGGTTCCCCCACATACCCATTTCTTTGTGAGGAAAGAAGTTTGATGTAGATTTCATAACCCTAAATATGATAGATTTTGGTATTATCCTCGGTATGGATTGGCTGAAGAAGTAGGATGCAGTCCTTTGAGCATCTGACCATTAAGGGACACAAATGCAATGACAAGGGGATCATCATCTCTATAATTAAGGCATGGAAACTAGTGAGTTTTGGTTGTGGATCCTTCTTTGCAATCATGTTTTAATCCAACTCTCAATCAAAGAAGGTGGAAGACATTGATATTGTAAAAGAATTCCATGATGCTTTTCCTGATTATTTACCTGGACTTCCTCCAAGTCGGAAGGTGGAGTTCTCTATCAATCTTCTACATGATACTACCCCTATATCTAAGGCATCATCCAAATTGGCAGAACTAAAGAAACAACTTCAAGAACTCCTAGATATTAGTTTTATACAATCTGGTGTATCACCTTGGAGTCTCCTATATTATTTGTAAAGAAGAAGGATGGATACATGAGAATGTTCATAGACTATCAAATGGTGAATCTGGTTACTATAAAAAATCATTAGCCTCTTCCTAACATTGACAATCTTTTTGATCAATTGAAGTCAGCTATATTTTTCTCAAAGATTGATCTTCGAAGTAGTTATCATTAGATGACAGTAAAAGATGTAGACAATCCTAAAATAGCTTTTCAAACTCATGATGGATACTATGAGTACTTAGTCATGCCATTTGAGTTGACTAATGCTCTAGTTTCTTTCAAGGATTTGATAAATCGTATATTTAAGTGGTTTTTGGACTTCTTTATTGTCGTCAGATCCTCAAATTGGGTAAACTCAAATTCCATATAAGGCTTGATTTGATAAACAATTTTCTAATTTATTAATTGATAGAATCATAATGTTATCTGTGAGACATGGGTTGGACCCATGGCCCAAATAAGGCCCATGAGACTATTGGCTTTGCAAATATGTCCTTGTGTCACAAGTTTAAGAAATAAAAGATTTCATACATAAATGAAGGATAATGTCTCCGTGATTTGTTATATAATTGAAATGTGGAGTAGAACAAATTTCTAAAAGAGTTTAAGATAATGTGTGATTTAGATAATTAATGGATTAATTATCTAACCATGACTTGTAGCACAAGTTGTGGGCCTCAAATAAGGATATTTCGATCTGACTTTTGGAACACTTGAAGATAATAAGAAAACTAAGATAATTCTAGAATTTGAGATAAAAGGGACTTTCATGGTGATGTGGGTAACTGTTTATAGAAATACTTAAAGAACAAGTTTCGACTATGAAAGTTATCCCAACAAATCCCCAAAATTAAATATAAGTTGTGAAAGTTATAAATGAGTTTACTTCCTATAAGCATATAAGAAATCATGAAGGATGAGGGACCTACTTGTAATAGTAAAATGTTGTTACCTTGTTTGAAGAGAGAGGGAAATATATTTAGAAACATCCCTTTCTCACTAAACTTGGCCCAATACAAGATTCTAGTGTAATAAGTAAAGTATAAAAACTTTTTGACCAATTGGAGTAAATATGAGAGAGATATATATGAATTACTTAAGTTCTATAATCAAGTTTACATATGGGTCCCTGGTATACAAAATAGGAAAATAAGTATCTTAAGGCTCATGATAATTACTCAAGATGATTTTATGGAATAGATAATCCAAATATAGGATTTTGGGATAAAAATCTAGAAAATTCTAAGACATCTCGTGGCCTAGATAATTTATTTGGTAATTATTTAGTTTTGTACTGGGAACTAGGTTTTGGATATATAATGGACTAATTAAGAAGTAATCCTTTTCCCATTGGAAGATAATAGTATGATAAGGTTTTCCTAAATTTTGGTAGGAAAATGAGTTACCTTAGGTAGTATTTATGAATTTGGGTTTTTATTAAAAAGAAAAGTTGCTTTTTGGGAGAGTCCTTCCTTTCCCTCAATTGAGGATTCACCAAGAACCATGATCTCCACTAGCCTCTTCTTTCTCTCTTATCACCCAAAGACTATATAAGAACAAAGGGTCTTCGTTCACCAGGGGACCTGAATCGAACATACCCCTCTGTATGGTCCAAAACCTTAGAAATACTAGGAGACATCCCAGGAATATGGATATGCTGCTTCATCACCTTTAGTGTGAAGTGAGCATGAAAGCCACTTGATTGGATCCAAGAGCACAGGGGGAGGAGAAAAGGATTTTGTGGAAAGTCCCTATCTGTAAGCATGCACTGGAAACACCTAGGTAAGGTCTCCAGCCGTCTTTTTCAATTCTATAACCTAATGTAGACCTAGCAACCTAGGACATACCCTCCTCATATCTAGCCACAACAATCATTGCTAGCAGTCGGCTAGGGTTCATGGAGGTATCCAAGCCCTTTCATGGTTGTTGGAGCCTAGGAACTATTGGGAAATGTCAACCCAGTAGTCATCTCACATAGACTGGAGTCAAACTCCTCTGCGACCATGAGGTAGAAGAATACTCACATTCAAATGACCCTAAGGCCCCTAAACATGTGTTTAGAGTGCAAGGGCACATGAGTCATTATCCATGATCTTGAGCAGGTCCCTGACAGAATTAGAAATAAGATTTAATTACTGACAGCAACATATCATTGGTTTAAAAAGGTTAATCTTGTTTTAATTGCAGTAATCAATTGGTAGCTCGGATAATATTGAAATTATACACCAAAATGATTAGAAAAATATGTAGAATCTAAATAAAATATGTTTGAAAGTGAATTCTAATCATGGATTCAAAAGTAGGGCTAATACATGTTTAAGTGGTGATTAATACATTGGAACCCTAGAATCGATAATCAAAGTGGTGAGTACATTAAATACTTCCAATGTGTGCTATATTTTGATATAGTTGAATACAATGAGATCCTAAGATGATGATAATAATGATGATGCATAACTAGGGTTTCTAAAGTGAATAATCAACATGTGTAATTAGGGTTATGAAATCACTAATATAGCTTGTGATAATCTTATGTGCAAATGATTTGATGTTCATTCTAACCTAATACATACAATCTGACAAGAACCTAAGTCCTTGATACATATCAGATAATAATGATCATGAATAAGGTTTGAGTCATAGATATGATAATTAAGGTTTAGAACCTAATCTACTTTGGTCATTATGTTCTTAAGTTGCATAATGTAACATATATAGTTTATCTTAATGATATAAAATGCTTAACTTAGTAATTAGTGTTTCACCTAACGTCTAATATGGGTTAACAACTTTTATAAAGTTTGGCTCAATGGAATTAGGGTTTGCTACCCTTATTCTTATCCAAACCCAAGACATATCTAAAGCCCTAGTTTAGGACATATGTTAGATTAGTATGTCTTGAATATGATGGTGACACATTAGGGTATACATACATGAAGATAATGTTGGTTGATTATGTTGATTGGATATTTGGATATATGCTTGAAGTACATGTTGCATGGTTTCTAAATGGAAATGAGGTTTGTGGTTACTTATGGATGACTTCTCTTATTGAATTGCAATGTTTCTCAAAGTTTCATGAAAGTTTTTCCATTAACTTTCTTGGTTGTTTATTTATTTCCTACAAACTATATGGCCTAATATGTATCACCTATAATGAACATAACTTGCTCAAACCCAAAATACTATCTCTGGTGGATTGAATGTGGGGCAGTGACCCCCTAAAAAATAGAAAGAAAGTCATTGTGGAGATGACTATGACCTACCCCCAGAGGGAAGGTTGCAAAGACGCCAAGCCATAGAAAAAGAAGGTTGAAAAAGTTCACTACAGGGATAAAATCCTGTGAGAGGGTATACCATAGAGATTGAGAAAATATGAGTTGAGAAGTTATAACATAAAATCCATGTTCGAGTATATAATAATAATTGTTGATATGGTTGTTTATGTTCTTACACCTACATGCATATATTGTGATTGCACCACATACACAATATAGAAATATATTGACCACATTTTAATTGATGGCATATTAGGTAACTTCCATGTATGGAGATATAAAGACATGGTGAATCAGATGAAATCAACTGAATAAACTAAATCCAAGTTAGGAGGATTAGTTACATGTAATACTTCTTCTCATAGGAATCAGTTCCTATGCAAAGTTTTGTAAATCCTTAGAGGGACATCATTATACATTTTGTAAACATATTTGAAATTAATGAAAATTACTTTCGATTATTTATTATTTATTAAATTTGGATCCTTGGGAATTTAGGTAATGACTCTCGACTTTAAGGTCCTTTCTTAATTGGGGGAAAATAAAAAGTGAGGTCATTAGAGTTGTAGTTTTCATTGATGATGTGTTGATTTATTATGAGTTTGCAGAACAACATATGTATCATCTTAGCCTGGTACTCAAGAAATTGAGGGACACCCAATTGTCTGAAAAGTACTCAAAGTGTGAGTTATGGTTGTCTGAAGTAGTGTTCCTAAGCCATGTTATCTCGGTAGGACATATCAATCGATCCAAAAAAATCTGAAGCCATTCTAAATTGGAAGGCACCTAAAAATCCCTCAAAGATACGTAGTTTTTTGGGCCTTGTTGGGTATTACAGAAGACTTATACAAGACTTCTTAAAATTATATCTCCCACTCACAAAGTTAACCTAGAAAGATATCAAATTCATTTGGTCCTCAACATGTGAAGAAAGGTTTCAAGAACCCAAGAAAAAAGCTTACCTCTGCACCCATTCTAGCCTTACCTACTGATGGTAAATATAATGTGATCTATAGTGATGCATCTAGACAAGAATTGGGTTGTATTTTGATGCAGGAAGGAAGATTCATTGTGTATGCTTGGCGATAGACAAAATCAAACCCTACGCATGACTTGGAACTAGCTTCCGTCATTTATGCCTTAAAATTCTGGAGGCATTACTTATATGGTGTGAAGTTTGAAGCATTCAATGATGATTAGAGTCTAAAGTATCAATTGACTCAAAAGGACCTGAATCTTTGTCAGGGTCTATGGGTGGAATACATAAAATATTTCAATTTCACTATCTCTTATCACCAAGGGAAGGACAATATGATAGTTAATGCTTTGATCAGGAAGAAAGATCTTATTGTGTTTCTTCTCTAGATTATGAGTGGAAGAATCTCAAAGAATTATCATATTGGAGGCCACAAGTATCTAATTTTGATACATCTTCTGAGTTTGACTTATCTAAGTTACAAGTACAACTTGCTAGCTTGACTATTACACCTATTTGGGTTCCTGAAACCATTACTGCCCAAAAGGCTAGTTTGGAACTTGATGAGATGAAGAAGTTTCTTGAGAAACCTCAGACATAGCTACAACTGGGTGTGTGTGGTATGATACAGTTCCTTCAACAACTTTGGATTCCTGGTGTCAATAGTTTGAGGACACAAATTTTACAAGCACATGATTCTAGATATATTGTACACCCTGGAACTACAAAGATATACAAAGATCTATGTAGAATGTTCTAGTGGAGAAATATGAAGAACGATATAGTTGAGTTTGTATCTCGTTGTTTGACTTGTCAATAGATTAAGATTGAGCATCAAAGGACAAGTGGTTTTTTGCAACCTCTTGAAATTCTAGAATGGAAGTAGGATAAGATCACAATGGACTTTTTCATAGGTGTTCTTAAGACAAGGAGTGGGTTTATTGATATTTGGGTCATTGTTGATTGTTTGATAAAATCTGCCCATTTCTTGCGTTTAAAAACTACCTATAAAGTACCTGAAATAGTTTACCTCTATGTGAAGTGGATAGTGTGTCTACATGGCACTCCTAAAGTAACTATTTCTGATAGAGATCCCAAGTTTATATCCATATTGTGGAAACAGATACAAGATGAAATGGGAATAAATATGCACTTTATTACTTGTTACCACCCCCAAACCAATGGGCAATCCTAATGCACAATACAAATTCTCGAAGATTTACTTCACTTTTATATGATGGACAACGTGGTTCTTGGCATAAGGTTCTGACCCTTATGGAGTTGGTATACAATAATAGCTATCAACCCAATATTGGGATGCCTTCATATGAAGCCCTCTATAATAGTCCATGCATATCACCTTTACATTGGGATGATGTAGGAAAACGATCCTTGATGAAATCTAAGGAATTATAGTTATATGTGTATAAAGTAGATCTTATCAATAAAAGTATGAAGGCATCACAAGATAGAAAAAAGATGTCTGTTGGTAAGAAGAGATCTGATAAAAAAATTGGGAGATTATGCCTTCTTGAAAGTGAAGCCTATTAAGTCTATTGCAAGATCAAAAGTTCAATGCAAGTTGAGTCCTTGTTACATTAGACCATTTGAGATTCTAAGTAGGTTTGGGGAATGTTCTTACTACTTATCTTTAACCCCATATAACTACAAGATTCATGATGTATTTCATGTGTCTCTCCTGAAGAAATATGTCAAGGAACCAACTCAAGTTCTATCTCTAGAACCTATGGAAACTAGAGAAGATTTGTCTTATGAAGAGTATCTTGTCGAGATAGTGGATGATAGAACCAAACAGTTGAAGAATAAGGATAGTGAGTTGGTCAAAGTCATGTGGAAGCGCCATGGTGTAGAGGAAGCTACTTGGGAGATGATGAAGAATTACCACACTTTGTTTGCTTGGCCTGATTTTGAGGATGAAATATCCTTTAGTGGGGGAGTGTTGTAACATACTAAGTTTAAGGTAATTTAAATATTTACACATTTACATTTTTTATAACAAATACAATGAGATTCATAGTTGTTGTAATAGATTAAATACATCTGCAATAATCAATATGATTAATTTAAAACATATACAAAACAACCACTTGGGGTAATTCACCTAAAACACCAGTCTTTTGTATCCTATTAGAGAGTAGATAGGTTGTTACACTCTTTTATTGTTACAACCCTCTTCTAGATTTGTTGGTAATTCTAGAGATTTAAGATAACCTTAATATTTCTTATGCTTTTATTAGTAATATATTACCTTATGCTTTATATTAAATTTGGTAATCTTGAATACTTATTTGGACAACTCGTAGTCATGACTTAAGCATACCACAAAGATCTGAGTTGGAGCTGATGTAGATTAGCCCATACATATATGTAAATGGAGAGTTAATGACATTAGAAATAATAGTTAATAAATAAATTTTCATTTGAGAATATTATCAAACTAATATTGTAGGGTTATAGAGAATTCAAACGGAGTTAAAATGAGTGAGTTATGGCCATTTTAATAACATGTAAAATTTCTCAGTGGTCGCCAAGAATGGTCACCAAGGGCCTAGCCATCACTAAAGAATGTCCGCCAAAGTCCTAGCAGTCTCTAAAAATGGTCGCCAAAGGCCTAGCGGTTGCCAAGAATGGTCGCCAAAGGCCCAGAAATCGCTAAGATTGTCACTCAAGACAGTCAATCGTAAAACGATCATGTCTTGGGCTATACACATCCGTTTTTAATGAAACAGAGTGTGTTGGAACCAATATTGATCCTTTATTATATCAGACCCTTTGGTCAATGAAAGGACAACATGGAGAGTGATTTCTAGGGTGATTTTTGGGAAAGAATATGAAGAATGGCATAAATCAAAGGGTTTGCCATTGATTTGACTTGGTAAGTGTCTTTTAATTATCGATCCTTCCTTCTCTTTGTGTTCCCTTGATCAAAACTCCTTGATTCATCAACTGAATGCTTGAATTAACCTTCATTATTCTCTTTCAACCTCCAACAAACATTTTTGAAGCTTATTTTCATATTGACAACATGTTTGTGAGGAGATCCATGGATTGAGATGTGATTTTAGTTCGTGTGAGCCCAGATCCAAGCTTAATTGGTGGTCGAACTTAGGTTATCAGTCTGTGATGATACCAGTGAGTAGAAAATCACCTTCTAACCTAGATTTTAAGCATATAAATTTAAATAATGGTTTTCTAACATTGGATTCTTGCTTTATGATAACTATGATGGTTGTAATAAATCTATGTAGTGATTTTCAATAGTAGAAATGCTTTATTAATCATATTTTAGTGATGTAATATAATGTCAAAAGATATCATGTGAGTTTTTATGAATTAACAGGTGATGAAATGGTGTAAATTGAGGTATTAAGGAAACCGAGTTGCCTTAATTCATCTTTAAAGAGTAGGACTGTGATTTATGAGATATGTGAAAATTTCCAAATGATTTATGTGTTTAATATGAGATGCATCATTGACTAAAATAGGATAATCATTAGTTACAAATATGAATCTTGTTAAATCAACTTATTATCACTAGACGTTAGATGTCATGGACACTGTAGAATCCTCACAGGGATGAGGCCTATGCTGTGAGGAGGAAATTATTTCCCAACTGGAGGTAGTACGGATCGAGATAAGTCAAGCCGTACTTGTAGGGTGTGGGGGTCTTAACCGGTAGGGCAAAATCCTTATGAATGGTGTGATACCCAACACCAATCAAGGTTTCCAGTGCTACCCGTGTTACAAGTTGTAGTGATCAGTGGTCAGTAGGTCCACTGATGCATAATAAGTCAAAGTGCTTTGACTCTCTACTTGAGTACCTAGGTTTAGAGGAGGAGTCTAGATATCTGACCACTGCCATTATCCGTCGAGAGGAAGATGTGCTGATACCAACAGTAAATGTGGTATTGAGATTAAAGACTTAGGAACTCGTGCATGCTCCAAGTCTTATATAGTGAGATTGTATTTTGTTGTGATGCACTCACATGTTGTAGTACACGTTATGTGGATCCAGAGGCATAATAATGGATATAAAATAATGTGAATGGATTAGATTATCCTTTTACTATATTTTGTATTTGTTTAATTTCCTAGATGAGTGATTTATAATTTTTTAACTGTCACTTACATTCTTTACATTTAAGTTCTATTAATTGTAAACATCATAAATATCTTGGTTTCATGTTGATTTTCTACTCACTAAGCCAGTATCTCAACAACCTATTGAACAACTTTTTTTAAGTAAAGGATTCGTTCGTGCTGAGGAGATAGAATATAGCTTTTATCAAGAATAGATTAGAGGCCTTGAAGAACTAGTAGTTAGAATAAATAGATGGACTCTTATCCTTTCTCTAAATCTTGGGAATGAGTGAGTGAGAAAAGAGAGAAATTGTAGTGAAATGTACATGATGTATATTAAAGTGTGAAATTTTTTCTTATATGTAGTATTCGAACTCTATTGTATCCTTAATGTTATATTTAAGTGAGAGATTTTCAGTTTTCTAAATGATGTTACTATATATTTGAGAAAAGAAAAAGTTATGACTGGTTTTCTTTAAGTGGTTAAAAGTAATCCTTATTTTGGTGGGCCCTAACCCTGGTTAGTGGGTTTGGGTCGCTTCAAATTTTTGGTATCAGAGCATAGGTTGAACCTAAAATGAGTTTAAGTTTGGGACAGGGGTGATAAGAGACCCATAGGACTAGGACACTTTCCTTTTTGAAACTACAATTTTTAACAGATATGTTCTGTTATGGATATATAGATGGAAGGAAGAGGATGTAGACATGGTGAGGAACAAGCTAAGAGCCATCATGGTCCTGACCCTCTAGAGATGTCTCAAGGTGGAGAAGATAATGAGGCAACAATGATGTATCATATTAGTCTGGAGACAAAATAAAAATATAAGATGGACAAAAGGTCTTCATCTTCTAATAAGGATCTGATGAGATCCTATGAGATGGTAAAGAAGCTTGGTGGGATTGAATTCTCTGGAACAAAAGATCCATCTATGGTAGAGGTATGACTTCGACAACTGGAAAAGGTTTAGTCTAATGGAGTTATCAGAAGATAAGCAAATCAATCATGTTGTCTATCTACTCAATGGATATGTTGAGTTGTGATGGCGTGGAGTGGAAGATAAGAGGAGAAATATGTGATGACATAGAGGGACTTTGTGGATGAGTATCACCTTAAGTATATTCCTCCTACTTTCCTAAGTGATAATATTAAACAGCTGGAGAATATAAGACAAGGCAATATGACAATTGGGGAATATGAGGCATAATTTACAAGGTTGGCTAATTTCTTCCCATAGATTGTATCTGATGATGTAGAGATGTAACGACCTCGCCTCCCGGGGTAACATCCCTGACCTGGGTTATGAACTAACCCTAGGTGTTTTGCCTAAATATGTAATTAAATACGTGTGATTATCTTTTGGCATGTAATTAAGTTCTTGAGGAACATACATTTTCATTTCTGTCCCTTTTAAACAATGAAGTAGTATTGTTTTGTAATACAGGGACCTATTCGCAAATTACCCAATTACAGGGGTTAACTTGCAAATTTCACAGGTTAAGATGTTCCTCTAATGATGATACATCATATAAGTGAATATGATGAAGTATGATGGATTCTCCAAGCTTGGACATCAAGATGCAGCTTGTGGAACAATCCTTGTGCTTAAAACCCTAATTTTGGTGTAAAGTGCAATTTACCCAAAATGTGGGGTGCAACTTGTAAAATATACCTTTTAGAATATGTTTCATAACTGTTGACATCATTTAGAGTAATAATGATGAAGGGGGCGCTTCATTTGAATAATCATAGAATAAGGGACACCTTTGTAATGAATCACCAAGTTATAAGTAATGGGACCCTCTTATATGTGCAACTAAGTAGTAAGTTGACCTTCTTTGCCTATAGTTCTTGGTCTTAGAAGGAGTTTTGCCTTAGAAATAAGGAGAAGAGACGTGAAAAGAAGAAAGGAGGGACCTCGATGAGAAATGGAGAAATTAGATGCCCTTGTGTTGAAGTTTCACCCAAAGATATATATACAACTTTCCTTTGCAAACAAAGGAACGTTTCCTTTCTTCTATCACTTATCATCTTGCTCAACCGAATAAGGCAGAGCTCTGGAGCTAAAGGATATGACCAACCTGTTCTAAGGTAAGAAGAGACCATCACCTTGCTCAGATTCATGGAGGAATTTGGTTAACAAGGTTGGTTTCATGGCTTTCTTACTTAGCTTTATTATTCTAGCCAACTTTCGCCAACCTTTCCTTGGAGAAACTCCTTTGGCCGACATGTGGAGCTCAATACGCCATTAAAGGCTTGAATCTTGGAAGCTTGGAGCTCTAGGAACAACGTTTAAGGCGGGTTTTATAACTCTATCCCTTTTACTTTGTTAAGTATATCTTCTTTCTTGCATGTACTAGCTTGTTCTTCTTCTTCCCCATCTTTTCTTGCTTTCTTGCAAACAAATCCACGAAGTAACTGACCTGTTCCAAGGTTGAATATGATGGGCGTGAATTCCTAGGTAACTTTACCAAATGACCTTGGACCATTTTGTCTAAACGGTTTGCAAACCGTTTGAAATCAAACGGTCTCAAGACCGTTTGATCTCATGCAGTCTTGCAAGACCGTTTAGATTCAAACGGTCTCCAAGACCGTTTGGTAGGGTTGACCAAGTAAATACCATTTATAGGTCTGTTGTACACATGTTGAGTTAATCAATTACAAATAATCATGATCTAATTGCAAACCAATCACAAGTTGAAGGCACTTCAACCCCCTAAACCCTAATCAGGTTGATTTGCTGATTTCAATGACCAATTTTGGTGAACTTTGGGTTGAAGGGCCCAAACGGTCTCAAGACCGTTTGGGGGTTCACTCAAATGGTCTCAAGACCATATGGTGACAACCCAAGACCGTTTGGAGGTCTAGGGTTAAGGTAATTTGATCAATTGAGGGTCCAATTACAATAGGTTATTGAATTGATTAAAAGTACTGATTTTAGACCTAATTAGGGTTCAACCCTTATCAAATTGAATTAGTTTTTGATGAAACTTTGGGCAAACGGTCTCAAGACCATTTGGAGGGTGTCCAAATGATCTCAAGATCGTTTGGGCCAAGTTTGGTCCCAATTGAATGTCAATTGATGGGTTCAATTTTAATTTGATTCAAATTGATGAATGTTGATGGTTAACCGATTGCAAACCCTAATTGAGTCGGTTTCAACCCTAATTGGCTATCAATTGAGGGTCAATTGAGTGTCCAATTGGTTAATAATAACCCTAATTAACTCAATTGATAAGTGATTAGCAAGGATGTGGCCAATTGAAGGCTTCAACATGGAAAACCCTAATCGATTACAACCTTTGATGCACCTTTGAGGTCCATGCGGTTTTGAGCCCATTTGGACCAAACGGTCTCAAGACCGTTTGGGGCCAAACGGTCTCAAGGTCGTTTAGGTCCAATCAATCTCAAGGTTGTTTCATTTCATGCGGTTTCAAGGTCGCATAGATTCAAACGGTTTGGAAGTCAACTCTTTCAAACGGTCAGCGCACTCATGCGGTCTTGGAGGTCATGCGGTCTTGGAGGTCAAAGTGTCCAAACGGTCAACACCCCCAAATGGTTTCAAAACCATTTGGAGATTAAGGTGTGAAACCGTTTGGCGATTTTTAGGGTGGTGATTGCTTAGTAACTTGAAGGCTTAATTGGTTCAATGGTTGTCTAATCCAAACCCTAATGATACCTAAAGACAATAAGGGGCTAAGTAATTAGTAGTTTGAATCATGTGATGATTAATGGTGTACATTACCAATGTGCCCTTGAAGGGTTCAAGTAGATGACACTTTTGTTTAATCAAAACCCTAATGACATGATAGTGGTGAATTAGCTTATGATAATCAAGATTGACTTGACCTAACCTAATATAGAGTGATGTAATCACCATCTATTAGTAAGAGGAGAGAGAAGGTGCCATTTATGGTTGAAACTCAAGTAAAATACCTTCAATGTATATGAATGTGCATGATTAGGGTATGATCCATCTATGTGAGATCATGCTTTCATAGCTGATATCATTAATGTTTGAGAACATGCTTGATGTTAAAAGAATACTGAAATGTACCTAACTAATCAAGTATAATCATACTATGTAGAGCCCTGATCATAGATCCATCATTGTCAGAAGCTAAATGATGGTGAAACATGTTTTCCTAAGGGAACTCCTGGATCACATACTCTTGAGTATGTGGGGGAATATAATTGTGTATATCCTTACATCCTAGTGTAGGAATTGATGTATATGTATCTTAATCTATCAATCCTTCACTATATGTTTATGTCGGGGTGATGTAACACTATTCTCCCAAAGAAATCTTTTATTCCGCATCGATGAGAGATAAACAAGAAATCTTTCGATAGAAAAGAGAGTACAGAATGCCACTGTAACTCTAATACCGAAGTGCCAGAATACCCTAGTAAGCTATAGTAACAGAGACACTAGATGTCCTGCATGTTGATCCTCACTCTGACTGAGGAAGATGAGGTCATGAGAATCTGACTCTTTTGATGACCTAATATGATACCGATGCGACTTACTAGTGATCGGTTGGAGTATGAGCGGTATACCTCATCTCCGCAGGGCATAATAATGTTTGTAAAACATAAACAACCGCATGGCATATCTGCTAGGGTTGAACTACGAGACATGATGATTGATGTTACATAGTTTACATTGGTTTACATGTTCCTCATATTGCAGTTGTTTTACACAATATCCAATCTGTTGTTGAGTAATTTAGATTACCTTGCTTATGTTTTCCTTATATGCTACAACAAAGCTTCTGGCGGAGAGTTATAACTCTCGCCGGGACAATTATCCAGATTGTCTCACTCCGTAGGTTTCAACTTTTTAGGTGGACGTAGAGGACAGAGAAATCCAAACTGCAGGTGAACAGTATCAGCAGCAGCAACATCAGGAGCAGCAGTGAATCTCAGGTGGAGATACTGACTGCTGAGTCATGTAGTTAGTTAGTCTTATGTCGTCTTTGTACTCTCAGGTCCTTGGAGTTAGTTGGTCTAAGATTTTGGTTTTGAACCTTGAGATTTTGTATCTGGTTGTGTATAACCACTCAAGAAGTGATTTAACAAGAGATGTAAAATGTCTATCTTGTTTCTTATAAAAGAAGTTTTATGATTTCAAGATCTTTTCTCAAAAAGTTTTAATTTCCAGTGATTTTTTGTATTCCGCTGTTAATCGAATCGCTTCCTCTATGTTTATTCCGTGTTTTGGAGATCGGATCCCACAATTAAGTGGTATCAGAGCTCTAGGTTTGCTGAGTCTACAGAGACATAGGACTTAGGATGTCGAGTTTATTCTTAGTGTTTTCCAGTATATCTAATAGTGTCTTCTGCTCCTCAGGAAAAGAAGATAAGTAAGGATGTCTGGACCACACGAGGAGTATGTGGCAGAAAGTAGTGTTGTTGCACCCCGAGAAGGTGCAAGAAACCCAGAAGTAGAACAGCCTGTACCTAAACCACCTATGGAGCCACCTCAGTTTGACCCAGCTGACATGGGAAACCCAGTTGTTCAGACTATGTTCGGGTAGTTTATGACTGCCATGACACACATCACAGATAGGATGCCCATGCCTGCCCCTAGGGCACCTGCCCAACCTGAAGGACAAGGTATCGGTAAGACATTCGAGCGACTTCGTCGTGTCAGAGCAATCAAATACTTTGGAACAGTTGACCCTGTAGATGTTGATCTGTGGTTGACTGAGTTAGAGAAAGCTTTTAGAATCCTGAACATCCCAGAAGCTGAGAAGGTTAGACATGATGTCTATCTTCTCAAGGGGAGTGCCGGTCACTGGTGGACTATGGAAGAGCAGAAGAGGCCTGGTGTGGAGGTTGCCTGGGAAGTCTTCCAACGAATTTATCAATAGATATTTTCCAAAGACCTTCCTGGACGAGAAAATCTCTCAATTTGAGAGGTTGAGGCAAGGTTTGATGAACATTAGTGAGTACGAAGCTAAGTTCATGGAGCTGTAACTGTTTTGTCCGCACATGGCTGCTACAGAAGAAGAGAGGATCAGAAGGTTCGAGAAGGGTTTGAACGCCGACTTGACTACTCCCGTGTCTACCCTAGAGAATCAGGAAAGATTTGCTACCTTCGTTGAGTCAGTCTGAAGGATAGAAAGGTCTGTAGTAGAGAAAAGGCAAACCCATAAGAGATATCCTCAGTTCCAAGGATCATCATCTAGATACTTCAAAAAGCCTAGATTTTCTGCACTGACACCACCACCACCTAGACCTAGTGCTCAGACACAGTGGACACTGAATAGAGGTAGAGGACGAAGCCTACCACTACAAGGGGCTCGCAGTTCAGCATCGTTGTCAGTCACAGGACCACCAAGACCACAACAACTGGAGAGAAGCTGCTACAACTGTGGGAAGGTGGGACACTTGATGAAGGACTGTAGAGCTAGTCCTATTAGTGTGACGCAGCCACAGAGGCAGAGTCAACAAGGATCCCAGAGGAGGCAATTTCAAGGAGCATCTAGAGGGTGTGGACAAGAGTCCCAAGCTGGATCGTCAACACCGAATCAACCTAAGGCGACAGCAAGGTTCTATGCAATGAACCCACCTGATGCAGTGATCAACCCTCAGGTTGTAGCAGGTCAGATGGAGTTGTTATATTCTAATATGTCTACATCCTATGTTGTATTTGTTTTGATTGACCCGGGTGCTATGCACTCTTTATCACTCGAAGAGTGATTCGTAACTACAATATGACAGTCAGTCATAGGGCAGATAGTATGTTGCTTGAGACTCCGTTGAGAGGGTCTGCTGTGTTGCAGGAGGTATGCTCTCCCTGCATCCTCTTCTTTTCTAATTATCGCATTCAAGTGGACCTTATACCACTTGAGATGCAAGGATTTGATATAATCCTTGGGATGGATACCTTGGAAAGGTATAGGGTTGTCTTGGATTGTGAATCCAAGCAGACTGTGTTTGCTAATGAAAGCAACACATGGATCTTTAAAGGAGAGAGAAAGATTCTACCCACCTGTCTTGTGTCAGATATGGTTGCTGAAAAGCTGATGAGGCAAGGATGTTATGCATTCTTGGTACGTGTGGTAGATACTACCATGGAAAGTCCCAACCCTGCTGAAGTTCTTGTAGTCAGGGAATTCGAAGACGTGTTTCCTGAAGAACTTCCAGGTATACCACCGTATAGGATGGCGCCTGCTGAGATGGCAGAACTCAAGAAACAACTACAGGAGTTGCTTGAGAAGGGTTTCATCTGACCAAGCACTTCACCTTGGGGTGCTCCGGTTTTGTTTGTTAAAAAGAAAGACAGATCAATGCGGTTGTGCATTGATTACAGACAATTAAACAAAGTAACAATAAAGAATAACTACCCTCTGCCGAGGATTGATGATCTCTTTGACCAGGTGCGTGGTGCAACCATCTTCTCGAAGATAGACTTGAGGTCAGGATATCATAAACTTTGTATTAAGGACAGTGACATATCCAAGTCTGCCTTTAGGACAAGGTATGGTCACTATGAGTTCACAGTTATGTCATTTGGACTAACTAATGCACCAGCTGCATTTATGGAACTCATGAATAGGATCTTCTGACCTTTCCTCGATTAGTGTGTTGTTGTCTTCATAGATGACATTCTGGTCTATAGTAGAGATGCTCAACAGCATGAACAGCATCTTCTTCAGGCTCTAACCTTGCTAATAGAACACAAGCTATACGCTAAGTTTAGCAAGTGTGAGTTCTGGTTGCCGGAAGTATCTTTTCTTGGACACGTGATATCTACCTCGGGTATTCGTGTTGACCCTAAAAAGGTAGAATCTGTTCTATAATGGGAACAACCGAAGACACCGACAGAGATCTGTAGTTAGGATTGGCTGGCTATTACCAAAGGTTCATTAAGAACTTCAGTTCCATAGCCTTACCCTTGACTAAGTTGACCCGGAAGGAAGTTCCTTTTTTCTGGAATGATAAGTGCCAACAATCTTTCCAACTGTTGAAGGAAAGGTTGACAAGTGCACTTGTACTTGTGTTACCTGAGCAAGGTAAAGGATACATAGTTTTCTGTGATGCCTCCAAGAATGGACTCGGATGCATGTTGATGCAGGATAAACAAGTGATTTCTTTTGCTTCTCGACAGCTTAAGAAACACGAGGAGAATTATCCGACACACGATCTGGAGTTAGCTGTTGTGGTTCATGCTTTGAAGATCTGGAGACATTATCTCTACGGAGATACATTCCAGATTTTCACAGATCACAAGAACCTTAAGTATATCTTCTCTCAGTATGAACTTAACATGAGGCAACATCGCTGGATGGAGTTAATCAAGGACTACGATTGTACAATTAATTACCATCTAGGGAAGGCCAATGTAGTTGCAGATGCTCTGAGTAGGAAATCAACAACACCATCCTCAGATAGAGCACAACTAAACTCTTTAGTATGCCCCAGAAGAGATATGCTCATCTCTCTAAGGCAAGACAATGTACGGTTGAAGGTGTCATTGTTAGCAGGATTGTTGGCTGAGATGCATATTAAACCTACCCTAAGAGAGCAGATTAGAGAGGCACAACAAGTGGATGCTACGATTCAGCGGACCGGATCTGAGTATGGTGATGAGAAACGAGATGGTTTCCATGACTCATATGATCAGGTGGCATGTTATCATGGTAGGATGATAGTGTCGGATGTGGATAACTTGAGGAAGTTAGTCCTGGAAGAAGCTCATTCTTCAATGTATGCCATGCATCCAGGGAGCACCAAGATGTATCAAAACTTAAAAGATATGTATTGGTGGCCTGGGATGAAGAAGGATGTTGCAGAGTTGGTAATGAGGTGTCCTGTGTGTCAGCAAGTTAAAGTTGAACACCATAAACCTATAGGAACAACGCAACATTTACCCATACCACAGTGGAAGTGGGATCATGTAACCATGGACTTTGTTGTTGGCCTACCTAGGACAAACAAATGGCATGATTCCATTTGGGTAATAGTTGATAGGTTGACAAAGACAATGCATTTCTTGCCTATCAAAACAACCTATTCTGCTGAGTGAAAAACACTAGAGGGGGGGTGAATAGAGTTTTTAAATAATTTTAACAATTTATTGAACTCAAACAACCACAATTGAAATTAGAAGAAGGAGACAGGTGTTTAGAGTGGTTCCAACTTTAGCAACTACTAAAGTTGTCAGTCCACTACCCGGTTGCTTACCCAACCAGGATTTTGAAAGTATTTATTTTATTACCTTCCCAAGGATTTATACAAAATACAATACTTTCCTTTACACCCTTTGAACAGCCTTCACTTGAAGTAGGTGCACCAACTTTGAGGTAGCCTTCTTGAAGTAACTCCAAGCTCCCCCTTGAAGTAGCCTTCCTCTCTAGAAGTAACCTCCCGTTGCACCAGCCTTCTGAAGTAGCTCAAAGTCACCTTCTTCACCAAGAAGAACTCCACCCTCTCCAATCAGCAGCCTCCAACCTAGGAGTAGCAAGGAGAGTACAAACGGTAAAAGAGAACAAGAAAGAAAAAGGAAATTACAACTTATCCTTTGTAGTCCAAGGCTTGATTTGCCTATATCAAGCGTATAGATCTCCTAACCAAGTGTGTGGACTTGTGATTGCAGTGGGTAGGAGATACTAGCCTATAGGACACGAATTATGAGCTAAGGAATGAAATGGCCAATTGTCACAATGCTCAAATTGCTCACAAACAGATTGCTCAAAGTATGCTCAAGGATTTCTCAAGTGTAGCAAGTGTTTTTGAGTTTCCTATGGCTTGTCCTATTTATAGGAATGGCCTAAGAATGCTTAAGGACGTTCTAGACAACTTCTAGGGGTTTCTAAGTGCTTAACTAGCCGTTAGGTACAAAGTTGTTACTTTAACAACGGCTAATTAATTAATTCTGCAGTTGCTGTCAGAGACAATCTCGGTCGAGGAATGGTCGACCGAGACACCTACTCGGTAGAACAATTGTCGACCGACAGGCACTCTGGAACAAGTGATTTGTAACGTCTTTCTCCAACTGCCAACTAACTTGTCTGTTGTGTCTAACGGCTACTTTGGATCTTTCTCGTTCGAGAAGATTGTCGACCGAGAGTGTCTCGGTCGAGGAGTTTGTCGACCGAGATTGACCTGTTTCAATGTTTCAATTTAGGCACTAAACTATATGTATGAGTGTGCAAATGTGATCCTATTTGAAGGGAATGACTTATCTAAATGTGGTGTTTAGCTAGGGAGAATCTAACGCTTGATTTACATGCAATCTAAGTACTTGTACATTATATATTTGTACAAGTTTTTACAAAGTGATTACATTGCATGAAAACATAAACATATAAGCATATGGATTTCCCTAGTTGCTTTGTCATCCACCTTTAATCCTGCACACTCAAGTAGCTCGTTAGATTAATAAGAATGAAATGTTTGTCATAATCAAAACAAAGGGATTCATAGATGTCCATTTAGCCAACAATCTCCCCCTTTTTGAAGATGACAAACATTTCCAAAAATATAAATAAAGGAAATATGAACCATATGAGTTTCGTACCTTTAGATTACCTTTTGTAGCTTTTCCTCTTGGTTATAAAATGTGTGCTTATTATTCCCCTTGAATTTTGGAACATGAAATTCAATTCACTAGGGAATATAGCAACTTTCAATGTAAAGCCAAGAGTTTATTTATGAAACTCATTGATTGAGTGTTTCTAAGTTTTAGTTTTATATTTATTTCTCCCCCTTTGTCATTTCAAAAAGATATCCATTTAGAAATAAAAACTCCCCCTTAATTAGATGTCCCATCAAATCTAATGAAAAAGATGTCCATTTAAAAGCCTAAATATCATGATGCAATTTAGAGTTTTTGTTTAAGTAGCACAAATATCAAAGAAAACATCTTCCAAAGGAGTGATAAGCAGTTGCTTCCTAATTTTGTTAAATTGATCTAGTGGAAGCGGTTTTGTAAAAATATCAGCCAATTGATCTTCCGTATCAACATGATGAAGGGAAACATGATTCTTGGAGATATGATCCCTTAAAAAGTGATGAAGGATTTCAATATGTTTAGCTCGGCTGTGTAAAATAGGATTGTGTGCTAAGTTTATGGCGCTCGTGTTGTCACAAAAAATAGGCGTAGATGAAAGAGTAAAACCATAATTTTTTAATACTTGTTGCATATAAAGCACTTGAGCACAACAAGACCCAGCTGCCATATATTCAGCTTCAGTTGTAGATAGGGCAACCGTATTTTGTTTCTTGCTAAACCAAGATACTAAGGCTCTCCCTAACAAGAAACAACCACCACTAGTACTCTTGCGATCAAGGTGACAACCAGCATAATTTGCATCAGTATAAGCTTTAAAATCCAAGGATTGTCCTTTTGGATACCATAAACCAAAACAAGTAGTGTCGGCTAGGTAACGAAGAATTCATTTAACTGCTAGAAAATGAGAGTGCATAGGTTGTGATTGAAATCGAGCACAAAGACCAACGGGAAACATAATGTCCGGTCTAGAAGCAGTTAAGTAAAGCAAACTACCAATCATGGCTCTATATAAAGAATCATCAATAGGTTCCCCATTTTCATCCTTATCAATTTTAATAGAAGTAGCCATAGGAGTAGTAGCATGTTTGCACTGATCCATCCCAAAACGTTTTAAGAGTTCTTTAGTATATTTTTCTTGGCTTATGAATATTCTGGCAGGTGTTTGCTTAATTTGAAAACCAAGAAAGAAAGTTAGTTCACCCATGAGGCTCATTTCAAATTCTTTTTGCATAATATCACTAAATTGTGTGCACAATGAATCATTAGAAGCTCCAAAAATAATGTCATCAACATATATTTGCACAACTAGAAAATCAGTTGTATATGTTTTGAAAAATAAAGTAGAATCTGAATTTCCAATAGAAAAACCATTATCAAAAAGATATGTCTTGAGCCTTTCATACCAATTTCTTGGTGCTTGTTTTTAACCATAAAGTGCTTTCTTAAGTTTATAAACATAGTCACCTTTTTCCGGTATTTCAAAACCAGGTGGTTGGGCAACATATACTTCTTCTTGAATGATGCCATTTACAAATGCACTTTTTACATCCATTTGGTAGAGTTTGATGTTTTTATGTGCAGCAATAGCTAGTAACATTCTAATAGCTTCAACTCTAGCTACCGGTGCATACGTTTCATCAAAATCTATTCCTTCTTGTTGATTATATCTGTGTGCTACTAACCGAGCTTTATTCCTTATTACTTCTCCTGCCTCATTTAGCTTGTTTCTAAAAACCCATTTAGTTCCTTGATGCGATGATTTTGAGTCGCATTTATATACCTATTTCATATGTGTTTTGTGCTCTAATTACTCATTTTTATGGATAATATTGAATAATTCACTTAATTTGGTCTTTGCCATCATATTATATCAAATCCCCTTTGTTTTACTATTTTGAGCATTATTTATCATCTTATTATAAATTGTGTGGATTTACTTGGTCTTGTTGTGAAATTTCAGGAAAAACAAGTATCTGATTCCGTCGATACCATCGACGGAAGTCGATACCATCGACCAAGCCACAGGTTGTCAGCCTAGAAGAGCAATACAGAGTCGATACCATCGACGCTCAAGTCGATGGTATCGAGATCCCTTCAAGTTGCTGGCGAGGAAACTGTCGATACCATCGACTCAAGTCGATGCCATCGACACAAGGGGAGCTACAGCGTCGCTAAACGACAACAACCGACGCTAAAGGAGTCGATACCATCGACACCCAAGTCAATGGTATCGAGATCACCACATGCACTCAGAATAAAAGAAAGGAAAGCTGCCGCTAATCCGCTGCGTCGATACCATCGACCCGCGTCGATGGTATCTACGCCGGCAGATACGCGTTGGATCTGTTTTGATCTCGATCGGACGGCTGTTGTTATTTGACGACCTAATTAGGGACTTATACCTAATGACGGCCGCCCAGAGGGAGGAGGATCGAATTTTGGATTGCACGAGTGTCGAGGAGGAGAGAAAGGAGAACGGAGGTCGAGAAGCTCATCTCGGGTGATTCGGACGCTGTCGAAGACGATTTCCACCACCGACAGGCGGGGAAAGCTCGTGTTCTACGCCAAGGATCCACCGGTTCTTCTCCGTTCAGGGGTTTTCCCATTTATTTCCCGTTTTTCTTATGAATTCCCCAATTTCTACCATGTATTCGTGTGAGATGAACATGAGAGGCTAAAACCCTCAATCTTTAGGACCGGGAGTAGCCCGGGAATGCATTGTATGACATTTTTATATCAATAATTCATATTTTTCTCTCAAATCTGTGGTATAGATTCGTTTTCTCCATTTCTATTGTTATGCTTGATCACCATAATAATAATTTAACACCCTTAATCACTTCGACAGAAGGATTAACGGTTGAAAAGAGACGAATTCTACATTAATCAATAAAACCCTTGACAAAGGAGTTGTAAAATTAATGGTGGGAACTGAGAGACCGTTTATACTGCACTTAGTTTAGGGGAATGATTAATACGACGGTGGAATCAACCTAAATCTAAGTAGTGAATTACACCACGACAGTGGGTAATTCTGTTTTCAGGCCACTACCCGGATAGAGAGAGAAGTGTGAGGAATGATATGAAACTTAATACAATGTTGACCCGCGGTGAAACCGCCATCCTAAAGATATCCCTTTGAATTGATTAAATCAACTTTTAATCGATTGTTTTCTTTGTTTGATTTTTATTTTATTTTTAATTTGAACACAAAACCCTACTTTGTTAATCGGTCTAGCTGATTGCGATTAGTTAGTAGAAGTCTCCAATAATTCATGTATCCCTGAGTTCGACTCGGGCCTCACAAGGCCTATATTACTCGACGCGTATACTTGCGTTTAAGCGCGTAGTAAAATACACGTCAAGTTTTTGGCGCCGTTGTCGGGGATACGGCGAATTATTGGCACTATGAGTGCTAAGAGCGGCCATTCTAGGCCACTTTTTTTATTTTATTTTTAGAAAATTTTCAAAAATTCCTTTATTTCTCTATAATTGTGTTGACTCGTTCAAAGCATTGTATTGAACCCCGATTTCCAATTTTCAGGTACTTTGCATGGTGCACACACGTAGTCGAGACTACGTGAATTGCACACCTGAGGTTCCATCTGTGGGACCAGAGGACGAGGACTACTATGAGGAGGAACACCACAGTGATATAAATTCTGAATTTGAGCAAGAACAAGAAGAAGCAATGGCTGAAGCACAGACAATATGGGAGAAGATCAAGGCGTCTTCTTCCTCGGCATCAAAGGGGCCTATAAAGAAACAGGGGCTATACATTCCAACCTACAAGATCGATCCAGCACTGATTAACCTGGTTAAATCAAACGCATTTCACGGATTGAAAAATGAAGATCCAGTTGCCCACATCAGCCAGTTCGTGGAGAACTGTGATATGGTGAAGATAGATCGATTTCCGTAGGATGTGCTCTACCTCAAGTTATTCCCGAGTTCCTTGGCTGGAGTGGCAAGAGAGTGGCTTCATAACCTCGACGACGAGTTTGTTGAATCATGGGATCACATGGTGGAGGTTTTCTTCGAGAGGTTCTTCCCTCCTGAGAAGACCAATGATATGATCCGGAAGATCCACAATTTCACTCAACAGGCGGGTGAAACTTATTCTGAGACTTGGGAGTGATTCCAAGTCATGTTGAGGAGATGTCCACACCATGGACTGGACAAGGAAACCCAAGTGAAAATCTTCTACTTTGCTCTCTCTGAGCATGATAGAAGCAATTTGGACTCGGTCGGTTCAGGATTTTTCTTGAACAACACTGATACAAGATGCTGGGAGATATTAAAGAACATGGCTAGGAAACAGTCATGGGGCGACAGAGGTGCAGTAGAACATGTCAAGGCTGCCGACGAATCCAGAACAGTTAGGGAGTTGAATGACAAGCTAGATCTTCTAGCCAAGAAGCTGCTAGCTAAGGAAGATACATCTGAGGATGAGGAAGCCCAAGTGAAGTTCATGCAACAATAGGGCTATAGAAACAATGACTATGCCTGGAGAAAGGATAAAAAGTTTTCATGGAAGGATCCGAACAATTTTCTGCAGGATCCGGATGCCAAATCACAGCAAAAAGCTGAGGACAAAAACACTGAATTGCTAAGTCAAATGGTTCAGCAAAACCAAGAGATGATGACCATGTTTGGTAAACAATTACAATCTCAAGGTGACATTCTAACCAAATTTGGGCAGACGCTGCAAAGCCATGGAGCACAAATGCGGGCATTAGAGACCACCGTGGCACATATTTCAAATGAAGTGGCGGCCATCAAGCACGCCAATCAACAGAAACCGGCTGAGATTGCGCATGTGGCCCAAGCACATCATCAGGTTAAGTACATGTCGGTGGTAAGAAATGAAGAATCTCAGGTGCAAGAAGTTGTAGAAGAAAGAAAAATGACTTTCAATGTGAATGCAACACCGGCGATACCATATCCACGCACTTACTATAGATTGCCGGGCGGAAACCATTTCTTCAGAAAATCAGAGAGAGTTGTGAGTATGGTATCTCCATCTAGGCAGGAGGAGCATGTGCAGGTTGTTTGTGCACATGTGGAGACATCTGAGGCGAGAGAGGAACCAAAACAAGCTGCTACTAGTGATGATGTCTCGCCAAAGACCACGTCCAAGGGAGTGATTGAAGCAAGCTTAGGGGAGGTACCCCCAAAAAGCGCTTATGTGCCACCTCTTAGGCGTGTTGATGCAGCTGATGTTTCAGATCCGGTAAATTCTAAGTCAAAGAAAGAGCATCATCACTTTAAAAAATTCCTGGAGATATTCCGAAAACTCCACATTAACGTTCCGTTAGTGGAGATGATCGAGAAAGTACCCGCCTATGGGAGGTTCATCAAGGAAATCATCAATAAGAAGAGGCGGATAAAAGATGATGAAATTTATTGGATGAATGAGACGGTGAGCTCTATGATTCACGGGAATTCACCAAAGAAGAGAAAAGACCCAGGAGGTTTTTACATACCGTGTTCAGTAGGTGGTCAACATGTTTCTAAAGCGCAATGTGATTCTGGCGCTAGTATAAATCTCATGCCTTTGGCTACATTTCAAAAGCTGGGGTTAAAAGAGATAAAGAAGTTGGCTGCAACAATTGAATTGGCAGATGGGTCTACCGTGAGACCCTATGGAGTATGTGAAGATGTTCTTGTCAAAGTGGATAAATTCATATTCCCTGTGGACTTTGTCGTCATGGATATGCCACCACTCCAAAGTTGTGAAATTCTCCTTGGAAGACCGTTTCAAGCAACGGCGGATGTCGTGATTGCCTTAGGCAGAGGGACTTTGTCCTTGGGTATTGGAGGAGATCGAGTCGAATTCAAATTACCAAATGATCCTCTAAGCCCAGTTCCCAAGGTGAAAAGATGATGATTGTCACACCGTCTAGCCTAAGACACTAAACAAGGGCGCTTGTTGGGAGGCAACCCAACCATTGGTACATTAGGATAGTTTAATTTTAGTCATAGATTGCTTTTATTTCGTTTGAATTTTAGTTTAAAAATGATACCTTGATCCGTTTGTTGAATGTGCAGGCACAGGCAGGGTCGATACCATCGACACACCCGTCGATGGTATCGACATGGGTTCAGGTTGACACCAGCAAAAATCGCACTGCGTCGATACTATCGACACCCCCGTCGATGGTATCGACATGGTCACAGACAGGTTGCAATAAAAGTGTCGATGGTATCGACACCCCAGTCGATACCATCGAGATCTCTGGAGATTTTCAGAAGAAATCGACTCAGTGAAGTCGATGCCATCGACGGGTCCGTCGATGGTATCGACATTTTCAAATGAAAAAGGCGGCGGCCAGACTCGCGAGGCAGTTGCCCTAATCAGCGAGTCGATACCATCGACTTCAGTCGATGGTATCGACGGGCACACAGTAGTGTCGGTGTCAGTTATTCAAGATGGGGTTATTGGTCAAATGAAGTCACATCATCCAGAGCAAATCCGGACCCCACGACCCTGGCAGTACCCGCACCCACCACCATTGGTCTGATCTGGTATCTCTGTTCCACCCTTGGGTTTGTTTTTGACTATGAGGCCATAGTCGAATTCAAGCTTAGGGGGGTGGCTGGAACAGCTCTATCTTTTATCTTTTCTTTAGTTGTTTTTAGTTTCTGCTTTGTTATTTGTTCTTGCAATTTTAGTGTTTGTTTAGGATCCACATCTATCTAGTGTAATCGTGGATGTCTTAAAAATTGTCATCTCGCTGTTTTCATGGGAAATTTAAGGGAATTTAAAAATTTTTGTGTCTTTTGGATAGCTTAACTTGGTTGTCCTTGGGAAACTTGTCCTATGAAAATGATTGATTATGTCAACTTTGAAGCAATATGTCACACCTACACCCCCATTGACTCATGAAAAGTGGATAGTAACGGTTGTTTGAGCCTAACCTAATCAAATGGTAATGAGACCTTAATTGGATATACGAGAAAGAACCCTTTGAACTACTACACATGTCAGTAAGGAGGGACACATGATATTTTTCTAAGGTTCAGTAACTTAATCTTGTGATCATTCCACCTCATTTTTCCATAATCCACCCAAGAATTGGAAGTAAAGTACAGTTTTAATTCCTTCTTGCGTGCATAGCATGTAGATAGGATTTGCATTGTTATTTTCATACTTTTGCATAAAATGAGAAAAAAATGTATAGTGATTCATGCACATTACCTTTAGGTGCATGTCATGTAGTTGCACTCATAACTTTCATGATTTTCATGCATAAGTACACCATGTACCTCAGTTTGTCTTGAAAAGTGATCTAAATTGTCCCATACCCTCGAAATAGTACAAAGATTTCCAATCATGAAGAAAAATAGCCTAACACATGTATCTCTAAGCAATTATGGATATGTGGGCTAAGAGGAAAAGAAAAAAAAAATCTCTGAAAATTTGAAAGAAAAAAAAAGAAGAGAATTTAGAAGGAAATGGAATAAGAGGGAGAAAGGAACATGATATCACTTGCATAACAAGGAAACTGAGTACATGACATGGCTTAATTAGATTTCTATCTCTTTTTGAGGTGGAAGGTTAGTGCATGCATCATTCCACCCAATTTTAAGCATTAGGGCATTTTCAATGTGCATTTGCATCATTTAGGGCATTTTGTTGTATGCATTTTGAAACTGTGTAATATTTCCAAATTCTTCCATGAAACACCCATTTCATCCACCCGTTGCTTGGATTGGTAGGCCACCGTGATTTTCTCCTCACTCATGTTTATCAGGAGAACTGCTTCCATGTAGATGGTAGTTAGGGCGAGCAACGTAGTGTAGGCGATCACAAGATGCACTAATGCTGAATCGGCAAATTTTATTATGTTAACTGCCTTATGTGATAGTGTTCATCGGTTTGAAGGATAAATTCTTTTATTGATGATTATTGTCGCCTGTAGGGTAATTACTGTTCTGTGATTAGGAAAGGCCGGTTTGAGAACGTTCAGTGGGAGTCATGTGGAATGTGGGGTGATGTATTGATTGTTAGTTGACATCTGCAATCCTATTCTAAGGATTAGTTGCTCGAGGGCGAGCAATGTTTAAGCTTAGGGGAGTTTGATGCGATGATTTTGAGTCGCATTTATATACCTATTTCATATGTGTTTTGTGCTCTAATTACTCATTTTTATGGATAATATTGAATAATTCACTTAATTTGGTCTTTGCCATCATATTATATCAAATCCCCTTTGTTTTACTATTTTGAGCATTATTTATCATCTTATTATAAATTGTGTGGATTTACTTGGTCTTGTTGTGAAATTTCAGGAAAAACAAGTATCTGATTTCGTCGATACCATCGACGAAAGTCGATACCATCGACCAAGCCACAGGTTGTCAGCCTAGAAGAGCAATACAGAGTCGATACCATCGACGCTCAAGTCGATGGTATCGAGATCCCTTCAAGTTGCTGGCGAGGAAACTGTCGATACCATCGACCCAAGTCGATGCCATCGACACAAGGGGAGCTACAGCGTCGCTAAACGACAACAACCGACGCTAAAGGAGTCGATACCATCGACACCCAAGTCGATGGTATCGAGATCACCACAGGCGCTCAGAATAAAAGAAAGGAAAGCTGCCGCTAATCCGCTGCGTCGATACCATCGACCCGCGTCGATGGTATCGACGCCGGCAGATACGCGTTGGATCTGTTTTGATCTCGATCGGACGGCTGTTGTTATTTGACGACCTAATTAGGGACTTATACCTAATGACGGCCGCCCAGAGGGAGGAGGATCGAATTTTGGATTGCACGAGTGCCGAGGAGGAGAGAAAGGAGAACGGAGGCCGAGAAGCTCATCCCGGGTGATTCGGACGCTGCCGAAGACGATTTCCACCACCGACAGGCGGGGAAAGCTCGTGTTCTACGCCAAGGATCCACCGGTTCTTCTCCGTTCAGGGGTTTTCCCATTTATTTCCTGTTTTTCTTATGCATTCCCCAATTTCTACCATGTATTCGTGTGAGATGAACATGAGAGGCTAAAACCCTCAATCTTTAGGACCGGGAGTAGCCCGGGAATGCATTGTATGACATTTTTATATCAATAATTCATATTTTTCTCTCAAATCCGTGGTATAGATTCGTTTTCTCCATTTCTATTGTTATGCTTGATCACCATAATAATAATTTAACACCCTTAATCACTTTGACAGAAGGATTAACGGTTGAAAAGAGATGAATTCTACATTAATCAATAAAACCCTTGACAAAGGAGTTGTAAAATTAATGGTGGGAACTGAGAGACCGTTTATACTGCACTTAGTTTAGGGGAATGATTACTACGACGGTGGAATCAACCTAAATCTAAGTAGTGAATTACACCACGACAGTGGGTAATTCTGTTTTCAGGCCACTACCCGGATAGAGAGAGAAGTGTGAGGAATTATATGAAACTTAGTACAATGTTGACCCGCGGTGAAACCGCCATCCTAATGATATCCCTTTGAATTGATTAAATCAACTTTTAATCGATTGTTTTCTTTGTTTGATTTTTATTTTCTTTTTAATTTGAACACAAAACCCTACTTTGTTAATCGGTCTAGCTGATTGCGATTAGTTAGTAGAAGTCTCCAATAATTCAGGTATCCCTGAGTTCGACTCGGGCCTCACAAGGCCTATATTACTCGACGCGTATACTTGTGTTTAAGCGCGTAGTAAAATACACGTCATTCCTATTATGGTTTTATCTTGTGGTTTAGGAACTAAATCCCATACATCATTTTTAGTGAATTGATTCAATTCTTCTTGCATGGCTATTATCCAATAATCATCTTTAAGAGCTTCAGATATCTTTTTAGGTTCAATGATAGAAACAAAAGCCATGTTTGCAACATCTTTGAAGGAAGATCGAGTTTTAACTTTATCATTAAGATCTCCAATAATTAATTCTTGAGGATGATCTTTAATAAGCCTAGGTGTAGGTTGTGGTTCAACTTGGTGATTATTTGTAGTACTTTTCTCACTATCATTTGGTATGTTTAAATTTTCGAATTGATTTGTGAGATCTATGATTTCTAGATTTTTAGATTTGGACTCTTCATGAAAAGAAACATGAATAGATTCCTCAACTTTTCTAGATATAGTGTTATATACTCTAAAAGCTTTGCTAGAAGTGGAATATCCCAAAAAGAATGCTTTGTGTGATTTTGAGTCAAACTTATCTCTATCATCTTTGGTATTTAAGATATAGCATGTGGAGCCAAAGGTATGAAAATAGTCAACTCTAGGTTTCTTAAAATGTATTAGTTCATATGGAGTTTTCTTTAAATGAGAGTGAACAGTTACTCTATTTAGTACATAGCATGCAGTGTTTACAGCTTCAGCCCAAAAGGTTTTGGGTGTGTTATGTTTAAGCATCATAGTTCTAGCCATTTCTTGTAGTGATCGATTTTTCCTTTCAACTATACCATTTTGTTGTGGGGTGCGTGGAGCAGAAAAATTATGAGTGTACCCTTGAGATATACAAAACTCTTCAAATGTATGATTTTCAAATTCTCCACCATGATCACTTCTAATGGTACATATTTTTCTTTGTAATAGATTTTCAATCTTGGAACAAAATTGTATAAAAACATGAATAGTATCATCTTTAGTTGCAATAAAGTGTACCCATGTGTATCTACTATAATCATCAACAATAACAAAATATTATCTTTTACCGCCAATAGATTGTGTCCTCATGGGTCCAAATAAATCTATATGAATTAATTCTAAGGACCTACTGGTGCTAAATACATGTTTTGGTTTAAAAGAGGTTTTGGTTTGCTTTCCCATTGTGCATGGTTCACAGTTTTCAACTTGATCAAAAGATAAAGTAGGCAATCCACGAACAAGATCATATTTCACTAACTTTTTAATAACATGTGAACTAGCATGTCCTAGCTTTTTATGCCATACTTGTAAGGTATTTTCATTTGCAAGCAAGCATTTTCCCACTACTGATTTCATAGAGTTAGGTTCAAGAATATAAAGATTTCCAACTCTATTTCCTTCATAAACAACATTTGTAGTGTTTTCTATCAATAACTTGCAGCAAGTTTTGTTAAATAACACATCATAACCACTATCACATAATTGACTAACACTTATCAAATTATGGTGCAAACCATCAACGAGTAGAACATTCTTTATTTCGAGGTTTGTACCAACATTACCTATTCCAACGATTTTGCCCTTACCATTGTCTCCAAAGGTGACTGTTCCACTTTTCTTTTCTTCAAAGGTTTGGAATGCATCCTTGTTTCCGGTCATATGTTTGGAACATCCACTGTCAACCACCCATTCCTGCATTAAAATGTAGATTTTGGTACCCATGTGATGGTCCGATATGGTTAGAATCATTTAAGTACATATTTATATAAGAGTTCTGAATCAGAAGTCCAGTCAGTCGACAATTGTTCGACCGACATATGTCTCAGTCGACAAATTGTCGATCGAGAAGATTACTGTATTACAAACCAGAAAACACAGAAATGTAGCTCGGTTGACCAATTTTCGACCGAAATAATTGCTGTAAATTTTGATATGTTACAGACATTTGGTCGGTCGACAATACTTCGACCGATTAATGGTTCAGTCGACAATACTTCGACCGACTAAGTTTCTGTTTCAGTTCAACAATGCAGAAAATTAACAATAAGCATGAAATCTTTTGTTTAGTTAAGATAAGACAATATAAATAGCAAAATGGAGCTTTTTGGTCATATCTCAACTAAATTCTATTTGACTCTACTAAGTTTGAGGTTTTGGGACCCAAACTAATTTGGAATCTTTAGTTTTATATAGGCATGAAAAGGAATAGTGTCCAAGACGTAAACAAAAATGGCAAGTAATAGAATCAACTTCATTTCTCTTTCTAGCCATTGTGTTCTTGGGTACAAACATAGTTTGAGTTCTTTTGGGTTGATTTTTCTTTGGAGCATATCCCAAACCTTTTCTTCCGTTGAAAATAGTACCAATGCTTAGAATGTTATCAAGTATATCTTTTCTTCTTAACTCATAAAGTTCTCTTTGCAGCTGAGCAATATCATTCATTTTCTTGTGTAAATCTTTTCTTGCTTGATCTAAATCAGATAGCAATGAATCTCTTTCTTTTATAACATTATCATAGTCTAGATGGTTACACAAAATATGTTGAGTCTGAAAATCTTTTAGTTTAGCTAACAAGTCAGTCTTTTCTTTAGAAAGAAGATCAACATTTGTTTCTAAAGTGAGTAGCTTTCTAGTGCAATCATCTAAAGATGTTTTTAAAGACAAATTCTCAAGATCAATGTTATTCTTTTCAGAAGAAAGATTATCTAATTTAGCAATTTGCTCATCATTTGATTTGATAACCTTCTTTAGTTTCTTCTTGACATCAACATACTTATCATGAATTTCTTGTAGACTAGTGACTAACTCTTCTTTAGAAAGATCAAGTAGGCTTACCTCTTGAGAGTTTTCATCATCTTCTCTTGCCATTAGACAATCCACGGTTTCTTCTCCGCTTTCACTGTCACTTGACTCGTCCCATGCAGCTTTATAGGCTTTTTCTCCCTTCTTCTTGTGAGAGCTTTTCTTTCCTTTCTTTGCTTTAGGACATTCATTTTTGAAATGCCCTTTCTTCCCACATTCAAAGCACCTAGGAGGGGTAGAAGAAGAGCTGGAAATTTTGTTAGATTTAAATCTTTTGTATTTCTTACCATTTACTATCAAGGCTTCTTCTCCCTCTTCTTCACTTGACTCCTCACTTTCTTGTGTGACAGCCTTTGAAGCTTTTAGAGCCACATCCTTCTTCTTTCCTTGCTGAAGTTCACGTGCTCTTCTTTCTTCCTCTTCTAGGGTTGCTTCATGAGCTTCTAAGTTGCCAATAAGTTGCTCCATTTTTAGTCGAGTGAGGTCGTTTGCTTCTTCAATGGCTGTCACCTTTGTCTTATATTTTGGAGGAAGTGAACGAAGGATCTTTGATACCTGATCTTCTTCAGGGATAGGTTTTCCTAGAGCACTTAAACCATTAACAATAGTAGAGAATTTTGCAAACATTTCACTAATTGATTCATTTGAATCCATACGAAAGTGTTCAAATTTTTGTTTAAACATGCTAATTTTGGAATTTTTGACTTGGACTGTACCTTCATAGGTTATGGACAGTCTATGCCAAATATCATAGGCTGTGTCACAATTAGATATTCTATTAAATTCTCCTACCGAAATAGAACAATATAAAATGCTTACAGCTTTTGCATTCATTTGGGCCAGTTTTACCGTATTTGCATCCCATTCTACAAATTGAGTTTGAGGAAGCTCATATGGGGTTGACACCATTCTCCATAAGTCCCAATTGATGCCTTGGAAGTAGAACTGCATCCTTCTCTTCCAATATTGGTAGTTTGTTCCATCGAACGCTGGAGGCCTAGCAACAAGTGTTCCTTCAAGGTTAAGGTTGTTGAGCACTCCATCCCCCATTTCTTCAAGACCTTGTTAGGGTTCCTTGAAGCCTGCTCTGATACCAATTGAAAAACACTAGAGGGGGGTGAATAGAGTTTTTAAATAATTTTAACAATTTATTGAACTCAAACAACCACAATTGAAATTAGAAGAAGGAGACAGGTGTTTAGAGTGGTTCCAACTTTAGCAACTACTAAAGTTGTCAGTCCACTACCCGGTTGCTTACCCAACCGGGATTTTGAAAGTATTTATTTTATTACCTTCCCAAGGATTTATACAAAATACAATACTTTCCTTTACACCCTTTGAACAGCCTTCACTTGAAGTAGGTGCACCAACTTTGAGGTAGCCTTCTTGAAGTAACTCCAAGCTCCCCCTTGAAGTAGCCTTCCTCTCTAGAAGTAACCTCCCGTTGCACCAGCCTTCTGAAGTAGCTCAAAGTCACCTTCTTCACCAAGAAGAACTCCACCCTCTCCAATCAGCAGCCTCCAACCTAGGAGTAGCAAGGAGAGTACAAACGGTAAAAGAGAACAAGAAAGAAAAAGGAAATTACAACTTATCCTTTGTAGCCCAAGGCTTGATTTGCCTAGATCAAGCGTATAGATCTCCTAACCAAGTGTGTGGACTTGTGATTGCAGTGGGTAGGAGATACTAGCCTATAGGACACGAATTATGAGCTAAGGAATGAAATGGCCAATTGTCACAATGCTCAAATTGCTCACAAATAGATTGCTCAAAGTATGCTCAAGGATTTCTCAAGTGTAGCAAGTGTTTTTGAGTGTCATATGGCTTGTCCTATTTATAGGAATGGCCTAAGAATGCTTAAGGACGTTCTAGACAACTTCTAGGGGTTTCTAAGTGCTTAACTAGCCGTTAGGTACAAAGTTGTTACTTTAACAACGGCTAATTAATTAATTCTGCAGTTGCTGTCAGAGACAATCTCGGTCGAGGAATGGTCGACCGAGACACCTACTCGGTCGAACAATTGTCGACCGACAGGCACTCTGGAACAAGTGATTTGCAACGTCTTTCTCCAACTGCCAACTAACTTGTCTGTTGTGTCTAACGGCTACTTTGGATCTTTCTCGGTCGAGAAGATTGTCGACCGAGAGTGTCTCGATCGAGGAGTTTGTCGACCGAGATTGATCCTGTTTCAATGTTTCAATTTAGGCACTAAACTATATGTATGAGTGTGCAAATGTGATCCTATTTGAAGGGAATGACTTATCTAAATGTGGTGTTTAGCTAGGGAGAATCTAACGCTTGATTTACATGCAATCTAAGTACTTGTACATTATATATTTGTACAAGTTTTTACAAAGCGATTACATTGCATGAAAACATAAACATATAAGCATATGGATTTCCCTAGTTGCTTTGTCATCCACCTTTAATCCTGCACACTCAAGTAGCTCGTTAGATTAATAAGAATGAAATGTTTGTCATAATCAAAACAAAGGGATTTATAGATGTCCATTTAGCCAACATTGAGAAGTTAGCACAGTTGTATGTTGAAGAGATAGTGCGACTGCATGGAGTTCCAATCACTATAGTTTCTGACAGAGGTCCTCAGTTTATGATTCGTTTTTGGGAACAGTTGCACAGATCCTTAGGCATCCAATTAAGGTTTAGTATAGCCTTTCATCCACAAACTGATGGACAGTCAGAAAGGACTATACAAACCTTAGAGGACTTGTTGATAGCATGTGTTCTCCAGTTTACCGGGAGTTGGGATCTACACCTAAGCTTGATAGATTTTGCCTATAACAATAGCTATCAACATAGCATTGACATGGCACCTTATGAAGCTTTGTATGGTAGACGTTGTAGATCACCGGTATGTTGGTATGAAACTGGTGAATACCAGCTGTTAGGTCTTGATCTTGTGCAGCAGACTACATAGAAGATTAAAGTAATCCAACAACAGATTAAGACTATACAGGATAGGCAGAATTCATATGTCGATAAACGTCGTAGACCCTTAGAGTTCCAGGTTGGAGACAGAGTGTATCTCAAGGTCTCACCTTGGAAAGGAGTTCTTCATTTTGGAAGGAAAGGGAAGTTAGCTCCTAGATTTATGGGGCCTTATCCAATCATTGAACGGATTGGGAAGGTAGCCTATAGACTAGAGTTGCCACCAGAGTTACATAAGTTACACCCTATGTTTCACATTTCTATGCTGAGGAAATGTCACCCTGATACTGAGTCAGTTCTACAACCTATGGAGGTAGAATTGAATGATGATATATCTTATGAGGAAGGACCAGTGTCAATCCTTGATAACAGAATTAAAAAGCTAAAGAAGAAAGATATAAGTCTTGTGAAAGTCCTCTGGAATCATTGTGGAGTCGAAGAAGCCACTTGGGAACTATAGGAAGAGATGAGAAGGAAATACCCTGCTCTTTTCTCTTAATATGTTTTATCGATTTCAGGGACGAAATCCTTGTAAGGGGTGGATAATTTGTAACATCCCTGACCTGGGTTATGAACTAACCCTAGGTGTTTTGCCTAAATATGTAATTAAATACTTGTGATTATCTTTTGGCATGTAATTAAGTTCTTGAGGAACATACATTTTCATTTTTGTCCTTTTTAAACAATGAAGTAGTATTGTTTTGTAATACAGGGACCTATTTGCAAATTACCCAATTAGAGGGGTTAACTTGCAAAGTTCATAGGTTAAGATGTTCCTCTAATGATGAGACATCATATAAGTGAATATGATGAAGTATGATGGATTCTCCAAGCTTGGACATCAAGATGCAGCTTGTGGAACAATCCTTGTGCTTAAAACCCTAATTTTGGTGTAAAGTGCAATTTACCCAAAATGTGGGGTGCAACTTGTAAAATATACCTTTTAGAATATCTTTCATAACTCTTGAAATCATTGAGAGTAATAATGATGAAGGGGGGGCTTCATTTGAATAATCATAGAATAAGGAACACCTTTGTAATGAATCACCAAGTTATAAGTAATGGGACCCTCTTATATGTGCAACTAAGTAGTAAGTTGACCTTCTTTGCCTATAGTTCTTGGTCTTAGAAGGAGTTTTGCCTTATAAATAAGGATAAGAGACGTGCAAAGAAGAAAGGAGGGACCTAGATGAGAAATGGAGAAATTAGATGTCCTTATGTTGAAGTTTCACCCAAAGATATATATACAACTTTCTTTTGCAAACAAAGGAACGTTTCCTTTCTTCTATCACTTATCATCTTGCTCAACCGACTAAGGCAGAGCTCTGGAGCTAAAGGAGATGACCAAACTGTTCTAAGGTAAGAAGAGACCATCACCTTGCTCGGATTCATGGAGGAATTTGGTTAACAAGGTTGGTTTCATGGCTTTCTTACTTAGCTTTATTGTTCTAGCCGACTTTCCCCAACCTTTCCTTGGAGAAACTCCTTTGGCCGACATGTGGAGCTCAAGACACCATTAAAGTCTTGAAGCTTGGAAGCTTGGAGCTCTAGGAACAACGTTTAAGGTGGGTTTTATAACTCTATCCCTTTTACTTTGTTAAGTATATCTTCTTTCTTGCATGTACTAGCTTGTTCTTCTTCTTCCCCATCTTTTCTTGCATTCTTGCAAACAAATCCATGAAGTAACCGACCTGTTCCAAGGTTGAAGATCATGGGCGTGAATTCCTAGGTAACTTTACCAAACGACCTTGGACCATTTGGTCTAAACAGTTTGCAAACCGTTTGAAATCAAACGGTCTCAAGACCGTTTGATATCATGCGGTCTTGCAAGACCGTTTAGATTCAAACGGTCTCGAAGACCATTTGGTATGGTTGAACAAGTAAAGACCGTTTAGATGTCTGTTGTACACATGTTGAATTAATCAATTACAAAGAATCATGATCTAATTGCAAACCAATCACAAGTTGAAGGCACTTCAACCCCCTAAACCCTAATCGGGTTGATTTGCTGATTTCAATGACCAATTTTGGTGAACTTTGGGTTGAAGGGCCCAAATGGTCTCAATACCATTTGGGGGTTCACTCAAATGGTCTCAAGACCGTTTGGTGACAACCCAAGACCATTTGGAGTTCTAGGGTTAAGGTAATTTGATCAATTGAGGGTCCAATTACAATAGGTTATTGAATTGATTAAAAGTGTTGATTTTAGACCTAATTAGGGTTCAACCCTTATCAAATTGACTTAGTTTTTGATGAAAATTTGGGAAAACGGTCTCAAGAAGATTTGGAGGGTGTCCAAACGATCTCAAAACCATTTGGGCCAAGTTTGGGCCCAATTGAATGTCAATTGATGGGTTCAATTTCAATTTGATTCAAATTGATGAATGTTGATGGTTAACCGATTGCAAACCCTAATTGAGTCGGTTTCAACCCTAATTGGCTATCAATTGAGGGTCAATTGAGTGTCCAATTGGTTAATAATAACCCTAATTAACTCAATTGATAAGTGATTAGCAAGGATGTGGCCAATTGAAGGCTTCAACATGGAAAACCCTAATCGATTACAACCTTTGATGCACCTTTGAGGTCCATGCGGTTTTGAGCCCATTTGGACCAAACGGTCTCAAGACCGTTTGGGGCCAAACGATCTCAAGACTGTTTGGGCTCAAACGATCTCAAGGTCATTTAGGTCCAATCAATCTCAAGGTTGTTTCATTTCATGCAGTTTCAAGGTCGCATAGATTCAAATGGTTTGGAAGTCAACTCTTTCAAATGGTCAACGCACTCATGCGGTCTTGGAGGTCATGCAGTCTTGGAGGTCATGCCGTCTTGGAGGTCAAAGTGTCCAAATGGTCAACACCCCCAAACGGTTTCAAAACTGTTTGGAGATTAAGGTGTGAAGCCTTTTGGGGATTTTTAGGGCGGTGATTGCTTAGTAACTTGAAGGCTTAATTGGTTCAATGGTTGTCTAATCCAAACCCTAATGATACCTAAAGACAATAAGGGGCTAAGTAATTAGTAGTTTGAATCATGTGATGATTAATGGTGTACATTACCAATGTGCCCTTGAAGGGTTCAAGTAGATGACACCTTTGTTTAATCAAAACCCTAATGACATGATAGTGGTGAATTAGCTTATGATAATCAAGATTGACTTGACCTAACCTAATATAGAGTGATGTAATCACCATCTATTAGTAAGAGGAGAGAGAAGGTTCCATTTATGGTTGAAACTCAAGTAAAATACCTTTAATGTATATGAATGTGCATGATTAGGGTATGATCCATCTATGTGAGATCATGAAAACCCTAATTATGATAATTGATGAACCTTAACCTAATTTGAAGGCATCATTGATGATGTTTCTCATACATAATGATGCTATGAGTTTAATCCACCATGAAGTGAATAGTAAACCCTAAATCTAGGGTAATAACATGTAAAGTGAATAGTAAACCCTAATTGAGGGTGATGTGATGAAATGTACAATAAACCCTAATTTCGGGTTATACTTTTAAGCATGAAGGTACAACTCTTGATATGAATTATTTATTGTTGTTAATCGAATTAACCATGCAGGTTCTTATAAGAGAATGATCATATCTAGGTAAGGATTATGATATCATATTCATTGAAAGCATGTTATTAGCTTTATGAATAGTGATATGCTATGTTGCCTAAGTTCAATTGGCATCTTATGAGAAGATAGGCTGAAAAAGCCATGAGTATCATCAAGGTCATGCTATTTAGATGACTTGTGATGAGATGATTAAGAAATGATAATTGATACGAGTTAGACCTGATACATTTAGTATTCTACTTTCATAGCTGTTGTTTTAATGATTAATGTTTGAGAACATGCTTGATGTTAAAAGAATACTGAAATGTACCTAACTAATCAAGTATAATCATACTATGTAGAGCCCTGATCATAGATCCATCATTGTCAGAAGCTAAATGATGGTGAAACAGGTTTTCCTAAGGGAACTCCTGGATCACATACTCTTGAGTATGTGGGGGAATATGGATGTGTATATCCTTACATCCTAGTGTAGGAATTGATGTAGATGTATCTTAATCTATCAATCCTTCACTATATGTTTATGCCGGGGTGATGTAACACTATTCTCCTGAAGAAATCTTTTATTCCGCATCGATGAGAGATAAACAAGAAATCTTTCGATAGTGAAGAGAGTACAGAATGCCACTGTGACTCTAATAGCGAAGTGCCAGAATACCCTGGTAAGCTATAGTAACAGAGACATTAGATGTCCTGCATGTTGATCCTCACTCTGACTGAGGAAGATGAGGTCATAAGAATTCGGCTCTTTTGATGACCTAATATGATACCGATGTGACTTACTAGTGATCGGTTGGAGTATGAGCGGTATACCTCATCTCCACATGGCATAATAATGTTTGTAAAACATAAACAGCCGCGTAGCATATCTGCTAGGGTTGAACTACGAGACATAATGATTGATGTTACATAGTTTACATTGGTTTACATGTTCTTCATATTGCAGTTTCTTTACACAATATCCAATCTGCTGTTGAGTAATTTAGATTACCTTGCTTATGTTTTCCTTATATGCTACAACAAAGCTTCTGGCGGAGAGTTATAACTCTCACTGGGACAATTATTCAGATTGTCTCACTCCGTAGGTTTCAACTTTTTAGGTGGACGCTGAGGACGGAGAAACCAATCTGCAGGTGAAGAGTATCAGCAGCAGCAGCATCAGGAGCAGCAGTGAATCTCAGGTGGAGATACTGACTGCTGAGTCATGTAGTTAGTTAGTCTTATGCCGTCTCTGTACTCTCAGGTCCTTGGAGTTAGTTGGTCTGAGATTTTGGTTTTGAACCTTGAGATTTTGTATCTGGTTGTGTATAATCACTCAAGAAGTGATTTAACAAGAGATGTAAACTGTCTATCTTGTTTCTTATAAAAGAAGTTTTATGATTTCAAGATCTTATCTCAAAAAGTTTTAATTTCCAGTGATTTTTTGTATTTCGATGTTAATCGAATTGCTTCCGCTATGTTTTTCCGTGTTTTGGAGATCAGAGCCCACACCCAGTAACCCCTAATTAAGGGAGACCCGAAGGTCAGAGACGTTATTCAATTAACATGATCAAAGGTTCAACAAATAATCAATAATAATTATGAAATTCTACTAACTAAGTAGAATTTGGTATAAAATTAAAACTTTGCTTACCTTTGAAAACTTTGGAAATCTATCTATCCAGAGCTTGAATTATTCTATCTAATCCTCCTTGCACTTTACTTCTCATTTCCACAATGTGTCACTTTACTGTTTGTTCTTTCAATTGTTGTTCCTAAAATGCCGACAAACAAAACGTCGGTCAGTATATCGAAATATACTGGTATGTGGGAACAACAAAAAATTTGCACATAAGGATAACAATCTAATTATCACAATCAAGTTAATTAACAAGACAATTTACACTTTTTAGTATTACATTCTCCACCGCTTTTGCCCTAACCCTGGCATACCCACCTTAGGGTTCCCTTTGCCAATGACTTAAGGCCACCTTCTCAATCCCGAGCTTGGTACCTGGGGGTCACCACTCGTGGTGCCCACTTAGCCATGCAATATCATAGGCCACCTTCTCATTCCCGATCTTGGTGCCTGGGGGTCACCACTCAAGGTGTCCATTGGTCTACCCATCTGGGCCTGACCTTTGGCATCATCCATCAGGGTGGCATGTAAGTGTGAGAATCCATACTTCTATTATTAATGTGATAATCATAGTGACTTTATAGTTTGCAAGTATGAACATCCAAACTGATAATTTGCATTCAATGTGATTAACCATCTGGAAAATCCTCGAGAAACTAAGGCGGTTATTCATAATTAACCACATACCTGATCTGACGATTTGAATAGAAATATCCATGCAAATAAGAATCCAAGCAAGCAAGCATTTTCAACAAGATCTTGAAATAATCACGTAATCCCCTTTTTATTATTCATGTCATCAAGATCCATTAAACCTAGCTCGCTTCTTAGGGTTTCTAATTCACTCTTAGGGTTTCTATTGCAATTAGGGTTTCCTTTCATCTTTCACTATTTTAAACCCTAATTATTCACAAAAGATATTAAGGTTATCCCTTAACAACATTTAACCTTATTTTCGAATTAAAGGCATCAATATCCATCAATTAAACCCATTAAACTTATTTTACATTATAATTGTCATTTTTATCCTTTTAATCCATGACAAGATCATTATACTTATTTATCATCAATTTATAGTTCATTATGGTCCAAATCACATATGAACCTGATTTGTCATTAATTCCACCTTTTATTCATGAGAAAACCCTAATTATTACATTTAGGGTATTTATCCACAAATTAGGAACTTTAATGCTCGAAATAGCTTTTAATCATGAAAACTCAGTTCTATACATGAAATCAAATAATTAAAGCCATTAGTAGTCCTAATTACCGACATTAGGGTTTCAAGGCCCATTAAAACATATTTATGCACAATAAACTCTAAATTAACTAATTATGTGCAAGGTTCATCCTTTTTGTTCCTAATGTTCCTTTTTATCATTAACATGCTAATATCAACTTTAATCATTAATTAAACCCTACTAATCACATTAATCATATCAAAATAAGGTTCTTTAATCATCATTACATTAAAGTTAATAACTTTTATTACTTTTTGAATTGCAAGAGGAATCAAGATTTAATTATATTTTTAATAGATTCCTCTCGTTTTTCTGAGTAAAATACATATATTATTCATACCCATGCGAGCTACCGATTATTAGATATGAATTTTGCAAAAATACTTACTTTAGGCCAATCCAGGAGTGCCATGTGGCCGTTTCCATGCAATGCGCGTTGGTTTGCAAATAGAGTTGATTGACCATTTTGCCCTTGTTTAGTTTGTTGGTTCTTTAGCCCCCGGAGGGGCACATCGGTCCAATGCCTCTCTTCCCTTCTTCTTCCTCGCAAACCCAGCGACGCCGCTAGGGTAGAGGTCTGCTATTGTGTTGCCTCCCCTCCCAGGTACTCAAGAAGCGCCACAGAAGGTCTCCTTACCTCCGTCGTCCTCCACCACACCCACGGGGGCCTTCGGTCATGGCCGAAGTGTCTGGGTTCAGACTTGCTGCCGGTTCTCATCGATCGATCATGCAGGTGGGGGTACATGCGGCTGGGCGACGAGACGATGTACACGGGCATCTCCTTTGTTGCCGTCCTGACTGGAAGGGTGTTCCCTCACTCCGCGAACCTGGTTCCATTACTAGTTGTTGCCCAGAACTCACTTTGTTCCTCACGTTTATAATCAAGATGGAAGCAAGGTTGGGAGAGAACCAGGTACTGCCTCAGATCCCTCCGATCTTGGCACCCCTTAGTCTAGACTTTATATAGGTTGAGATAGAAAGGAAGGTGTGATGGCGTGGTTGGGTTTAGAGCCCTCAGTTTCATTGGGAAAAGGAAAGATTCTTCCCAAAGAGGTATCTATGCTTGTAAATAAACTAATTATGAAAATATGCTTGTACTTCTCTCTTGAGAACATACTTTCCTTAACAAGCAATGAGGGAAAACGTTCCCATCTTTTAACTTTCTTTTACCAAATAAAACAAATTACATACCAAAGATTAAATGGTCCGAATATGTCCTTTTATCATATTCCTTACACATTCTTCTTACTTTCTATTATTGGTATATTCTCTTTCCTCTTTTGTCATTGGGGCTTCTTGGACCCCAAGAAACTCTAATATTTCAAAATTACTTTTTATTGGATACTCATTATCCTTCTAGATGCATCTGCATGCATTATTCTACATTATCTTGTTTATTTCTTACTAAAATAGCTCTTTTTGAGAATCTCTCTTTATTTCTCTTTTATTTTCCTAATTAGTATTCCTTTTATCATTAGGAATCCTTGGAATACGAAATTCCACTAAGGTAAATTCAATTATACCTCTTTTTACTTGTTTTCCACATTTTACCATTATTCTTAATTTCTTTCTAATTAAAGAAATACTTAATTAATCTTTTCTTTTCTTATTGCTTTTCTTTGCAACTTTGGACTCCTTGGAACCCAAGGAACCCATGTGGCATGAAATCCACCTTTGGATTAAGTTCTTTACCTTCTAGAGGTTTCCACATCTTTCTTTTCTCAAATATTCAATTATTCATTTACTAATTGAATTTTCTTGTTATTCGGGCCCAATAGCCAATAAAGCCCACAAAACAATCATCAAGGCTATTGTAAATGAAATCCATTTATTCAAAATAGATTGTTCGTTCAAATATCTTTAATATGAGAAATTACATTTCTCACCAAAAGAACCCAAAATTGGGGTTGTAACAAGAGAAGTACATATGATTTCAACAAGGATTAAGATCAGAGATTAGACACACTTTATCAAACATTGGTGGAAGAGATAGAGAAAATTTTGAAGGATTTGTGGAAGCAACAAGATGCGTGGAAGAGTCATTTAATGCTGATAAGAAGTCTGAGAGTAAGAAAAGATCTAGAGACTTTAGTAGAGGAGGACAAAGCAGTGGTGGATACAAAGGAAGTGGTGGTTTCTTTTCCAAGATAGTATGAGGACTTAGTGGTTTTGGAAGACAAGGATCTAGTTCTTCATCGAGTGGAGGAAGGTTACTTGGGACTGCCCAAAGCTTCTATTTATATCAGAACAAGGTTCACAAATACAATTTTAGGGTCCGCAAAGACAGACTCCAATTATAGGGGCAAGTTCTTCAGTGGCTTTAGGTTTTAGAGGGGGAACCTAGTACCAGTAGTGGACAAAGAGGACAATGTGGAAGAGGAAGAGCTACAAGACACTTCTTCTCAATGACTCAATCTGAACGTGTAGTCTCACCCAGAGTTGTGACAGGTGAGATGCTTCTCTTTAACAACATTTCTGTTACAATATTGATAGAACTTGGTGCAAGATGTTCTTTCATTTAGAGATCGATTGTTAGTGGATTAAATCTTTTAACTCATTACTTATGTTATGAATTTTTGTTAAGAGTTCCATTATGCGAATCATCAGTTTTAATAGAAGTATGTCCTGGATGTCTGTTGAGTTTTAGTGGGTATATAGTAGCAATTAATCTCATACCCTTTGATATTAGATATTTTCAAATTATTTTGGGTATTGACTATCTTGAGACATATCATGTCCAGTTAGATTGTTGGAAGGAAGAATGTATCTTTCAACAAGGTGGCTTTTCATGTGTCTTTATCGGATATTGGAAAGTTTTACCCACATGTATAGTATCAACTGTTGTAGCTGATAAGATGATGAGAATGGGTGTCAGGCCTTTTTAGCACATATGATGGATCCTAGGGCAGAGAAAAGAACAATTAGTATAGCAAACGTTTTGGTAGTATGTGAGTTTCTAGATGTCTTTCCTGATGAGTTACCAATTTTAACACCTAAAAGGGATACTGACTTTAAGATACATATTTTACCTGGTAGTCACCCAATAGCATTACCTGCCTATAGAATGGCACCTTCAGAGTTGAAGGAATTGAAAACCTAGTTATAAGAGTAGTTAGATAAATGATTTATTCAACCCAATACATCATCTTGGGTAGCTCCACTAATATTTGTGAAAAAGAAGGATGAAACCATGAGGTTATGTATAGACTACATGCAACTAAATAAGATAAAAATTAAGAACACATATCCTTTTCCTAGGGTTGATGACTTGTTTGATCAACTACGTAGAGCAACGGTCTTTTCAAAGATAAACCTCAAATTAGGATATCATCATTTAAGAATAAATCCATCTGATATACCCAAGTTATCATTCAAAACAAGATATGGGCATTTTGAGTTTGTAGTTATGTTTTTTGGACTGACAAATGCCCCTACAACCTTCATGGACACGATGAATAGGGTTTTCTGACCATATCTAGATCAATTCATAGTAATGTTTATAGACGATATTCTTATATATTCAAGAGATGAAAAACAACACGAGCAACGTCTAAGGATAGCCCTATAGTTGTTAAGGCAACATTAGCTTTATGCTAATTTCAGCAAATGTGAGTTTTGGTTGACTGAAGTATCTTTTCTTGGACATGTCATATATAGAGCAGGAGTCAGTGTTGACCTTAAGAAGGTAGAATATGTTCTTTAGTGGGAGCAACCTACGACCCCTACTAAGATCAAAAGCTTCCTAGGGTTATCTAGATACTATAAGAGGTTATAAGAAACTTCAATGCAATAGTATAACCTCTTACATGATTAATAAGGAAGGATGTATCTTTTGTTTGGTCTGAATCATGTGAGAAGTTTTCAAATTTTAAAAAAGAAGTAAAACACGACACCTATCTTGATATTACCAAAGGAAGATAAAAAAATATGTGGTAATATATGATGCATCCAAGATAGGTTTGGGATATGTTCTTATACAAGAAGAAAAGGTGGTGGCCTACGCTTCTAGACATCTTAAGAAGAATGAAGAGAACTATCCCATGCATGATCTTGAGCTGGAAGCAGTAGTTCATACCCTGAAGACATGTCGTCATTATCTCTATGGTGAATCATGTAAGGTCTGTACAGATCATAAGAGTCTAAAGTACATTTTCACACAAAGAAATTTTCAACTTGAGACGGAGTACATGGTTGGAGCTCATAAAGGACTACGATGTCAGCAATTGAATACCACCCCAGAAAGGCCAATGTTGTGGTAGATGCTTTGAGTAGAAAGTCAACATCCTCTACAGAAATGTTTTTAGGGGCATGTGTAAAAAGGGAATTGTTAATTAAGATGAGAGAGATGACCTTGTATTTGAATGTGTCTGATCAATGTGGATTGATTACACAAATTCATGTTAAACTACATTCATAACTAGATCAAGGAGCTTCAACATAATGATAGAGAATTGCAATAGATCATGCATGATATAACAGAAGGAAAAAGAATAGAGTTCATATATTCAGATTTGATATATATCAACATGATAGATTTTGTGTTCCATATGACACTGAGTTAAAGAAACTAATTCTTGAGGAAGCTCACTCTTCTGTGTATGCAATGCATCCAAGCAACACAAAGATGTATAAGAACCTAAAGGAATTCTATTGGTGGTCAGGAATGAAGAGGGATGTGGGTGAGTATGTAGCTAAGTGTGGTGTATCTCAGCAAGTCAAGGCTAAACATCAGAAGCTAGTAGGTTCTTTGCAATCACTTCCTATCAATGAATGGAAATGGGAGCATATCACTATGGATTTTATGGTTGGATAACCTAGGACACCACATGTTTTTGACTCTGTATGGCCAATAGTAGATAGGCTAACTAAGTTTTCTCATTTCCTACCAGTTAAGACAGCATTAGATATGCCAAAGTTAGCCAAAATCTATATAGATGATATAGTCATATTGCACATGATACCAGTTTCTATAATATCAGATAGAGATCCTAAATTCACATCTAGGTTTTGGAATCAGTTGCAACGTTCCTTGGGAACAAAGTTGAAGTTTAGCACATCACTTCATCCTTAGACAGATGGGCAGTCAGAGAGGACAATTCAAACCCTAGAGTATATGTTGAGAGAATGTGTTTTGTAATTTAGTGGTAGTTGGGATGATCATCTCAGTCTCATTGAGTTTGCCTATAATAACAGTTACCATTCTAGCTTAGGCATGGCCCATTATGAAGCTATGTATGGTAGAAAGTGTAGATCTCCTATTTGTTGGTATGAAGTTGGAGAAATGTAGATTCTAGGTCCAAAGTTGGTGGAAGAAACAACAAAAAAGATATTCATGATCAGCCAAAGTTGAAGGTTGCTCAGGACAAATAGAAAAGCTATGTAGAGAAAAAGCATAGACCGCTTCAATTTGAGGTTGGATATGAGGTCAATCTGAAAGTCTCACCATGGAAAGGCGTGATGAGGTTTGGAAAGCAAGGCAAATTAACTCCTAGATGCATGGGTCCCTATCCAATCATTTAGAGAATTGGACCAGTTGCATATAAACTTGAGTTGCCATTAGAGTTAGCTAATTTACATGATGTGTTTCATGTATCTATGTTAAAGAAGTGTCATCATGGTATGGAGAAGATTACAGACCCAAATCCTATACAATTGAGAGAGGATATCACTTATGTTGAAGGACTAATTCAAATTCTAAATTGTGGAATTTGGAAGCTTAAAAAGAGGGAGATACCTCTACTAAAAGTTCTTTGGAGGAATCATGATATAGAAGAAGCTACCTGAGAAGTAGAGTCAGAGATGTGTAACGAAATATCCTATCCTCTAATAGGAATTTCAAGATGAAATTTTTATTAAAGGGGGAGAGTTGTTACGACCCTCTTCTAGCTTTGTTGGTAATCTAAGATATTTTAAATAACCATAATATTTTTATGATTTTATTAGTAATATATTACCTTGTGCATTATCTTAACTTTGGCAATCTCAAATACTTGTTTAGACAACTCATAATCATGTCTTAAGCATACCATAAAGATCCGAGTTGGAGTTGATTATATCATTAGCCTATACAAGTATATAATAGAAGAATTAAAGAAATTTGAGGAAATAAGTAATAAATACATTTTTATTTGATAATATTACCAAAATAACATTGTAGAATTTTAAATAATTCAATTATGTATCCAATGCAAAAAGAATAAACCAAATTAGAGTTGAAATGAGTTAGTTATAGCCTTTTTAGTAACATGTACAATTTCCCAGCGGTCGCCAAGAATGGCCGTCAAAGGCCTAGCAGTCACCAAGAATGGTCACCAAAGGCCTGACAATTACCAAGAATGGTCACTAAAGACCCAATGATCACTAAGATCATTGCCCAGGACAACCAATCATAAAATGATCATATCTCGGGCTATACATATCTATTTTTAACAAAGTGAAGTGAGTTTGAACCATGATTCAATCCTATATCATCTCAGACTCTTTGTTCCATGAAAAGATGACATGGAAGGTGATTTGTAGGGTGATTTTTGGGAATAATATGAAGAACAATAGAAATTGAAGGGTTTACCATAGATTCGACTTGGTAAGTGGTTTTTAATTATCGATCCTTTCTTCTTTTGTGTTTCCTTACTCAGAACTCCTTTATTTGTCATCGGGTGGTTTTAGTTAACCTTCGTTCTTATTTTTCTACCTCCAACCAGTGTTTTTGGAGCTTATTTTCTTGTTGGCAACCTATTTGCGAGGAGATTTCATGGCTTTATATGAGATTTCAGTTCGTGTGAGCCAAGATTTGAGTTTGATTGGTGGTCAAACTTAGGTCAATGATCCGTGATGACACCAGTGAGTGGAAAATCACCTTCTAACCCATATTTAAAGAATATAAATTTAAATAATGACTTTCCAACATTCAATTCTTGCTTTATGATAGTTTTGATGGTTTTAATAAATCTGTGTTTTCACTAGTAGAAATGCTTTATTAATCATGTTTTAGTGATGTAATACCATGTCAAAAGCTTCCATCTGAGTTTCTATGAATTGACAAGTGATGAAATGGTTTAAATTAAGGTATTGGGGAAGGTAGGATGCCCTAATTCGTGTTTAAAGAGTCAGATTGTGGTTTATGAGATATGTGAAAATTGACAGATGATTTATGTGTTTAATACGAGATGCATCATTGATGAAAATATAAAAATCATTAGTTATGAATATGAATCATGTTAAATCAACTAATTATCACTAGACGTGAGATGCCATGGACATTGTAGAATGCTCGTTGGATGAAGCATGTGCTATGAGGAGGAAACAGTTTCCTTAGTGGAAGTAGTCTATATTGAGGTAAGCCGGATTGTACCAGTAGGATGTGGGGGTATTGATCGGTAGGGTTGACTCCTTATGAATGGGGTGGTACGCAACACTGACTGGGGATTCCGGTGGTACTAGCATTACAAGTTGTAGTGATCAGTGGTTAGTAGGTCCACTGATGCACAATAAGTCAAAGTGCTTTGACTCTCCACCTGAGTATCCAAGTTTTGTGGAGGAGTCTAGATATCTAGCCGCTCCCTTAGTCGATGAGAGGTAGATGTGTCAATGCCTTCTATAGACGTGGTGTTGAGATTAAACACTTAAGAACCCATGCACGCTTCTATGCCTTGTACAGTGAGATCATAGCTTGATGTGATGCTTTCACATGTTGTGGTACACCTCATATGGGTCCACTGGCACAATAATGGATTTAAAATAATATGAATGGATCAAGTTATCCTTTTATTATATTTAGTATATGCTCAACTTCTATGATGAGTGATTTACAATTTGTAAACTTTCATGCTTACATACTTTGCATTTACATTCTATTACTTGTAAACATCATAAATATCTTAGTTACCTGTTGATTTTCTACTCACTACGCTAATAGCTCACCAACCTACTAAACACTTTTTTTTCTAGATTAACAGTTAGCTCTTCCCAAGGACACAAAAGCTAGATTTTATCAAGAATACATTAGAGGTCCTTAAAAAGAAGTAGTTAGAATAGATACACGGTCTCGTATCATTCCTCTAGATCCTAGGAATGAGTGAGTGAGAAAAGAGAGGAGTTATATGACATGTACATGATGTATATTAATGTGTAGAACTTGTTCTTATATGTAGTAGGAAAACTCTATTGTTCTTATCATTCCTATGGATCTTAGTTACCTGTTGATTTTCTACTCACTACGCTAATAGCTCACCAACCTACTAAATACTTTTTTTCTAGATAAACAGTTAGCTCTTCCCAAGGACACAAAAGCTAGATTTTATCAAGAATACATCAGAGGTCCCGAAAAAGAAGTAGTTAGAATAGATACACGGTCTCTTATCATTCCTCTGGATCCTAGGAATGAGTGAGTGAGAAAAGAGAGGAGCTATATGAAATGTACATGATGTATATTAATGTGTAAAACTTGTTCTTATATGTAGTAGGCAAACTCTGTTGTATCCTTCATATTATGTTTAAGTGAGATATTGTCAATTTGCTAAATGATGTTACTATATATTCGAGAAAAGACAAAGTTATGGATGATTTTCTATAAATGGTTTAAAGTCGATGGTTAGTAGTATGACCTATTTTGGCGAGCCCTAACCCCAGTTAGTGGGTTCAGGTCACACCATTTATAGTCATAAGATGATCAATAAAATCCTGAAACTAATTGATGGTCTAATTTATCCAAAAAATATGTAAAATTGTATTAGGATACTTCTATATCTAGTATACCCCTATATAAATTTATATGCCTTTCTGACTTTGTTTGACCATTCATTTAATTCCTTAAACTTTCCTCTTCACTTCCAATTAATTACATTAAACCGCCATTGCAGTTTCTAATCAACATCTACTCCCCCCTTTCTCCCTTAACAATGTGTGTGTTTTGCCCAACAAAACACAACACGTCGATGGCTCTCCCCTTCCCCTCCATCCATTATGCCCTTTGTCTCTCTCCCTCTTCTTCTTCTGCCTCCTCTTGCTCTTCTCTTCTCCCTTCCTTTCCCTCTATTTCTCTCCCCAAACACACCTTCCTCTCCATGCAACCAGTGCACCAGAAACACCTAGGCGTTGAGTTCCTTTCCTCTTCTCCGTTGTGCCCAACTCCTACAAACCCTAGTGGCGGCCCCCCCTCTTCCTTATGGCTATTGTGAAGCACATTCGAGCAACATCGATGCCACCTACGAGTGGCAGGCATCATGTATGACGACCGCTCAGTGCCCTGTGTTTCACCTTCTAACGTTGCTACCAACCAACATCTCCCTTCCTCACCCTTCTTCATCACTATTGGAAACTCCTCAACAACAAGGAGAAGAGTGCAACCTATAACTGCAAAACTGAAAACCTATAGTTTTGGTACTCCATCACATGTCCACCATCATCCATGGTGACATCTTCACCACCTCCTTCTATCATCATCCTTCCTAGCACCGACTATACCCAGCAGGCGAGGTTTGCAACATCCATCGAGAAGAAGTTCTCATATGGACTGACAAGGGGGTTGTCACGGATCATTGACGGGTCTGTCACACATTGGAAGAAATTTATTTCCATGCACAAATCTAGCTCTTTCATGCTCAGCCTCACAACCATCAAAATATCTAAGTATGATCCCTACGATCTCTACATGATGTATATTAGCATGGTTGCTAATTTATAAAACTTGTTTGCTAATTAGTATGCAACAAACCTATTAGTTCTTAATTCATTTGATTTTTATACAACCATCATTCATCTCTATGAAGCATATTTCACTCATATTTTCTTGCATTTAGCCGGACTTACAATTATAATCATCTCGATTAGAATTGTTCTATATCATTTTACTCTTTGACATTATCTTACATGTTCAATTTAAATCACACTTTACAATTGAACTCTCATCCATATCTTAATTATATGAAAAATTTCTTGGATTTAAATGCCTTATGGCAATTCTCTTGATACTGAATTAATTACCATGACTTATTACTACTTATTACTAAACATAAAGTTGGGAACCTCAAACTCAGTCTTTACAAGTTGTGACCTACTCAACCCAAAAGATGATATCGCATCAAAAACTATAAACATAAAAGAGATCGACTTTTATAATATCACATATTTATAAATGATCATAATATGAATATTACTAAATAAATTTTGGATACTAAAATTTGAACTATGAAATAAGATGTCCCGATGGATTATCATAGCGAGGAGGAGGAGGAGGAGAATGAGGAGAAGCCGTATGCCCTAGATTGGAAACAATTGGGATAAAAAAATAGTTATTTTTTGGAATAATCAGAAAATTTCATTCAATAATTTGAAGCATAGAAAATTACAAGATTACAAAGAAATAGAAGGGAGGCGGGCAACAAGCTGCGCCGCCACCCTTTTTTGAATGGCAAATCCAATCCTCCGAAACACCACATCCATAGATCTGAGAGTCATTACATTACCATGCATAACTTTTTGAACTCTCTTAAGAAGCTCCACAGCCTCAGGTGCTAGGAACCAAAAAGTGTCAAAATCAAACGGGATAAAAACATGTTATTTTTCGATACATGCCTTCTCATGTTTGGCCACTTTAGCAAAAACAGCTTTACGGGAAGCATGTCCTACATTAAAGTCGTCACCCTTCAGACCAACCAGAAAAGAAAATTCCATCTAAGAACCTATTTGATAGCGTGTAGTCGATGGAGAAGTGTGGGTGTGATGTATATTTTGACATACCCAACCAAATCAAGTTATGAGAGAAAAAACTCTTTACTCTTATCTCATTTCATCAATTTAGGCTTCAAACTTGTATTTTGGATGTCCGACTAGAACAAACACCGAAATAGAAAAGCGACTGGCTGCAACGGTTTGACGGGGATGGGGGCGAGAATGCATATTCCCTCTCCGCCAGTCCCATAGCCCCTGTTTGGTTCGGGGCTGGCTTTATGCAAGCCTGCCTGGCTTGGACGGGTTTAGGCCTGCTGGAGTCTGATTCTGTTTGGCAAACCAGTCTGATTCTGCTTGGCAAACCAGTCTCATTCTGGGGGGCTGGACTCGTTTCAGACTCGTTTCAAGCTGATTCTGTTTGGCTGTGCAGGCTGGGTTTAGTCTGATTCTGTTTGGCAACTGTAGGCAGGATTAGCTGAATCTGTCCTATTCTCGCAGAACTGTTGTTAGAAATGTGGCCTTGTGACGCCGTTTAAACAGAAGTTTAAAAAAAAATAACTTAAAAATAACTTAATTGTTATCTATATCACTTTGGTTTAAGAACTCTCATTTTGTTGTTGAGATGTGAGTCAGGCGTGTTACCCTTTTGTGGGGTGTTTATGTGGGTGTTTTGGTTGTTTTATTGAGGTTGAATATGCCTAACATGCTATGTTTAATACCCCAAGATATGAGGTAACCCGATAACCCCGTCATACCAAGAAATAAGTTTTTAGCCGATATACATTTGGAATATGAGTGGCTAGTCAGCTATCATGATACATGTTCTACTGTATATGTGTTCCTTGTAGAAGTACACATATACTTCTATGCTTATGCTAACTATATGATGAACCACATCAAGGGTTGTGATTAACCCGAGATAAATGCAACCACATATATGTAACCAATTAGGATAAGCTCCTCTAAAAAAAATATATATCAAGAACAACAAAATCATAAAAACTATAATGATATATTGTGGGGCATCATTAAAAGTAATACAACTAAATTAAAAAATTCAAGATTTAACTAGTCAAACATGAACATCATTTTGAAGTAAAACATATTCAGCTACATTCGATTAATATAAATTGTCTTAGTGGGCAGGCACCCATAACAAGCCTGTAATGCTATATAAACAAAAAAAGACAATACACAAAACAGAAAACTAATAATTGTTTGTTGATGAAACGAATTCAAAATAACTTGATGAAGAAGAGTCCCCAATAGGGACATTCACTTCATTTTCTTCATCAGTAGAGGAGATTAAGATTGGTGGTTGGTGGCAGTCTCTCACAAACAGGGCATCAGCTGAGTCTGAAGTTGATGATATATAATCCTCTGGTCTCGGGTAAATATACCTAAGCAATTCAGAGTTGTCCCCATCACCACGAATCCACAAATAAAAGGTTGTAGGGCGACTGTCGTCTTCGTGTTTTAGTTGTAGGGTGACAGTCCATTCAGGTTTGGCTTTTAGTTTCTCCAACATTTCAGCCCAACCTTCATCCATGATTAAATATTTACCTTTCTTATTCCATATTCGTTCTTCAGGTGTAGACCACCTGATCTGTACATCAAAGTTTATTCTGCCTACCCCCACAATAGCATAGCCAGGAGTTATGTTATACGGCTCACACATCCAGGTTAGGGGAAGGGAGACGCGTCTCATAAACTCCCTATTTGAGAGATCATCCAGGTTATTCCTACACGTATGGGTAGAAGGACTCCTGCCCCCAACTGACGGGTTATCTGTTCCCCCAGGCCGCACGCTTTCACCCTCACTTTGCACGGTAGGTGCGGGTATGCTACACTCATCTGATGCCGATTGTGTGTACATGGGTGTATCAGGCGCGCCTAAGTCGACACTTACATCATCCTCAGACGCAACATCTGTAGGAATCTGACTGTCCACCGAAAACATTGCATGATGTCCTCTAGCAATGTTCCTCCCCGCCATTAGCTCTATGTCGTAGTAGTGGGGAAACGGGCGCCTAAGCAACCTAGTCAGGTCCCTGTCTGCCTACGCTTTCAAAAATATGTGTATTAGGATAATCCTGTTTACATGTACAGTTACAATTTGTTAGGATAAAAGTTCTGTATAGTGTGCGTACCGCAATGGCCTCTTTCCACTCAGGGGTGTCTGGTACAATGGGCTTGTGCCTTTCTTCATCCCATCAAACGCCACTCTTGTTGGTCAAACCCTTCAAATGGATGTAGTCCTTTTTAAAGTTCTTCCAGTGAGTTCTTATTTGGTCTAACTTATACACGTCGCCAACCCTATTATTGACATCAGAAGTTATTTCCCTCCAAGAGTCCCTAGTAAAATTACCATTAATACACCTGCCTAGGTCATATTGTCTGCGCAATGCTGTCACCACAGCGGCATCAGACTCTCTTGTCCATACAATACGGTGGTTAGGGTCGACGGGAGGCATACTCGTGTAGTTGCTGCAATATTTGATGACATGAGTCAAATTTGGCAAGTTACAAATATACACAAATGACACAACCTTGATTGATTAACACCCAACAGACTTGATTGAATCTGGTCATTCCCTGATTTATGAATGAATGAGAATGGACCTGGTACCACATGTATGTGAACCAGTACAGACCCAAAACCTTGCTACGGTTCTAGTACTAATTCAGTTGAAGTCGTAGAAGGAAACATAGCAATAAATGAACTGAAGCATGAATATGAACGAATGCATACAAATCAATGACAAACTTTTCTCCAAAGAGTAGCCTAAAATTTGGAAAAATACTTAGGACATGGGTCCATGTATTTGGGTTACTTTTACTTAACTTTAAGATCCACAAATTTCTCAAATGTTACTGACCCTAGGTCAAATACAAGTGGCACCAAAGTTTAAAGAAATGTATCATGAAATGAAGTGGTGGTTCAAATCCATGAGAACAATCATCACAATCTAATCCAGAAATGAAAACATCAAAGTGCAATCTAGAAACCAAAAAACAGTTTAACGTATGCTTCATACTTCATTTTGTACTAAAAACAATTGCAAGGGAAAAAACAAATTCAAACCATTTGAAAAATTAGACACAAGTCTATACAATTTCGTAGTATTTACTTCAAAAGGGTACCCATCATATAGAAAGCAAACTACTATTGTATAACAGAAAACTGAACACATATTAGTATATTTCATATTGAAAAAGCAACCTACTATTGAGACATCCAACCAGACAGACTGAAATACCTACAGAACGGTTTACTGAATTGTCGTTTTGGTTGTTACATAGAGATGGTCCAAAAAGGCACTAATATTAGTGTAATTTAATAAACAACTAACATATATGTTTATTTGGAGCATTTTGATTTATTTATTTTAGTAGGATTAGTTCATCAATCCTTTCCAAAATGAGGTATGACTATATTTCATCATTCAATTTGTTTTAATTTTGAAATTTGATCACATTAGTTTTCCCTATATTAGAATGGTGGACCACATATGTCCTTAGTTTGGTCATATGCCAATCATGTATCTAGACATCCTTTGATTTCATTGTTTGGTTTAGCATATTTATCTCAACACGTTTGTTTACTTTACTTTGACCAAAAGAAACACCAAAACTTCTAGTGAAAAAATTGAGTTGTTTACCTAGATATGAATTTTTTTAATAAGTGTGATATAACTAGTTGTTATGTGTTGTATCTAGTTAGTTATTATTATAGATGCACCATTTCCATATTCAAGGAATATATTCAACTAGTTGTTATGTCAATTGTATTGTATATTTGTGTCCAACATTTCACTTATCCTTAATCAACACACAAAATCAACTTAGTTTTCTGAATAACACAAATTCTAAAAGATCAATCATTGATATTCTATAAATTAAAACATACTATAATGTCACACCTGCACCACACAAAATTTAAATATATGAATGAAAAAAATACTGAACTGAATTAGCTAGATGTGTGTGATAGCCATAGTGTGTTGACTTTTGTATTTGGTAACTGAAGCATGATAAAAAATCATACATAATGATGCACCCTCAAACTAAATGAAAACCCATCACCTTCTCAATCATTTTTTGTGGCATATAGTATGCATGCAATCACAATTAAAGTTCTATGGCTTGTTTCATACTAAATATCAAGGTACGAAAATGGTTAATGGAATCCTATATGTGGAGAAGAAACAACAATAGAGGTGGCACAAGCAACAAAAACAAAATAGAGAGTGATTGAAGAAGGAAAAGTATCAAGACATGTGACAGAAGAAAATTAAGGAGGTGGTAGTGATGGGAGGCATCTGTGATGTGAGCATAAAAAATATTTATAAATACTGAAGGTGGTATTGGAGCATATGATAAGTGGCGGCACCACTATTTATCAAATAAAACACCATGAAAACAACAATACCAATAGCAGTGACAGAGAGGGAGAACAATGACGTGACTAACATCACAAATTAAGGATCAAAAGGGGTTGGGTTCAAGGATCTAATGAGAAAAATGGCTACATAATGAGAAGCAAGTTGTTATAGGTTCAATAATGGTTGTTATATAGTAATTACACATCTGTCTATATAAGAGACTCTCCATTTTTTTATTATTGTTTACTTATTTATATATAAACAGGATGATGGAAACAGATTATTTTCTTAAAATCTAGTTGATAAATTGAATAGTCTATAGGAATCACTATAAAGTAAGAGAGTCACATTCTTCATAATGTTATCAATAGTCTATAGGAATCATTTTTTTTCCTATTGAAATCGTGCTTCTTAGACCAACACATACTACAGACCACATCAGTTCAGAGACCATGCTCGTCCAGAGCATCAAACCAATAACAAATATGTTCTGTGCAGAGTAAACAACGGAAAAGAGAAAAGCATCAAAATCAACAACATTGTGCCTATTCAAAATCAAAATCAAAATCTAACATCAGATTTAACCGTACATGTTTCGATAAAGAACACCATTTCACAAATGTTTTGGTACTTAATTCGACATTGTGCCCTATTCCACATTGTGCCCTAAAACTGAAATAACCCTATTCGACATTGTGCCCTAAAACCGAAATAACCCTCTACCCTACACAGAGACCAACCTGAGCGGAATCTCTCCTTGGAGTGACGACGGAAGAGGCGGAACCTGGGCACAAGCGTCGACTTAGGCAGCGCCGGCAGACCACGAGCGAGTGACAACGATCTTCTGCGGAAGTCCAGCACCTCGCAACACTTGGACGAAGAAGCTTGTGTAGAAGTCCAGCACCTCGCAGCACCACACCCCAATTTAAAGGCACAACACTGACTAGGGTTTCAGATTCCTCTTCTGTGCCGCCTACGCCTTCCTCTGTAGACGACATGACGAGGCATGGCAGACCTTGCTTTTGACCGACCTAGCTCGGCGGCGGCAGGCGGCAGGAAGCAGCTACGCCGAAGGTAGCTGCGTCGGGAGAAGATGCGTCGCATTTACTTCATGGGCTGCTTCGCCAGGAAGAGGAAGGGAAAGATGCGTCACGAGGGACGCCCGAGAGACGCGAGACGCGAGTCGGGGTAGGATCTCAAACCAGGTTTGAGATTCCAAACCTGCCTCTACCTGTACTGCGTCAAGCTCGAAAATGGAACTGACTAAACCCAAAATGGGGTCCGAACCAGTCTCATTGCCAAACGAAAACCCAGCCCGAGCCGGACTGGTTTGGGCCTACGTGTCGCCCAAACCCGGTCCAGGCCGTTTCCAAACAGGGGCATAACGACTCCAGCTGGGGTCCAGTCCCCCCAGTTCCCGCGTAACTAGGCTGACGGCTGACTTGTCTAGGAACTGTAGCTTGGAAGATCACGTCCCGCACTCGGGATCCCGTCACACCCTTTCGGTGACCACAAGCTCCCATCCTCCGCCCCACTCACAATGCGCCAGTAAATCCGTTGCTGCGGTCGTCGAATTTGACGAGTTCGCTTTCGAACCGTTTCGGAGCGGTTAGTACACCTCCAATCCAACTCCCTGGAGGCAAAGAGACCGTTCTACGCACGATCCCTCTCCCCCCATTTCCACCTGGCCCGCTCGACTGAGAAACCGCCGGCTTTCGTCTCGCACACGACGTAGACCACTTGTGAGGAAAAAAAAAGGTGAGGGAGGGAAGATTTGCTACCAGGAAGGAGACTGGAAGGAAACAGCAACGAAGTGGCCTAAGATTGTGTGCAAGCTGGGGAAGTGAGAAGCGGAGAAGTTCAATCCGTTCTAGGGTTTGCCTCCCCAACCGATGGTCGTCGGCCTCGATTGGAATCGTACTTCTCTCCTGACTCCTGAGCCTCCTCTCCTACCCCCAGCAGCGACGTGATCATTCATCCTGCTGGCTCCGGTCATCTTCCCAACACCGCGCGTGTGGGCGTCCGGTAAAGCTCCCAACGCCGGAGGCGGCTTCCGAGGTCAGTTAGCTACAACCGCTGCTCCTCCTTGCTCTCCCACAGAGTTCCTGGCGTGCACGTCCGCCCTCGCTATCCCCGAGTTTTGTTTAATCGAACATCGATCCTTCCGATGCCCGCTGCTCCCGGTGGTGGTGGACTGGTGGTCCTCCTCCTTCCGTGCCGTGCGGTGACGAATGATGGCACTTCCAGGGGGAAAAAAACAAGTATATTAATGAACCCCCGACGGTGGATGTTTTCATGCCTCCTCCCCCCACGATCCCCCATACCGTCGCGCTCCACAAGGCTTCTCTTCTCTCCTCTTCTTTCTTACTGCCTTCCGTGATATTTCTCCATATGTCTCCTTCCCTATTATATTATTCGATCTGTATCTGCCAAATATACATTCGGTTTATTTTTTATCGCCCTTCTTCGGAAACAGGCAAAACAACGGATACTGCGAAATCTCAATCATTATAGAAAATACAAACCCAGGCGGTGTTCCTCCCCCCATTATTCCACTTCTATCTGGTTCCTCTGCTTCCGAGCACCGCGCCGGCGCCGATCCTCCGGTGTGTCTGCTGGCTCGGGACCCCCGGTTCTCCCGTTATTCCCGTTACTGTTACTACAGTAGCAGTGTTCCTCCCTTCAATGTGCAGTTAGTTGATCCCTGGCACGCTGGCCGTACGGTACCTTCCCGTAATCGCTTTGTTTCTCTTTTACCAGATTTGTGTCCCCGACCTACTTTCCTTTTGTTTTTACCGTTTTACTTACCTTGTCTAGGGGTGTGGTGTGGAGAGTGAAGACACTCGAGCCGCTACTGCCATCGCCCATTAAATTCTCCTTTGCTCTTTCCTGACGGAGAGTGAGTGCTTTGCTGTTCCTTTGTGTTGTGGGGTTGGGTTGTTATACGGGGGCCAGAGAGACCAGCTTCTTCTCGTGAGAAGGACATCACACGGCAGACAAGCTGAGAATCTATTCATTTCGATTCTCAGCTGGGTTTATTTAATTGCAGCAGCTTCTTCCCAATAATCTAATCGAATATCATGCCAACATGTCAGTATATTTATAAATTGGTTTGGTCCCTTTTCTCTTCCTTTTCTTTCTTCCCCGTCTCTTTATCCTGCGCCGCTGGGGAGGTGTGCTGTGCTTTGCTGTGATATGTTCTGGTGTGTGGGTCTTTCGATGCCCTTCGCCTTCTTAGTTCCTCCTCTCTTACCCCTCTTCTTCCTTGTCTGCCCCCCACTCAACTTCACTCTACTCAACCCCCTCACCATTGGCTTCCACAGCCTTCGGCCTGCCGTTTCCTTGCTGCCCATCCCTCCAATTGCCTTCCCTTCGTCTTTCACGCCGGCCCCATCATTGGTTTTGACCTGTACGTGCCCTCTTTCGTCAAATCTACCTGTTTCTACATATTTTTTTGGATTTCTCGGTGTAGTTTTCTTCTGTTCTCTATCATCCGGTTTTGGCATTGCCTTCTGAGCTCTAATCATTGTTCCTTCTGGAAACAATGGTGTTGTTGGCTCTCTCCGAAGGTTCTTCTGACCTTTGCATGTTACCTGTTTCATCCAGATTGGGGATTGTGGTACTAAATCAGCACCCCCGTCCAGTGTGAGTAGTAGAGTGCCTATTTCAGGACAAGGCACCTCAATGCGGTTTGGCTTTCATGGTTCTGTTCATGGACACCTGCAAAACCGAGCCGCGACTGGGGTCTGTACCAATAGTCGACGAAAAGAAGCCGGCTACTACTACTGTGCCAACACGGGGAGCCACCCCTACGCGCCGCTCACCGTTGCTCCCTTCTGAAAGGAACAACACAGCAGCAGCTGCCACCGCCCTCCACCGGAAGCCTATCACCAGGGAGATCGCGTCCAGGTATAAACCGGGTCCGAATCCCACCAACGCGGCTGTTTCCTCCCGCAAAACCAATGGCGTGTCACGGCACCCTTCCCCTTCCCCTTCTGGACGAGTCCATCCTGAGAAGACGCAGCAGAAGAGGGCGCAGTCAGCGCAGAGGAGGACGGCGTCAGCCAAAGTAGCACCGGCACCGGTTCCAGCGCCGGCTCCAACCAGGAGGTTGGTACGCTCGTCTGCGTCTTCGTCGGGAACTGCAACGCCGTCTACTTCCTCTTCCTCCTCCAGGTCTTCCACGCCCGTCCGTGATTCCTCCGTCGACTTGCATGCCTCTTTTAAGCGGGGTGCCCCTACACGACGAAGCGTGGATGGCCTGTGGCCTTCCATGCGAAGCTTGTCCTCCTCGCTCAATTCGGAGAATGACAAGAGCTCAACTTCCAGTGAGACTGCAGCCCCCGACCCCAAATCGAAGACGACTGATCTTCAGAAGGACAGGCCTCTCAGGGGAACCAAACCTTCTGATCAACTTGAAAACGCAAAACCAGTGGAGGTTTCGCAGCCCCGTGCCAGCGTTCTTGCGAAAGCAGCTGATCCAAATAGGTGGCCTGGTTGCGGAGCAATGAGGTTTTCATCCAACAATGCTATGACGAGGAGCGTGGACCTGACCCCATTTGTACCTGTCCCGTCACGAGGGCTATCCCCAAGTAGAAGAGTACCCAGCTCAGATGATGCTGCTCTCAGCAAAATCTTCCCCAGGTCCACGAGTAATGGCTCAAGGAGAATGTCTTTGGATGGAACGAGGAGAGCGGAGACCCAAATCGGCTCCGTCTTTCCTGCTTCTTCAAAGCCCCTGCATGTCGAAAGAGCTCCATCGGCAACTCGACCAAGCAGAACCCTGTCGGTGCCTATTGCAGCCGGTAATCACCCACCTTCGTTGCCCAGTAAACAGCCCTTTCCAGCGACATCATCTGCTAGGGGCATGCCTAGCCCGACTAGAGCAAGGCCATCTACTCCCGTTTCGTCAACAGCTTCTGCAACTGGCCGGTCTCTCATCTCATCTTCGCTTCTCAGTTACATCACTGATTTCAGAAAAGTGAGAAAGAATGCAAGTCATCTTGACGATGTCCATCAGCTGAGGTTACTGTATAATAGGTCCTTGCAGTGGAGATTCATCAATGCCAGGGCAGATATTGCACATTCCAACCAAAAAATGATGGCAGAGGTACACTTCCTCTTCCCCACTATCATCATCATCATTAAGCCTCAATACCAACAATGTTGGTGTCTGCTCCATGGATCCTTCTTTTGCATCTCTCTTTCTTTAGGATCAAGTCTTCTTTGCGATTGTGTAGCTGCGTCAATTTTGGGTTGTAAAGTCCAACAGTCTAATTTCGGCGCAGTTGTCTTTTTCTCCTTTTCTGGTTTGGTTATAGTATCTTCTTATTCAACGAATCATAACTGTCAAGTTTTCACTTAGCTTTTTGAATGCTAGTCTCGTACTCATTTTCAAAGTATTTAGTTGCAAGTCACTCGTTTTCAGAATTTGTGATGCTGTTTTTTGAATATTTTCATGTCTAGGAAATAAGAAATGTGAAGATGCAATTGCGACAACCAAGTACCAACCTACCTTTTTTGCTAGCTGTTTAAGTTGCCTAAGTGGGTTCCTAGACCTTTGGTATTGCAGCTCTTGTTTTTCCCAGTGCCCACTTTTGTGTCTTAGTGTTAATTGTTAACTAAGGTACAAAATATAAGATTGTACTTCATATTAAGGTGTCAATGTATTAACAGAGGGCAATACTGTCCTATATTTTTTAACCATACGTGAGCATATATGAAAAAAATGGTCTGGAAATAAAACAAGCCTATGCAACAGCTGCCCTCCTAGGATTCAGTTGAAGTCAATGGTACGCTGAATGCCTAGGTTGCCACAGCCATGGGTAATAACAGATTAGTTGTTACTACTATCCTCCCAATGTCCCAACTAATGCACCAGAACCAAGCCCACCTAGCACTTAGGTGTAGTTAATAACTGTGCTATGATACCTGCAAGCCTCAAGCAACCTGAAGAACCCAACTACTTGCTAATTTATTCACACTCTGTTAATCTCATATTACTGGAGTTGTAAGATGTTATTCTTAAATATCTTCCATCTCACACAGTGACCGTAGTGATGTAGGACTTGACCTTTGAGGCTTTTTCTTTGGTCAGGCTTGATTATGAGGTGTTTCATTATCCTTCATATAACCTCTTGATATTCTTGCAAAGCTCTGCTATGACCTATTATTACCCTCATTGCTATATTGCTAGGCTTGAATGACTTGTATATATCCCAGTTCTTATTCATGGTCTAAACCCCACGGTTGCTCCATCTAACCTCAACCCACAAATAAGCTCTATCCCTCATGCCTGTATGAAATCGCACAACACGGCTAGAATGCCCAACGTCCACATGGGCAATACACGTGCTGTCTGACATCTCTATCTATGATATCATTATTAATTTGTAATAAGTCTAACTCAGCTTCCTAATGCTCATGCCTAGTCCATTGCCGACCGAGCATGTTGCATCCTAGCCTCAAGCAACATGAAGACGTGACAACTTAAGCCATCTATGTATTCATGGAAAATACAATAAAATCTGTAATTTCTGTCTGAATGTATATTCTAAATAAATGTATGTTGTTTAATACTCAACCTGCCACGCCTTTGCAAGACTATTCATGGAAAATACAATAAAATCTGTAATTTCTGTCTGAATGTATATTCTAAATAAATGTATGTTGTTTAATACTCAACCTGCCACGCCTTTGCAAGACTATTCATGGAAAATACAATAAAATCTGTAATTTCTGTCTGAATGTATATTCTAAATAAATGTATGTTGTTTAATACTCAACCTGCCACGCCTTTGCAAGACTATTCATGGAAAATACAATAAAATCTGTAATTTCTGTCTGAATGTATATTCTAAATAAATGTATGTTGTTTAATACTCAACCTGCCACGCCTTTGCAAGACTATTCATGGAAAATACAATAAAATCTGTAATTTCTGTCTGAATGTATATTCTAAATAAATGTATGTTGTTTAATACTCAACCTGCCACGCCTTTGCAAGACTATTCATGGAAAATACAATAAAATCTGTAATTTCTGTCTGAATGTATATTCTAAATAAATGTATGTTGTTTAATACTCAACCTGCCACGCCTTTGCAAGACTATTGAGTTCTTCTTTCCTTGTCTAGGTGATTTTTCTAACGTTTTAGATCTGTGTATTGATAACTGATAAAATATAGTAGCTTTATAATATTCACCATATACCTTTACAAAGACAGTTCGTTAGAACTGTTTCAAACATTGCAGGCTTTGTTATCCTTTTTTTTCTGAACTTTTCAAACTGTACGGATATATACCTTAGCTTCTGCCAGCTGCTAATTATGCTTTTCTCATTTATAATGTAGTGTATTCAGTATGGTTACATGATACTTCATAATATCGACTCGAATAATATTCATGCGCAGCTAGAGTATTATCTCTTAGTAAGCTCATCACAATATTCTATGTGCCAAACAGAATGTTCTTTACACTGTGCTGATCAGTACTCTGGAACTTCGAAAGTCCATCATATTAAGAAAAATCAGTATTCAGAAACAGAGGCAGGAGATGATGTTAAAGACGATTTTGAGGGAGCAGGTATTGTCTTTGTTTGGAAAACTTCTAATAGTTTGTTTCAATTGGGAAGATGTCAACAAACTTGTTGGCTATTCTTTGTAGTAACTAAATGTTATGATCGTAAAGTGGAAGATTGTAACACCTCAGTTAAACTTAGTTTGCTGCTTAAGATTCCAAAATCTTCTAACGTGTAGATGGCATACCTTGAAGATTGGGCTTTGTTAGAAAGACAACATTCAAGTTCATTGTCAGGGGCAATTGAGGCACTAAAAGCCATTACCATCTGCCTTCCTGTTACAGGAGGTGCAACGGTATGTAGACCTTATATAGTCAAATTCTATGTGACTTGCAATCTGAATTCATAGTGGTTTAAAATTTCAACTTCTTTTTTTGCAGGCACGATTTCATGATGTCAATAGCGCTATGTACTCAGCTTTTGGTGTAATGCAAGCAATTGGATCCTCGATATGCGACTTCCTGCCAAGGGTGAGTCTTATTGGCTAGGTTTCATGCATTGACTAAACTTGCTTTTTGCAGGTTTTCCAATAATGAAATTACTTGCAGCATTTCTTACAGAACGTCTGTAAGCACTTAGGATAAGAGAATCTCTTTTGATATTAGAGAAAAACTGTTCAACCAGTTATTCCATTCATTTTCAACTTACAAGCATAATCACAAATAGGGCATTTGGGTGTTACATTCAATTTAATGAATCAAGTGAAAATTCATGATTATCTGGTAAAAGTAAAAGTTCTGCAGAAGTGTGGTCAACTATTTAAGAATCATGCAGCCATAGTACTAATACTACGATATTCTTAGTTGAAACAATATGTGAGTACAATATATATGTAGTTTGCATTTGTCACACACCAAAAAGCATGACAGTAAATAGATTCATTGTTACTGAAATAAAATAGAAATATAATCCTATAAGAAAGCCTCTAGAATGAGTCTCCAACCATTTAAGGTACAATTCTGTTGCTGTAAATGTAGAGAAACAGGGTTGTTAGGACTAGACCGGTGCTTAGTCTATTGGTTCCAATTAACCTGTTAAATTAGTGGTTCGGCTAGTTCAACCGTGACATCATCAATGATATCATAAATATTATCTAATAACTGAAAATTGGATATACCAGTGATGCAGTACAAGTCCCATCCAAATTCCAAAGCCTAGTTAGGCTTAGTTAGCTCTTTTATTATTTTATTGTGTTTTAGGATTTATGATTCAGTTTGTCTAGTTTTAGGACCTAAATATACTGTCAGAAACTCATCTGTAAGTTTGAACTGTTATATTTTTATATGGTTATAAATTAGGTGCCTACTCGAATGGTTGCCGCAATTAGGGTTTCAGCAGTCTATTATAATGCCAGCCTTGAATACCAGTAGAGGCAGACACTTTATTATGAATTTGAGTTTTAGGGAATTGGTTCTCCATTACAGTTAGGGCAGGTTTGGTACGGTGTAGAACAAGTGTAATGAATCTAAAAGTCAGGAGTTTACGTTGCGATTTTGTTTGGTTGGCCCGAGTGAAAATAAACTCACATGTTTCGAACCCCCCAGCTGGCTCCCGTTTTGCCAAAAAGTGGAGAGTTTGTACCGCGCCCAGAAATGGGGCAGTACGGGTAGTGAAATCGTTTTCCAGCTGGGCCGTGCTTTTGACAGAAAAACCAGCAGCAACCAAATGAAATCAAGCAACAGCATGTTCTACCTGCATCCAACCAAATGCATCATTTTACAAAGAAAACCATACCTTTTGAACTTTATTTTATTAGATTCACATAACTGCACCCAACTACACTCTACCAAACAGGACCTTAGAGTAATGTTAAAGTAAGGGATGTTCCACTATAACAAGCGAATTAAACAACAGACTACACGATAACATTGAATATCTATGTTATTGTTAGCACATATAAAGCTACAAATAGAACCCACAAATTTACTGAACAAAAATCATAAGACTGCTGATACAGTGTGACTTGTCTCTGCAAAATATTACAGTTCCATAGTCATGGCTAATTTGTAATATAAACACACTATATCCATGCACCAAACTACAAGTAATTACTATTTAAATTTTAGAGGGAAATCAGTTGCCACCTAAAGATAAACCAGCAGGTTTATGGGAACTGTGACTACTTCCTGATTCAACTGAATGGTTCAGCGATTCTAGCTGGTTTTCAGTGAAAAATGGTTCTGGCATGACACAAACCGGTTCTCCCACCGCTTCCCAAATCAAACGATCAGACCAGCCCGTTCAACCCAATGTTGACATCAGTCGGAGAGAGATATTGCAAAGCAGAAAGACTACTTTGTGAAAGTAAAATTATATTACAAACAGTTCCTTTTTCCTTTCTGCCTGACACACTTGATGGGAGAGCATTTTTTTTAATTCACCATTTTTGTGACTGAGCAATAGAATATGAGAAGGTATGAGGCATCTGGATTTCTATTAAACGTAATAATTAAAAAATATCACGATTGTTGAGCTGCACCTTCATATCAGGTTACAGGCTATTGCTCGAATTGGATTCACCAACTGCTTCACAATTTGAATCCTGTTCTTTCTCAGCGTCATTGATGCTGAGGAACCATACTTATCTAGAGCTCATGCATACAGTCTGATTCACAGTACAGAATCAATCCCACTACAGGATTAGATAGTGTCTACAACTGCTTATATCTTACTCATTCTAATCAGATAGTCTGAATTTTGGGTTTTTTGAGCATCACCTTCTAGCTTATATCTAGCTGGAATTAGTCTTGAAATTCTTTACCAATGCCTTATTTCTTGAACCCGACAGGTAGAGGATACAGGTTCAGTGGCTTCTGAGCTTGCTAAGGTAGCAGGAAATGAGAGGTCTATGATAGATGATTGTAGAGCACTATTGGCCTTGACAGCAGCTCTTCAGGTAAAGCTGAGACTATTTTAGAATCAGTTTATTCACGTCACAGTATCAGCAAAACATCAACCAAACACTACATGTGCATCATATTCATCGGTTTTAGAATTGCAGTATACCTAACGAATGATCTTCTAAACACGTTTTTGTCATGCATCATGCACCTGAAGATGAATGAAATCGGGATTTATTATTATTAACTCATTGTTATCCTGGTTATCAATGCTACTATGGAGTCTAATATTAATACACTGCCATGATGTCCTAAAACAGGTGCAAGAATCAAGTTTACACACTCATCTTTTACAACTGGGTGATGACAAGATGCAGTGATTATGAAAGACTGCTGCTAATGGCTGACGGCACTTACTCCTGAAGACTGCTGTGTATGGCTAACCGCACATAGACAGATCTCAAACATCAACTTTGATATTACTACTGTAAATTCCTTGTTGAAAGGCCCCCATTTTTGCTTTCTTTTCCCTCCTATAGGAAACCTTACCTCTTTCCCCTCTCTGGTATTCTTGATGTTGTCATGAAAAGAAGTGCGGAGGGACTAACAGGAAGATGTACGTACGTAAGGATGGTGGGAGATTGAGCCATTCTTGTCCTCCTTTTTTCCATTATGCTTTGTATTGGGTTTTTCTGGGTCCTTGAATCCTTTCAGGCGATAACGCCTGTGTGTGCATAGCTAATGAGAAAGCTAATTTCAATTCATCTCTTGTTATATTGGATGGGGGAAGAAATATCCTTGCAGAAAACTGATTTATCCCTTTCCCTAGTGAATTTTTGAATTCCGAGTTGAAGCGTATATCTTTTGCTAGTGATTATACCACTTCACTAAACAAAGACTGCTGCTTAAAGAATGCTCTGTATCCTTAACATCATTCATTTTAGGATTCTGCTATTATGGATTAGAAATGGTTGGGACTCCTTTTGTCCTTATGTATGTTGAAGAACAAAACTAAGGAGTGAATTAAGTCCCCCTCACTTTTGGTTTTATGCATACATAAAGACAAAAAAGTTCCAAATTTAGTCACTTTTGGTTCACATCATCTTCCTTCATTTTATTGATACCCAAAAATAGACATCGAATTGTCACTTTTGGTTCACATAATTTTCATTCATTTTATTGATACCCAAAAATAGACATCAAAATTGATATTACTACTGCAAATCCCTTGCCTGTTGAAAGGACCCCATTTTTTGCTTTCTCCCCCGTTTTTTCGGATAACTGCTCTTAAACATTATACGAAAAGACGAGGAATACAAAGCGCAGGAAGATGATAACCTCGATCTAAATCAAAGAGAGCACAGGAGGCTGGTCGAGACAGTTCAAAACAAAAGATGGTGGAATCCCCCTTTTTGACAACCCTCATCAAAACTCAAAAGGTCATTGGGTTCTCATGCAGCGAGGCCATATCATGATCCTCTCTCAAGCCCATAGAGTCAGTTCTTCATAAGATGTGAGATGGTAAGTCTTGAGGAACGATCTTGATCTTGAGTGTTACGAGGCATACTGTTGGTTGTTTACACTAACGAGTTTCAATAATTAAGAATGCTCTTTTACTCAACCAACTATATCCCGCAAGTATATGAGAGTAGTTGTAGTCGAGGTCGAACACAAGGAGCGTTAGGCGCAAGAGTTATGATTTTCAATAATCTAGATCATTTTACACAAGATGATTAGATTAGAATAACTAAATTACAGATTTAAAACAAAATAGTAAATTATCACTTAAGAAAGGTTAAGATTCAGATTTGGAAGGATCTTAGACCTAGGATTTTACCAACATATTATAGCATAAAATAGGAGCATGAAATTTAAACGTACTAAGCACTTGTTTTAAAGGAGAGTTGTATGTTGTACTTCACCTCTCGGTGCGAGTACAACGATCCTAACTCAATACAACACTCTCATGTATGAATTTCATTTTGGATCACAACCCTACTCCTCAACTCCATAATTTCCACTCTCATGGTAAAGGAGTTGCCAAGAGAGTACCTCCTTACTCTCCCACCTATCTTCTCAGATCAAGAAAAAGAGCATAAAACATACACATAAGGCGGCCAACCATACATGTATAAAGGAAGAAACCGGTACTCGCAAGGTGGAAAAACAAGCAACATAGTATTTAGTACAAAATTACAATGTTCCAAACATGCTATGACATGGGAGCTACTCTCCCCTATCCAAGAAAAGAAAACTACTCGTCCATAAATGTGTACAGTAGGAAATGTGCAGAATTTTCAGAATTCAACATGATTTAGAGAAGGAAAAGCTAAGTAATCCCAAGGTGTAACCCAAGAAAGGTAGAATTCTGACTTGAAGACAAAATTCCACTCCTACAGCTGCTCCAAACCGGACAAACTTCCCTCCCGAGAAGTTGCACGAAGTTGGGGAAGCTTGGCTGCACCTTGGAGAAGACAATGGAGAAGAAGAGAACAAGAAATGGGCTCCTTTGGCAAGAAACCACATCTTTTCTCCTCCAAATCACCCTCCTCTACTCTAGGCTTGCTCTGGGACGAGCGAACGGATACAAATGACCGAGCATAACCGCCCATTAAGTTCCCACTTCGTTTTAAATAAAAACTCGTATTTTTCAAAATGCTGAAACTGTCAGGTGCACGTCGTGCACCCAAAGTGCATGTCGTGCAACTTTCCAGAAACTTTCAGTTTGCTCCAGAATGCACTGTGCACGGCGTGTGCTGAAGTAATGCATGCTGTGCAACTTTCCAGAAACTTTCAGTCTGCTCCAGAATGCACTGCGCACGGCGTGCGCTGAAGTAGTGCATGCCGTGTAACTTTCCAGAAACTTTGGTCTGCTTGACGCTCCCAGGTGCATGGCGTTCACTTTTGGTGCACAACGTGCACCTGACTGTTCTGGGCTGTTGTGGATTCTGCTCATAACTTTCAGTGTATAGGTCCGATTTACATACTGTAAAAAGTGGTATTTGCGCACTTTCGAACCCCAAAACATGTAGATACTTGAGGAGTGATCCAATAAGTGATAATATGATGTATTCCTCATCATTTCATTGCAAAATGCAGTACCTAAAATTCAAACCATGAGACAAGTAAGAATAGCAAAAAATATAGAATCTAGCATGAATGAGAGTGATAATTGAGTCAAAACAACATGGAAATGTAACCAAACATGATCCAAAAGATGATATGATTTGTGCACATCAAATCCCCCTAAGCTTAAACCATTGTTTGTCCTCAAGCAAAAAGAACATAGAAACACAAGTGAAGAATTGTCAAGTTCATGCATAGATCAAATGAAAGGAAAGGCGTGTATAAGACCAAGCCAACCATGATCAACATGTTTATACTCATAGCCATCAATTCAACTTAAACACCCAAGAAAGAGATTTTTAGCTTAGCAGGGGTGGTCACAATTAAATCAATCAATCAATTAAACAACACTAAGTAGAATTTGGATGACCAAGCCAAACAATTAATGGATGTGCAACTCAAACTCTCAACTATTTAGGATACAAAAGATGAAATTTTAGTTCAAATTAACAATTTTAGTTGTACTCTCATTCTTTCCAAAAATGATGTGACAATGGATTATGGGTTTCGACACTCGGCTGCTAATGTAGGCTTATGCACACGTGGAGTGTCGGTTGGGTTATTTTACCCTCTTTTTAGACATACCACCTAACCATCGTGGCCAGATCGGACTTACACTAGACTAGCATGATATGTGGGCAGTTTAGCCATCTTTTATGGGGTATAAAGATGAGATAAGGCAAAAGAAATTTTAATTTTTCTAAAACATAGGAGAGTCAACTAAATTGCAACATTAGCTAGATTTCATTCATTTGTTTTGAAAAAATTTCATTAAAAGAGTGGTTGAAAATGTACTAAGAGCTTGACAAGGGCACCATGTATTCCAAATGATGTTGTAAAGTTTATTTACTCACAAAAATTGAAACCATTATATGTTTTAAGAAATCAAAGATGTGAAAGATGAATATTCAGGCTAGATGCATAAACCAGAGTTAAGCAAATGTTGATGGCCAAAATGTTTCATTTGATTAATGCATGCCTTTTACAATTTCTCCAAATGATATTTCTCATCAAAAGAGGACAATCAGTTAAGCATAGAAGTTCTATCCACATATAAAAGATAAACCTCATATCATACTAGATTTGCCACCAGAAGAGCATAATTGAAAACAAAAGACTGAAATGTGAACACAAAACAAAAGAAAATGACAAGAAGCAAATAACATGAAAGGGAAAAGCTAAAAGAACTAGGTTACCATCGGGTTGCTCCCCCTAAGCTTGAAATCTACAATGTCCTCACTGCATAAATCAAACTAAAAAGGTTGCAACCGGGTACCTCATCATGGTGGAAACATCAAAGTCCATGGAGGACCGATGCTCTGATTTGCAACTGAAAATTGTTGTGCTAAAGATTTATGCCTCCTTGCAAATATGTCCTTGATTTGGGGCAAGCGAAAACACCTATGAGCTGCAGCAAGAATAGTCTTTTGTATACCAATACGATTTGTCTTTTTATTCCCCTTTGAAGCATTATCAAAATATGAGTTGGGAAGAGTGTTATCATTATAAAGCAATGTGTCATCTAGAGTGTGAGGAGGAAGGACGTGTGGCTTGCTTGAAGAATCAACATGTAGAGCATGTGTTGTAGCTTTCTCCCCTTTAGTTGCAACTTCATAGTCATCATGGATATCAACATCATCATACTTTGAAGGATATACTTCTAAGACAACTCCAATCTTCAATGTCACCGGCCTAAAATATGTAGGATTCATCTCCGGTAAACTAGGCAAGAAAGGTGGAAATGCTTCTTTGCTAAAAAGAGCTTGCTGGGTAATTTGTTTCTCCAAGATGTGTGCATGAGTGGCAATATCGTCCACCTTAGAAGAGATTTGGCAAATGACATCCTTCATTGATTGTCTTTGTTGATGGAACTCCTCATTTTGCTGCATTTGAGTTGAAATAAATGTTGCAAGCATGGACTCTAATCTAGAAGTTACTTGTGGTTGTTGTGGCTGAATGAAATTTGTGTTCACATTGCTGTAGAAGTCCGATGGAGTGTAACCCATTGGAGAATAAATAGAAGAAGCATAACATGTAGAAGATGAATGTCCAAGAAACCCACATGCATCACAAATATTGTTGGCTGTTTGAATTAGTTGTGTGCTTAGATTCTCAAACCTTTGTGACAAAGTGTCTAGCCTTGCTACAATCAAGTCTATAACATCAACCACGTGATCTTCCACTTGCATTTTGGAAGTAGTATGTGAAAAGGATGGGTGGTAGCTTGTATCCGTACTCCATTGGCAATAATTTGATGCCATATCTTTAATAATAGCATAGGCTTCTCCATAAGATTTGTTCATTAGAGCTACATTTGCAGCTGCATCAATAGACATCCTTGTATTGTAGCACAAACCATTATAGAAAGATTGCAATAGAAGCCAATTGCTTAGACCGTGATGTGGACAAAGATGTTGAAGATCTTTGAACCTCTCCTATGCATCGTACAAGGTCTCTCCATCCCTTTGAGAATAGTTGATGAGTTGAATCCTCAACTGTAAAGTTTTTCTAGGTGGAAAATATCTTGCCAAAAAAACCTTTAGAAGCTCCTCCCAAGTGTTGATTGACTTCTTTGGCAAAGTATAGAGCCATGCCTTGGCTCTATCTTTAAGAGAGAATGGAAAAAGAATTAGGTGTATCCCATCAGTAGGAACACCATATATCTTTATGGTTCTTAGCAACTGCAGAAATTCAGCAATGTGGAGGTTTGGATCCTCCATTGGTGTCCCTCCAAATGCATTCAGCTGTAGAAATTGTATGATGGATGGGCTGGTAGAAAAATCTTCTGCCTCAAATTCTGAAATATTAATAGACCCACTCATGTGCATTGCAGTTGTACCAAAGTAGTCCTTAAGAGGAAGGTCATCCTCCTTGACTAGTTCTTCATGTGAATCTGGAGGATTAGGTAGATGTGGCGTAGGTGGTGGTGGTGGTGTATGTGGTATGGATGAAGGTGATGGATATGAGGGTGTAGAAGAATGTGGTATGGGTGTTAGTGGTGAATTAGGTGTGAATGATGGTGATGTGGATGAAAGATGCATGGGTGAATGTCGTTTGGATGATGGTGACATGGATGATGGTTGTGATTCCTCCATACATGTTTGGGTTTCACTCCTTCTTGCTCCATGAGGGCTGCAAATGATGTGTTCTTTTTCTGAATGTAGAGATATGCACGGTTCAGGGATCTTTTTATGAACACCCCATATGCTCCTGCAAATAAATAAGGTGAGTGAGATACAAAAACAAACATGGAAGATACAACAAATTATGATGATCATGATGAATTATGATTTATGGATATGATGGTGGATATGAAAATTGTGATCTAGTCTCATTTACTTATCAACAACTCTTACTCTAACAGGAATACCGATGATCCCCGACAACGACGCCAAAAACTTGTTGGTTGTTTACACTAACGAGTTTCAATCATTAAGAATGATCTTTTACTCAACCATCTATATCCCACAAGTATACGAGAGTAGTTGTAGTCGAGGTCGAACACAAGGAGCATTGGTTAGTTAGGCGCAAGAGTTATGATTTTCAATAATCTAGATCATTTTACACAAGATGATTAGATTAGAACAACTAAATTATAGATTTAAAACAAAATAGTAAATTATCACTTAAGAAAAGTTAAGATTCATATTTGGAAGGATCTTGGACCTAGGATTTCACCAACATATGATAACATAAAATAGGAGTATGAAATTTAAACATACTAAGCACTTGTTTTAAAGGAGAGTTGTATGTTGTACTTCACCTCTCGGTGCAAGTACAACGATCCTAACTCAATACAACACTCTCATGTATGAATTTCATTTTGGATTACAAACCTACTCCTCAACTCCATAATTTCCACTCTCATGGTAAAGAAGGAGTTGCCAAGAGAGTACCTCTTTACTCTCCCACCTATCTTCTCAGATCAAGCAAAAGAGCATAAAACATACACATAAGGTGGCCAGCCATAAATGTATAAAGGAAGAAACCGGTACTCGCAAGGTGGAAAAACAAGCAACATAGTATTTAGTACAAAATTACCATGTTCCAAACATGCTATGACATGGGAGCTACTCTCCCATATCCAAGAAAAGAAAACTACTCATCCATAAATGTGTACAGTAGGAAATGTGCAGAATTTTCAGAATTCAACATGATTTAGAGAAGGAAAAACTAAGTAATCTCAAGGTGTAACCCAAGAAAGGTAGAATTCTGACTTGAAGACAAAATCTCACTCCTACAGCTGCTCCAAACCGGACAAACTTCCCTCCTAAAAAGTTGCACGAAGTTGGGGAAGCTTGGCTGCACCTTGGGAAGACAATGGTGAAGAAGAGAACAAGAAATGGGCTCCAAACCACCTCTTTTCTCCTCCAAATCATCCTCCTCTACTCTAGGCTTGCTCTGGGATGAGGGAACTAACAAAAATGACCGAGCATAACCGCTCATTAAGTTCCCACTTCATTTAAAAAAAAAACTCATATTTTTCAAAATGTTGAAACTGCCAGGTGCACGCCGTGCACCCAAAGTGCACGACGTGCAACTTTCTAGAAACTTTCAGTTTGCTCCAGAATACACTGCGCACGGCGTGCACTGAAGTAATGCACGTCGTGCAACTTTCCAGAAACTTTCAGTCTGCTCCAGAATGCACTACACACGGCGTGCGCTGAATAATGCACGCCGTGTAACTTTCCAGAAACTTTGGTTTGCTTGACGCTCCCAGGTGCACGTTGTGCACCTGGCTATTCTGGGCTATTGTGGATTCTGCTCATAACTTTCAGTGTGTATGTCCGATTTACATACTGTAAAAAGTGGTATTTGCGTACTTTTGAACCCCAAAACATGTAGTTACTTGAGGAGTGATCCAATAAGTGATAATATGATATATTCCTCATCATTTCATTGCAAAATGTAGTACCTACAATTCAAACCATGAGACAAGTAAGAATAGTAAAAAATATAGAATCTAGCATGAATGAGAGTGATAATTGAGTCAAAACAACATGGAAATGCAACCAAACATGATCCAAAAGATGATATGATTTATGCACATCACATACCTTAAAAAATAATTTTTGACCATAAAGAAAAGAAACAATCTGAGCCAATTGTTACCTAAGGCTACATTTTTTAGGTGGTGAATCATGACGATAGAGAATGATGGTGAAACAAAAATGTTGTTTATTTGTCATGTTTTTTAGGTGGTGAATCATGATGATAAAGAATGATGGTGAAACAAAAATGTTGTTTGTTTGTCATGGTGAACAAAAATGTTGTTTGTTTGTCATATTTTTTAGGTGGTGAATCATGATGATAAAGAATGATGGTGAAACAAAAATGTTGTTTGTTTGTCATGGTGATAGGGAATTGTGGTTAATCTGTGGTGAATTTTGGTCTGTTTTTATCCCCATGAAAAAGTATGGTGAATCATGGTGAAAGAAATTTCTTTCAAGACTCCACTACTTATTTAGACATGTGCAAAAAAAGTTCTAATAAATATGATTTTAGCTTGTGTAGGGTGTTTTTTACAAAGAATTTTTCTGTCCCCGTCCTAATAACCATGTAACAAACAATATTTTTTAAAATTTTCACCATCGCTATCCCTATCACCATACACATGTCACCAAACAACACATTCTAACAATTTCCTCATCACTATCACCGTCCTCTACCCCATCTCAATCACCTTTATTTTTTTCACCACGTACCAAACACAACCTAAAAATATTTTAATTTGTCCATTGAGGTAAAGAAGGATGTGTATTTTGGGCGGCATTTGATGTGTCCAAAGTATTTACCATAAATAAAGTGAGTTGTGATTAGGGTGAATTAGAAAAAATGGTAGCCTTTTTCGACATTATAGTTGTCACCCCTTAGCTAGTGTATTTTTGTCATATTGTGTGGTCGAGTATGGCTGTTAGATCATGTAAACGATCATATTACCAATCCCATAGAAATAATGGTATATTTGACGTCTTGTTTCTATCAAAGCACAACAGTTTAAATGCAGGATCGGGATAAATGAGTTTCATATCAGATGATTATATATAAGTCTGTTTTGTATTGACTAATTGCCCCCCATGTTAGACTAGAGATCGAACCACAAGCTCATGTGGTGTCCTTTTGTTAAATATCTCCAAAACTGAGGGCACTATATTCATTTCTGTTGGGATCTGATGGTTTTTTTTGGTAGTATTTTCTTGCATTGTTTAACCTCGTGTAAAAGTGAATTTCAATGATCGAGACAATCACCTTTTAAACATACATTGCGAGTGTAATATAAGGTTGTTGATAACCCCGCCACACAGATGTTTTGGGTGACATGAAGCCTTTAATTACTAGCTGGATTTTCTTTTCCATTCGTTCTACCCAACATTAAATTCCTCCTCGTTTAACAATAATTTTTATAGTTTCTTAATAGAAGTATAATACAACATGTGAAATATGAGGGAATGTCAGAGAAGCTTTGATGAGGGTAAGATGCAGAGTCTTGTCAAGACTTTCTTATATGAAATGAAGCATTCTAGTTGTCATTTTGTCGTGGATAGGGTTGATAAACTTGAGAAGGTAATTTTAAGGGTGATGGTGACAGAAATAGGCAGTTCGACATATAATTCTCCGTTCGGCAGTGGAGCATGTTAGATTTTTTTATCTATCATTTATTTTGATATGTGTTGCTAACATGTAGCCCAACCAATGATGATTTTTGAAAGTTTATTTTGAGGACAAAGCGATGTTGAAATTTGCCCTGAATTTTGGTTGTCGTTTTCTTAGCTTTCCCCCCTGTTAAATAGGAGACTGTATCTTTCTTTCTCCTCTCTCTCTCTGTCTCTGGTGTTCTTTAAATTTCATCATGAAAAAAGTTATAGAGGGACTAACAGGAAAATGTACGGAATGGATGGTGGGAGATTGAGTCATTCTTTTATTTTGAATCATCCTTTTGTATATGGTTTTGCTGGGTCCTTGACTCCTTTCAGACAATGACGCCTTTTTATGCATAGCTAATGAGAAAGCTAAATTTACTCTCTTGTTTTATATCATGGAAGAAGAAATATCCTTGCAGAAAAATTGATATGTTCCTTTCCTTGGTGTAACTTTGAATTCAATTATCATTGAGAAACTATTTATGTGATGACTATACAGCCCTACTTTGAGGAATAAGGGCCACCGCATCTTACCAATAATTTTTAAACACAAACTCCCTTGACTCACTGTGTATTATGAGCCTTCATTTGGAATCCAGTTTGCCTCTTACTAGTTACTAATCAATCTTACATTCAAATATGATGGTTGAGAATTATTGTTGTATCGGCTTGATTAATACGTCTTAACACACTGCAACGCTTACCGCTGACTGAGTGTGTGAAGTCTGCTTCTGATACGTCTACTTTGTCCTGTCTATCTAAAATGGTCGAAGCAATTTCAGTAACATTCGGTTTCTTAAATGCGTTCAATCGAACAATCTGGCTTAGGCATGCAAGTTATAGATTTTATCAATGTTATAAATTTTGTTACTTGAGTTATGTTATTCAAATAGATGGGATGTCCATAATGGTGTTTATCACATGATCACTACTGAATGGTTGAAATGGAGGACTACAACTGGAATATTATGTGATCGGGAGATTCTTCTCAGGATAAAAT